>JAWMRA010000113.1:80329770-80376342 GCA_035584735.1 Pseudotriccus pelzelni | reverse complement strand
TTTACCGCTTGTTAATAAATTTTACCTTTTTTTATTTATAAATTGGCTCTTTAAATTTATTCGGCCATTTAGTAACTTATAACAGAACTATCCCACCTTCGTGAAGTTCAGCCTGTCCATTAACATCCTCCCCCAACCCATACATTTGAGTTGGGCCGAGCCAATAATGACTAATAATAATCCAGTGTCTCTCATAGTCCCCCTGTGCTGGGCACTGGTGAGTCACCTTGAGTGCTGTAAGACAGACTGGAGCATGTCCACAGCCAGGAATGGAGCTGGGAAAGTGTCTGGAGAGTCAGTCATCAGAGCAGCTGAGGGAGCTGGGGGGGCTCAGCCTGGAGAAAAAGAGGATCGGGGGGACCTTCTCACTCTCTACAGCTACCTGACAGGAGGATAGAGCTAGATGGGAGTCGCTTTCTTCCTCCAGGTATTAATTATACAAAACAGTACCTATACAAAAAATATTGATATCAAATTTGTTTCCAACCCACTCTGGGCAGATCTGTTGTTATCTCAACCTTTTGTGCCTCACACGGGGAACAAAATGAGGTCGTCACGGTATTCTTCAATTTGGTATGCCCACTAAAACCATGTGCTACTCCACCCCGCCCCCTTCCAATTTGAGACAGAAAAGGCAAAGATCATGGCTTGAGAAAAGAACAATTTACTGGAAACAACAATGAGATATGGAAACGAAGAGTAGCAGCAAAAATATTAATAAGAAAAGTCAATAAAAGAGAGAGTGATTCACATACAAAAAAATGCTCGCCGCAGAGTTCATGGACCCAACTGTAGCTGCACTGCCCCAAGCACAAGAGAGCCCTTCCTTCTGGAAAAAAGCGACTTCCTTCCCCCCAGCCCTGGTTTTGACATGAGGTGATATAAAATAATCTCTGGGCCCTAGCCATGCCACCTTCCAGCTACTGCAAAAAATTAACCCTGCCTTGGCCAGAACCAGGACACAAGGCGAAGGAAGAAAAGGGAGAGGTAAACCAAGGTAAAGCCAGGCAAGGGAGTGGAAGGCGAGAGAAGGCAAAGCAGGGGTAGGAAGTGAAAGGCAAGGCTGGAGTAGGCAAGACAAGGCAAGAGAGTGGTAGCAAAGGTAAGACAAGGGGGTGGTAGGAAAGGCAAGGCAAGCAAGGAGTAGGCAAGGCAATGAAACGGAGGGGTAGGCAGGGCAAGACAAGGGAGTTGTAGTCAAGAAAAGGTAAGCAATAGGCGAGGCAATGCAAGGGAGGGGAAGGTAAGGCAAGGCAAGGGAGGGGTATGCAAGACGAGGATATGTGTAGGCAAGGCAAGGCAGGGAATTGCAAGGCAAAGGAGAGGGAGGTAGAGCAAGGCAAGTCAAAGCAACTTGGGCATAAGCAAGGCAGCGAAAGGGAGGAGTAATACACACAAGGGAAGTGCAGGATCAGAACGAAGGAAAGCACCTGGACCCAGTGCTCCAAGTGCAGATGCTAGGCTGTAGCAGCCAGGAAGAGCTTTTTGTCCTGATACATTCTGTGTGAGAGCACTTCCTGATATTTACAATTATTGAGTTGGTATGCAAGTTTTGGAATTCGACTTCTAGAAGGGGATGACTGCTCTTCCTTAGAAATCACAGTGTTTGTGCTGCAAATGATTGGGTACCCAGGGAGTGAAAGGAACAACAGGTTTTTTCCTTGCACCTTTTGTGTGGGAGCAATATAAAAGATTGTCTCTGCATTTTAGAGGTGGTCGATGTAAGCAGCTATCCCCAGTCTTGGGTCACCTGGTGTGCAGATGAATAGACTGCCCAGGAGAGGCAAAGCCCCCATAACAGTTTCCTGGCATCTTTGTACGGGAACAATAGCAAGATATATTCTATTTTGAAGGTATGGACATAGTTCTTCTCTTTAGCAAGGAAACCAATTTTTTGCATCCACACTTTGGGTGATTTAGAGAGTGTCTTGGAGAATTTAATTCCTTTTCACCATATACAGTGTTATTGGATGGAAGTGTTGACCTGCTAGAGCGGCAACGTAAAAGCCAAGCTGTTGAGCCTTTTGTCTTTTAGTGTCAGAGATGTGGTTCAGTTTTGGATCCTGACTCCGTGAGACTGAAGGATTTATAATGCTATATAGAGCTGAGAAGAAAAGTGCAGACTTCTGGAGTGTGTGGTGCAGTTCAGTAGGTGCAGCTGAAGGTAGAACCAGCAACAGCTTTTTCAACTGGCACTTTCGTGATCTGTATTTTTCCAGATATTTTAAAGTTTGGAGCTGGACTCTGAGAGAGTGAAAAAAATTCTCAGTACATATAATTGGGAAGGAGGTCATGTTGCTGCTTGAGTGTGGCATACACACAAAAAGTTTGCAAAAGGAAAGGGAAGGTCAGAACTGGCTTTTTGTACTAAGACTTTTATATGGGAGCAATTGCTGGACTTTTTAACTTTTGAAGCTGAGCTCTGCAAGATTGAGACAATGGATTAAGCTGAGCAGAAAGGTGCCTCAACTCCAGGGTGTGTGTTGCTTTTCAAAGGATGTGAGGTATAAATGTCAAGCCAGCAAGATCTTTCTCATCTGGCACCCTTTGTGACAGAGATTTTTGCCAGTTTGTAGTAGGTTCATTGAGAGTGAAAAAAAATGCGATGGCATAATCATCTGGAAAGAAAAAAAACATAACACCTGTGTGCCTGTGCATGCGTGTGTAGTGCGGTTCAGAGCCTGCAAGGGAAAGCTGATGCCCAGCACTGGTTTTTTGTTCTGGGAGTTCAAGGTGGAGACAGCAACAGTTTGCTGAGTGGGCACCTTCTGTGACTACTATTTATGATTGACAGTTTAGGTACAGGAAGACTGAAAGAATGTGATAGTACATAGAGTATGAAAGGAAAGTTCACAGACGAAGTTTCCAAAAATAAGGAGCTATGCCCCAAAGAGCTTTTTGTTCTGGCACATTTATCTGTGCAAGATGTAGCCAGAAACTGTTCAGTTTACATTCAGACTGCAAGACTGCAAAGAATATGATGGTAGGAATAGCTGAGAAGGAAACTACTTGGCACAGAAATATTGAAACAGAAGCAGTTTCCTGGACACATTTTTCTGTGCAGGAAGTACATGGACATTTCAGACACTGTGAGACTGAAGGTGCTTGACGCTACATGTAGCAAAGATTGAAAGTGCAGCTGATGCCTCAAAAGCCATACTGTATAAAATTTTACTACTGCTACATGTAGTACTTTAAGCTTGCTAAGCACCTTTGTATAAGATGTCTAAAAATGCTCTTTAACATTCTTTGTCAAGAATCCCAACGGAAAAAAGATTTTAGCAAGGTGAAGAGCTACTATCTGCAGAAATGTACTAAGAAATAGACATAACGGAGTCACACCACTTATAATATAAGCAGTCAAATCTACAGAGAGGTCTTGAAGCTGTTCTGAGGAGAACAGAGATGATGAGGAAGAGAAAGATGAAGGGGTGGTCATTTTGAAACAAAAGACTCAAATCTGGGAGGTGTGGTCAGGGCGGTTCAGTGGGAGGAATGGTTTTGGGGATGGGTGTAACAGATTAGGTAATGTCCAAATACTTTAATTAGGAACTGAATACTGTAATTAGGTGATAGTGTAAAGTTGTAAAGGCCTATGCCAATGGAGTGTGCAATATATTTTTGTGCACCAACAGCGCCACAATTAAAGAACTGCTTTTTGCCTTTTACTACTCAAAGTTGCACAGAGAATTATTTTTCCAATTTTAGGCAACACAGTGCAACATGGTTGTGTGTGCAATTTACTGGCTGCAAAGGAAAAGTAGCTGCCACCTGATTGTGGTGAAAATACAAGTTTGCAAATGGAAGAGAAGTTCTGTAGGGAACTGAGATTAGGCCTGTAGGGAACCCTGGGAGAAACTTAGAAAGGGAACTTGGCAGGATAACTGCGGATGTGGTGAGATATATCCTTGTGTGTAGGAAAATGCTGTAGTGTTATATTTTCATGGACAGAGAATGCTGAACTAAAAAGTAGATATAGAAAACAGTTACTAATAGGAATTTACTGCTGAAGTAATGGGGCATATAAACCATGAAAGAACTGTAATAAATGTGTAAGAAATAAATAAGGTGGTTTTATCACAAGCAGGAGTTTACTCATGTCAAGATGCCTGGAAGCTGTATTGTTTGGGGGGCTGGAGAGTCATTTAGTAGCGCGTAGTGACAGTCTGCCTGCAACTGGGATCTCACTTGCCTGTAATTGCGTATTCTGCTCACTGCTTCCTCTTCCCCATCATCTGGTCTCCTCTCTCCTTCTAAGAGCCCATGTCAGCCAGTTGGGCAGATTTGCATGAGCTGGCTGGATCCACATTCATCTGAAGGATCAAGATGGAAGCTGGGGAAGGAGCTCAGTGTGTGGGATGGACGCTGCACATGGCACCAAGAATCATGAGCTCTACATTTATCTAACAGGCAGCCACCCCTTGACTAAGACAATATTCCCTGTCAGAGCAAGTGACAACTTGTGAGCCCTTTCCACTATTCTTTCCTCCTGGACATGTTTTGTCCACGCTGTGACCCACTCTTCTTCCAGGGTCAGCCATTTCCCTTTGGATTTGTATCCTGCCTCGTGTCCTCACATTGCTCCTCTTGTCATCTGTCCCCATCATCACCCTCGTCCTGGAGAGATGGGGCCACTGGGCACTGGGACTGCCCAGCCTGGAGACATCCCCATGCCCATCAGTTCTCTCTGGTGCTCTCCCTGCCCTGGATTCCCTGCTTGTTCCTGTGTTTCATTCCCTGAACTGAGTGGGACCACCCTCCCCCCAGCTTCCTCTTGGCCTCAGCCTGGATGGGGCAGTGCCCAAGGGCTGTGCTGCCATTGCCCTGCTCTGCTTTGCTCAGCCCCTGCTCTCTCCTCAGACACAGCCCTGTTGAACTTCATAGAATCACACCCAACATTCCAAGTTGGAAGGAACCCAGAAGAATCATTGCTGACACTTTACTGGACCATCCCCAAGAGTCACACCACGTGCCCATGAGCATGGTCCAAACGCTTCTTGTACTTGAACCAACCCAGCGGTGCGGAACCCCCACGCATGCACCTCTTGTTCCCAGAGAGCAGCATCTCCATATTATGGGAAAGGGAGAGGGGATGCAGCCATCTCCTAAGTTATCCAAAACAAGGGCATTCATGTCAAGCCTTGATGTCTGTCTCACCCCTCTGTGAGGATCTGTGGGCATGCCATGGAAATTCCTGGAGAGACTGTGATTCTTGGAGGAGCTGCATTTCTTCTTTTCCCACCACTCTCCTCGCTTTAGGTCTCTTCAAGGAAATATTTGCTTGGAGAGGCCTCAAAACATCCCCAGGTCCTTCTCCATGAAATACTCCCCATCCCAGTTTTGTGAAATCATCTGGTGCAGGCAGGGAAGGTGTCCACACAAGTTCTCTGAGAGGGGCAGAGGCAAATGGAAGATCTGGAAGATCTCTGGGCATGAATTTGCACCTCTCTCAGTTCAATGAGACACAAGTGTTTTGCTAAGGAAGATGAGGTATGAGGAAGACAAAACTCCTCCTCCTTAGCAATCGTAAATCTGAAATTGAAGAGGCTCCGAGTGAGGAAGTATGGAAAACAAGAAAAATAACAGCCCCTTATTAAAGGATATATGTATATTGGCAGAACAACGAAAGAGCACAAAACCAGCCAAATAATTCTGTACCAAAAATCCCCTTCAAAAAAAAAGAGGAAACAGCGGTATTCCTCGCTTTTTGGTGCAATTCCAAGCACGGTCAGCAGGCACCACTGTTGGATCACCAGAGGAGCAGAGCCTGCAGTTGCTCCCTGACAATGGAGATTTTTGCCCCCCACACAGAGAAGGGATAGAGAAAAGTGACGTTTTGACCTCATCGAAGGAGAAGGGTCAGGAGAAATATCCCCCAAGAACAGCTCTCAGTCTCCAGCAGTTTTAACGAAAACCTTCTATAGCGTTTCGGGTTTCGGGACTGCCAGCAGAGCATTCTGCGAAATAAAATCTCACGGACTCCAATGCATATGCGCAGTGTGTTGCCTTGCCAGGATTGGTCAAGAAAGTCACATGTTATGAGGTGTTGCAATTGGAAACCTTATTTAAGCTCGGATCTCTTTCAATAAACTCTCTCTGTTACACACCATATTGGCGTCTCTCGTCCACACGGACCTTTTATTTAATGTATTAGTAACAGGCTGCACGGGGCTCATGTGGGGACATCAAAACCCAGACGACATGGGAATATGCAAAGCCCTTTTTGTCTAAAACTTTACTGTAATAGGCAATGAAGAGAGAGATGGATAATTTGCTGATCAAATGAGGTTTGCAGGACTTAATTAATGGTTTACCTGGATTGCAAATTGTTAAACTGCAGAGTTAGGTTGAGCACTGTTAGACTATATCCTGTTATGTTCACTGGAGTTGTGAAATGTCGGGCTGTAGTGCTGCATTGTCATGACATACTGTGTCTTATTATTGTGTGGTTATGGGGAGAGAAAAGTGTGGGGTCGGGCAGAGGAGGTGGAGTGCGCAGGTGCAAGCAAGGAAGACGGTGGGAGATAGCAAGGAGAAGAATTTCTCCCCCTGTCAACAGGTTGGACCTTGCGTGGAAGAAGACGAGAGCTCACTAAAAAAAGGGGAGGGGATTAAGAGGGCATAAAAGGCGGACTTGAACTTTTTTAAACTTGCCGACTGTTGGCGGAACAGGAGACTCCCCCGGACGCCCAGCACTGTTTTGCTCATTTGCCTTAATAAATTTGGACATTTTAAAATTTTAAAACCCCCTTGTGGTCATTTGGCTACAACATTTACCATTAATGCAAACAGATATCTACCAACAGATGACAATTTTGATGCAGGAACGGATGTGATGCTGTGGTGACCTCACATGGTATTTTAGTGCTCCAATGGCAAAGGCCTTTCTGCGTTCAGCCAGGGCTAAAAATTACTTTTGACTGGGATTTAGGTTTGGAAAGAAAATCCAAGAAAAGAAAGCAGGGGCAGTAGAAGAGTATGAATATGAAGGTTTGAGGGTCTGGTGGATGTCTCAGCTGAACTCAGGATGCAGACATCTCCCTTTTCTCCCCCCTCACCCCCCTACCCCCGTGTTGCTCCACAGTCCCTTCATGTCTCTCCATCCACCCCTTTGTATCTCCAGGGCTGTCACTAGCCAGCTCAGCCCCATTCTGGGAGGGACTGTGGGAGGCAGAGGTGCAGTCAGGGAGAGAAATCCACTGGAGCAGAAACACCTGGTCATTGCACACTCCCACAACCTGAGCCGTGTGAGCACAGCAGGGCCTGAGCCCCTTGGTACCTGTGCATCCAGGGGAGCATTGGAGTGGGCACAGAGAAGAGCACACCCACAGCTGGATCATGTGGTTTATGGTTTATGGGCACACAGGTTCCTTTGGACACAGGGGGATGAAGATGTCTTCACTCGAGGGGCTCACGTCTCCTTGTACATTTCAGGGAATAGATTGGATCTGGATTTCTCCATCAGACATTGTCAATACACGTGCGAGTCACAAAGTTGCTTTCGGATCAAGGCATCCAGAAGACATTTCTGATGGGCCTGGGCCTAGTGGAAGGGCTGGGTGTGGACATGTTGGCATGGCCAGGGTTTGTGGGGAGGTGTTGCCCTGCCAATGGCAATTCCCCATCAGAACTAGTGCAGATGATCCCAGGGGTTGGCACAGGGCAGATTCCTGACGACAGGGCCAAACCCGCTGGGAGTTACAGGTATGTCTGTAAACTCCATGTGCTGTGGGGGGTGCAAATGGGGTTGGGAAGCAAAAGGAGGAGACCACGGTGAGAGGAGGAGCTGGAGGAGCAGCCCCAATGCTCCCAGCTCCCAGCCCTTGCCCAGCCCAACAAAGTCCAAGCAGGTCCAGTCTGGACCTCCCAGCCCCATCTTCCCAGCTCAGGAGCTCTGTCAGAGAGAACACGCCAGGCTGGGCAATCCTCCCTGGACTCTGGCCATGCTGGAGCTCCCTGGGCTGGCTGTTGGGCCTCACTGGGGCAGAGGTTGTGCTGCTGTTCAGCTCTTGCACGTGAGGCTTTAGAGGGAAAAGGAAAGCCTGTTATTCCCCCTGCTTGCTGCAAGCCCTGCACAAGCGTCTGAGCCTTTTGCCTTCAGTTTTGGTTTGATTATTTTCCCCATTTGTTCCTGCCCCTGGACCCCCTACCAGGGGCCCGGGATGCCCCATCTCCATCACCCCACAGCCCACAGGGATTGCTGCTCAGCTTTGGCATCTCTCTCTGCATGCCCCTGCAAGGATAAAAAGGGAGAGGTGGGAGGCAGATTTCCTATGCAGCCCTGGTGTTCCATGCTCTGGGCTAAGCAGTGAGGATGATGGGCTGAACCTCCACACCTCACTCAGAGAGGGATTTTTCAAGCCCAGCCTATAAAAGAGTGAATTCCATCTCCCAGCCTGGCCTCTCCCAGGCTCTCAGCAGCAGAGCACAGCCAGAATGTGAAGGAGCTGTGCTGGTTCCACTCAGGCCAGTACAGAGACTCAATTCTTGTGTCCAGAGGATGGGAGCCAGTGTGTGCCTGTGCCAGGGATGCATTTGGTCTCTCCCTCCTGGCTTTGACATTTAAGCACAATAACCTCTTTGATAAAGTCTTTGTCTTCTCAGCAGCTTTACCTGCCTCATTTGACAAAGGAAAGGCCTGAGAGGCTCAGCTTCCTGTGAAATGAGGTGAGGATGCTGCCGTCCTAAGTCAGCACGGGTCAGACAGCAGCAGCCAGCGTCAGAGTGCAACTTCAGCCTCAAATTTTCCTCTCGATATCCCCAAATCACTCACCTTTCACCACAATGCAGTAGGTGGCTGCAAACAGGAGGAGGAGTGATGTGGAAACCAAGCCTATCATGAGGTCCTGCGACAACGTTATGAAGCTGTTGGGGAAGTGGAAGCAGAGAGCAGAATATGACCTTAGGCACAACATAGATACCAGGTGATGAACCTCCCAGTGTTTTCGTGGTTGCAACTGGGCAGCCTTGGCCCAGTGCTGAAGGACCTTGGGTTGGAGGGAGGGAATCACTGACCTTCAGTGGCTGTGCCTGCCTGGGAGCTGGACCCGCTGCCTGGGAGGAGAAAGGCACCGGCTGAGAGGCTGCAGCTCCGCCAGGTACTGCACACACTGAGACACTGTGGGGACCCCCTGATCCACCATCTATTGACTACGGGGATCAATAAATGAACGCCCTGGCCCAGCTGTGGCTCTGGATCAGATCTGACACCACCACTCTCCTCTTTCTGTGATGCAGGGGCAGGAGAGGAGCAGGATGCTCTCCCATGACTGGAAGAATTGTCCCCAGCAGCTGGGCTGAACTGCCCAGTGACCCCCAGCATCGTACTACCAAAGGGACATGCCATAGGGCAGAGCAGGGTCTCCTCTGTCACCTGAGGTCTGTGGGGCTGATGATATTTTCTGCCTTTTACACAGTGCCACAACTCACCTGTGATTTCAGCTTCTGTGGAGCACTGAGAACAGCGTTTTTCACTCAGTTGCTGTTGTCCTTTTGCTGGTATCCACAAGGGTATGTTCTTGGGCTTACCCTCGTCACAGAGAAGAGCATGTCAGAACAGGAAAATACCTCAGATCTGTGATGGAAACCGTTTCCTCTCCAAGAATTCACACCTGGGTAAAAAAGCCCTTCTCCCTTCCCCTATCCAGCCCCACACATCTCCCTTTCCAGGACCTGTTCCTGTACTCACCAACTCCTGGAGAGCTGCAGATGTCCTGGGCCATTGCACCAGCACTTGCACCGTGGGGCACTGAGGATTTTGGTCAGAGGAGCAGCAACCCAGCTCAGCCCCGTGGCCCTGTCCACGTTCCCACTGCTGTGTGGAGAGTTTATCTGGTATTGCTGAAAACTGGCTGAGAAAGCAAGGACATGAGATGTCCAAACTAAGATTGGTGCCAAGGTCATAAAGCAGGGGTTTGGTGGGAAAGGAGGAACAGAATCGTGGGAAGGAAAGAGTGTTATGGGGTAAACAACTGTAGTTTGTGTAAATGAGCAATGGCCAATCGTGAGCTTGTACTTTGCAATATTCATAAGATAATTAAAATGGTAATAAAAAAGGCGAACACGTCGTGAATAAACGAGCTGGAGCACATAACCTGGTCTTTGGGTGTGACTCTGTTACTCCCGCCGTCTCCAACACTCCTCTACTCCCATATTCCCTTTCTGCAAGATTCCTTTGGATCCAAGGTGTAGTGCTTCCAATTGCATCTCTATCAGTAACACATCAAGTAGTCTAAGAACATTAAAAACTGCTCAGTGTTCTGGTTTTGGCTGGGATAAAGTAAATTTCATTCCTGACGAAGTCAATTTTCTTCCTTGAGGCACACACTGATACTTAGTTGTTTCTGAGGAGTGCTGACCAAGAAAAGGATATTTTCAGCTTGTCCTACTGCTAGAGACAAGGTTGGGAAGAGAGGGGGGAACAAGAAGCTGAGGGAGGACACAGCCAAGACAACTGGTCCTAACTGCCCAAAGAGACATTCTTTACAATATGACATCATGATGATCAATAAAACTGGGGGGAACTGGCTGAGGGGCGCTGGTCACTGCTCAAGAACTGACTTGGCATCAGTTAGTGTGTGGCGAGAAATTGCAACCTGCATCACTTGTTTTGCATATTATTTCATCATTGTTTTTATTACTTTCTCATCTTTTCTGTCATATTAAACTTTTTTTATCTCAATCCATGACTTTTACCTTTTTTTCGATTCCCTTCCCCCTCCCACCGCAGGGAAGTGAGTGAAAGGTGGTGATGGTGTTTTACTGCCTGCAGGGTTAAACTCCAACACCAAATCAGATAAATGGACCAGAGGTTTATCTCAGCCTAAACGGTAATCTAGACCAGGTGAGAGAAATTGTCATCTGGACATTTCTTCTTTCCTATATGGCTTGGATGGTCTTAGAACGCACATCTGCCAGCTGGTGAGGTAGGTTAGGTCAGGTGATGGCCACTGTGATGAAACACCCCACCCTCCAGATCTCTCCATCTGCTTGCATCACTGACATCTCATCTGTTCTTTGGTGGAGGATGTAACTGCTTTCTTTTCTGGAACTATGCAGGGTGCAAGGGGACACGTTCCCTGGCTGGGGCCCCTGAGTCCGCTGCAACACCCATAATGTAGGCTGAGCTTCTTTGCTCCCTTGCAAACGACCAACCACCTCTGAGGACTAGTGTAGTGAGCTGAAGGGACACAAAGCTCTTTACCAATAAGAAGGGTGAGATGTTTTCTATTGAATTGTGAATACATAAAATACACAGAAATGAGATAGCAAAGGTCTTCTCGTAGCAAGACACTTGACTGAACTGCCTTGCCAGCTGTGTCAAGAAAGTTGTTAGGCTTCTCAAAGTCTCACTGGTAAAAATAAGTGGGAGAAACAGATTCTCACTCCTTCTGTACTTCAAAGTCAACTTGCCCATTAAAATATGTAAAAAACAAATATCTGAAAATAAGAACTTGGCTCACCAACATAGGTTTTAGTCTCATCACTTTAAAAGAACTAATGAATGATTCATTAGCCTTTTCTTTCAGACATTTGTAGATTTTCAATAAAAGCAAGTAGGTATATAATTGAGCTGCCTGTAACAACATTAATCTTTCATTAATTTGGTTTCTCTCTGGATATTATATTTTTACAAGACATTACAGGATGCCATGAGTAATTAGTCTTCCTTCACTTTAGGTCTTCTAGACCTTCAGGTGAAATTCTGTACTTAAACCAAAAATAATTATAAACTGAAAATTAAAATTTGAAATGATTCCCCAAACTATCTGGTGACATCTTTTCTCTTTAGAGCTGCAATTGATGCTAATAGTGAAGGTTGCAGTCAAGTAAGGTCTGTGGTCCCATTCCAGGTATCCAAGCTCATTACCTGCGGCTTCACCTGAATCAAGCTACTGCAGTGCTCCAGCAGCTCTGCTCCAGCCCTCATCTGAGCTTTCTGTAAGGCCTCTTGACGCTACTGCATGAAAGAGTTTTCCAACTGCCTCAGTTCAATCATGGACTTACAAAAACGTTGTCATCAGAATAGTTCTCCTTCCAGTTATATCAATTTTTGGAGTTAATAGGATAAAATACCACTATTTTATGATGCTAAGACTGGGAAAAGATTTTAACGCTGCAATAGTTGCAAGATGATTGTGATTTTGTTTGGGTTTGTTTGTAGTTGAAATTTCTTTTGTCTAGGATGCTACATACATTTAAAGTTGTCGTGAGTGTAATAAGTAGCTAACATGCAAATATTTTGGTAGAACCAAGGGAGAAAATTGCAGTACATGAGTAAACTTGAGGAGGCATTTTTTTCCTATGGAGCTATCCTTGCGTTTTTCAAGATGTTTTTCAAGACTGCTTTCCCAGCAGTGTGTGCTGGGGGATCGCATGTTCCTTATGTGGAGGATTCATTTATGTTTGCTTTAATGTTGCAGATGTCCAAAAACGTGACGCAACACACATATGCCAATCACAGAGTTTTCATCAAGTTTGCCTTTCCTTTATTAATCACGATCAGATGTTTGAGTTCAGCAAGGGTGCTGTCAATAGCATGCTGTGTTAAAAGAAGTTGTACGTTTTCAGTAAAAACCCATCTTCTAGTTTTTAATAGCTTTTAGTTGAGTAGAGAATAATAAGATAAAAATCAACATGCAGCTTCCGCGTATATCGAATTTGAAATCTAAAAGTATGCTGCTTTCCTGCCCATGACTATCTCAAGCCAGAGCAGTGTTTTCCCCTATACAAGCATAGAAAAGGAAGATCCAATTCTATTTAACATACAGGAGAAAGGATGCTTTTGCACTCTGTTGGGCCAGACATTTCTAAAGAAGCAGAAAAAGAGCTGTTATTAGGGCAGTCTGAGGCAAGTTTTCCAAGATGTTCAGTGAGCTTTTTAAGTTGGGGTTTATCCAAGTGTTGATCTAACTGGTCTGTATGTCTTAACATTCACCAGTTATTTCCCCTACCATTATATTCTCACTATTAATTTTAAGTTCTGGTCCCTATTATTCCCTATTTCTCTAACCTTGTTTCTTTCTGCTCGTTTCTGTTCATCATGCTTTGCTTTCTTCCCACACCGAAGATGCAGAAATTGAAGCAGTTGTCTATAATGACACACACAGAAAAAAGCAGCATAACATAAAAATTTGCTTTTGAAAGATAGATATTGGAAGCTCATGGGCCAGATAAATGCATCAGGAGCATTAAAGGAGCACAACTTTCCTAAGGCTGTTCTGCCTAGTGACAGGTTTTGCTGTTGGAAAAATATTTCCTTGAAGCCTAGGTATTCAGTTCATCTGTCTTCCTCTTCTTGTCTCTAACAATGTCTTCCCATATGTCATGGGGAATTCTGTGGAAATAAACTTTAAAAAGTTAGTGAGTGGCAAATGATTCAAGCAAAAATATTCAATTTAGGGTGTGATATGAAACTGCCTTACTGACACTGCATTCTTCCTGTATTGCTTCCACAGAATTTAAGGATATTAATCAACCTAAGTGGAAAAAGTGGTCCCTTCATCTTGCATCTTTGGCTAAACATGGTCAAATGTCACAGTCCATCTGGATCCCTCCATTTTACAGGACTTCATAAATTACACTTTTATGAGTTCATTAGGAAAGAAAACAAACACATCAAACAACGGCCAAACATGTAAATTCAATAATTCATCGCTTAATTCATAAGGTTTCTGACTCTAACTCATAACTTTTAATTATTAACTCCAGCAAGTAAGAGTGAAATGGTTGCCTAGATAATGGAGAGGGCACACACACTTACTCTTCCATTACAGTGTGGATGTCCCCTGTGTCATACCTGGAAGCATAAAAGCCTCAGCATTCTGGCTGCCCTTGGATTTCCTTCAGAAGCTTCTTGAGTGAGCTGCTGTATGCATCCCTTTCACCTTGTCCACTTGGTCTACACCATTTCTGTAAGCTAGTGGATTCTGAAGAAACTGATGGGCAATTTATGGGCAAGGATGACATCTGCAGGTGATAACAGCGGCATGGCCTTTACCTCTTCCTGTCCATTATGTCCCACGTGTTGCTCTTGCTTTGACATGATGGCACTGATCCCAGCACACAACAGGTTAGGACGTGAGCTGTGTGTTAGCTGAAACCAGAGGTGGAATTCAGTGAAATTTTTTTATTACTATCTCACTGCATTAGCTACAGGGAACTAGTTAGTTATAGGGAAAAACTATTCTGCTGTTCTCAGTCCAAGGCAATTTTCTTTTCACATGTGCTTTGGGTGAATGCTTAAAAGGTTTTGAAGCGTTATTTGCCCTTACCTGCCAAAATACAGTGACTCCAGCTAGTACTGTGCCAGATGCTCTGTTTCACATTTCTTGGGTTTTCTACCACAAGAGAAGGCATCTTGTGTGGCACTGTTACAGTGATGTTTCATTTTATACAATTGACTTTAATGTCTTCATAAAATGTTTATGTTTTATCTGTTTATTCAACCAACTCTGTTAGCTGTCTCCTAGTATGGTAGCAAGGCCCTAACACAGTTTGCTGCAGCCTAAACATATGAAAATAGTGCCTGAAAGTGACATTCTGTGTGTGGTGCTGGACCATCAAACCCTTCAGACGCTCAAAAAAGAGGGCACAGCAATTCTGTTGGTCCTTAAGGGCACTTATCAAGCCTTGACATACTCAGATCCAAGTGTAGCTGGACAGTTCCTAAAGTACATGCTAAAGACAGGAATCAATACGCTCTAGTGCCCATGTCCCCACCTTTGGCTACCACATCTCTCCTTAACTTCAGCAAAACAAAGACACTATGCTTTTCTTCTAGATACAAACCTGGGAGAAGCAGAAGTAATACCCAAACATGGAGACTGACCCTAAGAGATTTCCTCCCCTGCAGGTCTGATTCAGGCAATCAAAGTAGTTTTAAGCTGAATCCAAACTATCAGTTCATCTCCTTTCTACTGTAAGAACTCACTCTAATTCAGCTTTCTATGATGGTAAAAACATCCTAGTTATTGAAACACACTATTTATACTGTGTTTATACTGTATAGGGGTTTATAGCTGTAGAAAAAACCCTGAACTTCTATAGGAAACATGGGAATCAGATAGAGCTGTATGTATGAGGAAAATATGAAAATATCTGTTTTGTTGATATCTCCCATTTCTGCTTTTCAGAACCCATTGTGATGAATTTCAGGCACAAAGAAGCCTTAATTTCAATGTCATGCATTGTAAAGTATAAGATTCAAGCTTCATCTGAGTTACTTAAACACATCATGATTTTAGAAGATTTAGGGCTTCTTTCAGTTTTCAGCAGGGAAGCTGTGATAGTTATGATAAGGAGATGTTGTGGTATAAAGAAAAAGAACACCAGCAGCTTCAGCTGCCTAAGGTTATTCAAGAAACACGTTATTCTGAGAGGAGTTGTCACCACATGCAGTCCTGTGGCTGCCGTGCACAGCTCTGAAGCTGATTTACAAATCTGTGAGAAGACACCAGGGTGAGGCACTACCACTTTCACTTTAATCAGTTCACCACAGATCAAACCCAGCAACAGATCACCACATGCTCCCATGGGCTACAAGCAAATAATCTTAAAATATACTTCACTGCTGCGCAAGATAAACCATTCTACTTCTACTCTATAGCAACAATACTAATGGCAAAACATGAATCAAAACATGATTGAGAAGTCACTGTGACATGTCAGTCCATTGCAACAGCAAGACTTACATTAAGACTTACAGATTGGTCAGACCGCTGAAACCATTGAAATAATTTTCCCATGTCTTTGATGAATTCATCTTCAAATATGATACACTGACCATATCTTGGGCACACCTTTAGACACAAAACTAACCCCACTGTTTTCTCAGCGCTTCGTGAGCAATGTGGAGGGTGCTAAATGGATTAGTCTTTGCTACACAGATGGATTGAAAACATGAATTTCTGCAAAGAGAAGTTTGCAGAACACATGCTGAATAGTTGGCTGCTATAAGTGCAAGCAGGACATGAAAAGCCAAATTAGCTTCAATCTGGCAGATTGCAGTACTTAAGCCAGGTTCTGTTCGTCACCCGAGGTCTCATTGCATTGGAGCACCAAGGAAAGACAACCAACTGTGAAGATATCTTAACCTGATGGTTTGGGGGCCAGGAGGAACTCTATCTAGCTTCACCCTTATGAAGAGGGAAATGTGACAGATCCACAGTTTATACCATGTTCACAGGCAGCAAAATAAAGTTTCACCCTAAACTTTATGTAATCCCCCTCATTACTCCGTTTTCAAGCAGCTTTCCTATTTTATCTCTGTAGTACAAGCATATTAAATAGTAAATCCAACATCTTTGTCACATAAGAACTGAACAATTTGCAGTATATTCACTTTCAAGTAACAAAATTACAATGTAATACATTTATATCTCACATAAAAAAGATGAGAAAAACACAGAATCCTTGCTTTTGTCTGTCAGCTCAAATATGAAAAACGAAGCACAAACAAAACAACAAAAGCTGATTCCCAGATTTTTTCTTATGCGACTGGGATGTTTAGGCATAATGTGAATATCAACTTTTCTTTTTTTCTCAGTCAATTAGTCCAAAAGCTAAACTTTTATTTTATAGAGATGAATATAGATATATATCCATATTCATATAGGTATATAGATTTATATAGATATGTTTATATATAGACAGAGATATAGAGATGATAAAGGTAAATCACCCTTGCTAAAACCCTTCCGAATCTGAGGATAAGATGATGCAGTAGAACCTGCTTTAGGTGTTTAGATACTCTGATATCATGTCACTTTTGGAGCGTAATGAGAGTGGAGGTACAAACATCTTTCATGATTTCCCTGGGGGCAAGACCTGCCACCAGGAGTGGGAGGCTGGGCTGCAATCTGCACCATGGCCCTTGGTGCTCATGTAGCGCTCACAGTTTGACAGCATATCAGTCCCACTCTTTCTTTCTATTTGATTTCTGATGATAACCTCTCTTTCACTCAGCAAATGAAGGAAGATGGTTTCTCACACTGTATCAGTGAGCCTGTACAGATAGATATGTCAGTCCTGGTTTGCAATTCATATTCCCTTAACTTATGAAAGTAACTTATTTTTTAAAACCGTTTTAATATTTGCATAAACTTTGCCTTTTTCATTTTGCTTTTTATTTCCTTTTCCTAACAATAAAAAAGAAAATACCTAAAAAGAAAAAAAATCTTCAGACTTATAATGGTAAAAGAAAGCTTTGCATTGAGAGAGTGTTTTTCTCTTTTCTGTGACTTGTTAACTGAATGTTTCAGCTGAAAGATGTTTCTCTTTCATTCTGTTCTTCATCCTGCTTCATGACTAACAAGAACTGCCAGCACTAATTCAAAAATTGGAGGGGAGTTGGAATGTTTTCTTCATGAGGAATTCACAGATTTAAGGAAAGTTATTCTGAACAATATAAAATGGAAAGACATTCTAAATGTCTTATGACATAAAATTACCATAGTAATTCTCAAGACATGGAAAATATTCAATGTTTGTTTCAACTTTAAAACTTTTCAGCTCAGATCTTATAACAAAGTAAAACTAATTTTGAAATGAAACTCAAATGTTCACCTTCAGCAAAATCAACAGACAACTCATTACCAAAAGCTTTGTATTTCATGTGTTTTCAGATGTATAATAGCATGCATAATAAAATTAGCTTGCTGTCGTAGAGAACTGCTCATTTCAGCAAACATCTCTTACCAACTGAAACACACCTTGTGGGAAACTTGCAAGTGAATTTACAAATTCTCTCCATCTCCCCCTGCAGAGACTGTGAGAACAGGTGGCATTGGACTAGCCACTTACTAAAGGCAGCAAGGACACGTAGTATTTGATTAAGAATACATCAGAAAAATTCTGAAGGCTGTAAAAAGGAAACTGCTCTGTCTGAATTCCCACAGTGCTGAAGTCCACTGCACTGTAAGTAGTACACACTGTGGGGTGGGTTGGCCTTGGGTGTGCTGGGATCTGCAGCCTTTCCCTGGTGGACTGTCTCCCAGTCAGGCACCACCAAGGTGCTGGTTACTGATGGTCACCCTCCCTCCAGCTCTCCTGAGGTGTGTCCCTCTCCTGCAGCACTGTATGAGAGATGGGCACTGGGACAGACTTGTCTTACTCTTTGCTGGGTCACGGGTTCTGACAGCATAAGAAAGGTGGGATTGTACAACTTGCAGCTTTATGCAGATTCCTGATGTGCCATGAGTGAGTGAGGACAAACAGCCAAGGTTAGGGCTGTGTGTCTATTCCTGCATCCGTGACTTGTGTTTGACTCAAAGCTCAGTGGGATAGCAATGGGGCCAACACTGGGCACTTCTGGGAAATCCTCCTTTGAATTTCAGCAGCCCTGCTTTCCCTTCAGGGGCCTGAGGACACTTATTGTCACAGAAAAAGTGTCAAACACTGTGAGCTATTTTCCCCAGACAGAATCCTTAATTACTGCTAATGAGGCTTAGTAACTTTTGATATTTTCTGAAACAAAGAAGGTAACCGAAGGTTAGGAACCTTCTTGGTGAAGAGTTGGCTTATTGCTTTTTTTTTTTGTCCCCAGCATCTGGAGTCCATCAAACACTACAAGTGTGTGAAGCTGATCTTTGTGGAGTTGGAAACCCAATGCACAACAACCACAGCTGGACCTTCAGAGCACGAAAAACTTCTCTTCTGTCTTTAACTCTCCATCCCATGATTTTGGACATTTGATCTTTAAATATATCATACTCTTGTTAATTTTCAATAGTTTCCAGGAATGGAATCGACTTATCCAAATGCAGAGGGTGGTTTACAAATCCAGGAGGAATAGACCCTGCATCAGAATGATGTAACCCAATGAGACACACAGCCTAAAACCGCTCTTTTTGCACACTGAACCTGCCAAAGCCACATACTGTTTTAATTGCACCTTCCTAAGCTCATAAACACTGAAAATGATTAAGCAGTACAAATGGCATTAAAACCAATGATGATCACCTGATATGACTTCATTCCCCTGAGTCTCCTGGTGGGAGGTTCTGCAGCATCGAAAAAACAGGGAAATGGCCTCACAGGCAGCAGCAACAGCCCCAGTATTAAATTACAGCCTTAATCAGTCACTGTGTCCTACAGAGCCTTGTGAGGGTGTCCCAGGCAGTTATGGCCAGAGTTGCTGTAACCCTTCTGGAAAAAGAGAGTTGCTAATTGCTCCGTGTACACTGTCAGCGGGTGCTTCCAGAAAATTTACAGTAATTTGCCAAATGGACTGTGGGATCCTTTCACTTCAAGCACATTAAGCAGAGGCTGGGCTGAAGTAGGATTGGAGTGCAAGGTTTACAATGCATACAGAGGGGTTCTTTTGGTTGAAACTGAAAAGGGAGAGAAAGGTTTCTCCGCAGGGAGAGCTGATGAACTCTGGAGCCTTTAACCTCCATGTCACAAACAGGCAGCTACCCCTCCCACATAGGGTGTATCACATATACAATGGCATATAGGAAACTTTAGGACCAAAATATCTAGGAGAAACTTTCTACTGCTCTTTTGCTTCTGGGTTCCCAAGGAATTGTTGGTGTGTCTGCAAGGGTCACAGGCAGACCTGCAGCTGAGAAACCACAGGCTGGAGGAAATGTCTCTCACTGTCCACTCTCTCCCTTGACACCAGCTCATCAGCTCACTTAGGGCTGCTGTGTCTTGTCTGGACTGTACAAAGTTCCACTGTGGGCAAATCAGAGCTAGGGATTTGGAGTTATAAAGTGAAAAGGTCTGAAATGTTTTAAAACATTAGAAAGCCCCAATACTTTGCACACAAAGGCCCCGTCTCCTGATCTGGATAGTTTATTCAGCACAAAAGAAAACAAACAGTGAAGGATAGATAACTGAAAATATTTTTCTTTTTAAATGTGGTGAGAAATATGGACGGTAATCTATTGACCTTCAGTGAGATGTTTCATTTGAACCAAATAAAAGGAGGCAACAAACTTTTCTGAAGGTAAAATTTCCATGAATTTGCTAATATGTGGAGAAAAAGGTATGGTGCCCTGACTTCGGAGCAAAATACAGTTTGGAAATACTGCCCCTAAGAAGAGAAGAGGAAAATGTTTTTCAGAAGTGGACTCACATCGATAACATTGCTTTTTCAGAGATTTATTATCATGTTAGTACTATACGTTAGTGGAGTTATGTCAGACTTGCCATAAGCACTTTATCTCCCTCTCTTATGTTCACACTGGTAGCACCTACAAAACTTCTCCATGTTCTTCTATCCAGGTCACACTTGGATTCCTCATTGAGATATAGGTGCAAAGTAAAAGATTCCAGCAAGGTGTGAGGTATAAGACTAATACAGGAAGACAAATATTTGAATTTGAATACAGAATACTATTATAATTTATAAAATATTACTAATGGGTTATGCGAATCCATATAACCAAGTTAAAAGTTTAGGAAACCGAGGTAAATTCTGTATGGAATAGGTAAAAATAGCAAAGTTTTAGTTTCTACTCAGAAATGTCTTCAAGGCTTAAAGAAATGTAAGCTTAGACAGAGGAATCAAAGTGAGGGTAGAGAGACAAAGACAAGCTGCTTGAGAGACATTCTAACAGGAAAAAAACGGGACTCGAAGGTCTTCTCTAACCACTGTAGAAAAGTATTTGGAAATATTTAGCAGGTGTGAAGTTAAACGAGCAAAAAGGCCTGAAGATTTCTGAGCTGATCCAGGAGGATATTCTGATTTATGTCTATTATAAGAACTAATGAGTGAAGGGAAATAGGGGTCAAAGTAGAGAATACCATTCACCTAGAATTAATGGCACTTTCAGTACTGAAAAGGACTAGGAAAACTGTGAATTCTGAAGACTTTGAGACATTTATATGCTGTTGCATGCCTTTGCTTTTATTCTGCAGTTCCAGAGAACCGAAGGAAGATATTCTGGCATAAAATTTGTATAATGAGGTGATAAATTGGTCTGTTGTTTTGAAGAGGGGAAGGACTGTAAAGAAGTGACAGGTTTGATTTGTAGCCACTAGTTTATAGCCACCAGAAAATGCCAATGGATATTAAATGGCTAATTATCATACCTAGAGCTAAATTAATGCCTTAGACCCTTGCATAGATTTCCTTCAAAAAGAGAGTGATCAACTTAGTGAACATATCCTGGAATGATACCTTTACTTCAAATCATGACCTGAAAATATTAGTTATGTTGTCTAATTTTGTGAACAAAAATTCAAACGGCTTTATCAAATCATTAGTAAAGGTTGCCCTTAGACAATGATTTCCATCATTTAATCAGCCCTTTAGAGCAATACATCTATTTGCTCTGCAAGGGGTGGATCTTAAGAAACTTGCAGAAATGGGGGTCTCTGAAAAGAAAAGTAGACAGGTGCTACCTAGCTCAAGCAGTCAAAGGAGTTTTACATGGTATGAATTCATCACAAAATTTACATGAATATGTAATATTCCTCAGCTACCATGCAGCAAGAATTCCCCAATACTGCTGCTCTTTCTCCTGTATCTCATTCTATGGATGCCTGAGGCATCCTCTCCTACTTCTCTTGAATTCCATGGGAGCAAGATAGTCTCTGATGATTAAATCCCTCCCAAACAGAGAGGAAGAATGACTTTTTGTTACTCAGCTCCCAGTGCTGGTTGCTGTTAATCTGCATGTAAATGTTTTTGTTTGTTTTTTTTTCCAGAGACATAATGTTTTCTGCAGGCTGGTTTTAACATAAATCTGATTTAATCTTGATGGATAGGAGTGAAGCGCAGTTTCTTGGAAGCCATTACACAGGATATATTATTTATTAAACTCTTCTGGCACCTCAAGATTTTTGACTGAACCCAAGGAATGACAGTATTCTTTTGCTTTCACTTTAAGAGTACTTTTTGCTCTGCTAACTAAAGCTGACATATTAAAACAATAAAAAAATAGGGTATAAGAAAACAGCCTGAGACACCTGTTTTTCTCTCCCATATCAAGTGATGAGCTACTCAGTTTTGTTACTGACTTTTGTTACTGAACTAAACTGAGAAACAACAGTTCTGTGAAATACTTCAATAAAAGCAAATTCGGTGAGACCATAAATGAAATTATCATGAAATACAGGAGCATTAGTGGAGATGTGTACATACTGCTCCTCACAGGAAGACACCAAAGCTTTGTGATAGGTACCAGTTACCCTTTCCTGATTCTTGTGTGCCAGCCAAACACAAAGGATTCTGCTGTTTCTGTCTGCAGAGTGCTACTCAGGGAAGATGCCTGGCAAATTCCCCAAAGGGTACTAGGTCAACTTTAATAAGACCCCCCCGCATTTGCTTATTAACAATCAGACTACTGAAACATTTGGTACACGCCAAGAGTTCAGTAGAAATACCCTAAAACATCAAAAAGAATGTTTGGACCAGTATGGATGCAAAGAGGTTATTAAGTCACAAGTCTACAGCACGCCTTGCTTGCATGGACATAGATGCTGATAAACACAAGGCTCCAGTGTACCACGGGCTCATTGGCATTTTGGCAGACAGATATGTCACCCATTCCTCCATCCAAGCTTGCCTGTGCCCCCAGTCTTGCTTGTACTCTTCTCATGGCGGGAACACAGAGGTCTCATCCCTGTATGCTGGATCTTCTGGATGCGTAGTTCCACCCTACACATGTGGAAAAACACAGAGCATGCCTGAAAGCCATAACTCCTTTCCACTTCTTTTCTTTCTTTTGGAGGAGCAGGAGGTAAAGAAAATGAATATCGTAAAATACACCCACACATACATACATACACGCACACTGCATGCACACATACTGAAAGGCAGACGTGCGGCACAGAGGATGACGGGCAACGAAGAGAATGAGAGTTTCGGCCTCACCAGATGCTGGTAGAGGCATCATGTTTGAAATAGAAGGGAAGAGGTGTTTCTTAATTCAAGAAAACAATCATAATCTGACCTAACACAAGCAATCTGGGAGCTTTTTTTGGAAGAGTTATTCAAAGAGAATACTACCTACACACAGGACTTCACACCTCTGTGTAGGGCTCCCTTCGAGTACACAACTGAGTTCTGAGGTAGCCATTTCAATGTTTCAACAATAGCAAGAAAGGGAGGCAAAAGCAGTTGAACAATTTTCATACATTCTTCTGCTAACGGCATATCTCTCTGCTTTCTATTGCCAAATTATTCTCATCTTAATTACAAGGCCAGAGCTTCCCAAACACATCTCCTGAGAAATCCCTGAGTGATCTCACCAGAAGTAAATACTCAGTGTGAAACTTCATCAATTCACATCTTCGTCAGACCATATTTCTGGGAAAAGTGATTAAGGGATATTCACAAGTGAGAGGCAAATATCTGATGTTGTTAATACAGACCCTGCAATCAGCTTTTTAATTTGTGAGAAGACAGCCAAGACAACCAGCTTTTCTTTAGCAGCATTTAAGATTTAGATGCTTTGGGCCAAACCAATCCACTGATGGCAAAGGCAGTTTCCTCCAGAGCTGAATTTGGCCACCTGAATTTTTAAATTTTTTTTTTTTTTGATATGTAAGTGCAATTTTTATTTTTGCCCTTTCTTGGGGCAGGAAGAGCTTCCACACAAGCAATAGATGCCTTCACTATAGGAAACACACACAATGCAGTGGAGGGGGGCTTATCCACTATTTGGTATCCAAGTAGTTTTTGTATATATTCTTTTGTTCCCATTTACATCTCAGTTTTAATGTCTTTAATGTCTTTGGATGCTAAAAAATCTCTGCCTTAAGCACTGTTATTTACAGTGACAAAATTAGCTTTCAGTCTAACTAAACTAAAAGAAAAACCCACAAATTAATGCTGGCATCTTTGTCCAATAGAGAAAAGCAGCACATCATTCTGTCTTCTTCTTGAGAAATTCAGTGCTTCCTTTTGCTCCACGTTTACTCAACAGCACAGGCTTCTTTTCTGCAGGCATATGGGGAGGGGGTGTCACAGCATCACATTTCTTGCCTGAGGCTACTTTTGCCACAGCTCTTCCTCATAGTTCATCTTCCTTGGAGGTGCAAAAAAACCTCCATGCTGTTGTGGACTCTACTCTGCCACCTGAATCCTGTAGCATTGGTTTGTGTTCTCTATGCAGAAGTCTCCTAGTGAAGGTAGTTTATCCTTTCAGCCTGTAAAAGTAAAGGGACATAGGGAAACCTACCTACCATTTAGCTTTTGGTGGTTTGAGCTATGAAAAATCTGCTTTGGGGGATGTTTCTCCAAATGAGGGAGGAATAAGAAAAATAAAGCTTTTCTGATATCTTATCAAATGTATATAACCATCCCAGACAGTTTCAACCAAAGAATGGAATTCACTGACTCTAACATATCTGCCAAAATTATGTATTTCAGCCAAAATTAGTGACCATTTTATACCTAACGGGCAGCAAATGGCAATCCAAGATCATGGTCCAGAATGGCTCAGTTGTGTCACTTTACCAGAGACTGCTTCTCCCCATTGTTTATAAAATTAACCTCATGGGATCAGCTGCAATTTAAATGATTAAGTGACATAAGTCCCAGTCTCAGGGTTTGTGGGATAAGGGAATTCTGAATTACGAAATAAAGTAACAGTACAATAGAAGTGCTCATCATCTGTGTTTCTGCTGCCCATATCTTACCTCAGGGTCGAGTCTTATTTGCTCAGACTTTAGTGGAGGACCTGGTCTGCTCATGCTTTCTAGTCCTGAGGTTGGATGTGTGCAGCTGAGGGAGAAAGAAAAAAACCAAGCAAACCGAGCAAAAAAAACCCCCAAGAAGCAGTTAACAAATTTCTAACACTACCTAGTAGAATCTATAGCTTAATAAGAGACTGTTTCAGGCAATAAAAATTCCCAGATTTATCTCTTTTCTTGACATCAGGATTTAGAAATTTCAGGTTCAACCACAGTTTCTCTGGATCAGTATGCTGCTGTTATTGCAGTTACCATGGGGCTGAGATAAACTCAGCTGCAAGACTCCAGCAGCCTATCATGGATATCTTCAGACTAAAGACTCACGGTCTTTCTTAGCCCCTGGTCAGCCACACACCGTTGTCTCAAATGTGCTTGTGTAGGTGAGACCTACAGGTACAGCAGCACCGACCTCCCCTCTTTCCCCTTTCCAAACACAGGCCCCTCCACACGCCTCAGTCCTTGACACAACATGTTGGATACAGGATCCAGACAGGACAGTTAGGCAAATTTTCACCCCAGAATGAACTGTGAAAGGTCCCAAGAGATCTGCCTGTAAAGTCAAACTGGTCTATATGATGTGCTTAAATGCGAAAGCAGAAAGTACTGGTGAGAATATCTTAAAGATAAATGACTCTCTGGGCACAGCAAACTGTTTCACCTTCATTTCACTTTTGTTAGAGAGACTGCAGAGATGAAAAGAAATTAGGTAAAAGAGTCTGTCTTGAGATTCGGTTCACAAGCATGACACTGCATAAAATTTGCATTGATTCAGGTTGGAGAGTGACCCAAAAGGTTAAGATTTATTTGCATTCATTTAGACCCTTTTGAAAATGCTTACATTCAAGAAGCCATGTGTGAAGCCAAACAAATCACACTGGCCTACATTGGGGGGAAAAAAAAAAAAAGAAAAGAAAGAAAAAGGAGTATATTTGTATTTTTAGGTCTCTCTGATGTTGTCCCTCTTGAGGGTTCGTACTTGAGGACATAAGGACAATGGTTAGCTTTTATTTTGTCTCAGTATTCAAATCTTCACAACTTTGAGAAAGAAATCAGTTCTTGATTTTTTTCCCCTGGTCTTGAATTCAATGCAGGCGTACGAAACAAACAGAGATGTAAAGTACATGTATTGTGATTGATTTGGAAATAATTCTGTACTTCTTATGAATTTCCATGAAGTTCTACTGAACAGGCAGACAAGATTAAATCTCAGAGCATCTTTGAAGAATTCTGTGTTCTTGTTCTACTTTACAATGAATTTATTCAAAGCCAGTATAAGCCAATATGCTTACCAAGATAGGAAATACATTTACATATGGTTTTACAATAAATTAATCTCATCAAAACATCTGTCCAGCTTGCTAATTTAATCCATTGTGGAATTTCATTAAATTCACAGAGTTTTGATGGTGTGACGGAATTTGGCACAGTATTTTTCTTCAATAATAGTACAGCAGAAGCTACTGGTTGTGAAACTGGAGCTGTGAAACTCCCGGCATTTTTAGAAAACTAGACTTGTAAATAACTCAGAGGATGAAGCTGATCTAACTCTTGTAAATGTACATGTCTGGTTCACTTCCCTAAGGTTTCCTGCACAGTCAGTGAAGAGAATAGATAGGATTCACCTTATCGTAAAGCAAGTAGCTGAGACAGGTCAAGTGAGTTAGATCCTGAACAAACCAATTCCTCTCAAGAGACTTAGGTGTCTAGCTCACATGAAGAGGTTTGTGCACTGTAGACTCTCTAAGTCAGGTGAGGCCAGAAGGATCTATTGGATCAGCCATACCTGAAAATCCTAGGCCTTAATAGCTCATTCTTATGCCTCTATATTCTGCATGGCTAAAACATGCCTTGACTAGAGGCACTGAAACGTGGCGGCATGGAACACCTCAATGGATGGATTTGTTCCAATGGCTAGTCCTCCTCCTAAGGCTCAGACTTTAAACACATCAGCTGATTTGGGGACAATATACCTTGAGCATAAGTCATTTAGCAATACATGCAGATAAATGCTATATAGAAAAAACATCATCTAATATTTCTGTTAACTTTTCTGTACACATACAAATGCAAGTAACATAAGATTATCTTACTGTATCAAACAAAAGGTCTGTCTAGGCTGATATCAGGTCTCTCAGTGTGGCCAAAATGAATGCCTAGAGAAATAAGACCAGGACAAACATGTATGGTGTTTCCCCGCATACTCTCCCCATTTCCTACTTCTTAATATTCAGGGACTTCATGAGTCAGATATTTTTCCTATGATGTTTTTAATCTGATTGGACCTGATGATATTTCTGATCTCAGACTCCTTTACTGAACTCTCTTCATCTCTAGAACTTCATATTCTCTCAGAATTTTCAGCATCTGTGATACCTTGTGCAGAGGTGTTCCAGAGCCAACCTACATGCCAGTCAAGAAGTCAATTACTGCTTTGTTGTGGTGGAACCCAACACCTACTTCTTTCATTCAATGCATCCTCATTCTTGTGCTGAGAAGTGAAAAGCGTGTCCTTTTTCAACCAACCATGAGTTTAAAGACCTTCATCCTGTCCTCTGACAATTACCTACTTTTCAGCTGGAAAGACAACCTTAGTCAATAGTTCTTTGTACGAAAGGTCCTCTGTACCTCTGACTGCCTTTGCTCTCCCTGAACTTCTCCGATCTCTAATCCATCAAAGCACAGTCAGCAGTTCCTCTGTGGCAGCCCTCTCTACTCTGTCAATTATATTCTGCACTGAGCAGTCAGTACTGCAAACTTCTGCCTTGGATGTGACCAAGAAGAGGAGAGAGGGAGAAGAATGCCTTTTAAAGCATCCCCCAAAAGCAAAATACACCCACCACTCCCTGTGCATGCACTGATTTCAAAGATCCAATGTGCTCTGCTTAGCCTTGACTGCAGGTCTTGGTCAGAAAAATGTTCCATCTTTCTGAGTGTTAATTTTGCGATGGAATACACTCGGAATTGTGCTTCCCTTTTATTTCTTCAACTTAATTAATAGTCTCCTGGTTCGCACCATTGGTGCTGTACTGACATCTATATAATTTAGATGGACAGAATCACAGCTTATGTGCAATATAAGTTCTGTTGTCAGTGACTAAAATCGTCCTTAATTTCTGTTTAAACTCTGGTGAACACACCTTTATATTTTTTGTTTTAATGGTGCTAAGGTCTGCTCTTTCAGCCACTTGAATTTGATCACATCATGACAGTAACTTTGGCTTTGGTGTCTTGTCAAAATAGCCACAAAATCTGTCCTGCAAACCTGGTGAAGATTACAGACTTAAAAAAATTTGGTGACATAATTGAGGGGTTAACTCTGAAATCGTAACATACTCTTCCTGGAGAAACTCTTACACTGGGATTTTAGATCAATCTGCTGCTCACTGCCTTTGCTGCAGGAACGATTATAGGCCCAAATATTCTTTTTGCTCTTTTGACACTGCCCAAGGAATCATTTAATAAAGTCTTCATGGGGCTGGTTGAATACGATAAGCAACTCTTCCATGGTTGCTTATTTGATTTCCCCTGCTTCATTGTTATTGCCATCCCTTCCTGCAAGTAGACTAATGTATTTGATGCCTTCTGGCATGAATACTCAGCGCAGCTGGGAATACAGGAACAGAAAGCAAATTCTGAATCCCTAATTGTTTTCATCACAAGAAAGGGGACTCCTGGAGTTTTTCATAAATAGTTCTGGTCTATGTGGCCCAGTGAATGACATTAAACCATGGAGGCTAGAACCTCAGTTCTGAAGAGATAACAACCTAATCCGAGATAAGACTTGACATGTCATGGCAGCAAACCACATGGGAGGAAGGATGTCAGGGCTGGCTGTGATAAGTGCTATATAGTTTCAGAGGAAGTTTGCAAAGCCACAAATCATTCTAAGATTTGCTTGCTTGCTTTCAGATGTCAATAAATGCAGGCATGTTCCCCTGGCTATGAACAACTGGTACTTTTCTTCAGGAAAGCAGTCAACATAGACCTCAAAGACAATCATGAAGAAACACAGGGGGTGACTTCAGAGCTTAAAATGAGGACTGATTTTCATTTGAAGAAAGCAGAAACAGAGGCAAAGGTATTGTTGCTGTGATGACAGAACGAACAGCAAATACAGTATTTGGGCTCAGGGCCATGTGGGACAGGAGTAGCACAAAAGGCAGCAAACCTATAAACAAATAAAATAATTAAGCGTCAGAAACTTCTACATACTTTCCTCATTCTTAGTGGGGGTTTCATTGTTCACCACGCTGAAGGTTTGCTTTTTTCCCCCCATCATTTGAGATTGGTGCTATTGTTTGAGTTGCTGTGAGGAGCTGTCAGCTCAGTGCCAGTCACAGTCTCAGGGGCTGCAAACGCCTGGGACATGAACCACTGTGGATGCCCACAGTGCCTGAGCCAAATAGAAATTCACAAAACAACAGATCAGTCTGGGAAAAGGTGCTGGAAGAAAGTTCATCCCAATACAGTGATGGCACTTGAACTCCCACCACATTCAGGATTACTAGATGTTCCCCCAGTGCAAACACAGTCAGACCTAGGAGTGACATCTCCGGAGACATGCTTCTACCTGGGATAGTGATCTCAGCAGTCGATCAGCACAGATCTGGATCTCTAAAGCAAGACTGAGCTACATGGTTTATCCAGTCCACAGGGTTTTAATTTTGAATCTATACACTGGAAAAAAAATCAAGCTGAAGTCAAATATGGCTGTAGTGGATCTCACAGGCGACAGGATTTTCTGTGTGGTTGTTGAGTGGCTGACACTACAGAGTCTTGGTTTTGGCTGGGGCCTCTGAGCATCATCCTAAAAGAAAGAGACAGTCAGATGGTAATATTTCAAAGTTGTAGGTCTTAGCAGAGACAGCCTGAGGGTTCTGTGTTTGTCTGCAGTTAGTAATACAGAAGGCTGTCCCCACTGTGAGCAAGACACAGTCACAATGAAAATTATTCAGGATGAGGGTGGGCTTTGGTTCAGACAGGATGCCTGGAAGTTAGCTGGAAACAGAGCTCATCATTAGCCATTTATGCATTCTTCTGTCAGTTAAGGTATTGCCTTTATACTAATATTTATGAAAAGGCTAGTCAACACCGAAGTACCTGATAGATGAAACATGCCAAATAAATAACAGGTCACATCAAATTTACAAGTAAAGTGTTGTTTTTTTTTTTTGGAAGGCAGAATGTGTTAGACAACAACTGAATAGGAGACTGACACTTTGATGGCACAGCAGAACTCAGGAAAATCAACTCATTTGAAAACCTGAGAGATGTGAGTGATCCAGTGATGCCAAACACATGAGACCTGGTGAAGCTGCCATAAGGCAAGTTTTATAGTTTGAGGAGGGTTCTCTGCTTGCCATCAATTACTTTCCCACAAGCGTCTCTGCATGTGCTAGTTTATTAGATCTCATGCTATAAAGCAACCACTACCGCTGTCAGGGTTTAGCAGCACAGCAGCATCTTTCACTGTCTGACCTTTCAGAGTGATGGGGAGATCGGAAACATGACAAAGATTAAAAAACAAAAAAAACATATTTTCTTACTAAATCCATTATTTATATTTTCTCCCTCCCTTCCTAAAAATTTCCAGTAAAAAGTTAAGTAATGACTAACATTTGTGGGATTTTTCTTTTTCAAATAAATCCTTTCTTTGGGTACATCATTAAAGGACGTGTTACTGTCGAGTCTGGTGAAACTGTAATTACAGTGAGTGCCATAAATAAAAGTATAATGGCTCCACTGCATAAATAATGGTTCATTATCCCGGTTTTATTGGTATTTAGTTTGCTGAGCCAATAAGTCCTCCTGCATATTGAAAGAAATTGTTCTGATCTGAACAATTCTGCCATGTTAAGTGAAAGAAACATGGGGGTTTGTATGAGAGAAGATATTTTGGTCACACTGGTAGTCCCCTTGTGTGGGCTTGCACTGCTGCTTCCCAGCTGAAGAAATGTGTCAGTGACCCACCTAGTCATGGTGCTTACCACACGTGGTATCAGCACAACAATCCACTGACTTGATGGGGTGTGCCCAACCTGGGTAGCCCCCCAAAATTCCTACTGGGGTCAGCTTGTGGAGATAATGCTTTGGGCCTGGTCACATTGTTTTGTGCTGTGAGTAGTGATGGGACACTAGCTCCAGCCTGAGCCTCAGTGCTCTCCCACCACTGTCCCTCCAGCCTCTGCCCTCCCAGCCTCTCTGGGGCCCCTTTCATGTTTCCATTTGCTGAGTCTTTCCCTTCAAGTCTCTTGAACACCCGTTTCTGTTTCAGTACCCCTGAGTGAGATTATTAAGACATTAGTGCTAGTCTGAGACCTGCCAGCATCCTCAGGGCACCTCCTTTCCACCTGTCTGCTGAGGGTAGGATATTAGCTCCTGTCTTTGCACCTTTGTATGCATCGACATGCATCAAACTAATAAGTGTCAATAAAGCCAATATCAAAGACAGCAGTCTGCATGGAAGAAAGTGAAGGTGAAGTTTTCTCAAGCCTCCTACTCACTTGCCCTGCTCTCCAGAGCAGATATGATTCAGCCTTGTGAGGCAAGTTCTAAATGTTGATCCCGCTGTCCTCATGGCATGGCATTAGACTCTGAAAAGGCTGGAGGTCACTCTGCCTTTTTGACACTTGAATAATAACAACAAATGAAATAGAAATCCCCAGCTCATTGGAAAGTTTCAGCATTCAAGCAAGGAAGAATCATGAAATGTCAGTCCTCAGTCAGGGGTACAATTGGATGATCGGAACTGGTGGTCACACAGGCTGCTTCTGACATCCCAGTTCATGCCAAGTGTTTCTCCCTTGCTGCAGATCCACCCATGGAACTGCTTACACCAACAGGGGGACAAAACTGTGTTCCAGATGGTTATTTATTACTCATTCAGCTCATCATAAATGTGAGGCACTGAGTGGTAATAGGTACATCTTCAAGGCCAGACATATAACCAAATTACCAAGTCATAACGAGTTATTGGATATCACCAGAGTCACAGTAACAGCCTGTGCCTGTGTTCCTTCCCCGTGGTGAACAGAGCACTTTGCATTTGCCGTAAGCCAGAGGTGCCTGTGGACATTTTTCCTGGCCCAGCTGAACACAGTGACCCAGTAGCTTCAGTGTTGAGCCCCAGGCTGAGCCACCTGCTTTCTGAAGGAGGTTTTAGCCTCACTGCCAAGGGTTGGAGCTCCCACAGGTTAGATGCTGGCCCTTCCAATGTCAGAATATCCTTTGGCAACTAACACTTTCCTAGAGATTGTGTCTCTCTTTCTACCAACACACTCTCTTCTCTCATTGACCCTTGCTCAACTGGGTCTTCCCCAGGGTGTTCTGGAACCAACTTATCAGCAGGATAACCCAGCCTGACACAGAAATGGGTGAATAATATGAAAATTTCTACCATTATTATGAACTTCAGGTTTGTTTGTTTGATTGGTTTGGTTTTTTGGGGGGTCAGTTTAAATAATGTTCAATAGTGCTATAAAAGTGGTGTTTAAGCACAGAATCCTGACTGAAATATTAAGCTTTCTCTTCTACATTGACAGTCTTAGAATGGTCTGGTATATCCAAGTCAAACCTAAGTCCAATACAGCGAGACTTGGGCTAGGTTTCCATTGTCATATAAGGCTTTTCATTGGGTGGTATACATCATACTCCTCAACTCAAGTGACTGTGGGCATTACAAGAGATGAATTACCAGCACAGAGTTGCTCATTGCCCCTCCCGGGGGCAGTGACTCTATTTGCAGACATGCCAGACTCGTACTGGCATATACTTCTCCCTGGAGCTTGGCAAGTTGGCTCAGTTCAGCCTACCAGCAAGCACTCCTCTTCTGAACACAGCTGTGTTAGCAGTATGGGTCTTGCTAGCACAGCTGGCTCCCTGTCACTCCTTGACTGGTGAGCGGCACAAAGCCACTTCTGGCTCCCTTTTGGGTCCCACCTGCTGGTTTGCGTCTTGGAGAAGCTGCACAAGAACTGGCACCCTTCACCACGCTCCTCCTTTCTTTTCTCCCATGGCATCAAGTTTCTTTTATTTTCATCCGACCTGTCTAATTGTGGATTCACTTTCCAGACCTGACTTAAGCTCAGTAGTTCTTGTTTTCCCTCATAACTGATGTTTTGCACTGAGGACATGCCAGTTCTTCCTCAGCGCAAAACAGCTGGGTTTAATACATTGCATTAATTTGCTTTCCAAGTGGTTAGATTTGCTGTAATTGCCTAAATCCCCTCTACATGACCTGCATTTTGGGCTTTAATGAAGAATCGCTGAAATGCTCTTCTGAACTCTGTGTACTTTCTTTCACATATGCTCCCATATTTACGGGGTCCCTTCATCAGCAGGGTCTGCGGTCTTTATCAATATTTTACAGAGAAGTGGGAACAAGAAATGGCCCTAAAACTGTTACTTGGAACATTTATTTGTGCTATCACACATCTTGGTGAATTTTTCACTGAAGGTGTAAATTATGGTGCAGGGAAAACATAATCCCTGTCTTTCAATTACAGTCTACCTCAGAGCTAGAAACCCCCTTTTTAACAGTCTGGACTGTGCCTGCCAAGTCATGAGTGCACTGCAAATAATATATAAACAAGTAATAAACATTAGGCTTCAATAACCTCTGCTCTTGGGAGTGAATGCAGTCTTGGGCAATTGCTGTATTTCACTGGGTTATTCAATGTTATTCATCTACAGAATTGTTTCAAAAGGAATTGTAGGTCTTGTCTTCAACATACATTTCTGATGTATGTTTTTCCTGGATTGCAGCTGGAGTGCCAATTTCTTGTGCCTTTTCTTTTTTCTTTAACAGAAATGCATGTAGGGAAAGAATGGCACTTCTGTTATCATTAAAGATTTTAAAAATCAGTGTTTATTTTACTGCTATTATATAGCCCCATTATCATTTTTTGAATAGCACATTACCAGTAATTGGTTTAAACTTTACAGCCGTATCTATCTCACATCCATTATCTAAGCTGATTCAAAGAGTGCTGGCACCGTGCAAAGACAAACAGAACTAATTGAACACGTACTGTGTCACAAACCAAGTTTTCAAGAAGTTTACCTAGTGGAAAAGCCATTTTGGCTCTGTCAATTACTCTTCTATTGAACCACCTTTCCGGGACCTACGTGCCCTGTTACTGCAGCACAAGCAGCTTGCTTCATGGTAGCTTGCATGACTGAGCATTTGCTCAAAACTAAATAAAAAATGAACAAGGGCTCAAGCATTCTGTGTAATGAGTTAATACATCCTACTGCACAAGGTTGTAATGACTGATAATATTCTCCTCAAATGTATTTAAGTTTAGATTGCTGTCTTATTGAGAGAAATATAGGGGAAGATTGAGATAAGCTCAGGAGTAACAATCAACCCTTAAAATCTAATGCAGGCTGACAGTGACCAGGAGACACAAACAAATCATCATTATTTTTTTTCAGAAACAAGCATCAGATGATAACTAGATTCCCTTATGAAGATGTCATTGTATGCAAATATTAGTCATGGCTACCTCTGGAGCTTTGTTGGTGCAGCAGACCCAGCAGCTGTGAGTTTTCTTCTCAGGATGTGACTTTAATTGCAATAGATTTTAAATGAGTTCCATAAAATGAGATTTTAAACCTTTCCAGGGAAGTGTTTTCCCTTTCTAACTGAGCATTCTAATATGACCCTGCTGCATCCTTGACTGGTAGAACAGACACAGGTCCCTGCATTTGAAGTTTCTGTTCTGCAGCTCTAGGGTTTCAACACTCCCCATGGGTACAGTAACATCAATGGCAGATCCTATGCATCCTGTGTGCAAGCCCCACATTATTTAGTTAAAAATCACCATTAAAACTGTCCCCACTGCAAGCTAGTTGAATCAGATAACGTGTAGTAGAGGTTTGTACACACCATGAGCTTCTTTCAACACAGATTTTGCAGTCAGGGATGAAGTTTCTTTAAATCGCAGACAAAACGCCATTCCTGAGGCAGAGATGTAGCAAGTAAGGCTTGGGGGATGAACACCACTCCCCCTGAAGTAAGAAAATACACCCACTGTCTGGTTTCCACAGCTCGTTCTGGCTACCAATCATGGCATAAACCTCTAACCATTTCACAGTAACATGAGGATGTAAAATCACAGAACATCCTGAGTCAGAGGAGGCCCAGGAGGATCATCGAGTCCAACTCCTGGCTCCACACAAAGCAACCTAAAAATTACACCATATATCTAAGACCATTGTGCAAGCACTTCTTGAATACCAACAGGCTTGGGATCATGACGTTTTCCCTGGAGATTTTGCTGCAGTGCTTGACCGCCCTCTCAGTGAAGACCTTTTCCTAATACCCATGACATGGCTTTAAGCCATTCCCTTGCATCCTATCAGACACCAGAAAGAAGAGATCAGCACCTCTCTTTTTTTGAGAAAGTTGAAGAGAGCTCTCAGGTCATTCCTACACTTCCTCTCCTCTGAGCTGAACAAACCAAGTATACTCAGCCATTCATCTTTAAGTCATGCCCTCTAGTTGTTTCACTGTATTTTTCACCCTCCTTTGGACACATTCTAATATTTTATATCCTTCTTATACTGTGGTGCCCAAAACTGCACACAGTACTTGAGGTGGGGCTTCATCAATGCTGAGTATAGTAGGACAGTCACTTCTTTCATCCAGTGGGCTATTCTGAGCTTAATGCACTCCAAGATAGTAAAAAACAGGGACTGATTTATGCCCAAATAAAGGTGTCCCTTGGTACCATTGAAAGTAAGAAAGAGGAACTGAAGCCCATCCTGACTTGTTATTTCATGGTATTATTACCAGGTATGAGAAGCGACAAACACACTAAAAAAAAATCCACCTATGACAATGATATAGCAACTGAAAAAGAAGAAACAAGACCTACGTAGCTCCCCACCCCACCCTCCTCTGCTATTTCCACATGATATCTCCAGCTTTCCTCATCATCTCCGCACCTTTACTGGTTTTTATACCAGGAGACAGTAGAGAGCTGAAGAAGATGACAAAACCTGCTGCCAGGACTTCCATGGCCACTGGATGCCCAGGCACTATCTCATGTTGGAGATACATTCACTGATAAAGCAAGGAGAAGCTACTCTAATTCAACAGTGATGACAAAACCAGACTCTGTCCTTCCTGGGTCCCTCCAGGATAAACTGACACTTCATAACATCATTCGTAGCAAGGCAGCTCCAGGATCTAAGAATTATGCTCTATTAAATAATTGCAGAGTCATTTATAAAAGGGAAAAAATTTTAAAAGAACATTAAAAATGCCTCTTCTTCTGCTGAAGTCACCTAAATGTTACCAGGGTTATAACTCATTACTCTAGAGTACTTCCAGCATTATATATACCCCTCCGGAATATGTATTGCCTTTATTTTTAACTAAAATGAGAAGTAAAGCTAGATATTTTTAGCAGAAATACTCTACACTGATTCATAGAGCTGTGCTGATATTAGAGTTTTTTTCTTTACTCATTTCTCCTTGATTCCAGGAAAATATGATCCTTTCTTGAGAACATGGTTTTATTCATGGTGGTTTTTTTCTATGATTGATGAAACTGATTGTGCTTTTTTATGGGTGAGGAGCACTTACCTGAAATCAGTCACTTGTGAAACTCTATGTTGGAGGTATTCTTCACCTCAGGTAAACTTCCTGGAGGAGAACATGAGTAATCTTTTGAAAGATTAAGAAATGGGAGGGGAGAGAGAGAAAATAAAAGACTAAAATCACACTTAGTTTTTTCATGAAGCCCACAATAAAGCAGGCTCAGAAACGGATTCATTTTGGGCTGCTCATCACAACAGTAGAAAAAGAGCTGATTCAGTGCATATAATTGCAAAAGGTAAAATTGATGTCTTGAAAGCAGTATACATTTCTACTGCCTCAAAGAAAACTTTACATAAATCCAGAGTTTTAGTATTGCTCTGCATGTAATCAGAGCTGTTTAATCTTGTCAAACAGTTGCCCTCTGGGAAACAGGCATTTCCAAGGAGAGCATCTGACAGGCTCCTCCATTTTAGAGACTGGCAGCAGAAACACTGGTAAGAGTTGCACTGGGAGCTTCCTCCCAGGAACACTGACATTTAAGCAATTTTTGATCCTCAGGCAATTTTAACTTCCAAGCATAGAGTGGGTTTTTTTCCCTTCTATTGTGATTAGTAATAATTTGTACCCCTGTAAGATTTCTAACACCCAAGCCATGATCATATTCCACTGCGCAGGGTCTTCTAAAACCCCAGGAGAAAGCAGTGCAGAGTTTGCTGTGAATATTCTGAAGTTCTTTTTCCCTTTGAAGTTCTTTGGGGATCAGCTTTGCTCCATGAAATGAATCTGGCTTTTCTGGCCACTGGTAGGCATGGGCTCTGCAGTTTTTCTTCAATTCCCACCTGTGACAGGTCCCATGGATGTACTGAACCATGATTTCTCCTTTGAAGACTGTCCTACATGCCTTCCTGCCAATGCAAGAAGGCGAACAGTGGTGATGGCAGTTGTACCGAAGCCACTGCATCTATAGTATTCATGGAGACAGTCAAAACTTCCTCACCAGCTGTAATGTCTTTTAACCACTGGCCCATGTTAGCAGGGCAGGGTGTTTAAATGCAGATAGGTAGGTAGGTATGTGGGTAACAGTCCACCTCTGTGTTGCAGGTAGTTGAAAATTGTCCAGTTAAGCTCTTTCAAAGGGGGCTATTGTGAGATCTGTGTTCCTTTGAAAAATTGCCTCCAGACGCCTATATACACCTTTAGACCCCTAATCACTTTGCATTCATCACCACGAGGGACATGGATTAAGGACATTTTCAGGCACATGTGATCCAGAGATACCTTAGCCAGTATAGCCTAGGTAAGATGCTGGCAGGAGAGAGTCAGTGTTTGGAAATCATTCTCTTTTTCTCCCTTATGTTTTTGTCTTGTATCTTTTAGTGATTTGGGGATTTTAATACACCACTGAAGTTAGAGGAAAGCAAATCCTCAGTGAACCGTCTGAAGTTCAATTCAGACATTGCCCATTCTTTTCTGCCTATGCTTCTCCCAGTGGCACTGGGAAGACATTACCCCGTCATTGCTCAGCTGTCAGAAGAGGACCCGGCCACAGAGGCAGTACAAGTTTTGTGGTGTCTCTCACATCCTGTGAGAAGAAAGTTCTGTAGGCCAGCAGCCACCAGTACTTTCCAGGGTAGGAGCTCTTTTAAAGTCTGTGACTTCCCCTACTATGGAAATGAGACTTGGATGACAAAGCCTACAGAAAATAGTGTGCAAATGGCCTGGAGGAAAAAAAAATAGTTCCAAAACCAACCTTTATGTTTTCACTTGAATGTTTTTATGGTATTTTCCCAGTCTCACAGTGAACCATCAACAGATACGAGTGCTTCTCTCTGTCATAGTGTTTTGAGGATGAAGCCTGGAAAGTGTTCAAATTCCCAGTTCACTCAAACACCCCTGAGATGAGAGTCAGCTACTGAAGGAGGATGTTTCTCTGCATCTGATAGTTTCAGTCCTAGTGCACCAGCCAGTTTTTCCACCATCACTGGCTTCATCCTGTCCCGGAGACTCCTGAACATCATTGGTGGTCCCCAAACAATACTGACCCTGATGCTTCAGTCCATTTGTCTTCCCAGGATGCATTAGAGAGGCAAAGTTGCCGGGAATGGGGAGCAGCATCCCACTGGGAGCTGCAGAGACATGCCTCCTTCCCCAGAGTCTGCTGGGTTGGAAGGAGTGGAGCCATGGTCTTAGCATTTTCCTTCATTGCACACTGAGACTTGGAGAAATACCTTACCTGGCTTGTACCCAGAAGCAGGGGAGACAAGGGTGTAAATGCGTAGTTTTTGAGCACCATGGTGGTCACAGGATGGTTTGCAGTCCAACACTGTACTGAGGCTTCCCATCATATCCAGAAGCACAGCAGCTTATTGTACCAAAAAAGATCTATGTGGTTTCATCCCTGCCCATGCAGGCAACTGGTAGAGCCAGCCAGGAAGGTGAGAGATGGTGGGTGGTAGGACAGACTGAGGAGAGTTCAGACTTTTGGCTGTTCCAAGTGTCCTCTACTGAAATGTCCACCGGCCAAACCAGGATGGGTGTTCCTCCTCCTGACAAGCAGCAGGGCACAGGGTTCCTCACCTCCTCCCCAGAGGTATCTATTGTCACCGACTCGGTCATGCAACCTCACTTCTGACCTCCTCCCACATACTCCTGGCCTGCCTTCCCCATTCCATCTTCACCACCAGCCCTCAACTCTGATGTCCAGCTGCTGGTGTAAGGAGCTGTAAAGCTCCCTTTTCCAAGTTTTTTTTTGAGCTGGGACTGATATCCCAGGCTGGTCCACAGCCCAGAAATTCCTCTCCCAGAGCCCATCACTCCTTTTGAGCTGCTGGGAAAACTGCCAATTGCTAATGGGCAGACAGCGGGACTGACAGGAATAGAGGCATCATTAAACTAGCACTTGCTGACTTGCAGCCTCAAAAGGAAAATCTGAGCTCTGCATATTCTCTACACTCCACAGGCACAGTTTTCCATCGCTGTTGACCTTCTTTTCCCTCCTATGCTTTTGCTATTTACTCTGGCAGCTGCTTGCCTTGTCCCAGGGGTCCTGTGGACAGGGGCCATTCCAGCCTCGCGGCTGGAGGAGGCCCAGATCGGAGTGCAGCCCTCCCACCCCAGCCCCATGGACTCACAATGTGGGAGGTAAATAATATGTGTCGCAACTCTTGCCTTTGAATAACACAAAACATTGCCTGCACTTGATGTCCGCGGGCTATTATTTCTGCGGCAAAGCTGAAAACATGTGACAGATAAAAGAGAGGTGTACTTATAAAAATTGGTTGTGCTTTTCTTTACAAATTTTGTACAAAATTTGTTATTTTGTAGCCAGCTGTAGAAGAGCCACAGGGTAGAGGTCAAAGGAGGGCAAGGTTGGGTGAATTGCTGTTCTGGTCCCTGTCCTTCCCATGCCTCATAAAATGAAATAATGATACACTAAAGTGCAGTTCTAGCCACACTAGGAGATGTCATAGCTATGATAGCCTAATGAGCTTGAAATGACTGAAGAGTGTCAATAGATAAAATCTATTGTGGGAAGATTTCTAATGCTCAGCACAGCAGGGAAACACTTTCTGAAATCCCAAAACATTAATCAGTGACAGTTTAGACTTTAAATTCATGCAGTAGAAAGACATATCCAGTACTCTAATCAAACACATTTTCACTTTTATGAATCCAGAATATTGACAAAGTAAAACCAGTACTAAACAAAATCTGAATGTAGAGTGTTTTAAAGTAAAATACATTTTGGAAACTTGAATTTTTGAAGGTTTGGGGTTTTTCTAGAATTTTTCTGTGTAACACAGGATATTAGAGTAATTAAGACCTGAGAAGAGCATCAAACATCTTCCTCTGCTTCAAAAACACACAGCCAAGCTTTATATGTTAAAACAAACTGTTTCAAATCAATTAAATTACCTCTTGCATCTCAGTACCCATCCTTGTGAATAAGGGTGAAGGAGGAGATGTCACAATTCTATTAAAGTTTCTTGGTGTTGTTTCAATTACTTCCTTGTAAAGAATCTAAGGAAAAAAAACCATTTAAGACTGTTAAAAGATAGATGCAAAACTGGTTGCACACCCTGATCCAGACGGCTTGCTATCCAAAATTTGCCATCAAAATGAAGTGTTAGGAATTTACTGTTCTGGGTCTACCACAGCTGGATTTACTGAGCTGGTGGGAGGCAGGCAGGAGACAAGAAACAGACAACCAATCACAAGCTCCATGTGACTTTGGTTACCGAAAAAGGCAACTGCATCACTGAAAGCAGAGACCCGAGTTCAGCACATGAGATGTCCTTCTGCTCTGCTTGGCACTGTTATAGCTCCACCTGAAGTAGCAGACCAGTATGGAATCCCATGCCCAGGAAATGGGTGACTTAGAGAAAGCCTAACAGATACCAGTGAGTGTGGCAGGAGGTCCTTAAACCATGTTTGTAAATATTTAGAACAAAGAACTGAAGAAAGATGGGAATTGTACTGTTCGAATTTCAATGAGGCCCCCGAGAGGAGGGTAGGCAAGCATCATTAGGGATTGACATGTGAGTGGGTGAACCAGAGTGGAGGCAAGAGAAAGGACCAAGAGGCCCTGAAGATGCTTCCAGTCTTCTCCTTCTGAGATAGCACAAAAGTGGAGCATAACAGAGGGCAGAACATCTGCTTGTTCAGAAATCTGCTGGCCGAAAGGCCAGACAAAAGTTTGGCCAGACCACTCCTGTGAGCAGGCTGCCTCTGATGAGTGGAACAAGGATATGAAACAATGGCGCTTTCAAGATCAGAGCAGAACCATATCTGGTTTTTCCATCCATAGTCTCAAAGCAGAAAAGCCAACGCTGATTGCCTGGGAGCTGGTACTCAGGCTTTGCCACTTGACTTTATTGAAACTGAGAGCACAATACAGAGGTACTAATAAATTACTAAAAACCCATTATTGTTGTTTCTGTGTAAAGCAAGGAGGAGAAATTAAATTCTTCAAGAGTTTAAGAAGTGTGTCTTTTTAAATATCACAAGCACACACAATTTTCCTTCATATGACTGCTTCACTTTCAAAGCTGCATCTGACAAAAGAGCCAGTCTCCTTGACAACAACATGAAGCCTTTTACACAGGGGGATTGTGCTGTATGGCTCATCACAACTTCCAAGACATTGCTACTGGACAAAGAGTACTTAAAATAGGTAAACTCCTGTTGCATCAATCATGGGAACAAATTCCTTTGTGGCTTTTCATGGGCAGAAACCAGGGGAATGTCAGGACAGTGAGTTAAACATTTTTTTTTCAGGATCAAATAAAGCACAGTGGTGCACAGATGTTTGGTTTTTTTGGGTTTTTTTGGTTTTTTTTTTAATCTGAGGTCCTTACCTGTTTCTTGTTCTAGCTAAGTCCTATAAATACATTGGAAGAGTTCTTTCATATTCACCTATTACTATGATCTGTGTGAGACAGAGAATCTTATGACACTGAGGTTCCAGCTCTTGGCTTTTTTTCCAGGCAGTTAACTCTTTCCTGCTTTTTAGTCTGGTGTAAAGAACAATCATAAATGTTGGCAATTGGAAATTCAGAAAACTACTGAGACCCCTAATCCGAGTCCTTTAATTTCTGTCACTCAGTTTTGGTATATGTGTGCTACAATAATATTTGTATGCAGCTGTGGAGTTGGGATAATTTAATTAACACTTTAACAGTGGAAACAGAATAAATTAATTAACACTTTTCTCATTTTTGAATAAGAAAAGCCCTGGAAAGGGATATTGTCATTTTTGAGTTTAATCACATTATTCAGTTTTAACAATGTGACAGAGTACTTAGACCCAGAAAAATAACTAGGTATTCAACTGTTTCCTTATTTTCCAGCTTTTTCTGAAATGTCATTTTATCAGGGTAAAACAGAGCAGAATTTTTTAAAAAATCTAGTTTTTGCTAGGTTTCCTCTGAGAAGAAATCAGCTTTATACACCATAAGTAATTAGAGCTCATTTTTAATATCTTGCTAACTTCATTATAGTCATCAGCATTTTTGGAAACCAGCAGTCCCAAGTAGCCACAATCAGGCTGGCACTGTCCAGCAGAGTATTTGACCTCTGCCTCCAAGGCAGAGGCACATATTCAGAAGGACACAGAATTGCTGTCCTTATTTTCTCAACCTCGTGTTGCTTCTCAGGTCTTTCTTCTGTCATCTCTGGTCACTCATGGAATAAAACAGATCTGCAGGAAGAAAATTTGGTATTAAAACAAGTGTGTCATACAAGTGTGTGTCAATTCCATCAGGACCTAACAGATTGCATGCTGGTTAGAACCAGGATCAGGGGAACTGTTCTTCTTCATTTACTCTATTTGTGATCTGGACATTGTTGCTGAAACAGAACTTGGGTCAATAAAACAGAGAATAACCAGTAGAATAAGTCAATGTAGTGGGAAACATACATAAATAAAGATGCAAATTAAATGGTTTGTGCAGGAAACAGCATGTTTAAGAAATTATATCTGAAATTTGCTCAAGGTTAACATCTGCTATGTCAACTGGTCTTTTCCTTTTCCCAGGCCAAGAAGGCGATCAATACAAAGAGGATAAGAAACCATTTTTAAGATCTACTTTCAAAAGGGATTGTCTTTCATGGCAGCAAATCATTCAAACCCCATCCCTCAATTTCTGCTTTGGTGAGCCTGGGATATGCTATCCTCTTAACAGTAACTGGTCAAATCCAGCAGAAGTAACAATTAAGCATTATCTAACCTCAACCTGATCTCACAGTCAACCGGAAACAGCTAGCTCCTGACAACATAAAGTCCTTCCTGGGTTTCTATGTCCGGCACAGAGCCTGGAGCAGCCCAGCCTGGTCAAATATCCAGCACATAACCAAGGAGATCCATTAAACACAAATTGGCAAACAAGTGTCCTGCCTCTGGTTCAGTCACTGCTGTCTGCTGCCTTCCCCTGCACCCCGAGGATCTGTCCTGCAGATCTGCTCTCCACTCCTTTTTTCTGCAGAGATGTGTGCATGCCTTCAGGTCCTCTATGACTAGCAAAGGATCCTTTGGGCAATGAAGCAGTGCAATGTGCTTGAAAGTGTGGTGGCTGAAAGCTCATTTGCTTCAGATAACTGTGAGGGTGTATTTAAATGTGGTTCAGAGACAGCAGGACAAAATCTTGTAATCCAAACCAGAGGGAGAAATAGCATGATGCAGGGGAGACAATGAAAGACTCCAGCACGTGCATCCAAAACACACAGTCCTACCCTGACACTCTTCTCACTCATGGGGAGTGATTTGCATGTGCTTCTTCCTTTGGTCTGAAGAGCGAAGATAGGGTAAGGAGTATTTCCATCCTTGCTGCATCCCACTGTTTCTGCTGTCACATCTGTTCCTCTATCATCACCCTGAAACTGATGCCATGCTGAATTCACTGCAGCAATCACAACTGTTATATCTTACTCTGAAAGCTGCACTCGTCAGAAAAAGTTAAGAAGTTTCAGAGAAAAATGTTCAGCTTGGCATAGGCAAATAAACCAAGTGGTCTGTTTCCGTGCTTTTAGATACAGCTCTTGTTAATGAGCATGCAGAAGCATTGCTGTGATTTTCTTAACATCTTTAATCTGTAAGAGAAAAAAATAGTCAAAATGGTCCTGAGCATTATTGCCTTTCCTCCCCTGTGCAACATCAATCAGAACTTGGAAACCATCATCTGAAGGATAAAAGAAAAAGCGTGAAGTGCTAGAGTACACCTTCTCTACATATTTGATACAAGGACTTCAGCAAACCAATCAAGCCTTTCTTTTATTTTTCATTTCTCAGCACTGAAGCAGACTTACACATAAAACATCAGACATATGGGATATGGACATGGGCCAGCGAGACACTTGAGAAGGTGGAAGGTGAAAGAAGATGGGACCACTGGATGCACCAGGACATAGACACAAAAATAATGACCAACTGTCTAGAAGAACAGGAACTGACTCCTGTAGGGGGAGGATACAGGAACAGATGTGATGATGGAGACAGATGGATGTTTCCCTGTGTTTTCCATCTGCATATGCTGGAGTCCTTTCTTTCCATTAAATCATTCTGTTCCTCTCAGCGATTTGAAGTATTTCTACTCACTGTTACTATTTTCTGGCACCTTTCTCATCTTCCAATTTCTTCTGTTCTACATGGTATGGATTTTCCTTGTTCCATCAGTTCTTCTGCTTTTTTTCCCTGCTTGGTTCCCTGTCTGTTCCTGCATAAATTTATCCTGTTGGCTGGCCATCACTTAAAATATTGTAGGAACAGGATGTTCCTTTGTAACATAATGAAGGATAGAGTGTGAACAGCTGATCTTCTGACATTTTCACCAGGGGAAAAAGGGGGGGAAAGACTCTTCCATTGCATGTCTATTTTAGGTGAAAATTGCACTGGACAGATGCCAGGTGGTGCAGTAACCCCACGCATCCCCCAAAGCCTTCATTCTTCTCAGGACAAGGAACATTCTCAAAGTCACCTTCACACACTGATGTTTTCACAGTTCCCTCTAAATTAAGACGTACAAATAAAAGGAGTGAGTGAAGGCAGAAATCAGACTCTTTTGGTAAGGTCTTTCAGTCTTCCAGTGAAAAATAATACACAGTGGTGGATCCACTGCAGAGACCTGGCTTCTTATGGGATTTCAACTCCTTCTACCACCAATCCACCAAGCCCTCAGGACAACTATGGTGTGCAGCGAGCAAGGTGTAAGTGCACAGAAAATTTCCTGTGAGCATGACTTCAAGAAAGATGTATAGATGGTGGTGTGACCAACTAGCTGAACATGGAGCCTCAGGACTAGGCAAAAACAAATGTGTAACCTTTAGGTCTACAGACAGAATAGAAGGTTGAAAAATTGGACCAGATCCATAATAAAGTATGAGTACCAGCACTTTGGAAAATGTTGAGACATCCTGGGATTTCCCAGGTTATTAAACAGAAGCTAAGCACTATGTCATAAGCTAATCTTGCCTACACAGAGAAGAGACACTCACAATAAGCCTAATTTTAGCCTAATTATTTTTTATTGTAAGCCTAACTAAGGTCAAATAGAAAATAAATATTTACAAGTCTACTGCAAAGAGGTGCCGAACACTGCAACATGTTACTAGTCGTGATGGTGGTTGCTCCAGGACCAGACTTTTAAAAGAAGAAATTAAATCCCTTTCCAAGTGCTGCTGAATAGTACAATATTTCATCTAGGATTGTTCTCCAGCCTGTGCTGAGCAGCACGATAGGAGAGATGATCACTGCAATCCTTTTAGGCTTATACGTTACCACACATGCTTAATAAAAGTGTATTATCAGGCTGCCTGACACAGGGCTGTGCGTGGTAGATGTGTCCTGACACTGTAGGCAAGATGTGTCCGCTTTTCAGTGGGTAGGATCTGAGCCAGAAACAATCTGCCTTGAACTTCCTAGGGCTAAGGAACAGTCTGAAAGCCATAAAGGCATGAACATAGAAACCAGGAGAAAAGGCAGGAGGCACAAGAGCCATGGGCACACTGCTCAGATGCTTCCTCAAGTGGAATTGAGAGGACTGCTCTGAGCACCATACTCAGCACCAAAGCCAGCCTGGCATTTGGGATCCTTGCAGACTGAAGCCACGCTGCAAGTCACCACCACTGCTTTGCACAAGCATCATATGAGCAACCTAATGAACTGACTGGATGTCAAAAAGCAACAGTCTGAGAGGTAAATAAGGCTTTACTCTTTATCAGAGAATTCACACTCTTTGCTGTGTTTTCTCTGATCTGTTAAATAATTCACACACTGTATGTTAAACAGGGATATCAGCAACCAGAAGTGCTCAAGTCTATCTTTATAGAAAATGTACTAGTCATGAGGAACACAAGCAATTGTCATCATCCACTCCATTCTTGCAAGTTCAACCATTGTGAAAATGTCAGGGTAGGCCAATTTTATGCTGCATAATGTATTTGACCTTCCCCTTTCACTCAGATGGACTAGAAACTATTCAGCTGATCCTAAGCAAATCTTGAAATGAGCACTAATTCGCAATGTTATTGATTTATGGGTTTATTGCTCCCTATATGATTATAACTGTTCAATAGGTCAAGCACTCTCTTTACTTAATTAATATTTGCCACAGCCAGTAATCTGAAGGCATCTTGGTGGAAATATTCTGGAAATATGCAGTCTGAAAGCTTCATGGAGATAACAGGATATTTACACTTCCTTTATATTCTGCATTAATCATAGAATCATAGAATCAACTGGGTTGAAAAAGACCTCCGAGATCATCAAGTCCAACCCTTGATCCAACACCACTGTGGTTACTAGATCATGGCACTCAGTGCCACATCCAGTCTCATCTTAAAAACCTCCAGGGATGGTGAATCCACCACCTCTCTGGGCAGCC
>JAWMRA010000113.1:80259912-80319899 GCA_035584735.1 Pseudotriccus pelzelni | reverse complement strand
TGTATAGTTTTTATTTTTGCTAGTAATAAATCCTAATATTATTTTCTCCCCAATCAGATCTCTTTGTCTGCATAAACCTTGTCTCACCTTAGAGCAATTTGTGGGGGGTGTGGTAAAAAAATTGTCCCTAGACAAACCCACGTCAGGAAGTCTGAACTGAGTTGTCTGTACCTTTAGGGGATTTGAACCCCTAAGTTGGTTTTAAAAGGAGCTACCCCAATGTGTGGCTGTGGGCAGCGCTGAGCTGAGACCTCCTCTGGGACCATCTTTCTAAGCAAAGCTGTGCCTACACAGCATGAATGAAGACGTTCAGGGACCGGGGAGAACAAGTAAGCAAGGACTGTACCTCTCATTCAGTGCGGCAGCTGGTTCCACCAGAATGAGCCACACTCAGGGCTTTTACACTTCTCACTTAAGTGTCATCAAACCAGAATGCATAAATAGTACTGGAAGCAGACGGACTGAACATGCTTGGATCCTGGCTAAAAAATCCTGAAAAAGTAGCGGGTGATATCAAAGATAAGAACTGTAGATTTGTTTTAGCTGTCATGCAAAACTAAGATGTCTGAAATTTGTGCTTCTGTAACAAAAATCTGAACAAAGACCAGAGTCAGGGTCTTTTATTTTTTATTTTAAGTTTAAGATGTTGTTATCATTTTAAAGGAAGTAACTGGTTACTGTACTTCATGCAGTGCTATTTGTGGCATTGTTAAGCCTCCCCTGAAATCTTGCTATTGGAAACTACATTTGGAAACTGGCCCATTATGAGCTCAGACAACTGTACAAAATTGCCTGCTTTTTCATAAAATGATGCCTAAAACATTTAGACATTTAGGCACAGGCACCTGACACATCCAGCAGGTTCTCATGTCAGGACCAGCGGTGTCCCCAGTGCGGTTGACTCAGTCCATCCTCCATCCAGGACCGGGCTGGAGCCCCATGGCTCCCTGCAGCCCCAGGAAAGGGACAGAACAGTTCCTTCTTACAGCCAGAACAGGGCAGCAAAGCTTGGGGTGGGAAGGAGTAAAGAGATCACATAAATCCAGAAAAACAATGCTGCTCCATAAAATGAATGACACATTCCCTTCCTTTGCAAAAGCTGCTAACAGCAGTATGCGCATCAGAAGCAACTTTAGGATGTTGCACACAACCAGTGCCAGTGGTTTCTCTTCTTGGTTTAGGTGTTACCCTTCATAAGCTACTGGGTGCCCCACAGAGGCACTGCCAGAGGAAGAGGCTCGCTCTTCCATCTTTGCAGCTGCACTCCACTGAAACAGAAAGTATGAGCTTATAGATACTGTGTAATTGAATCTTACTCTGTGTACTGTATCCTGTCAGTGGCACTGCCTTTTCTCCCAGACACATATCTTTCAGCACTTGCTGCTGTGATTCCACATTAATATCTCTGCCTGGTGCTGGAATGCGCACTCACATCAGCAGCTCCTTCCAGCAATAGCACTATTAAAAATAATGAAATGTCAGGTTGTGCTACTGTGCATCTAGATCCATTATGGAAATGTGCTGCAGGACGATAGCAGCCTGAGTCAGTCCTCCATTCGGCTTTCAGAGAGAAAAAAGGCAGAGAAAGACATTTACAGTTTTAAAGAGCACCTGGATTCCTGTCCACGGCTAAGCTTTGTCTGAGCAGTGCTTTTCCAGAAGGACATACAGGGCAACACTTTAGTGAAAGAGGCACTGACAAAATCTTGCTTTTTTGACTGCCCCTCTTTCAGTAGACAGAACCTCTGCTATTTTTATCCACCAGAAGTGTGTGAATTAAAATGAAATGAAAGGACCTAGGCTCTAGAAGGAGCAGATTGGCACAAGATTTCAGAAGATTGGCACAAACAGATCTAATAACATAGGAAATAAAAAAGTAGCAGACACTGTGCAGTCAGTTTCAAATACTGTTTACTATACTGTCAGAGAGATCAATAATGTTCTGTCATTACTGATTTCCACTGGGGATATACAGAGTGTTGGGAAGGGAGCAACTATATTGTGCAGAAGATGCAAGGAACGGGAAGAGTCAGGTGGAAGATACTGGCAACTAGAATTTCTCATGCAAAAAATGTGTTTGAATTCTCTCAAAACAGGCAGCCTCATTGCACAGACAAGTTCATTTCCATCTATATTATTCCTCTCACTGGGAATTCTCCACCTGCTTCCTCTAAATAATCACAGGCCAAATGAGATAAGCTTAAGGGAATACAGACTAGGCAAAGAAAACACAGCTTGGTAGTGTCGAGGTGTGCACTAACTCCAGAATTACATGTAGAAATGTCCTACCCACCTCATTTGATTTGAGACTGTGCTGGTGTTACAAAGAAAACAAACTTGCCTCTCTTTCTGTGAATCAACAGCACCTCTTGTCACAAAGATGCCCAGGTTGTATCACTCACCTGTCTTGTATTGGATATTCACAAATGCACACACACTCACACAAATGGACAGTATGACCTAGCATGTAAAAGAGTTTGGGTTATAAATGACATATACAGTGGCACATAAAGTTGTTTCTGAGCAATCTAGGATTCTTGCCTTATCTGGTGGTGGTGAGAATATTTATGTGACCAACCACAGCTGTAAGCATGGGAAGAATTTAATTGTTTGATTACTTGCAGTCACTGTTCTAAAACACGTTCTCAAAAGCTCTGGATACCTCCTAGGCCCATAAATTTTTCTGCATTGTTAGATCTTAGCATATTTTCAACTGTTAGTGTTAAAAACCTGCAATTTAGTGTCCCTCTGACTGGGCATTGCCAACTTTGTTGTACTTTAGATATGTTACTTAATAGGTAAATAGGTAAATGTTACTTAAGCATTTGTTAATGAATAAAGCAGAGAATGTCTGAGAAGACATAGTCTCTGCACAGTTTGTTCCAAGGGTGTGAACCACCACCCCTTAGACTGAGAAAGTTTTCCTATCAATTTCAACAGGCTTTGGGTGCAATTAAAACTCTTGTTTATGGAAGTGCCTGAAAAGACTTAAAATTACTCCAATACATGCAACTACATCAAATATCAGACTGAAACAAAATTGTAGCCATTAAAGGCCACCTTAATTTCATCTTTTAAACCCATACTGAGATACATCCCTATTAAGGGATATTATCCCGTATTATCCCGACCTCTATTTATCACCCAATTCAACAACACCAGTCAGCTATTTGATATTGGCAGTGGCAGTGTTTTCAAACAACATCCCGAATCAGTGATCCACCCCCATTACAGTCAGGCTAAGAACAGCACAACATCCCCAGCTAACAGCTAAAGTTACAGCAACAATACCAAAACATGCTATGTAATAAAATTTACAGTCATCACAGGCACACCTCCAGTAGGTGGGACAGATATAATTAAAGAACTGCTGTGGGATATAGCAAAAATGAGTCAAAGTTTGGGGTGGTTCTTTGGGAAAAAAATAAAAAATAAAAAAGACTTACAGAATGCCTTTATTATTAAGGATTTTATCAACTACAGCTATTGCCTACAAACAGGTTTAGACACGCACTGCTCTGGATGCTCAGAGTGAAACTGATTTTGCTTTTCACCACTTCAACCACATTTTTTTCTTTTCTGTGCAATCTCTCTGTGTTCATATTTTGAATCATAACAGAACACTACTATTTGCTTGATGTCTCCGCAGATGTTTTTTATTAAGCTAAGATATAGATTTCTGAGGTTTTAAGATACTGTTTTGCTTACTTCTTATCTAGAAATATGAAAGTAATTTATAAGCATTTCTTAGTGATTTGCCAGAATAACACTAAATTACAGAAAAATAAAAGCAGGGAAAAGAATCCTCCCATCAGTGTATAATAAGGGACTAAATTGCATACTTCAGCACAATCCTGTTTCAGCAGAGAAATTGTCAGATATACTGACTGCTGTACTAGACTCTCCCCACACATACAAAGTCATGGAATAAATTTGATATGAAATTTGAATGAATTTTTAATGAACTTGGAGTTTAAAGATTGACTGAATAGTCATCCTAAGGCAAAGTGTTTCTAAGAGATGTTCAGCTCACTTTATAGTGAGTAACTAAAACAATTCAAGACTTAATTTTAGGTGCCATCTAAATAAGAAGTATATAGTCCTCTGTGAAGAGTACTCTATGTTGTGTGTTTGATCCCAGTTTAATCAACACTAGAGGCTTTTATCAAGTCCAGAAAGGGGCCCACAACAACTCCTGCAGCAGTAAGTGAGTATGTCATTGAAAATCAAAACCAGAAGTGAATTTTTGTGGAGTTTTGAAGTCCGTTAAGTGTATTTAAACATTTTTTACATCTTTTGACAGGAAAACTTGTATAATGGTTCATCAGCTTTCCATCTCTTCCAGAAAGCCTTCCAAAACAGCCAGTGGATGGCCATATCAAAGTGCTTTAAAGGAGCCTGCGGTCCCCAGCACATGGGCGGTCAGCATGAAGGGTGCTCCCTGATTCTAAACAAGCCCACATGCATACTTTATCACTGTCCCAGAATACCCTAAACTTCATTTCCCAGAGGCTTAATGAGTACTGCAGGTCTGCTCAACTTTACAGCTCTTCTGTACCTCGAGCCCTGATTTAACTTCTTTGTGAACACAACTTCTGCAGACAACAAGCAGCATCTTCACACAGCATTTTTGAGTGGCCTGAGCTCACTGCCCTATGAAAGAAGAGGAGTCCTCAGGCATCTCACAATGCCTGGCAAGGAGGCACTGCAGCACCATTGCCCCAGCAAAGCTGGGGTGAGACGGAATGTGACAGATCCCTTGCAGAAACTGCAGTTCAGTAGGTCAGATTTGGGGGAACTAAAACTCGTATGCTATAGAGCACAACCACCAGTTTGGATGTTATCAAGTCAAAAGACCATGACAAATGTCAGCCTTGGTGGAGCACTGATTGGGATATACCATATTAAGACATTGTTAAAGCATTAACCAAGGCAGATCCCATACAAGCCGTGAGCAGTAAATGAACTGCTTGCGCAAGAATGAGCTGCTGAGGTTGGAGGGATGCTGCAAGATAGCATCCTGCTAAATGTGCCTGCAAAATATGAGAGAATGACGGAGTAAGGGTGACATTTGCTGAACACTTACCAGTGCTACTGATAGAGGTGGAAAGAAAACACACAAAGTACACACATAAGCTAATACATAATTATTTTGCCCACTATACAAACGAAGAAGTCACAAACAGGCTTTGCCCCAGCATAGCAGAGCCAGAAGGCACTGTGCCCGTATCATACCACATGCATTAACATTTCATCTGCTAGAAGCAAGCGGGCTGGGGCTGTGTCCTCCAGGCCATGCTCCCAGACAGACTTTTGCTGCTAAGCAGACACTGAGATTGCTCTGTTCAAAGCAAGACAGAGCTGATGGCACCAAGCGGCACATCACAGCTCCTGGGCATCTGAGGCTGCAGTACTGACATGTAGACACAGAAGAACCCATGAACAACAGCAAACTAATGACCAATTGACTCCTTGCTGAGGAGTACGATCCTACCAAGTTTTGAATTTCAGTAGATTTATTCGGACAGCATTTTGTAAAAGGGCAGCTCTGCTTTTCCCTACAGAAGCATGTGTTTATACCTCAGTCCTAGAACTACTAATGACCAGAGACCACCCATGAAAAACATAAGCCTGAGAGTATTTCTGAGAAGATCAAACATAAAAATACACAGTATTTACACTGGTATTTTTGTTATCATCTGTCAAGTCTTAACGGCAGAAGTTAATCCAAATAAAATGAGGATGCTGTTTTGTTAATTTTCCTAAGAGGAGTAATTGCAATGCAGTATGATAGCAAAAGACATCACTTTTTCATAGAAGACAAAAAAGAATTATCTCCTCAGGAAGGTAACAGGGTGTCATCTAGAGCTCAGGAAGAGGCAGCTTTGAAGAAAGGACTACGGTGAGTCTGGTGAGTGTCTGTTACAGAATCTCATCATAACCAGAACAAGGTCCTTTAGAGAGAGCTGCAAGAGCCCTTAAAATGAGTTTTGAATCACTCTAATGCTGAACAAAAACCTGTTTTAGCACAGGCAAGAGTGGCTCTGGAGTCACCTGTTTCTAAGCAGCCAGCTACCACATAGAGATGGATAGGTGGGTGGAAGTAGCCACCTACCAGTCAAAATGGAATCGCTGGAAACTGCTTGAACAACATTTCTCTGTCCCCTCCTAGATTTGCATCATCCTGCTGCACTAGAATTAATCTGTCTGATTATCACTGCATTTATTTGCCGGAAAGCTGCAAAACAGCTCAGATTTGCCCCTAGCCAGCATTTTATAGGGTATGCAGAAAGTCTCAAGGGTTCTCAATTGCCACTAGGTGATGACTACTAGAATTACTCAAAAGAAGTGAAATCATTTCACTTCACTGTACATATCTAAACGTTAATCACCTCCATCTAAGCAAGTCACCCTGGGCTCCTTTAAGACTTGGTAGAGATAAATGAGCATCTCCAAAAGGCAGCTCATTTCATCTTCACATAGATGCCTAAGATCGATGAGAGGAGTTGCTTTCTGGAGGTGCCTATTTCTCTCCATTAACTATACAGAGAGCCTGAGGTGATGAGCTTGCACTCTGATGATTAACTCACAATGTCAGAAGCTAAAGGCATATGAATCCCATGTGCAGTGCATTAACATTTGAGCAGCCAGCCCTGCAGACAGAAGGGAGGGTGTTACAGAGCACACTGTTGACAGCCGCTCTGGTGGATTCTTCTTGCCCTGCAGAGACGTGCCTGGTGACATATCCAATGACTTCCTAGGGAAGAAGTAGCAACCTAGATGCAAAGAACGGATTAGGAAAGGAGAAGGGCAATACATTAATGAAAGAGAAAAAGAAATGTACAGATAGCAACCAGCCAACAATTACGTGCTGGATGTTTCCTGCCCAACACAGCACGGCTCAGTATGACCAGTTATATCTGAATTATCCAGAACTGGAATAAGGGAGACTGTAGCTAGCCCACAAGATGGTCTCACACTACCTTTCCCCTTACATCTGAGGTCCTGCCATGATGGAAATTTGGCAGACTGAGCAGGTGCATACACACGTATCTGAATGCATATGAAATCTTGCCTGAGAGGCATGTTCATTTTCATAGCAACACATCCGCACCCATCTGAAAAGAAGCAACTCAGCAGGCTCTACATCATCTACCTATAAATATGCCCAGGATATCACAGATCAGCTCAAAGGAGTATTGCTGGGATGCAGTAAGAGATGATCCAGTTATAGTGATACCTCTCCACTATGCAAGCTGAGTACTTGTCCCCATCACTGCTTTGCAGGAATTGAAGAGTCCTCCTATCACTCCTATTCAGAGTTGGAAACAATAAGACACAAAACTCTCTTGAGCACCAGCCTGGTGCCACAATTACTGACTAATCCTGTCTCTGCAGCCTGTCACAAGAACATTTTTTGGCAGTCATTTCAGCTCCTTTCACAGTCATATGAAATTAATTTAATTATTTTTTTAAAATCTAAAGAATAATGGGATTTAATTGACTTAATGTGAAGCTTTCTGGGCTGTCACTCCAACCAGCTTCCGAACAACTTGTAATCGTTCAGCTGTGAGTGACTGATGTTTGTGCCTTTCATTAAGAGCCCATTGTCTCAGTTAAAATCCTTCCCTCCATGCTTAGCTTTGCGTCATATTGCTTTTATTTTTCAAATCTGCATTTTCATTTTCAGGCACCCTGGACAAAGGGCTCTCCATGTGTATGGGATTGACACAGCTACCTCCTGCTCCTAGAAGCCGGTTTCACCTGTAGCTGCAGTGTGTTAGTAGAGAATGAGATGCAGAGTCACTGCCTGGGACACATGCCAGAATGGCATTGTTTTATACAATCATGCACATGTCTAAATAAATACTAATCAGTTTTTATTTGTCTGACCGGCATGGTGATGGCCCCACTGAAGGTTATGGCCCTGTTATGGCTGATGTCAAATGAACACATATCAGCCTCTAACCCCCAAACAAAAGTAAGAGATACCAGAAACTCTATAGAAAGTGCGAGACAAAAATTCTCTTCAGCACTGATGACCATAAAAAATGCTTGGGAATCTCATTCCTTTGTTGTTCAAAATTTGAGGAAAATATTAGCACATCATTAATGAGATCCAGAGGGTTTTGCTCTTCTTGGTCTGTGCCATCTTCCACTCTCATTTTAAACCATAGAACCCTGCAGCAGTCTTGAACACACTTCACCAGAAAGCACCAGGACAGAATCACAGAATATGCCAAATTGGAAGGGACCCACAAGGATCATCGAGTCCAAGCCTTAGCCCTGCACAGGACCATCCACAAGAGCCACACCATGTGCTTGAGAGTATAATCCAAATGCTTCTTGAACTCAGACAGGCATGGTATTGTGACCATATCCCTGGGGAGCCTGTTCCAGTACACAACCACCCTCTGGGTGAAGAACCTTTTTCTAATATCAAACCTAAACCTCCTCTGACACAACTTCAGGCCATTCCTTCAGGACCTGTCATGAGTCACCAGAAGAGATCAGTGCCTGCCCTTCTTCTTCCCCTTACAAGGACATTGTAGACTGCAGTGAAGTCTCCCCTCAGTCTCCTCCAGGCTGAACAGACCAAATGACTTCAGCTGTTCCTCACATGGCTTCCCCTCAAGGCCCTTCACCATCTTCATTGCCATCCTCTGGACACTCTCCAGTAGCTTAATATCTCTCTTACCTTGCAGTGCCCGGAACTGCACACAATATTTAAGGTGAGGCCGTCCCAGTGCAGAGCAGAGGGGACAATCCCCTCCCTCGACTGGTTGGTGATGCCCCCCAGGACACGATTGGCCCTCCTGGCTGCCAGGGCACTGCTGACTCAGATTCAACTTGCTGTTGACCAGGACCCCCAGGTCCCTTTCCATGGCACTGCTTTCCAGCACCTCATTCCCCAGTCTGTGTGAACATCCAGGGTTACGCTATTCCAGGGACAGAATCCGTCACTTTCTCTTTTTGAACTTCAAATTGTTGGGGATTGCCAGTCCTCTAATTTGTCAAGGTCTCTCTGCAGGGCCTCCCTGCCTTCAAGGGAGTCAACAGCTCCTCCAAGTTTTGTGTCTTGCTTAGTAAACTTGCTTAGTATCCCTTCCAATTCTGTGTCCAAGTCATTTATGAAGATGTTGAAGAGCACAGGGCCCAAGATGGAGCCCTGTGGAACCCCATTAGTGACAGGTCATCGTGCTGATGTCACCCCATTCACTCTTACTCTCTGTGCTCGACCTGTGAACCAATTGTTCGCCCACCACATGATGTGTTTATCCAGCTGTGTGCTGGACATCTTGTCCATCAGGATTCCGTGAGAGTATTCTTTGGTAACGTAGAAGAGACGAGAACAGACACTTAGTTGGAGGGATTTTTAAACTGACACACCACATCAAGCTACAAGTATCTACAGCTGTGAAAAATAATATGATTCCTGGTTAGTGACAACTTTAGGCAAAGCAGAGGTTCTTCTACTTCTGTTCCTCACTTCTTGTTTTCCTTGTATCCCGTGCATCCATCCTTCCTTAGAAAAGCAGAAACCTTTTAAGATGTCCTGTGGCATTTTTATCCAAACTGTTTGATGTGTGGGGAAGCTTTCATCCTACCTGTTTTGGCAGAAAACGTAGCATCAAAGTTGCACTTGACAAGGTAAACACTGCTGGTAGAAATTATGTCATTCTCAGAGGGAACAGCTACTTGATTTTGAGTCATTGATGGTCTCTAAACTCTCTCTATGGTACTTCCATAGGGTATCTATGTACAGGGTATACCATGCAGAACTGAGCGACTTCACTTCGCTGTGCTAAGGCAGCGTGGATGCAATGTTATAATCACAAAACACTGTCGCAACCCCACATGGCTCACACTACAGCCCTGCCTGGTCCAGGAAGGCATCTCCGGACCGGTCAGCACGGGGTGCTGACGGACGGGCTGCGAGGAGCTGGCAAGCCCCAAGCGGGCTCCAGGTGCCCAGACAGTCCCCGCAGCAGGTACCAGCCCTCGGAAGCGCTCTGCCAGCCGACACACCTACTCTCCGCACCAGGGCGGGCTGAGCTCCAGCCGGCAGCGGGGTGACCCAGCTCGGCAGCCGGGCTCCAGGCAGGGTGGCAGCCGCCCGCCGACCCCATCCCTCGACAGGGCAAGGACAGCGCCCCGGGCAGGGGCCCAGCCCCCGCGCATCGCTGGCACGGACAGCGGCGAGAGTCGTGCCTGAGCAGCGGCAGCAGCCACGCCGGGGAGCGGGGAGAGGCGGCGGATCGGGGCTGGGGCCGGTGCCGTGCCGGGCGCCCCCGCTGCTCCCCCGGCGGTGCCGGAGCCGGCGGCGGGCGGGCGGCGGTGCCCCCTGGCGGGCGCGGCGGGCCGGGGGCGGTGCCGGTGCCGGTGCCGTGTCCCCGCCGGCGCGGAGCGGAGCGGAGCCGAGGGGAACGGAGCCGCCGCATCCTCATCCTCGCCTTGGCCCGGCCCCGCCGGCTCCCCCCGCCCAGGGGGGCGGGAAGGCAGCGGGCGCTGCCCGCAGTCGCGGCGCGCCCCGAAGTGGCTCCGTACGGCGTTTCCCCCCCGCCTCGCCGCCACCGATAAATCCCAGTGCCGGGGGGCAGCGCAGCACTCGGCGGCCGCAGCGCTGCGGGGAGGCGACGGAGCTCGGATCGCCCCACACATCTCTTCCCCGGGTGGCGATCCCCGCCCAGGGGCAGCAGGAGTGGCTACCGCCGGAGCCCAGGTGAGTGCCTGAGGCTGGGCTGCTGCGGGAGGAGGGACCAGACAGTGCGGGAGCCGCAGGGAGCTGCAGGAATGTGTAGGGTGTCTCGTCTGGTATCCCCCGCTGCTGCCCCGAGGGGACGGGCTGCGAGGGGAAACCCCGCTTGCACAGCGGCGGGCGGGCGGCAGGCGGCCGCCCTGCGGTTACTCCTGAGTTTTCCTTCGTGAGCTTCAGGAGGCTCCCGAAGGTGTCCTTGAGGGCTGCGTGGCTCCAGTGTCCGTGGGAAGCTCGGAGCGGGAGTGGGTAGCGGGGGTATCCCGCCCAGCGCGGCTTCCCCTCGGCGCTCAGCGCTCCCCTTGTCCCGGTAAGCAGCGTGCTCTCCGCGGTTGTCCACGTATCCACAGTCGCTACTCCTTTTGCTGTGAGGTCGTCTTTAAAGTATCTGGCCTTTTCTCTCAATATGTAGAAAGGGCAGTGCTCTGCCCTCTGCTTTCCCACGTCTGGGTGGGGTCTGAGTTGGTGAAATGATGCACAGGATGTGAAAACAGTTATTCTCAGTACTGTACAAGGTAGACTGTACTTCTCACTTCAAGACTGGACTTGTAGGAACATGAAATACAGCTGTTGGACTGTCGAGCTGCTTGTTAGTCTTTGTGACCCAAAACGAGCATCAGGTGGAATACAGACCTTTCTTTGGTCACAGTTTGAGGTCTCCTTCAATAGACATGTGTACAGAGATAGAGGGCAGAGAACAGGGCTAGTTCATTTTATTGTTTGTAACCAACCTTACACTTAAAGTCCGTTATTTGGGTCCATCCTGACTCTAAATAGTGGGCTATTAAAAGCATAAAGAATTTAATGTGTGTTTATTTCCTGGTGGCTGGGATTCTCACTGAAAAAATTCTGAAATGTTCAGCTTCAAAAGAATGGAATTGGCATGTGATCTGGGTGTAATGGGGCTCTAAGTTTAAAAACAAAACAAAACTAGACAAACAAACAAAACAAAAAAAACCCTAGACTAATCTGTAACTCCGATGATATGGAAACAGCACTACTTTGGCATAGAAAAATATGTAAGTATGGTATGCACACAGCAAAGTGCTTGTTAAATCCAAGTGAGGGCTTAGGTGTCATGAGCTTCGGTGGAATTACTCAGCAGCTGAAGGCAAGGCTGAAGGCAAACGTGCTTCTGTGTTTCCCAAAACCAGGGCTTAAGTACTGCTCGTTGAAGCATTCAGTCACATGAATCACAGCCGTTCAAAAGTTCAAGGCAAACCAAATTAGGGAAAATGTGGACTGAACAGCATCACCAGTCTCTCTGAACAAGAACTAGGTAATCACTGGTGCTGTGGATTTTTCCTGTGTTTTTTTTAGGAGGTCTGTAAGTGCGGAGTGAGCAATTCTTGACTGTCTTGAAATGCAGATTACAACCTCATAAGAGCTAGTAGCCCTGGATAGGTAGTAACCTACCTGGTAGTAGCTTCAGCCTACATTTGCATTTCAGTCATCTCTCAAACTCTGGGACTTGGGAGGGTAGCTTTCATATGCTTTACCCAATTTTAAAAGTGCAAGCACACAGAGAATCTCTTATTTTGTAAGATTATGATCTGCAATTAATTTACAAGCGCCAAAACCAGATTATTGTCAGGCACCAGATACACAGACAGTTGTCAGGAACCAGAGGACTTTCCAACATGAAGAAAGAGAACATTATATAATTAAGATGTCCAAGGAGTAGCATTTATTTCTAAATACCTCTTCTGCAAGGTACAATTTGATTCCTATAAAATTAGAGAAAATTGTACTTAACTGTTACCTGTTTTTTCTCTGCTGACAAAGTCCTGTACATGCTGAAATCATCTGTATCTTCAGGTATCTTCCCATTCTTTTCAGAACGCAGATAAGTACGCCTGCCTTACAAGCTCCAATCAAGTTAAGATGCACTTTTGCTTGTATTGCTATTTAACAACTTGAGGAGTGTACTGGCAGAAGCAGTGTTGGTTTCACAGTTCTGAGTGTTAGCCTGTTGCTTTTGATGATGTGCCTTGAGCTTTGTTGTGGTTTTTTTGGTTCTTTTCTTTTACTGTGAAGCCCACCAGCTTCACCAAGTGGCCACCTAAAGACAGTGGATGTTGGCTTTAAAACTCATGTATCTCTGATCCTGGTATTTCTGCTGAAATCCAGGTGCCCCTTGCTGGCAATCACATTAATGAGTAGAAGGGGAATCTGGCAGCAGCCCCTTTTCTGACTGAGGGGTTTGGATTTATCATAGCCTTCCTGTAAGAATGATAAATTTAAGACATGAGGATCTCTTCCAGGGCACAGAGGGAGTAGTCATGTATAGTAAAAACAAAATAAAAATCTCAAAGTAAACAGTGAGAAAAGTCTTAAATCAGTTCTAAGCTGTTTGGAGAGTCATTGGTCAAACACTGGGAGGACACCATGAGAAAGAAAAAGGTCACCAGGCCAAACTCATCTCCATCTAATTACATTAAGTCTGTCAAATTAATCCCTGGCACAACTTGACTGAAAAAATATCAGTCTGGTTCTCCTTAATAAAGTGACCAGTGTATTAAAAGCACCAGCACCTATTTCTCCACAAGATCAGGTATGTAAATATAGCTGCTTATGAGAAGCCCTCATAAATTCAACAGGGTTTGACCTGTGTAAAATTAACTACCTGCCCAAGGTTTTACTTCTGCAAACAGATGGTGGATTAGCCCTTCTGAACCTTTGTAAACAGATAATTTGGTACTCCTGACAGTCCTGGCAGCAACAAATGTGGGGTCTGTGGAGATCTCTGCAGGCAGTTCTGCAGGTGCAGGTAAGGTCAGAATTTGAATATAACTGAGGTGGAGATGTGATCTGCACAAGTGAGTTGAGGAATGCCAGGTGGGAAGCATCATGCTGACCTGTGAATAATCCACTGCACAAATGTAGTATGGGAAGCAGCTTGCCTGGTAGAAGTTCTGCAGAAATAAAAACCAGTGTGGAGAGAAAGCCAGTCTCCTGCACAAGGAGGATTACACCCTACAAAATGTGGTGGGATTTGGTCCTGTGGGTCAGCATCGGTGAGGTCTTGGCTGGAGGACTCTGCCAACTGAGGACACAGCCGTTCAGTGTGTCAGCTACGTGGTAAGCGTGCAAGGAAGGGCTTAAAGACATGATCTGAGGGAGAATCATCAGGCTCTTTAACCTGAAGAGTGGACTGAAGCAGGACATGCTCATAGCCTCCAGATCTATAAAAGAGGAAGTGTGTTATCTTCTCTCTGTGGACTGCTGAGAAACTTCCCATGGGGAAAGTTTCTAAAGGCTCAGTCACATTCATAGCAGCAGCTACACTCCCATCTAGGCAAGGAGATACCCTGAAAGAGTCACAGGGTGTCCTTAGATATGATGGGCTTGGGTAGGACTTGGCAAGGGTGCTTTTACAACAGGAAGCTGCTACTGCAAAGGGATACCTTTCTTTGGTCCCACAGACAGCAAAGTTATCTTGGACATAACTGTTTGGGCCTGTAAACTATATAAAATTCCAGGAAGCACCCTGATCAACCCCCAGCATCTAACTCTTCTGCTCATATGGAATGACCCTTTTGTTTACTGTTTTTTCACATCCAGAAACAAGAAGGCAAAACGCCGAAACGAAGGCCACCCTTTTAAAGACAAGGCTTAGTCTTACACATGGCAGTTGCCAAGGCTGTGGCTGTTGACCTAAGCTTCCTGGATGCCAGTTTCCCTTTTGGTTCCTTTGCTGGCTGGATCCTTTTGCCCAGCTGGCAGGTTCTTGGGCTGTAGAGTCTGCCCACTCTCCCTGGACCAGCAGGGAAAGCACCTCCTCATCCCACTGCTGCTCTGGATACCACTCCACACTGCCAGAGTTTCCTTCTTCATTACCCATAAGGAGTGGCTACTTCCCTTACCCAAGAGCCTGTGAAACATGAGGTGCAGCCTTTCGCTGTCAGCCTCACTCTTGCGGAAAGACACTAAAGGACGTCTCCACTGGGAGCAGGCAAATCAAGTATTTGTTTGTTGCAGAAGCTCATAGCAAAATTGCTTCTGAGGGTCGCCCATGTCCTCTCAGGGGTCTGCCTGGGATCCTAAAAATGGAAAAGGTTTTGGTAGCACCCAAATCATTATTCAATCTCTGCAGTACTCTCAAAAAGGCATGGTGGTACAATATCAGCAGCTCACCAAATACGATTTAAGAGCTAGGGCAGCACACTGCTAGGCCCCAGCATTGCCGCTTGGTTGCTACCACTAGAAACCCTCCTCTTTCACACTTCTGGCCAAACACCACGGCTTCAGGTTGGCAGGGAACAGGCTGCACCAAGACCTCCAGTATCGCCCTTGTAGAATTATCCTTGTTTTCTTGAAAGACTTTCCAAGTTTGGATATCCTGGGAGAATATCATGCTGATAACTTCTACTTATGCTACTAGTTGATTTACCAATTTATGCCTATTTAAGATTTAGAAGTCATGGAAGGCCGGGATGGATCCCTTTCATGAACCTGCATCTCAGATGTAGCAGCATCTCTTCGGCAGAGCCTGCAGAGAAGGAGTGGGACACATATCGGCTCTCCAGGTTGGACAGCCCCAGTCCCCAAGTGGGCTACCTGAGCCCCTGGCTGTCTTCTGTCCCTCCAGACACCTTCCTGCTTCTAGGTTTTTTTTCAACTACCAGTGCTGTGACAGCATGTCACCATAGCAAAATGTTCTCTTGAGCGGTGCCCCGTGGGTTGGGCCCTGCTTCTGTCTCTGAGTGTCTTTCCTGTAGGAGATGAATTCAAAGCCAAGCGTATAAGCTGAAGAGTACCATTCAGGAAGAGATGTATGATCCTGTTTCATCTGGGATGCATATGTGGAATGATTCCCTGCCTGAAAGCACTGACTCAGAGCTCACATGTAAATTGCCAGGATAATTCCACTATTCTGTGTTTCACCGAATTGAATGTTCTCTGTCGTGCTTCAAATGTTTGGTTGATTAAAATCTTTCAATTTTTCTCCTAGAGAGAGTTTTATAGACTGTTGGGCTGTAACTATATCTTTCTGACTTGCAAACACACAATGACTGCCAGTCAAATTAATATCTTAATTTTAAAATGGACATCAACACCACATTCTTGCAGCAAGGTTTTTTGAGTAGTAGCATTTCTCATATGTGTGAAGTTCTGCATGAGGGAAAATACTTGGAGCTTAGCAAAACTGTATCTCTGCTGTGTCTTAACTTCACATTCCAAAAAATCCAGAGGTACAAAACTGAAGTTGGCTGCCCAGCAAGATCCTGTCATAGGAGTGGGCGAATGTACTACACAGGCATAAATCATAGGTTTATACAGCCAATAACTTAATTTTGATTCATTTACAATGACATTTCATTAAAGGACTGAAATAGAAAACCAAAGTAATTCTTAAACTGCTGAAATAGGTTGGATTCAGTAGTTATCACCCAATTTGCAAACTGAGTGAGCTCTGAAGTGGGATACACAAGCAGGCACACTTACATTTTCTTTACTAGATATTTTCCAGCTGATTCTGCCAAACTTCTCAGAGTCAGAACAGCATGCACCTGCTCTGACCAAAGTGCAGTGGCCCAGCTGGGTACATGCACGCTCTCTGCTTGACGCTGCTTGCTGCAACAGCTGTCACTGCTCAGGTATTTTTCTGTACAATTTGTGTTTCCCTGAGTTGTGACAGTCAAGTATCCACCTTTCTCTTTTTGATGAGCTGTTACATTTCATGAACTAGCATAAACTAGCCAAGCAGTCTCCCAGAGCTGTAAATATTTGATAAAAGCTTTGCACGGTGTGCGTGTGAACTTCACAGTGTAAGAGGCAGCTAAAAATCAAGTTATGCTGGACATTATCTTCTTGAATTAAGAGCCCAGATTATCGCTGGTTTTGTTTACTGGACTGAAACAAAGGTCTGAAATTCCTGAATATTTGGACAAATTATGCATTACGGGCTGGTATGACTAGAGCACTCACCTGGGTTAAAATTGCACTTTCCTGCTGTATGCGTATGCGCCTTTCTCTGGGCTGCCTTTCACACAGCAGCTGCTTTCTGAGCCTTAGGAGAGCTCTCAGGGATATTAAAACACACAGTGTTTCTCTGAAAAACAACAATCGTCTTGTCCATACTTGAATTCTTCCCATGGGTCCTCAAAACAGCTAACCCATCAACACACAGGGAAGAGGGAGGGGAGGTCTCATCAGCTATTTGAGCCTTTTGCTGTTAGGAAGTCTATGGTCTCCTTCTTTAGATATTTTCCAGTCATGTCAGGTAATGCAAAAGAAGAAGTCCCCCTCTTTTGTATCCATGTAGACATAGTTACAGCCCAACAGTCTACAAAGCTCTCTCTAGGAAAAAATTGAAAGGTATTCATCAGCCAAAGAAAAGAAAGTAAGAAATAGTAGTAAACTGTTAGTCTAGTACTAGAAGTAGTAGTTATCCAAAATCATTACAGTTTGTGCTTGAAGGCCGGTGTCAGAAGACCTCCTGTGATGGGACTGTGCTGCCTGGGTGAGCCTTGCTGGGGTCCAAAATGCTGTGTCTGATTTTTAGGGGCAGGGACTACAGTTCTGATTGCTCCTACCTGTGGAGAAGTTCAGAAAAAGAAAGTAGGGAAATTTCTACATAGAATTTTTCTTATTATGATTGAAGTGAAACTAGCCCTGCATTTAACCTGTTAATTGTGACGATCTTTGTCCTGTAGAGTTTGAGGCAACCACAGACCTTCCCTTTTCTCTAGTAGATGCAGAAGTGTCTGTGAGAGGGAGAAATCTTCCATTAACAGCAAAGGTACCAAATTTGCTCTGAATCCTTCTCATATTAAATGACAATTGACATTTTTTAATGACTTAGGGTAGTCCAATTGTCTGTTTGAAAAGGCTACAGTATTTAGTGTCAAAATGCCAGTTTTCTATCACTGTTGGTTTTAGGCTCTGAATTATGATTTAACCTATATACTAAGCTGCTAAAAGCAAATGCATGTCATACAAAAGTAAAGCTTGCTTATTTTCACAAGTATTTGATAATAGAAGAACTATTTTCAAACATAGGAGAAAAAAAACATATCATAAAGAAAACTAGAGCCACAAGAGGTTTAGGCACAGCTTGTTTTGAGGCAAGTTTGATATGTAGGTGGGTGATAAATATGCTGGGATTCGCTGGTGGAGGAATTTGCAGTTTTTTCACTTGCTGTCAGAAAGTTTGTCATGGATGTTTGGAAACTTATAATCGTGCTGTTTCTGTTAACTGTTCCTGTTAATAAGTGCTAGCAGAGAACCCTGCCCAGTGCTGCTGAAGGGTAGCCAGAAGAACAAGTGAGAACATCGTCAGTAAGCCCTAGGGACATCTGAGATGAGGGCGGAAGTTGAGCTTGAGGTTCATGTTAAGGCACCATTTTGCATTACCAGGAAAGCTTAAATCTGGAGTATGGGCAGGTCCAGACACTGGGGCCAGGGGAGAAGTGAGGACTTGGCCCAATCACAGCAGTATATTGGAAGAAAAAAATCCTGTCCGTTTTCTTGAGTCCCTGCTATCTACAAATTCACTGCATGTGCTTTGCGGTTTTGTCCACATCTTTTAGGCATTGTAGATGCCCACTGGAGCCCATAGAGGTCTGGGAACTGCTGAGAATGTAAATGAGTTATTAATATATTATCAGATAGGGGAGAAAATATTACTTGAGTGTCTTCCACACCATATTGAAATATTTAGCTTTTCTTAAGCCCATTTTCTTTACTCTTTGGTTGCTGAGGGAGTTTTCTAAGGTAAACGGCTATTATCCTGTCTCCTTTATAGTTTGGGGCATTCAGCAGATGTGACTGGAGCTAAGTGCAGGCTCTCTCCCAATCAAAACCTTCCCAATGTGAAGTTTTCGCATACGCTGTATATGAGATCTGGGCTGTGTCACACTTAAAATGATCCTGTAGCTTTCCCTCATGGACAGGGTGGGCTGGCATTCAGCACCATCTTCTGGCCACACTCAACCCCACTCTGTGAGACCTGAGGCTACGGAACAAGTATCTCATTGTTCTCTATGTCTATATTCATTCTGGCTGTCCCTTGCAAGCACTTCTGCCTGGGCATCAGAGGAGCACTGGAAAAACCCAGGGATTGAAAGGGTAGTTCGAGAGCAGCCAGAGGCAAATGATGGAGAGAAACCTGAGAGTTTGCACCCTTAACCAAAGCAATTTCCCAAAAGTGAATAACGTAGAGTTACACCCACCTCCCACGCTTTATGAGTGTTCCAGGTATGACCAGCTCCTATGTTACTGATCACCCCAGTACAGGTATGGGGAGCCTGTGGGGTTCTGCCTGCTGTGCAGCTGTGTCCTGGGATCTCTGGGACCACAGGCAGGAGCAAGCAGTAGGGCTGTTACCATACAGGCTGTGGAGCTAGAACTTAGAACGTAAAATGTAAAAGTAGGTTAAAAATGCAGAGGCTAGCATTTATCTCATCTTGTGGTTTAATTTTTACAGTGCACCTTGATTTGATTTTCTCTTTTTCATGTATTGCACGTTCTAGTCAACCATTGAATAAGGCATTCACCTAGTGGTAAGAGCCACAGTAAAATAGTCCTTATTTACTGATAGATTTATAGCCGAGAAGCTTGCAGACAGCACACTGTGAGCTGTGTGATGATTTTAATGCGAGGGCGGCATTTTCATGGATAAAATTTCCATTATTTCATAACCAAGCTATTGTTTTCTAACCAGGCACACAATGGGCATTATTCAGAAGGGGAGGAAAAAAACCTATTTCTTTCAGAAATTATGTTTTGTGTGCATGTAATATCTCTCTTCTCTGTGTATTTAATTCATGATACTGTTGATGCCATGGTCTATTTTCAGAAAAATATGTTTTCTCTCTGAAATTGGCTTATAAAATAATATTTTTTAAATGTTGTCTTCAGCAGGCAAAGCATGGTAGTAATTTTATTTTTAGTATTTTAAGTATACTGTTTTTACATTGTTGATTCAACAACATATATCTTAATGGAACTTTTAATGTAACAACCTTTAAACAATTTCACTATCTATTTCAACAGTACCAACACTGATCTAATTTTGGGCCATTTTAGACAGAATACTTTAAGCTGTTCCATGAGGCATGAAATTCTGCATGAGTGGTTCAAATTGTGTGTAATACAAGACTGAGCTGTGCGATCATGAAAATTATTCTGAAAATCAATCAGTCTGAATTTTCACTTGTGCTAGAAGGTTTTTTGGCAGATACAGTTGGGGGGGCAGGGAAAAAGTACGTTACGGGGTTGAAAGGAGCTTGAATTGTACAATGCATGTGAAAGTAGACCTTGGCCAGTGATTGCCAGGCAGGTGATGGAAAAAAGATCATCAGCAAGCTATGCCTGCTGATAAATGTCACATCCTGGCTGTGCCTAACACAATGGAGCTAAATAGACAAAAATTCCCTGATGGCTCCTTGCATTCCTACACTGAAGTGTCAACATACAGAGATCTAGCTAGTCAGTGCTTCTTACAGAATCAACATTGCCTTTAGAAATGTCTCTGGAAAACTGACTATTGGTAGGTCTCCAAAATAGTGTCTCTTTACCTAATTCCTTTGGTCCCTAAAAATTTGTATTCAGTTTCTATTGCCTGTCTGTCAGATGTACTACAAAATAGTGCCCCAAACTGCTGATTCTGTCAGCTTCTTAGGCATAAATTTCCCTTGAAGCCATCTCCAGGACATTTCTGATCCTTCATCATCAGTTTGGGCAGATATGTTGATGCATCACCTACTTCCAGTTACCCTCCAGTGTTAACCTTTTTGTGCTAGCATTTATCCCCAGTTACACTTTGCACTGAATTCACACGTGGATGTGGATACAGTCAGCACCCTGGGAAATAACTGAGTGCCTGATTATGTAGAGATCTCTACACCTTCACCTGGAAACTTTTTCTAAATCAAAAATGTCATCCAGGCAAAAATAGATGCCTTCTATGACCCAAAAAAACCCTTGCATTTTTCTGACATTTCATGTTCCAAACATAACCTAGCTGAGGAGAAAACCATTTCTTATGGTGCTGATGGGGATCAAATGCGAGCTCTGTTCTAGTGACACCTGCCAACTCTGTTAATGTCCTCATAAGTAAGATATATTTAGCATTGGCTAGTTTTGAAAAAAATGGCTGCTACTTCATTAAGTAGAAAGTATTGTTGTTACATATATTGCTTCTGGGACTACACAAAGGAAAAGGTCTGGGTTTGGTTGAGGGAGGAGTCCTTCTGGTGAACTTTGCGGTTTCCCTAAGCAATGTCTTTCCAGGATGTCCAGACAGAGTGCAAGAAACTCAGCTCTGATTTTCTTCAACCTTTCCAGAATTCTGACTTTGATAAGACTTTCAACCACTCCAGTATTCCTCAAGTGGGTGTGCTTTTTTTCAATTTTTCTCTTGTCCTGTGGCACCTGGTCACTGCTTGCAGGCAAGCAGCAGGACCACTCATACCCAGGGGGAGGGAACTGGTCCTGAAAGCACAGCCCTGGGTAAAAGGAGACACAAGCTGCACTCCCAGGCTAGTGGTGCGCTGGCTAACCCTGCTTCACAGAGGAGCCAGGTCACATAATCTCTTAAAGTCCCTTCCAGCATGGCATTTCCAATAGGACTTGGATCCTGCATTTTTACAGCATCATGTAGGTGGCACCTTCATGGTCTTCAGAGAGGCTGCCAAAACGTCTACTTTATCAAGTAATAATAATAATAATAATAAACCAATAAAATGTGGTTCAATATCCCCCATCCCAGCTCTCAGTGATTAAATTTATCTTCTCTTTGCCAATGTTAAATCATCTGACAACGTTCTTGCAGTGTAGCATGTTGTTTAAAAACTGTTCACCCCGCATCTCTCTCATTCTTTGCAATATGGGGAATATGCACACCACCATAAAGAAGTACTCAGGAACAGAATAAACATTGAGTTAGGAAATATGCTGGAACACTTCAGAGCTGCTGTAGTTGTGTAGATGATGTGCTAATCCCCTTAATTTCTGGCCAGTGCTTTCTCTTGAAACACTAGGTGATGTTTTCCCTTGATGTGCTCTCACTAACAGCCCAAGCATACACCTTTCTTACACTTAACAGGCTCAAGGGAAGTAGTTAACTGCTTCATTTTAGTCTAGGAGCCAAGACCAAACAGAAACCTCTACAGAAGCCATATGGAAGCTGGAGGAAGAACTCATTGCCCTGTCAAGAGCTAATGATGGTGAGACAGAAGGGGAGAGAAATTTCCCACTAACAGGCAGAGCCATCCTCCCTCTTAGCTCACATTTTTTAGCCTTGTGCATGTTCCCAACACCCCACACAGGACTGTGGGGATAGGATCCCTCACTCCCTGTCCCAGCAGTGAATGGTCAAACCAGCACCCCTCATGAGACACCCTGCTTCCTGTATGCTTGCTCGGTTCTATCTGCATGCACCTTAAAAGGAGTTATTAAAGACTGCCTGGAATGTTTTAACATGTTCTTCTGATCTAAGGGCATCAAATTCAGCTACTGTAGTTCTGGCAGTGCTAGTTTTGCTATTTCCCTGAATTCCCTGCAGAAATAAAGCAGACGATCTGGGATTCAGATGTTTGAGATTAATGGGATTGCTCAGGTATGGAAGCAGTGACAAAATGGAAAGTTATTCCTAGTAGAAAACGTAATTATTCCCTTTCAGATTTCAGTTTGGCAGTAGCACTAGCATCAATTATTCTCTGTTGGGAATATTCCATTTTAACGAGGTTCACTGTAATATCATCCTTTCCCAGTAGTATTGGAGGAGAGAAGGCCTCTTCAAATCATTGTCTTCCTACCTTGAGATTTTTAACATTTAAGCCTCCTACTTATCATCTAATACCTTGCATTGACTTCAGCACCTGAACAATTCCCGTACTCTGAAGTATATGGAAATGAATTCTTTTTTTTTTTTTAATCCCTTTTCATTTCTGGAAAGACTCTGCAGAGAAAATCAACAATGTTTCCAAGCTAAAAGGTGTTATTACAAGTAAAGCTAAAATCCTCAGTGTGGGGAAAACATGTCAAAATAATCTGGCAAAGCTACGAGGCTGGGTCTTGGGGAGAAAAGGTAGCTCTACTGTGTTGGTTTCAGCTTAATCAAGAAACTGTGTCAGCTCTGGGTCTCAACTCCTGCTCCTGCAGGTCACAGCAATTCCGAGCGTGCCATCCACAGCTTCTTCCAAAGGTATTAAGTTGTCAAACTCTGGATTCCTCAGGTGTAAAATATGCCGTATTTTTAAGAGTGATGCTGCTGTCCTAGTGCACACTTCTTGGTGAGTTTAACAGAGCTGGATGCAGTTTGTGTTGTTAGGTTTTCCCAGGCCAAGGAGATCCTTCCTCCCTTTGTGCCAGCATTGGTGAGGAAACCTCACGGTCCTATGCAAAGTCACACTTTCACTTAGTTTCTCACCCTGCTGTTCCCTCTCCCATTTTGCCATCTATAATCCAAAAATACCATCTCCAATTTAGATTTAGATGCACAGCTGTGTGACTCAATCCCCTAGATAGGTTTGATAATCAGCCTTTATGCACAGCTCCAAGTTATTTTCAGTAGAGGATTGCTGAAAATAACCAGGGAAAAAAATTAAAGAAATTGTAAGTGATCTCCTTTTCCACACCTCCATATTGGAACACTCTGTGGGCAAACATCTCTGAATAAAGCTGTTATAAATTAGATAAATCACTGGCTTTGGTGGGTATAAAATGAGACTGGCAATAAAACCTACATAAAATCACATAAAGATGTTCAAGTCCTGTCCTGTTTTACGCTGCTGCCAGCGCACCCGGCCACAGTAGCTGTCTCACAGTCCACTGTATCCTGATGTGGCCCATTTCTGCTTATCTGGACTTGCTGTTGAGATGTCCAGGGCAAACTGCCAGCTCTTTGCTCAAGTGACACCTCGGGAGGTGGTGAGACAAAATGAAGTCACTGTTGTGACACAAAATGTAGAGACAGTATGATGAAACTGGTGAAGGATCTGCAGCACAGGCCTTATGAAGAGGTGCTGAGGGAGCTGGGGGTGTTTAGCCTGAAGAAAAGGAGGTTCAAGGGAGACCTTATCCCTCTCTACAACTATCTGAATGAAGATTGTAGCCAGCTGGTGGGTTGGTCTCTAAGCTAGAGAACAGGAGAAATATGCCTCAAGCTGCACCAGAGGTCGTTTAGATTGGATATTGGGAACAATTTCTTCACTGAAAGGGTTGTCAAGCATTGTAATGGTCTGCCTGGGGAAGTGGTGGAATCACCATCACTGGACGTATTTAAAAGACACGTAGATGTGGCACTTAGAGACATGGTTTAGTGGTGGATTTGGCAGTGTTGGGTTAATGGTTGGAATCAATGATTTTAGAGGGCTTCTCCAAATAAACTATTCTGTGATTCCATGATTACCACAGCTGGACAACACCCAACTTCAGCCCATTGGGCCTCCAGGAGGGTTACTAAGCTGGATGCTTTTTAAGGGTTCCCAAAAATATTTGGGTTCAGCAGGGAAGCTCTGCTGTCTCTGCAAAAGCAGAGGGCTCACACAGAGATGTTTACTACTACCTGTTATCTTATACAGGCAGTCCAGTTGTCATAGGGCCTTAGATGAAAAAGAAAAGGCATATTTGAATCTAGTTGTGCTGAATAACTTGATTAGTTGCAGCATTTATGATAATTGTACTGAAAGCCCTCATTTTCATTGATGGGGTTGTTTTTGTAAATTACTGACAATTACAGGTCGCCCATGAGATAGAAGCATCTTAGACCTTGTTGTAAAAGCTTTTTAATAGTAATTCGTATCTTATTTACTCTGTCACCAGATCATTTAATGTGCTAATGCACCGGGAATGTCAAGCTGTGCTGATAAAGGGCGGAGTTTTCGTTCCATTCGTTGTTATTCCTATGTAAATATAATTAAGGCAAGAAGTGTCTTGGGGTGCCTGATCACATGCATTAAGTTAGCTCCTTTTTGCCTTGTAAGGCCAACACACGCAGAACTGCAAGGTTTCTGGGAAAGAGCCATGGGCAGCTTAGGGCAGCACCTTACGTACTTGGCCTCTAAGCCCTCATCTGTGCTGGCTCTATGCAGGCAATCCTCGAGGGTTATTCACTGGGAACTAAATACCTGTCTCATCTTCAGCATGGCAACAGACCCAGCAAGTGCCTCTGGAAACACTGTCATGTTGGGTTTGTGCTTAAGACATTCTGAATTTAGGTTTGTATTGAAGCAGGATACATAGAGTCTTGGGAAAATTGGACTTGAGGAACTGCGGAGTGATTCTTCCAAAATTTGTGGGAAAATGGAAATCTTTGCACTATCTGCCAAAAGCTTTGTATTAGACCTGGGAAAGAAGGTATGGAGTGGTATCAAGAGCTCATGCATCTTCATATCTGAGAATTGGAGCCAACAGGCTCCAGCAAAGCTTCCATGTAGCATAGGGAAGAATACACCAGGGCACAATGAAAACATCCAAGACACAGGAGAGGACGATCTTTGGACAGAATTATATCTTAAGGGTAAAGTTTCAAATTTGCTAATTATTCTCTAAAGCACCACAAGGAACTAGCAATATTCAATAGGGGTGAAATAAAGATAGCTTCATTCGTCGGCTGGAGGCTTCAGTGTCTCAGAGACCAGGCACTCTGATAAAGGGTGACTTGATCCCAGACTACCTAGCAAACAGTCATTTGAGTTACTCTCACCATACAGACAGAGTAATTTAGGCCGTGGTCTATGCGTGTTGATGACCCCTACAAACCAGACTGGTTTTGATTAAGTGCCCAAGGGTGGTTTCAGATGCTTGATATACGACCTTTTCAGATAAGGAGCCTACTGTGACTTGGTCAAACCGCTCCATCACTATAGTATATAATTTGAAGCATATAATTTGACTCCGTGTAATCCATCAGAGTTCATCTATCTCAACTGGAATGACTTTGTACATGAATATATGAAATTCTAATGCTGTCTCATTTTCCAATTCCCATAAATTAAATGTGTTCAGTAGAAAACTGGCAATGTATAAGTGAAAGGATCAACTCTCTGCCCTTTTACATTGACAAAAGGTTGTAGCAGACTACAGCTAAAAAGTAGTCATTACTTTTGTCACAAAAAACCCTAGAGTGAACACAACAGAAAAAGAGAATTAATGGTATGTTGCCTCCTGCCTGTGATGGGACTGCAGAAAGATACTGAAGTGTCAGTAATTTGAAGTGGGAGTGGCTGCTGTTGTTGCTCTTTTTTTTTTCTTCAAACTACTCCAACATCCTGTGCCAAATAATTTCAACAGCTTCCAGCTATGAAGAAACACGTAGGCAAAATTTACTGCTATAAACATATATTTAGGAGGAGGATGGAGTAATTCTCTGTGCTAATCATTGTGCTGTCAGTACACTGTTGAATTGTGAGTGTTTAGTGCATGATGTACATATTGTCTGAAACAACATTGTTTTCCTGTTTCTGTTTACATGGCTTTTTCTACACTAGTTTCACCATCTCAGCAAAATAGCAAATACAATTGTCTTTCCTGGGTTTCAGCTGAAAGATCGAATGGAATAGCCAGTCAACATAACAATGCTCACATGGATGCAGGGATGAAGATAAGATGAACCATAGTAAGATCGGTAGTATAGTGGCATCATTAACCTTTTTTTTTTCCTGCACTAAATTTTTCACAGACAAGAGCGTTAGTGATTCTAGCTTTGATTGAGAACTGCTATTATCCACTCACAGCATGTGGGAGCAAACAGGCACTTGGATAAATCACAAAAAAGAAAACCGCTTAGCATGCTGCTTCCCTCAAAACCACTTTTTCTGAAGGTATAAGGCTGAGTGCTGCAGGGAGAGCATGTGAGAAGAGAGAAGCAAGGCTACAACAGCCCCAGGAAGCATGCTCAAGGTCAGCCTCTCTCACAGAAGACTGGGAGGTCACGTTTGATTTAGAAGGTATTCTGATATGTTTAAAAAATTTAAGTAATTAAATAATTCAGTGAATGAAATCGTCAGGATTCTAATGCAGTGTTAATGGGGTCTTTCAGAAATCGCAAAGATGATTTTCATGAGTGACATAACTGCAGCCATTAGCAAACTCATCCAAGAGCAATCATCCATTAAAGGTGAGTGCCTGCACTTCCTCAATGCAGAGTAGCATGAGGAGCAGCGAAAGCATTCTTGCTTGCAACCACTGAAATGAGACACCTACAAATAATTTCTGAATTGCCTCATTTTCCTCCTGCAGGCTCTCAGCCCTGGGGTATATTTGCCACCCTTCAGCACTGGATGAAGCAGACAGTGACTCCACCAGCATGAGTATGCCAGAGGTCTCCTTCTCTACAACTGGTGCTGCTCCAGCAGATTGCTAGATGAGAAGTAAATCAGACTGATTTGAAACATGGAGCACTTCTCACATGGTCATTGAAAAGCATAAGACTTGCTCGACAATCTCCACAAAACCTCAACACTCTTTTGGACGGGCGTTTCCTACCAAGTGTGCCAGCAGTGTCAGCAGGACAAAAGACAACTAGAAGTAAGACAACTAAAGCTGCTCCTTTAACACTGTTGGGATAGCCTCCAGAGTAAATTTCCCACTCCTACTGAATCTGACTGGATGTATCTTCTATGCCAATGCCCTTGCAAAGGACCAAAACCTTTTGGAGTATATTTGGAACTTCATCTGCGCTGTGTAGAATCCAGCAATAAATTATTCCAACATGAAGGTCTAATATAGTTAATAGATCATATAAAAGTGTCTACTGTGTTTCATCATATTTAATTTGCTGCAACAACCTGCAGGCACCTGACCTGTTTCAGGTTCCCTTTTATAATCCTTGGATGCCCTGAGAGAAGCTCTCCCAGAAGAGTCTTTTGCACTTCTACATAGACAGGCGGTGCAATGCCTCCAGAGCATTTGGCTGCTTCTCATCCTCCAGCATATCCCAAGTGAAGCACCTTCCCCACCACTATGGGGAGAGCCACAGGGGGCCTCGTGGCTCGGTCATCCCACAAAGAGTGGGCAAGGAGGAGGGCAATGTCAGCCTTTGTTCACCTGTAGCTGCAGTCTCCTCTGGAGTTTGGGATTGCCCAGGCTGCTCAGCAGGTTGGTACATCTCTCCAGGGATTTATCTGGAGTTACTCTCCTGTGGTGATTTGTGGTTTATGAGGGATACGATTCACTACCCCGGCAGCCTGTACTGCTGCCTGCACCCCTGAGATAGTGCTTAGCATGAGAGCAGTCACTCACTGGTGTCCCCCAGAGCATGGGATGGTGGGACTTTGTTTCTCACAGGGGCTGGAGCATCAGTCTAATCCATGTCTTCCAGCCTTTGGTCAGATGGGCTCTCGTGCCACAGTATGTAGCAAATGGCTGTGGCAAAACAGGGGGGTCAGGATAAAGGGAACAGACCTACACACCTTAAGGTTACCTACAAAAAGCCAGTTACTTTAGCTGCTGCCCAGACAAGGTGTGGTGCTGCTGCTGTCATTAATTTAACATTGTTCATTTTTTTTGCCTAAAAGAAACTTTCCTAGGCAGACATGGATCTTGTGTTTAAACTAGAATAAGTTGAGATGATGGTTCGCTCATGTATTTTCTTGTAATATGTGTGACAATGGTTTTAATCATAGAAGTATGTAGGTTGGGCCTCCAGAAGTCATCTAGTCCAACCTCCTTCTCCAAAATATACAGGTTAGTCACTTGCAAGCATATTATGCCACATAAGGAATCACATTAAATGATTTTTCAGGAGATTTAAGATGTGTTTTGAAAGAAAGCAGCTGAGATATTACCTATCTCCCTGTTGCATGGGAGTGTTGATCTGCTGGAGGCTCAGAAGGCTCTGCAGCAGGATCTGGACAGGCTGGATCAATGGACCGAGCCAACTGTACAAGGTTTGACAAGACCAAGTGCCGGGTCCTGCATTTTGGCCACAAAAAAACCCTCAGCATTATAGGCTGGGGGAAGAGTGCTTAGAAACTGGCCCATTGGAAAAGGACCTGGAGGTGCTGGCTGACAGCAGCTGAACATGAGCCAGCAGTGTGCCCAGGTGGCCAAGAAGGCCAATGGCATCCTGGCTTGGATCAGCAATAGTGTGGCCAGCAGGACCAGGACAGTGATTGTCCCCTATACTTGGCCCTGGTGAGGCCACCCCTTGAGTGCTGTGTCCACTTCTGGGCATCTCAATTTAGGAGGGACATTGAGGTGCTGGAGCAGGTCCAGAGAACAGGAAAGATGCTGATGAAGGACCTGGAGGGTAAGTCCTTCAAGGAGCAGCTGAGGGAGCTTCAGTTGCTTGGAGAGAAGGAGGCTCAGGATGACCTTATCACTCTCTACAACTACCTGAAAGGAGGTTGTAGTGAGGTGGGGATCAGCCTCTTCTCCAAGGCAACTAGTGACAGGACAAGAGGAAATGGCCTCAAGTGGTGCCAGAGGAGCTTCAGGCTGGACATTCGGTGGAATTTTTTTGCAGAAACAGTTGTGAAGCATTGGAATTGGCTGCCCAGAAAGGTGGTGGAGTCATCATCTCTGGAAGTGTTTAAGGGAAGACTGGACATGGTACTTAGTGACATGGTCTAGCAGACGTGGTGGTGTGTGGTCAAAAGTTGGACTTGATGATTGCAGAGGTCTTTTCCAACCAAATTGATTCTGTGATTCAGTGCCAGCAAGGGCACTGCAGCTGGAGGCAAAGGATAATGAAGTATAGCCAATACATAACAATCAGAGCCTACCTCTGACCCTCCCATCTGCTTTCTCAGTGTGTTTAGGTGCCAGAACAAGTTCCCAGCAGAAAGTGGCTGTGTCTTGGACCCACTGGGGAAGTCCTCAGCAGGACAGAACAAACTCAATGCCCCAAACTCTGGGACAGGTGTGCTGATAGGATGTTCCGGCGGGGGGGCAGAGCACTCCTGTGAAGGCCAATCAGGATTTCATATTCCATCAGATCTATTTTGTTTTGGTGATTTCTGAACTCTAAATTCCTCATCATAAGCGGTGCCATGTAAGTCCAGAAATAAACTCATGTAGTGGTGACACAGAATCACAGCAGCACCTTTTCTTACCCCAAGTTCTGCTGTGTTACGCTGGTATAATGTCCTAGAGATTCCACTACGTGAAGGAAGAATATTTACCTTGCACAAGCTTTGACCATGGAAAGTTTACTCAGTCTAGTAGGGTCTTCTGGACCATCCTGTTCAAAAATTAACTCTCCATCCAATTAATGTCTCACACGGGTTGGTATATGTTTGCTGTGGAGACACAGAAGAAGTGTTGCCTGGTGAGCAATGTCCACATTTAATGAAGCAGGAGGGGTGTCAAGCCTGGCAGCTTGTCCAAAAAGGATTAATATTGTTGCCTGAGTGGATACTGCCTATCATCTCTCACTGCAAGCAATGCTGGGCTGGGTATCAGCTGCAAAGCTGACAGCATCTAGAAAGTGAGACAGCAAGTCTTCCCACGTGGGATGAGAAAGCTTTAAATGCCATATAAGTGTTGTTCCAGCCCTTGCTGGAGTGAACAGAGGCCCTGCAATGTCAGCTCCTTTCCTTTTGTCAGCTCAGGGGCAGGTGAATCAGCACAGTCACAACGTTCATGATTAAAACTCAAAATCTCAAACTAGTGAGGGTCTTCAGGTCCTTGGACTTTCAGTAAATATTTAAGGAATAACATGCTGGTTGTACAATTTCATACTAGTTTTATATGTTAAAAACCATAAATAATACACATATTTTTAGTCATTGTATAAGTTAGAGAATGTACGCTTTTAATTTTATGGAACTGATGAATTTTAAAGCATTTTGCTTTGCTATATTCACCCTCGATCCCACAGTAAGTTCTACCCAGACCTGTACCTACATAAGCTTCCTGAAGCAAATGTTTGATAAAGCAAAAGAGACAGACACTCTCAGTTTTCTAGCCCTTTGTCTTCCCCTTCATTTGTGTGTCAGAGTAAATCAAGGCTTTGCTTGTGCTGCTGATTAAAGTAGTCTGGTTTAATCCAGAAATTAATATTGTTCTTAGTGAGAAAAATACATTTGAAATGCTCACAGTAGTTGTGGAATGTATTATACCCTTAAAATCAGTCTTCTACCACTGAGACAGGCATCTGGGGGGAGCATTGCAGGGGTATTCTAGTTAATTTTTTTTTCCACGACCCTTTCCTTGTTAGCAAAATATTAATATCTCTTAATTGTTATGAGTATCAACTGCTGCAGCAAAATGAAATCCAGGGCAAGGCATTTAGCATAAGCATTTTTCTCTATAATAAAAGGCTATGTGAATAGGATGTTATCAGCATGAACCACAGTCTTCTATATTCAGTATAACCAATTTACTACAAAAGGAAAAAATAAAAATTTGGTATATGTAGTTTGTAGCTGAAAAACATATTACTTCCAGTGGCATTCTGCTGAGAATTAGAGCCAAATACTGTCCTTTTTCTTTCTGCATCATACACACCAACTCCTGTACACTGCTTCCAATGGAGCTTGATTCATCATGTTTATTACACCTGCTAAAGGACAACTCAATCATTACAGTGGGTGAAATTTTGTAATTATTCTATATTTATGTTGTATTTGTGGGTTAATTATATTGTGCTTTTGGGTTTTGACAGCTAATTATCACTAATTCATATAATGACATGCCTTAAATGGTTGATATTCAATTATTTTCATAATGATTTCTTGCTTATTCTGTATTTACATGGCGCTCCAGACAAGTAGTTACAGTGCCAGTTGTGTGATCTTAGTCGCAACTAAAAGTCTCCAAAAGCAGAGCTATGGTTTAGTTGTTCCAGGCAGTGGACAAAATTAAATATTTTGGCTTGGTTGTGTGTACAGTAAGGGTTTCAGGGTAAGAGTATGGCTTCACATGTAAGCTACAGCTAGAAGTAGTTATCACTAAGACCCTAATATGGTAACTGAGGTATCACAACAGTGGCTGTATTTATACGGGTAACGAAAAGTCATTTGTATGTGCTATCAGCTCAGGGAGCGTTCGGCATTGATCTAATGGTTCCCATGGTTTCCGCTACCAAAAGCAAAGTTCTGGAAATAAAAGCAGTAAGTCTCTTTTTCATGTGATTTTTCAAGAGCGACTGACCAGGTTTAGCTTGAGAATTTTGTTCAAACTGTGGTCTAGGGCCCAAGTTTAGCAAGAGTTCGCCTTAAGATTGAGATGGTAGCATGAATTCAAGTCAAATACAAACTCACATTACCATAAATGTACTGCAGCAACTTTGGACCCTCTTCCCACATGGCAAACTGAGGGTGAATCAGGCCACTGTGGAGATCAGATCTCAGCCAGTCTAATATCTGAATGCCTCTTCATAAGCAGGATTTGCACCCAGGACTTGTGCAAGAAGTGTTTTCTCACGCTAAGCAGGAGTCTGTCCTTGACCTTTATGCTGTTGTACACCACGTGGGCTGTCAGTATTTCATTTCTCCTGCGTTTGCAGCAAGTACACTGGCCAGATGGAAATCCCACGCTCACAGTCCCAGGCAGCAGGCTCATGCCACCAGCCCAGTGCTTCTCACCAGTATGAGACATTTTTCTACATGATTAAGGACCCACAGCACCTTCTGCTACAGTAAAACTATTTGTTCAGTCACACAGAATTTTCCTTTCAAACCAAGTCTAGAGCCGTCGTATGAGTCATCTGCTTTATTTTACCAGCGAGAAATCGGGTGTACATTCACTAAGGCTTAATCTGAAACTTTTTTGCTCACAGTGGAAGTATTTCCATTGATTTCAAAGGATCTCAGATCAAGCTTCAAGGACTACTAAGTTTTAGCCTGTCAGATTTGCTCATTTGAGGGCTTTATGAATTGCAGAGCAGTTGTGTACAGAACCAAGTCATGTGGAGATTAAATAAACCCCATTGACACCAGTCTCCTGATACATAATAGCAGCAAGAAACAAATATTGACTGGAAAAAGAATGCATGTACAGTGACATTTACCTTGTGTAAAATGATAGTCTCCATATAAATGCAAATAGCACCATTTCCCCAGAGCTGAATATATGATATTCATCGGTAAATATTGGTGTGTCTTTGACATGTCTCTAAGCAGCAAGATGAGAAATTGAGATGGAAAATGCATTTGCAGGTGAGAATTCAGTGCAGATTCTTTTTGCGGTTTTTCTCTCAATGCATTTGGGAGACCTTGAAAAGCAGACGCTTCCTTTTCTGGTTTGTGGTTTAAATGCAAAGCAACAAAACTATAACAGACCATGATGTATTAGGTTCCAGCCAGCAGTTTCCTAACCATGACACTCATGCTGCACTACATGGCTGGGCTCCAAGCCTGAGAAACTCCTCAGAAAGAAAAACTAAAGCAGCTAATTCGTTTGGAAGCCTCATACCCATATTCAGAAAGGATTTATGCACCCAGGAGCTAATGTTTCACTGTCTTTATACAAGAGAAGGGATTTTATAGGCCAGAGTTTCAGGGACTTAAGTGATCTAAGCATTTTTAATAATGCAGCACCTGTATAACTTACATACAGAGGCTTTTTCTTCTATATGAGGAACAACAGCACAGTTCATCAATACAAGGAATGAGTGCTCAGGCTCTCCACTTAGGAAAGAGAAGTTGAGGGCCCAACTGATGAAAACAGAGGCCTTTAAAGCCACAGATGCCACAGGAGAGGTGGCTAGGTAGTAACTGTGCACCACAGGAATCGAGTCTTCCCTACAAGGTGCACTTTTGGAAACATTTAGATTTCCTTTGAGACATAAGACAGTGAAGATTAAGCAGGATTTCAGGCACATGCCTAGAGATAATAAGCCCAGTTCATTGGCAGGTTACAGCGCTGCTGAATTTCTAGAGCAGACTCAGCATTCGGGCATTACGAGCTTCAGGACAAGTCAATCCCATTGTCTTTACACGGTCTCCCAGTCACAAACTGCGTTTTTCTCTCCTGAGGTGTTAGTAAGTGGACTGTGCCTCCCTCAGGGCCTGTGTGCTGTATGTGAGGTGTTAGGCTTGCAAACTGTGTTGGGATCTTCAACCCAAAAAGAGTAAAGATAAGGATTGTCAGCTGGGCAGAAAACCCAGCTGTTCCCAAAACAACTTTTTCTAGTTACATTAGATGTAATCCTCTTTGGAGGAATTTAAGATCTTCCACTGAGGGTTTTAATAGTTAGCAAATGAAACAGATTTCTTTCTAATCAACAATTCTTGGTTTAAAACAATTTTACAGGTTTTTCATGATTTCTGTTCTAAAAGACCATGGGAGGAGAGTCACAACAAGTGTGTTTTTACTTACAAAACAAACAAAACATTTTTATTTCAAAGGATACTAACCTTCAAAATAGCTCATATTATTTAAAAAGTTACCATTTCTGGAGCTCTATGGATAGTTCTTCCATTCTCCATGTAACTGCAATGTGAGGAAGTCAAGAATTTTTTAAAAAGAGTAAACATTAGTTTTGTGAGTCCATTCAAAAGGGGAAACAGATTTCTTACTTGAGAGAATAAACTGCTAGTGACCAAGAGGACACTGAAATGTTTTGTTGCTGGATACAGTTTTTAAAGCAAGAGATTTTATTTTTTTTTTCAGAAGATAACAGAGCTAACTCCTCTCTTTCCAAGTCCTCCAGTACTTTGTTGTGTGATTCTCTATTTCCTTCAAACACCAAGATTGTGTCTATGCTATTCCCAGCTATGAAGCAAGGGACCTCTTCAGCACCAGTCTTCCACTGTTGTGACAGCATGGCCTCTGGAGTCAGAATTACTGTCGTTTTAGCTTTAAGGCAAACGTGACTCTAGTTTATTTTGCTTGGGGAAAGTATTTCTGGGACTTGTTATGGATGGCTCTGCGTCTTGGCTGCTGTCTGGCAGACTGAGTGATGTGGCTGCAGGAAGAACTGTAGGTTTTGGGGTTGGACTCGCCTGCTCGTTCATACATTGTGTGCCTTAATTTTACAGTGAAACCTTACTGACCAGTTTCATGAACAGCTGTCCCTGGACCACCCATCAGTCAAGCAGCATCACAAGTGTTGCTCTTGTAAGGAGGGCTGTAAGTGCTGACAATGGCACACTTTTCTGCCCTTCGCTCTTGCGAATCATAGGGAGTGATCTTGCAGTTTAGCTGCCAATGTCTGATAGGGTATCTCATTATCCAAGCTGTCCTCCCACCTGTATTTTACCTGATTGCAGGTCTTAGTCATACAGTCAATGAATAAATAGTCTGAATGAAGGTTGAGCTGTAGGAGGAAGGATTGTGAAGGGCCCCAGGACTCACCAACACTCAGCATCAACTCTCTTTTGTTTTGTACCTCTGTGCTTGCCCTGCTGACCCATTCAGTAAGACAAAAGGGAAGTGCAGAGCAAAACAGCCAAGCCAAAAGCAGCAGTGGGTATTGCAGCAGCACAAAACCCAGGGCAAATGACTTCCCTTGGGATAATCACGTGTTCCATAGCAAGAGATTTGAGTCTGTTACCAGGTCTTTGAAATTTTTATGGTTCTATTATGGAAAACATTCATAGCGGGGATCACCGCCATAGTCAATCTTATAAAACAACATAGGTTAAAAAAAAATTAAAAGCTTTAAAAATTTAGATAAAAACAGAGGAGAGGGAATGTTGGTAACCTGACATCTTGTAAAGATACTTGTACAAAGAAAAGTAGAACCAAAAACACATGGAAAAGGTTTTGTTTAGTAGTGAAAAACATTTAGAAATATGAAGTTCAAGGAAGACAGTTTTAACCACAAGTTTTCTAAAAAAAAAAAAAAATTAATCAGAGAATAATGTCTCTGTGAGAATGACGGTTAAGCTGAAGGTTGCAAGGGTCAGTAACTCATGCAGACTGTATTTTTCTTTCAAGATGAGAGGTTAAGTGTGTAGGTTACATGTCTCTTGGGTCTGGCTGTCTATAAATTAGGAAATCCAGGGCTCAAGAGCGTCATTGCACTGAGACAAGATCTGCTGACAAACACAGCTCTGGAGCAGCTACGTGCTGCTGTGGGGCAATCAAACAATCTGTTAGCATAGATGTCATGCATGTATCAGGGGAGAGCACTTCAGCTGACTTTAATCAGGTTAACTCATGTAACTCATGGAGCTGCAGTGACTGGGAACTCCACAGCTGAGAATCTACCATCTCCTGGCTGGGTGAATTAACCCATTCAGCACTCCATGCTAATGTAACATGATGTTTCTGGTACCCAAGCCAGCTCATTTCAGCACTTATACAAATGCAGTCTGCAAAACAAATAGAGACAAATCAAAACGTCTTTTTCATTTCCGCACTGTCAGGCACAGATTTATAGTGAAAGAATGTTTCTATCTCCATAAAGCATCTCTGTGTAAAGAAGAGGCACAGGAAGAAGGTCTTCCTGCCACAACTTGGTGGGAAAGGCAGCACTTACATGTTTTGACAGTGTAGGGTTATGCTGCAAATTCTATACCAAAATACTTTGCAAGGTCCAGCTACCCATGCCTCTTGGCTCCATGGTAAGGTAAAATACAGCCTGTGGTGTCCATAGGTTAAACATCTCAGGATTTAAGGTAGGGCATGAAAAGGGTAAAGTGAAGTGAACTGCAAGGAATGAGCTGAACCTGACATGGGTATTTTGTATAGTATAAAACAAAAGAGACTTTTTAAATGTACAGTGCAAAGGGTCTGAAGTGTTACGACAAGTGATAATGAGTTTTAAAGTTATTTTTTCATTTGATAGTCTCTTTAAAGCAAATTATTATAAACTTAGAGTATTATTTATTACAAATTATTACAACTAGAGTATGCAGCTACTCTAGTTCTTTTGTGAGAAATCTGTGTATTTTACCACCACCGTGAATTTTATTTATGTCTGACTAAAAACAGGACTAAATCTGCATTGAGTCCTAGTTTATATCAGATTGCAGCTCAGCAGCATCTTAGGAGATGCCTAAGATTTACTAATTTTTATATTGAAAGTAGATAAAAATGAGTAATCATCTGTGAATGATAATTATGCCACTGATTGTGGGAGGGAACATGCTTTGAAGATCATCACTAATTATTGTTTCTCATTTGCATGTGCCAAGTTATGCACCAGAAAATCTTACCTCCATCCCGGATGGATTTCTTTCAAAAAAATGCTTTGCAAAACTGCCAGTTTGCGGTCTTTCATTGACTCCAGATCAGATTGCACCAGGGTTTTTTGGGAGGCAGCACCTCCTCTTTCCTACTAATTTTCTCTCAGGCTTCTAACTTGGGAAGGAAATCCTCTGGGCTGAGAGTGTCCACTGGGAAGGAAGGTTAAGCCTCCCTGACAAGCAAGGGGAGATCCACCTTACGATGCTGAGAGAGTTAAAACATCATGGTCACCGTGGCGTTTGTCCTAGGCTCTTCAGCAAGAGAGATGGAGAGCAATAAAAGATCAGATCCAGGGGCAGAAACAACAGTGCCTAAGCACCACTTCACAGCTTGCTGTTTTAGCAACCCCATAGACAGCATCTAGTTTTCAATGGAAAATAAGCAGATCCATGAGGGTTACTGCACACACACACACAGCTGGCCTGCAGGAGCACTTAGCTGTGCTCTTGCACAGGCAAGAGGCCATGGACTCGCCTCGTTGCCCTGAAGAGGTGATGGGTAGCTACCAAAGCCATCAGGCCTGGTGCAGGCATCGACTCAACACCACCAGGGTGCTGCATTATTCTGTCTCCTGGCTCCCTATGCCAGCCAGCATGGGGAAAAGCCCCTGTCCCCCCAGACTTCCCAACCATAATCTCAGGTTTGACTTGTGCTGTGGTCTGGACAACAGGTTGTGTTATTGCCCTGATTTTGGCTGTGGGTGAGCAACGCATACTCCCTTTTTGACTTGTTAACTTTCTTCCACTTCTCATCCTTCTTTTCACCAGCCTTGACCCTCCCTTTCTCCATCTCAGCCTCCTCCCAGATGGACAAACCCGACCAAATTACCTTCTCCCCATCAGTCCTGATTTAGCAACATCCATAGTGAAATCTGGAATTTCTGACAGTTAATGTAGGAAAGCTCACCTTTATAAACAATGAAGAAATGAGGCTGCACACACTATGATTCAATTTTCAGGATCATCCCCAGAGCTCTCTCTGCATTTCCCCTTTATTAGGGTTCTCTTGATAAACAGCACCTGATGTTGTCATTCAGTTAACTAGAATTCCCAGGACTTTTTGCAAACTCAGCATTTTGATTCACACACTCCTTCTCAGCCCCCAGGTCGAAACACTCCCTTTGGATTCTAATTAGCTGAATGCGGGTGCTGCTGGCTTAACTTGTTCCCACAAGTTTTATATGCAATTATTGTTGCAGCAACCAAGGTGCTGTGGGTCTTGCGAGGCTGTGCTCCCAAAATGTCCCCAGTGCTCCCCTCTACTTCTGTGTGAATTCTGACCACTTCTCATATAACTCCATCTCAACCACCTGCAAAACCCAACCACCCCTACATAAATTGTAGCCACTTAACACTACTGCCATAACATGACGTCTGCAGCAGCACTGAGATCCTCAGAAACCCAAAGCAACACCAGCATGCCAGAGTACAGTGCAAGGCATTTGAAAACTTACAGTCTTCAGCTCTGTCATTTGACTACCAAGAAACCATGAAGTTCAAGAAGATTTGTTGACTTTACAAAAGCAGGATGATCTAGAAAATTGCAAGACCTTGCAAATTAAATCTGAAGTGAAAGGCCTGAATTTCAGTGCTTTGTATATAAACTTGGAAGAGACAACCTCTTTGAGATAACAAGGAAGAGCATTGGAAGTTTAGCTTCTTTCCATAGTTTGAAATATTAGCTTCATCATAAATGTGCTGTTATATTTTCCATAAACTGTCTCACAAATTATGCCACAGATTCCTGCCCTTCACAGCTACAATCATACAAATATTGAAAGTGTAAAGCTCTCAGACCAATTCAGACTTTAACAAAGTCAAATTGGTTTACTGCCGTCAAGGGGACAAAGATGTAGCAGTTGTATAGTGCCATAATTGCCTAGAGGAAATGTAGAACCGTGGTTGTAAAGGAACTAACCTGTGCTGCACATACACAGGTCCAGTGCCAGTTCTACTTGTTCTCTTGCAAGTGATGTTATTCCATTTCTTATGAAATGGTGAAAAGTTCAGTGGCCAAGGAGTTGGAGTCAGTCTGTCCAGCAGAAATTCAGAGTATTCTGCTAGACTGCGGGTCTCTGCTGAGAAGTGGGAGATATTTTTTGGCAGGAGCAGACATGGGCATTGCCATATCGCAGCTTAAAATTGTCCGGTTGCTTTTAAGGGACAATTAAACCGCCTCTTTCCCCCTTTTTTCCTCCGAGACAACACTCAGTGCCATTAACAATAATCAGCTAATATGAAACATGACTGATTCCCTTTTGGAGGAACCCAGATGAGTTTTTCTCACCAAATGCAGGAAATTAGTCTGCGTGTGTAAAATCCTCTCTGTAGGAAATGACTGACAGCCTGAAGGAATACAGCTGCAAAACATAAACATGATGATGAGAGTACTTTAAATAACTGTTATTAATGTCCCTTCCAAGATGCTATTTAGAAAACCACAATCAATTACTATAGTGATAGCAATACTATATATATAACAATTATATGCGAATGATAGAAATGCTGGGAACCAGCTATTATTGACTACAGACAGTAAGACTCTCCTTGTTAACACATGTGGTACGACCACAGACACACCTGCATTTTTAAAGATTAATGGTAAGTAGCATTTCAATCCCGCCATGTATTAATAAGCAAATATTCAAAAGTAGAGAGATGAGAGTTGCTCAAGCAAGGACAATGAGGGAGAGGCTGGGGCAGAGGCACTGTGGGAGACTCGACACGAGCCCTGGCAGAGTCCCTGGAGGTAGTGGCTGAGATGGCTGCAGCAGGTCGAGGCAGCTTGAGGCTGCTGCAGCACAGGAGGTGGGCTGGGAAGTGAACATCTGGGGCTATGGGACCCTGTGTGTTCTGGAAGGAAGGAACTGGAATTAGATCTTACAGAAATAAGGATGGCCTGGAAAGTGGAGCAGCCAGGGGGGAACAGCAGGAGAAAGGAGCCACAAAGCCTACAGTCAACTAATTATAACCAACTAGTTATAATGCCAGGAATGACAAGAGGCACATACTTAAGCTGTATAAGAAACCTTCATTCCTTAAAAACTGAAATGACTTTTCAGCATTTAAATATACTTTCATAATAATATTTGCTTAATACCATTCTTGTATGTAGTATTTATATTCTTTTAATTGCTAATGGCTCATTTCCCATAAGGAGCTTGGGAATTAAAACTGCATTAATTCCCCAGTGATGGGTTTTGACCATAAACCAATGGCCTTGCCTGGTCTGAGGTACCTGTAGGCTGGTATTCTGCAAGGGTGATGTTTTGTTTATATTTTTCCCTGTCTTCAATTATTGCAGTGATTTTCCAAGGAAAAGAATGTTGGCCCCACAGAGCAGTGAGCAGATTTAAGCAACCAAACTCCCCCGTTTTATCAGCGGTATCCTTATGTCCTAAAGGAAACCTGGTGCTTGGTCTGATTAAGTTTGTTTAAAGACAGGTTAATTAAGGAAAGAAAGAATTTATTTTTCAAAGTATCCTTGTGGTACGGAGAACAGGTAGAGTTCAGAAAGGATTTCCCTAGGGATACATCAGTGGGAAAGACCATCCAGGGGGAGAACCACAGCAATTCAGCTCCTACTGGATTAAAGATGGATATAGGCAGCGCTCAGCAGAGAAAATGGTGGGGAACACACAGCATAGGGAACACACAGCACAGGGAGATGTGCCAGGAGCATGAAACTTCAGAGCCCCCATGATAAATGAAGGACAAGAAAAAGAGATGCTCCTTACACCAAGAATCATCATGAGCTCTCCTGTGTGTGGACTGCCTCAGTGAGTGGTTGTGGAGGACGTGTGAATCCCATGGTGTCTTCAGGCATCTTTGGACCAGTGTGTTTGTGGACCAGGGTACACTCGCTAACTGATCATGCTGAGGAAAGCTTATTGGTTACAGTTGCTTCAGGCCTGTGCCCCAGGAGTTCAGGGAGGTAGAGAAAACCCTTATCCTCTGGTCACAATGTCAGACAGTGTTGCAAACTCCGGAAATCAGGATCTGGCTTGACAAAGTAGAGCAATTTGTGAAAAGGTTTGAGCTGAAGTTTTGACTTTAGGCCTAAACAGTCAAATTGCCATTTCCTGTCCTGAAGACTGATGGATGGATTTCCATCTGACTTCTCCAGTCATTTTTTATTAAGAAGGCTTGATATTTTCGCCAAGGCTATTCATATTTTAAAGCAGTTCAAAGCAGATTCTTAAGAGTGGAGTCTGCTTTGAGGGGAAGGTGGTTCTGCTGTTCCTTGGGCAGAATTTAAAACTCACATTTTGCTAACCCAGAGCTTATGACAATACAGATCTGCTTTCCAAGAGCCTATCCACAAATAGCAGTTTTTTCTAAAGTTTCTATTTTCGACAGTTCCTCATTTAGCTCATTCTGAAGACAGCACAATTTCTGAATAAGAGCATATGTACACAGAGCTAAGCAGCTGACTAGCTTTAAATTCATAATTTCTCATTCAGTTTCTTAATTCCTTATTAGCTTGCACATGCAAACTCTCTCTCCAAGCCTAATCCCACTGGTGCCAGTGAGAATGGGTTTTACCTTTCAAATTTAGCCATCTAAAAATCAGGCGTGTATTCTAAATGCAACTGTGGAGGAGCCAATTGTAGTTAAAATAGAGAAAAATCAGCATTTCCAGGACATGATTCATAACCTCTGCCTTAAAAACTTATCTTGAGAGGGGGAAGGTGTATTTCTGGCAGCCGCTATCTTATTCCCCAGCCTGTTGAGGGAGCCTGTACAACCAGTGTAGAAACCTCCTTACTCTTCAATAAATGAAGCCGGGGAAGGAATCTTTCTATTTATATTAATGGGAAAAGATTCAGACTTTCACTTTTCTACATCCTTTCTTCCAAGGTAAATGACAGATGAGTAAGCGAAGTCCCAGAGCATATCCCAGGCTGCATCTCATGGACTGCTAACTCTGGCTTCAGTCAGCATTTGGGATGTACGAAAAAGACACATGAACTCCTGAAACAACATTAAACTTTTTTTTTTTTAATTATTATTCATAACTTGCATCACACTGGACTCCTTGACAGGGAGCACAATTAGATAGAAATCTCAAAGCAATGGCAAAATCTTTTTGTCTCTCTTCTTTAAAGATGCTCACAGTGGGCTATGTGAAATGTCAGGAATAATTAGACAAAACCACATAAGCTCCTAGCAACACTGAAGTGATGTGTAAAACTAAGCATTCACCATAAAGTTTTAAACTTTGCTTGAAACCTGCATGATAAAGGTAACCTGAGAAATTTTTAAGCACAGTTTCAAATATATTAATACAGACATGGATATGAAAAAGGAGAATGGAAAACTATGAAACACTGGCATGCCTCTGTTGCTCTTTTTCAAAGGTGATATATAAAAGTAATTGATGACTCTCATACAGCAATTGAAATGAAAAGGCAGATTTCCTCAGCTCTTCATCTGCTGGAATGTATTTTAACAAGCAGAAAAAGTACTAGCTCCTGGTATCCATAATTGACAAAGATCACAGACATGTTTGTGAGAAGGGACCTCTGGAGGTCCCTTCGTCCAACCTCCCACTTTAAGTAAAATCTCCAAAACCAAAGAAGGAATAACCATTTCACATCAGCAGGAAATCTGGCCCAAAGGGCCCTTTGGAGAAGGAAAAAAGTGAACCATGAATGCAGAAAAAGGGGGGAAAAAAGGCAGAGAAAAGAGAAGAGAAAAGAAGGAAAAACAGACCAACATTTTATTTGAGGTAGTAATATTAGAAATGTAGAACTCTATACCAAAACGTGAGATTATCTTTGATTGACTAATAGATGTAATTTTATCTTCTAGGGAAACAATGAACAGGAGGAAACCTGAAATCTTTTCGCTGCCCTGTTGAATATGGGATTATAAAAAATATTGCACCTGGAAAATCTCTCTAAATGGATGACTTCTGAACCTGCAACCCTTCATTACCTGAAGCAGCACCTTATTGCATCTTGGAGGAGAAAATGAATTTCACAAATTGCACCACTGAAGCCAGTGTGGCTTCAAAGCCAAAAACAGTAACTGAAAAGATGCTTGTTACCCTGACCTTGGCCACAATCACAACCTTGACTATGCTGCTGAATTCTGCTGTAATTGCAGCAATCTCCACAACCAAGAAGCTCCACCAGCCGGCAAATTATCTCATATGTTCACTAGCTGTGACAGATCTCCTTGTTGCTGTTCTCGTCATGCCCTTGAGCATCACTTACATAATGATAGATAAATGGACTTTGGGATACTTCATCTGTGAGATCTGGCTTAGTGTCGACATGACCTGTTGCACGTGTTCAATCCTTCATCTGTGTGTCATTGCCCTGGACAGGTACTGGGCAATCACAGACGCTATCGAATACGCCAGGAAAAGAACGGCAAAAAGGGCTGGGCTGATGATAGTCACCGTGTGGACTATCTCCATTTTCATATCAATGCCCCCTTTGTTTTGGAGAAATCACCACAGCATCAATATTCCCAGTGAGTGTCGCATTCAGCACGATCATGTAATCTACACTATTTATTCCACATTTGGGGCATTTTACATACCCTTGACTTTGATCCTGATCCTGTACTATAGAATTTACCACGCTGCAAAGAGCCTTTACCAAAAGCGGGGCTCGAGCCGCCACCTCAGCAACAGGAGCACAGACAGCCAAAATTCTTTTGCCAGCTGCAAGCTCACACAGACATTCTGCGTCTCGGACTTCTCCACGTCTGACCCGACCACGGAGTTTGATAAAATCAATGCATCCGTGAGGATCCCGCCTTTCGAGAATGACCTGGACCTGGCTGGCGACCGGCAGCAGATCTCCACGACACGGGAACGAAAGGCTGCTCGCATTTTGGGGCTGATTTTAGGTGCTTTCATTTTGTCCTGGTTGCCCTTTTTCATCAAGGAACTTCTTGTGGGCCTCCACATTTGCACTGTGTCTCCAGAAGTAGCGGACTTCTTGACCTGGCTTGGATATGTCAACTCCCTCATCAACCCTTTGCTGTACACGAGCTTTAACGAGGATTTCAAGCTGGCCTTTAGAAAGCTTATCAGGTGTCGGGAACATGCATAAAAATACTGGGAGATGACGATGATGACGTGACTCCTAGCCTTAAAATTGAGCAAAATAATTTGACTTTGTCACCACTTCCCTTGATAAAGGGGATTTTTGTGTTTGCCCATTTGCTTGACTTTTCTTCAGCCTGTATTTCCTTATGCTGTTTTTTTAATCTCTAGTGTTATTCATGTTAAAGGGTTTGAAATAAATTTATTCTACAAAGGAAAAGATTTTTTAGAAATGAAACAGCAAAAAAAGATATTATTACTATTAGATACTGATGTTTAAGACATTTTGTGTAATCAATGATTCAAGAAGCAAACAACAATATTCACTTTTATACTTCTTCCATTTAAGAATCAAACATCTAAATTGTCATGCACTGTATAAACTGAACCCCATAAATACATATTCAAAAATTAATGAACACTTCATGATCATGACAGCTAAACAACAAATATTTACTCTAAATGGCATTCTGTAGCTGCCACTTAGAAGGAAAATTACCACCATTTCCAGCTTGGGCTGAAGCAGAATAAACTATTCCTTTCTTCAGGAATACATTCCCAAAACAGAAAGCAAAGTTCAATTCATTGCATCTAAAAATTAATCTTATTTTTTATTCCAAAGCAATTATTCAGCTGACTCTTTTCATATAATATTCCAGATTTATCTTTAAAGGGTTGGGCAGACACCTGTGCAGTTTGTTTGGGAATTGAGAGGATGCAGCTAGCAAGTGTCACACTTGTGAAACTAACGGCACATCTGACTGGTCACACATTTAATAACACTATCCCTATTTCTTCAGGCCTTTTACTTTGATCAGTTCTGGAGTGATATTATTCACTTGTGGTACATTTCACCTGGGCCTTGTAGTGAACAACCCCATGCATTGATTGATCTTACCCCACTGACTTAAACAACTGGAAATCTTCTCTGCAGGCCAGCAATATACAGGAATTCAGACACATCAGCTAAAACCAAATTGTTTTCTGTTTGAACATCAGAAAAAAATAGGGAAAACAATTTATTTTTAATAGAAGTCTGCACATCTGCCTTGTCCTCATCTTACAATTTGCAATAGTATTCTTGCCCACTTAACTATGATCAGGTCCTCTAGCAGGACTTCTTGCTCTGGGAGTGCTTCACATACTTACTTCCCTTGCACTGAGAGACAGACAAAGAGTCCTTTGTCCTGTCTTCTGTGCTTATGTAAGTAAAAGTGTCCTGATTCAAATATTGTGGAAATCAGGCTGGGAAGGGGCAAAATCAGATCTGGTATTGTCCATTAGCAGCTCCTACTGGTTAAATATTTATTGCTTACTTTGCACCGTAATTTTCTTCCCTGCCCATTTTTCTGGACAAATTCTTTTTTAATTACACTGATATACCATATACAAAATATTACATACATCAGCCTGACATGCAGTAAGAGTATGGCAGTTCCAAATCCATCAAAACAAATATTAGAGGTAGCAAAAGTATTTTAATGGCACTGGAAACTACCTCTTAAAAATTTTTTGAAAATGTACAAGATGACAATAATTTTTCTTATCAAGAGTCAAGGAAGTGTAAGTAATATGTGAGTAATAAACTCCAGAGGGAACTGAGAAATTGCATCCTTATTGGTGAGAGAAAGCACTTGGTTGGAAAGATGCAGTGCCGCAAGCTGAGTGTAAATCAAGTCTGAACGTGTCAAAACTGTGAGTTACTGCTTACCCACATGCAATGGGATTCTTCTTTCAGAACTCTGAGTTTCCCTGCCTGACTTTGAAGGGTTTATCTCCAGCTGTGCTTCTAAAGCTACTGTCGCAGCTGCCTCCTCCAGATGTCTTTGGGTCCCCTACAAGCTAACATTAATACCTAAAAAGAGGCAAAAATTAATCTCAGCCACTGAAAATGTTTTTTAGTGAGGAAGCACAGAGATCCCTTATGATTTTTCCTTTTTGCAGCTTGTTGGACGTGGAAACTGTTGATTGAAGCTTGGGAAGTGTGTTCTTGCCCTGCCTATCTATAAACCTTCCAAAGCAGCTCCCCAGAGTACATATGCTGTTCAGGAAAAAAAGGTAGCTGGGAATTAAAATAAAATGTAATATTTTTAAGAAGTTCTGCAGAATAATTTTATTTTTCCTTTCAGCGCAATGGAAATGATTATCAAAGAGAAGGATTGGGTGTAATTTCCTGAAACAAGGCGAATATGACAGGGAAGACAGGACACACGAGCAGTTATGACTAGAAGAGAGTAGGTTTGGTGTCCATTGAGTCATTTCCTGCTCTTCTACAAGAGTGCCCAACTACAATAATGGTCAGAAAGGGAAGAGTAAATGTGCAAGACTGCCCCAGCAGGCAATCTGAGCCACCCCAAGGCACTCAGCTAAGGTGAGGCAGAAGCTGTGCCCCAGCCAGATTCCTTGGGCTGTCACTGGGGCTCAGGAGCAGCCATGGGTTGCACAAGGGTCTTTGTTAGAAGAAAGGAAGAGGTGGGAGTGGCAACACTGGTGAAAGGTGTTTCAGAGTGGAAATCCAACAAAATGAGATAGGCTGCCAGCTCTGACTGCTGCTCCTAAGGCCATATCAGCACAGAAAATAATTTAGGTTGGCAGAGATCGCTAGAGGCCAGCTAGTCGAACCTCCCTACTAAAAACAAACCTCAAAGTGGCACTGACCCCGCAGCTTGACGCTGCTGCTGCTGCTGTGTGGTGTGCACTCACGTTTCTTGTGGAAAAGTAAGGGCTCAGTTAACTCTGCTGGCAAGGCTGATGCTAATTTAAAGCCATAAGTATGGCTGAAGGGCCAGAAACAGTGAACGTGACCTCCACAGCAGCTGCCCTAGGTAGGTGGAAGTGCTTCAGCAACGCGTACGAAAGCTGTACAATACAGGTGCTGCGTCATTTTCATTTCTACTGATGTCTTCCTTTTGCTATCTGAACTCCACTATTACCACTCAAACTACCAATCAGGTTGAAGGCTGTATTCAATTTTAATATTTAGAGGCAATTAACAGGAAAAAACAGATGGGTGGCTAATTTCCGTGCTTCCCTGTTAAATAAAGACTCACCATTCACTGCCAGCTGACTACTGCTTTTCTAATTAAGTCATTAGTTAAACACAGAGCTGTGTTTTCCAACAAATGCCACTAGACTAATGAAGATATATGTTTTGCCCATGCTCAGAAACAAAATAAAGAACAATATAAAGGGTCGTTGGTTACTTAAAACAGTTTAACTTGATCAAAAATCACCTATCTTCTCATAAGAATAAGAACTTCTGCTAGTCTGGCACCACTGTTTGACAACAATTTTCCTGTGTTACGTGTTTACTGCTTTTACAAAAGGTTTTGAGGCATTTCTTGACTTGTCCATGGCAACTCCCCATTCGCACCTGTCCTGGATCAGGCCCACCACACTATGTTCTGCTATACAAGCTCTTCTCAGCAAGCTCTTAGTTATGTACCCAAGATCTTCAGACTACATCCATCTTCCTTAGCCTCTCTAAACCATCTTGCATCCTCAAGCCTTATTTTTTCTCTAATGGTCCCCTTGCAAAAATTGTCTTTCATTACAGGCCTGACTCCCTATCCTGCCTTTGGGTTTCTAACTCTGTCTAATCCCTAAATTTTTTGTGATCCCATTAGAGCAAGCCCCCGTTTTCTCGCCCTGTCTCAGCACTGTTATCAGAATTCCCCTGATTGTGGCTGTTGAAGTCTGTCAGATTTTACTCTGTCTTCTAGGTGTCCAGGCCATACCCAGAAGCTTCTTGCTCTGTGTAAGCAGCCAGCGCTTTGGAGTGAGTTCATACTAGCCTTGGAGACTGCATCCATCAACCAGTTTCCCTCCCCAAAAGACATACTATTCAAATGCTGTTTTACCTGCTATTTTTATCTTGTCACCTTCCTTCTGTACCCTATCTTTTTGTTCCCTTTCTTTCATATTAAAATTGACCCTCATATTACTATTTTGTGGATCTGCATCTTCACTTTTAGGCACCTGTACCTGCACAGGTAACTCTGGTTTCACTCATCTCCTGCTCTTTTGCCAGTGCCAACCTCAACTTTCTTCTCTGAAAGCTTTGTCTTGACCACCTCCATACACTTGCCACATCTCTCCTACTCCTTGCAGCTGTTTTTTTTTTCCTTCTCAAAACCACTTTTGGTAAAATTTCTGAAAGGAAAACAGTCAACATGGGCAGTGAAGGAATAACTATGCGTGTATTGTCTGTGCTTTTTTCTCCATCTTTCCCACATAGATCACATCACCTCCCAAGGTGATCTACATCTTCCTCTTGGGCACAGCACATCCTAAACACAGCAAAAACACGTTAAGGGCTGTGTATATCCCGAGCCACTTATATTTGGTTCATGTACCTGCCTTTAGAGCTATGGGTTTCTCACCACAATGATGTACCTAGCTTTTCACAGCACATGAGATCAATTTCTTTGATCTCCCTGAATGGAGATAGATGATGGGATTGAACTCTCTAAAAGGTTTTAAACAGAGCCCATGTCTCACCAAGTTTACTTAAAAGGCTGTCACTATTCAGACTTCACTGCCATGTACCTGAGCTGTCCAGTTCTCCATAGTTATCACTTCTTATTTCTCTGTCCTTAGGAGGTACAAGGAAGGAACAACAACAACAACAGATTGGCTTTATTCAGGAGAATATGTTAAAAGAATAAAGGAATCTTTTCTAAGGGCTCTATTTCCACTTCTCTATTTTCAATCCCAGTTATCAAAAAGTAAAGAGCATTGCAGTGTTGAGGTGAAACACAGGCTTGCAGCTCAAGTGGAAAGAGTGTCCTTGTGCCTGTGTATTGTTTAACCATTGCAAATATCAATAACAGACAAGCTGGTGTACGGTCATCCTTTACACACACAAATGATTTCTATGAAGAATTATCTTAAATTCCTTTATTGTTTAAGGAAACACAGTAAATATTGTGATATCTTGAACTAATCCAGTAGTATTCCATAAGAGTCCCATGCAACACAATCAGCCTTTATAATTGCTACCTGTTTTTCTCTTGAGGCCAAAAATAATAAATTTTTTTTAAATTATCTGATTCTAGAAAAGTGCCAGGTTCATGAGCTGTAAAATTATTCTTTAACATTCTCTACTTTATGTACATCATATTGCAAGCATTGTTCCCTTCCCCTCTTACACTGCTAGGGGATCTTTATTTCTTCATTAATCCCATGTAAGTGATCACATGTAGATGATGTTACATGATTAAATTACTCCTTCCCACTCAGCTAATTTCTATGCTTTTATGAATCAGGCCTTAAATGTAAACTTTTGGTGTTGCTGATGTAAGTAGAAGATGTAACCATGAATGAGCTGTGGGAAAAACACATGATTAGAAAATTATATGAACATCTTCTCAGAGACCTAAGGGAGAGAGATTAATTTCAACTTTTTCCTTCCTACTCACTTTTCTTTCCTCCTCATCTCACTATTTCCTGGCCCATGAATCCTGTTCATTAATTTTTCCCCCTGTTACTTATCTCTCTCTCCTTCCTTTCCTTTGCAGCCTTCCTCTCCTTTGCAGCCTTCCTCGGCACCACAGCAGCATCCAGTAACCTATGGCAAGAAGCAAGGACACTTTTGTGCTGTGTTGATACACATTACCTAAGCATCACTCTGCTCTTGATTTTCAGAAATCAGGTTGCAGGCTCTGTTCCATGGCACTGCTCTGCACAGTCCCTGCTTCAGTTTTGTTGTAGTTTTTCTACAAATCAGATTTTTAATGTACATTGAGATTCTTCAGAATGAAAGGTGCTGTGTATTAAACCATGGTTTCTTCCCAAGTGTCACAATTTTTGAAGATGTCTTTTTAATAATTCCCTCTCCTCTCCCATGGGGCTTCTATCAGAAAAAGCCAAAGGCTCAGCTAGCATGATTCCCAGATGCAATAAGCAGTGTTGGAAATGCCCCCCTGCACCACTGCACTCCTCCCACCACCCCTCACATTTCACACTCTTCCAGTGGCTTGCGCTGCATTCTTAAAACGCATTAGCATATAGATCAGCTTTCTGAAGCTTTCGTGGGTTAATTTCCTGCATGACAAATTTCAAGCCTCATTTCTATCTGGTGCCAGTTTCCATGTCATTGAGACACTCAAATCTTCCAAAGTACTACACCTCCCGTACTCATTTCGTACACCACATGACTGCAAATGGCACACATTTCTATGAGGTGAGGCATAAAGCACTGCCTCCCTGCACCTACACTTTATAAAAGATGCAAGTTTTGTCAATTAAGAAACAAAACATGACTTCTGTGAAGAGGGGGGACAGAATTTTTATTCCTTTATAACTTGTTGTTTTGCACATAATTTTAAGTGACTCAGCTTCTGAATATTAATTTTAAAGGAGCACTAAGAAACAAAACATGAAACATGTGCATGCCTGAACTCCCTGCAACAGGTAGAGTGACCTTCCAGTGGATTTTACAATAAAAAAATTTTTCTCCCTAAAGCTTTCTACCATGTCCTCTTCAGGGAATAGAAAGCTATACACAAATGGCTTTCACTTTCAAACTGCCACTAGAAATATTATCCCAGTCTTTTAAAGGAGGAACAGCCTGACAAGCTGCTAGAGTGCTGGGGTAAGAATCAAGGAGCTTATTTCTTCAATTAATAAAAAATGAGGCCAACACCTCCAGCTTGAGAGGTTTTAAATTAAACTGACCGCTAAAATAAAGTCTACCAGCTAGAGTTTTACTTTTATTAATACATATTCTGGTGTAGTTCCTCATTCTTTTATTGCTAAGTCTTCATATGAAAAATTAAAACAATCACTTTTTAAATTTAGATTAACAAGAAAATACTTTCTTATATTTGCAATTTCAGAACATTTTTATATCATGACTGGATAGTCATTTTGAAGCAGACAGAAAGAAAAAATTAATCCAATTAGGTCACAGAAGTTAATCTAGGGTTGTAAAATTAAGCATGGTTGTCTTGGTCTGATGCTTGCATATACACATAAGTCACAGATCAGAATCCTTTAATTTTTCACTACAGCAGTTTGGCTACTTGCTCAAGAGCAGGTTATCTGTGGTTTTAATTAAGATTGGTAGGAGGCTGTACCCTTTCCTGCCACGTATGCAGAGCACACGGGCAGGAAGGGAACTGAGATCGGGACTGCGTGGCTGGCAGAGACCACATCTTGTCTTCCCCTGAGCACTGGGGACATGGTGTCAGCACTATCACCTGCCTTCCTCAGAGCCCACTCTGCCCCCAGCCAAAGCATGGCTTCCACCTTCACCCAGGGAACTCAGGGCACCCCTGACCAAATAAAAGTGAGGGGTGTGAAGGACAGGACCACTCTTCCACCTGGGTTGTGCACTAAGCAAGTGACTGGAGTGGTGTCCCCCAACCCCATTGAACCAGCAGGCAGATGACAGAGCAGGACAGGCGTCTGGACAGGTGACAGCCTGCAAACAAGCTGTGTGCATGATCACCACACCCTGGGCACCTCTCAGCAAGGCAGTGTCCCCAAGGCAGGCACTGCCCCTCTCTCTCCAACATATCCCAGCACACCAAGCCTGCTCCACGCCAGCAGTCTCACTCAGACCTGCAGGAGAGACCCCCAGGAGAGCAGACCTGCCTGGACGGAGCACATGCTGCTGCATCCCTGCTGCATTCATCAAGCCCCTTACGGCACATTACAGCAAGGCAAGCAGCAGCCAGGGCTGAGCACTGCCCCTCGATGGGGTTGTGCTGTGTCAGCCTGTGTAAAAGCCTGGGCTGCAGCATCCTGACCAACAGTACCCCGGTTAATGTAGAAAGGACACATCAGCCCATGGTACAGGATTGTTTTCGCTTCACTCAGCTGGCTTGCTTTCCTCTGCCAAACTCTTCTTTTTCTGGCAGGGAGGCACATACCCCCAGGGCAATACCAGGTCAACTCAGGGTGTAAAACAGTCACACCAGAGACAGTTTCTAAACCTCCCTGTTCCTTAAGACAGACTAAAAAGTTCTGACATTCTGCAGATCAAAACACAAGCAGGAGATTCAAACCCACTGTAAAAGAATGCACTGTTATCCTCCACATTCAGCAGTCCTGGCTGGAAACAAGCCATGTGTCTCCCACAGACATTGCAGTGACTGTCCGGGCTGAGAGGTACTGAGAGTGGATACCCGTTACTGAGATCAAACCAGCTCCCACACACAGATGAAGCACACAAAGACAGGCAGTACTTATCACCAAGGCAACTGAAAGGTTGTCTTGGCAAAACCTCTGGAAGGGCTGAAAAACCCACCACACAGTGATACCATTAGCCCCCAAGCACTGCAGGTGGGATTCCCGACACCTCGCACAGTAGTCACGGATGTTCACAAAAGCAACCATTCCTGAGGCCTTATCAGCTGAGGTGAGAGCCTGTTGAGGTGGCAGCAACAGCTGTGTGCCCAGCTTGAACAGCTGAGGAAATGTAATGGAAGAGACCAAATGCCTTTTTTCCCCCCAGACTGAGGAACCACAAACTGGTGTCACTGCAGCCCCAGAGCAACCACAGACTGGTGGCCTTACTTCTCTCCACCCTCCAGATGGGCACAAATATGGAATAAGGGAGTTTTTGCCACAGCTGATAGTTTGGTTCACCTTAAATGTGCTGTGTGACAACCACCAAGAGCAGCCATGGCACTGAGCAACAGTCAGGCATGTAAGAGCACACGAGAGAGCTCATGGGGCACAGAGAGCATTGAGCAGCTGTCACTCACTCTCCTGGCTATTTGACATTCTCTCACCTCCTTCCACATCCGTGTTTGTTGCTTTTCCTCTTGCTCTTTGGAAAATCAGTCATTATTGATGGAATCAGCACAGTGGGACATTGACACCCAAGTCTGACTGTCTTGATATCAAACCGCTCAAAATTTGAACTCCTCAAGATCTGAATCAAACTTTATAATTTTTTTCAAGTAGCTATAGCTGGATAGTTAAGTAATGGCATTGTGAACATTGTATGCTTGGCTAATCTTTTGTTTTAAGGAAAAAAGAAGACAATCCGAAGATGAACAGGCTGTCTGGATGGCAGCCACCAGCAGTGAAGTCAGCAGAACTGAGCAGCAACTGGGGGAGTGGTAGTTCTGGCAGTGGGAGATTACAATCACCAGCTCATTGACCACCTAGTCAAGATGGAACCCAAACTCAAATGGAGGGAAAAACTATGCCTGGAGGTCAATTAGTGTGAGACATGAGAGATATAACCAGCAAATAGGGATTTGAGTACCAATTAATTAAAAAGTTATGTCATCAGTAACCAATGAATGCTGATGCCTTTGTTTATTAAAACATTAAAGTACGTACATTTTTGATCAGGGAGCCACCCTTTCGTGGGTTACCACCTGGCTCCCTAGTTTGCACAAACTAGAATAAGAAATTGAAGTACCTCACCTCAGTGTGTGAATTGGCACTGCACACTGGGTAACAAACCTGCATTTGGGACAACAGTCGGACACTGACTCCCCAAGTCCATGATAATGACTGACAACACACAAAGGATGGAGGTCCTCTGGGCCAATTGCACTCCCTTTGGAGATTCCAGTTATTTTTATATTGTAGAAAGGGCTTGTAGGGTATCTTCTAAAGGAGAATGGTTTGGGAGAGGATAAAGCTTTGAGAAGTTTGGGAACGTAGTATTCTGTTTATCATGTTTATGGTTTACACATTGTACACCTGTAAAATTTTGGAAATTGGATCTGAAGTTAAACAAGTCAGTGGTAAACCTAGTACTGTCTTCAACTACCTTTGAATCAGTCTCTTGATGTGCAAAATTTGGAGCTATTTTTGAAGGCTGTTTGAAAACTTGAATTATAATCTGACAATAACGTCTGAATGCTGATTACTTTAGATGCGTGATCATTTCCTGAATCTCTCTCTTTTCCCTCCCTTCCACACTTTCCCCCATAATCCTGTCGGACTAATATTCTCCTGTGAACCATTACCTTCAATCCAGTGGGTCAGTTTGACTTTAGCAGCAGCACAGAAGTTAGAAGGTGCATTCCTCTATCTGCTAACCAAAAGCCACAGCAAACACAAGAAGCAGGATGTTAAACACTTGCAGAGGTAGTGCATACCCGGAATGAGGGTTTATGTACCCTCCCAGTTTGCTCCTTACATGTTCTCACTGTATTTCTCAGCAATTCTGTATCTCTGCAAGAGCACTCCACACGTTGTGGCACTCTGAGATCAACCCTTCTGTCACCATAATGACAGGGAAAAAGCTAAGCAAGCTGAAGAAGTACCAAGTGAAATGTATTATGCTTTTACATATATATATGTGCACCATTAGGGACAGAACTACTGTCAGCAGCATGAAAACCGCAGGCTGCTGTCATCTGCGCTGAAAGGAGTACTTTGCTAATAAGAAGTCTCGCCTCCTTGGCAGTCCAGAGCTGGAGGCAGTGGGAGTTTCACGCTCCCACGCAGACCCCTAGTGCAGGAGGTAGGAGAGGGCTGCCTGACCCCAGCCCCAGCCCTGATATTAGGCTGTCAGAGAGCAGACACGCACCTCACTGCCACCCCCACAGCACTTGTCACAGATGCTCTGCTTGAACACTGGCACAGCTCAAGTCTGGATTTAATTCACAGTTGTTGAATGTTATCTTCCTCTGCATAGCAGTGTGGTTGCAGGGTGGAAATGACACATTCCAGGGAAAACAGAGTGGAAGTGAACCTCCTGTGAAAGACTGTTCCTCATTTGTCCATTGCAGCTGGCTGGGGGTGGGGATCCCAAGGAAGTTGGATACCAGATCTGTGCATCCTGCTCTCTCCTGTGCTATAACCTAGAGAAAAAGCACTTTTACCTACATCGAGCTTGTCTTTGTTTTCCCCATTGCTACTGATACCACATAATTTTTATAAGATCACTGAAGAGTTTGATTCAAAGTGGCAGCCAGTGACCAACCCCACCAGGCACACCCCACTGGGTTCAAAGGCACAGCCGAGCACATCGGTGTCGTGGATGTCACTGAGCACCAGTGCAGGCAGTGGGAAGACAGCAGCTGCATGCCCAGCACCCACACCTGAAATTTCCATTTCTCAGGATGGCCATGAGGGAGTCACCTTCAGAAATACTCCTAAACACCCAGCTTGCTTTGTAGTGTGAACAAGTGCCTGGGTCAGAGCTACAGTACCCTGAGGGGAGTTTGGGCTGAAAAATGAAAGTTACTGCTCATTAGGTTAACTAGCAAGTTCTGCTTATCAGGAGGGTTTATTTCATGAACAGACTTCAAATATAATTTGTTAGATATGTAATTCACCAAAAGGTTATCAAAAACTAACATGCCTAAGCCTTAAAATCAGACATATCCCATGTAAAATGTTCATTGAAAGCAGCAGAAAATCAATCTTTTCAAAGGGCATTTTCAGCTAAATAGAAGGAAGCAGACAGAGGTGCTCCATTGATCAATCTGCTTCTACAGGCTTTCACTTAGGTTAATGAACTGCCTCTATGCTCTAATATTTCCTGTTACTTTTCATTGAATACTTTCCAATGATAGTTTTCTGGCTTTTAACCAACTTAGTACACACTTTGTTTCCACACCTCATCAGGTCTGCTAGTCTCACAGTTCTTCATATGAGTCTTTCCATTTCTCTTGGTAACCCACAATTTAATTATATTTTTAACCTATCTACCATTTTATGTAAGGAGATTGACAAATTAGCATCTTGAGAAGCCATGTTAATTAAAAGCAAAAATGAAAACTTCCATAGCTATAAGACCTATCACTGGCTCTCAAGAAGCTTTGCCACTTCCTTTTCTAATGCTTGCCAATGTAATTGGTACATTATGCCTTATATGAAGCTCATTTTCTTGCTAGTACAGGAAATGTAGCACTTGGCTTTCTGGGGATTCAAAGCTTTTTGGTGCCCAGTTCATGAAAGCTGTGTTTTCTACAGACAAAAACGAAAGTTGAGATTATTTCATGTAATTCCCTGCTTAAAAAGAAGAGAGTGCAGACTCTTCTCCAGCAGATGCAAAATGTATTGAAATACCAAACGGTCAAGGCTGCATCATATCCCCAGCCTAATGAGTCTGAGATTGGAAGCACAAGAGAGATGTCAGAGAGTGTCTGGAATGGAAACAGATGGGACAGGGTATGGCTGCATATGAAGACACAAACATTTAGATGTATAGAAGCACCTACATGCATGCTGTGTTTGTCTGCTCCCTTTAGAGCCAAGAGAGACCTGTCCAACACAGCCTTTCGAGTCAGGTTGTAAGTCACTTCATCCCGGAAGAGATACCTGCACCCAGGCATGACAAAGGCCTCACAGATCTGTACCTTTGTGAAGGATATTTTAGGGCACCTCAGGTATCTCTAGATGCCTACCTGTGGGCAGCTCAGTTAAGCCCTAGATTTTCAATGGCTTCAGTGGCAGCTTGGACTCATGCAGGCAACTGTACATACACACTTGGATGCTGAAGCATGGTCATGCAAGAATAAGTTTTCTACTTTGACCTTTTAAAAATAAAGTCTTTTTCAAGGAACACACTCTCTGTGAATAGCCCATCTTCTAGGGAGAGATAGGGTTTTTTTTCTTTTTCCCACTAAGCACTTGCTTTAGTCTTTCTTTGAATCACATAAAAGTATTTTCTGTACTTCAAGTTAGTCAGGTGTAGATCAACAGGGTGCTGGAAACAGCAAGGCTACCCAAAGAAATAAAGGTGAAAAAATGTGTTCAGATGAAGGAAATAGCCACCTTTTTGTAGTTCCCCCTAGAAAATGGACGCAAACAAAGCCAGTCTTATGGGTCACCTAATTCCAAGCAAAACCTTGAGATAAGAATAAGTTTCTGCACAAAAAGGAGGGGGATAAAGGCTTTAAAATAATCGTAGCAGGTAAGACAGTACAATTTCTGTGCTCACCAGTTCATGTGCTACGTGTGGCTGCATTAACACAGTTTTTATTGAGGGTATTTTTTTTAACTGATAGTATGCCTGTGTTGTTGAAAGCGCTGCTCTCCAGGGCAGCCTGGTTTGCTCAGCTGCACATGAGAAAAGCAGCTTGGGAGCAGCATGATTTGGGGGATTAGTCTCCACATCCATGGCTTCACTGATATGTCATATTGTTGTAACCACATTGACGCTGCTGGACAGACAGGGTAATAGCAGTCACAGAAGCTGCCCTACAGGCAGTTTTAACACTCCAGCTAGCTTCTCTCCTTGTCTAATCTCCAGTCAGAGGCTCTTGCCCACCCACAGGCCCTTGATCTTGCTGTGTCAGCCTCCCCCACCCATTCAAGAAGGGAGAGAAAAGTAGCAGGTGACCCTTGCACACCCCAGGCACGTGAGGTCACTCCACAGTGCTCTCTGTCATCTGTACTTCAGATATTGCAGGAGTATCTTAGGGGTTGGAGTCCCGGCAGCAGCACCAGCACCAGCCAGTCTTTCACACACCAGAAGTGTAGCCCACTGCCGAGAGCTGTGGCCATCACTTGCAGACTGGACCTGGTCGTGTCTGGACCACTACGAACATGGCACAAGCACCCCATTGGGACTGCCTTGTACTCCTGATTCAGGAGAGTTCTAAGCCACTTGAACTCAATGTTCCTGATGGGTCCCTTCCAACTCCACATATTCTATGATTCTATGATTCTGTGATTTGAGGGTGTGGATCTTCCTGGTCCTGGGCCCAGAGCAGAGTGGTCACCAGCTTTGTAGTGACAGCTGACCAATGTCCAGCCCTCAATCTCCATATAGATACAGATAATTTGCTCTTCTCTTCTGAAAGCTGATCACATCAGTGTCCTATCCCGCCTGCCCCATGTTAGGAGCTGACCATCAGAAAGTTCATGGCATCCGTCCTTACCACAGAAGCCTAGGAGTCATGCTGTCGTCTGCTGACCCTCCAGCTCCTTCCCCTGTCCCAGCCCAGGCCTCAGCACCCTCTCCCATGTAAACAGTATGTTTACATGTTTATTTTGCAGCTGTTAACTGGGCATCCCTCAAAGTGAAGCAGTGGTTATTGAAATCAAAATTTCCTCTTAGAATGAGGCCCCACCAGTCACTGCCACAGTTCACGCACAACAACATCATTTGCAAATACAGTGCTGGCATACTCTGGAGCCCTGTTCTTCCTCCAACACATGTACCTATACTGACACCTAGGGTGTAATGATGATGACACTTGCTGATTTTACCATCATTTCTGCCGTCCCAGCAAACACAGTGTTCACTGGGACACTGACCATGTTGCGATTCCCCAGCTGATGCTGTCAAGCACAGATTTTAGTGGCCAAAGGCTACCTGGTACTAACTACAACACCAGACAGAGCCAAGGAGTTTCCCTAGATCAGCATGACCAAACTGTACATTTCACAAAGGGAAACCGTGGGGAGCAGATGCTGAGTGGGTGGAAGCTGACTGGACACTGGGAATGGCCTTTGCCCAGCCAGCTGACCACCTTGGACACAACTTTGGTGCAGGTGGCTCCTATAAGGGACATACATCATGTCACCTGAAGCTCTGTTCAAAAGTCTGGTGAGAGAGAGAGAGAGAGCCAGAAAGAGAAGCACAGGGAGCATGTGGGGAAGGGGCAACATGCACCAGCAGTGTCAGGAAGATGCTGTAATTCACACAGGTCTGTCTTACACCATTCAGGTAGGACGTGAACCAAGAGTAACTTGAAAAATAATCAACCATCTCCCTGCTCAGTTCTTTAAAAAGTGTAGTGCTGTGTGAGCCAGTCTGCAACATTAGAAGCAGCAAGTGTTACACTCAGACTTTTTAGAATAGGCTTCCTAAAGAGATTCCTCAATCCCTTGCTTCATTTTAGGAAATTACTTCCTATTAAATGTGAAGTGTTAACCTCATGTCTGTTAGGCTGACTGTATTCACAGTGGTCTAACAGTCTGACAGACACATTTATATTGTGTTTATGCCAACCCACTTGTCTGTAGTAGATAATCCATCTCAGAAAGCAGCAGATCATAAAGCGGGAGGGTCCTCATCCATTCCCTAACCTTAAGGCAGGGTCACCTACAGATGTGTCACTTCTGACAAATATTTATTCAATCTGTTCTCAAAGTCCTTCAGTAATGGCAATGCCTCATCTTCCTCAGACTATTTTCCTGTTTCATTTCCTTCAGCAACAGAAAGCTTTATTCATTATCAAACCTGACTCTCCCTTGCTGCAATTGGCGTATGCTGCTTTTCATTCCATCTACCACAGACAAACAGAAAAAAAACATATGCCCTATTCTTTGCAGCAGTCTTTTACCACTTACCACCTGACAAATCTTCCTTCCTATTCTGCTTATGTTTTGCCTATAAGCAGATTGCAGTTATTTTGACATTACAGTCAGAAACGTTTCCCTCAAAATGCCATGTATTTTAAAGGTTTACAATGTGATGGCTGCTGCTTCACTACATTTGCTTCACAGACCCCCAGAGACCCCTTCTGCTCAGTTCAGCCTTGGAAGAAGGCACTGATACTTATACTCCAACTTCTGCTGTGTTTGCTGACAGTAAATTTCAAATTTGCTTAACATTAATATTTGCCTAGTAAACTGAAGCTGCACAAAAGTATATGGGAAGTGAAAAATATATAGAAAGCTTACAACCAAAAAGGTTGGCTGTTCAGTGCGAGAAACTGCACTCAAAAGAAGGTATTTAACACCAGTCTTCACCTCCACCTCCTGCCTGCACCCTTCCAGGATCTGCCTCCTCAGCTTCTCAGCACTCTGCATCTCCTGACCCATCAGCCTCTTCCTGGAGGCACCATCAACCACATCTTCTTTCCTCAGTGTCCTCCTCTCTGCCTCAGGTCCCAAGCAGTGTCACTGCAGAGGCCAAACTAGCAAGCTGAGCATGGCTCAACAGGGTGGATTTTACTCTGCCATCATGACGCATAATGGTGGCAGCACTTTGAGGTTCATCTCATCAGTTAGTGGCTGGTGCTGCAAGAAAGACTCATGTGGGATTCATTTCACCAAGTTTTGACCATCCAGAAATGAGGTATCTGAGTTACTCATGTAGCCTTCTTCACTACACAGGAAGGACACAAATCACCCCCTGTCCAGGGACACGTCTCTCTGTACTTGCCATAGATGTAGCCCTATGTCATGGGTTTGCAAAAGTCCCCCTCCTTGGGGATTGAAAATAGTTTGTCTGGATGAATTTCCGGACAAAAGCCAA
>JAWMRA010000113.1:80212961-80259812 GCA_035584735.1 Pseudotriccus pelzelni | reverse complement strand
TCTCTTTGTCTGCATAAACCTTCTCTCACCTTAGAATAATTTGTGGGGGGTGTGGTAAAAATTGTCCCCTAGGCAAATCCATGACACCCTAGTACCCAGGCAGTCTAACAATTCTGCTCTGAGTGAAGAGAAATAGTTTCCATCATCAATGCCTAAGTCTTTGGACTTCACACAGTTTCCAACAAAATTCAAACAAGAAGCAATGCTTGAACAAAATAGTACTATCTCCCACCTAACAGTGGAGATGTCACAGTCAGTATCAAAGCCTCACTGCACAGATAATTACTTTTTCTCAAGATGCTTGTTTTTTTACAGATCTCAGTGCACAAGGAGCCTGAGACCCATGAACTTGCAACTGAAAAAGATCATCAGCTTCCCCTCAAGTCAACAGGAATAGAAAACAAGAAACCAGCTCACATTCAATAAGCAGTTCAGAAGGACACACTTTCTTCTTATTCCTCTGTAGTTGAGTGCCTATTACAAGAAATACAAGTTCAAAATGCACCATACATACTACATTTATGTATCAGAGTACTCTTCAGCCACTCTTATTCCAGGAGAGAGGTGTTACAGGAAGCATACAACTTAAACAAAAATGTGTTTACCAGAAAAAGAAATTACCTTTATCAGCAAGATAAATCTCTTATGCAGATCTCTGAGCTCCAGGTTTTACAGCCAATTGCTTTTTGTATGCCTCACATCTAAGCATGAAAAAGTTGCTTTTTGGTGAAATACATAAGCCCTGTACCTAAAAGAACCACTTATCATCAGGTGGCATTCTCAAATAACCCTGGCAGACTCCGACTGGGGAAGGAGAGCACAAGTGCTCTCAGCTAGCAGAACAGGATGGCGATCCAGGAATCTAACAGGTCTAGGACCAACTTGTACAATAATGCCAGCCCTTCTCACATGAGTCTTTTTTCCCTTCTCGCTTCGCCTACACTGTGTAGCAGAGCCAATAGGAGGTATGAGAGTTTTTCTCCGCATGCTTAGGACACGATGGGGTGTCTGTGTCTCTGCCATGTTGTAATATCTCTTTTACAAACATCACATGCCATTTTAGCCTAGTTTCTCTGTTTCTTTACCCACCTCAGAACAGGATTTTCTTCCAAAATCCCAATTATTTGACAGTGTGAGCTGTTGGGAGCTTGAAGCCCAGTACTCTTCAGCCCATGGACTGGGATGGGGCCACTTCTCTTCAACCAATTGGAGGTATTAGGGATCTGGGCTTACCTTTACATTATGACTTTCTGATCTATCCAAATATTACTGAATGGATGAACGTGACAGCTTTCTATTCAATTTCTAGTTCTCTCAGGGGCTCCAAGTACAGCAGTGCTTGCTTACACACAGCCTGAGCTATCACAAATGCAGAGGACATATGCCTACTAATGCCAGTGGGAAAGCTGCGAGACTGAGCTCTATGTGACAGATTCTTCTTCTTCCAAGAAGTTTGGGACAGTTCTCCCAAATCAGTACCGGGAAGTTGGCAATCAGGCACATGAAGACACCCATTCTTCCAAAGCATCATTCCCTTAACCGTTACACGAGGCAGCCACTTTTTCCTTCCAGCCCAGATATAAGACAAGGACTGCTGCATGATGTCAGGGCACTATGACTTTCATTGCACTGTGTTGACATACCCCTAGGCCCTCTCTCCTACCTCTGCCCCAAGGGAAGGCGAGATTCTGTTATGCATATATGTGTCCTAGTTGCAGGGGCCAGGACCAGTTTATCACTGTGTGGTATAATCTTTGCACCCAGGGGGGCCATGTGGTGCTCAGCACAGGGGCTAAGGAACACCAGTCTGTTCTTGTCCCACAGTGCTGGGTTATATATCTGGTTTTGTGGGTTTAAACCAATTTTCTCTGTATCATTGTATTTATTGTAATCTTTTTAGTAAACTGTAACTCTGACTTGTAATCTCTCTTGAGGTGGGTTCATTTCTCTCTCCCATTTACTTTTAAACCAGCACCAGATGTGACAATGGAAAAGATCTAGATCTGTCTCTCCATCCCTGAGTCACAGAACTGATATAGCGAGAAACCTCAGGTCCATTTACCAGCAACTCAGAGGAAAGTTTCAGTTTTGGTACTTTTCTGAGCTTTTCTGCAAAAGTTTAAATGAAATCACAGCACACAAGGCAGCAAAGTGTCATAACCTTCAGGTTCCCTCTCTTTGCAGAAGAGCAAGAATTTATCCCCCCACATGCCTGACATCCTTGTCTTGCAGTGATCAACACTTAAGCTAGCACAGTCTTCAAAATATCGTGAGTCTACCATGACTGAAAAGGTTTCTCTGTAAATATAAATGTTCCGCTTCTTCCTTCTGCACTCACACTGCCCCACTCCCTGCCTCAGACACCAACAGTAAATCCACTCTCAATTAACAATGTATTGAGCTTTCTGAATGTAGGCATCAACCACGTTCAAGGCCTCTGACCATTTTGCAAAAGTAATTCTTTTTCCTTCTGGCTATCAATCACATGAAGAGAAAAGCTCTAGTTTCCTTTCCAGATCATGGGGCAGGCAATGCCTTTTCTTGCTCTGCACTGCGGCACCCACTGCATTTAGTTTATTACTGGTAGGAGGTGCAGTGTGTATTTTAGCTGATGTCTCTGATAACATCTGCAATATTTCAGTTTAAATGCATAAATATGGGCATGCCAATCCTTCTCAGTTGAACTGATAATTTGGACCTAGAATTTGAAGTCCTCTCTATCTTTTATCTCTGTTATAAGATACCAATGTGACAATCAAATTCCCAGCCAGGAAAACCCAGCCCCCCAATCTTCTAATCTTCCTGCCAGAGTTCATTGACTGATTTTGGGTGGTGAGTTCAGCAGGCACTGCTGTGGCTCGTAGGTGTATTATGTATGTTACCCGTCCTTCTTCCCCAGGCTGCCATTCCTGATGCAGGGATGGCTTAGGAAGACAAATATCTTCTCTTGAGCAGTTTACAGTTCAGTGATTTAATAATGTATGTAGCATAGCATTAATGCAACTATATGCATTCTCCTCTTCGTTCTACGTGGCTTTACAGTGCAGCGGCAACTGCAACTGGTGAAAATTTAAAAGGACAGCAAGAACAGACTTGAACCGCTATGTTTCTTGAAGTCCACTTTCAAATATTTAATTCCTCCCTTGGAATAAAATTAGACAAAGGAATCTATTTCAGGAGATTTTCAACACAAAACAACAGTATGGTCATCAGCTACTCATGCTTAGAGCATCTTGAAACAGCAGTCTTCCCAATTAACCTCAGTGTTAAACCACTAATGTTTATTTGTCAGATCTTAACAATTCCTTGAAAAGAGTTTCCATTAGCAAGTGGTAGAAACACTGTGAAAATGTGTTTTCAAAACTGGCAGAGTCCCCAAAAAATCAAAGTCCAAGTTTCATTTGTGGCTGTAGAAGCAACAGGAAAGCAAATGGCTTCATGAAGTGCCACCTAAACTTTCCCTTAATTTACATTGCAGTAGAACACTGACAGGCACCTTTTGTTGGAGAGGCTCTACAGGTGATTTCTAGACAAGAGTATTAATACACTTTCCAGCAAAGCAGCAGGAAAAGTTTCCTAGTTAAAAATGTAACAGGCAGCCACAAAACAGTAGGTTCTCATGCAAGTTTTCCCATCCATCCTTGATGAACTGAACTCCGCCAAACACATCTTCTACCTTGAACATATTTCAGCCCTGGATTCCTCTTGGCAAAGAAATTAAGTGAAAAATGGTGTGGTCATCTTCTTCTATAGTGTGGCCATCAATCTAAAGACCCTTCCTGAGTGCAATCTGATTAAGCTGCGGAGCTGTTTAAGTTCAGATCCACCTGGTCCTTGGGACCTCTGATGATGACTCTTAAGCCTACTAACATTAAAAGCTCCTAAATAAATTAAAAGCTCCTGTTTTCCAAAACCATTCCCAAACCACCAGGATAGAGCCTCAGCTCTGCATTGACTACAGTCAGACTTTTCTCTCCTGCTGGATTGGAATTACTTTGCAGTCCCTGCTTTTTATCTGCAGTCCATCCACCCCAGCCACTTACTCAGATCATACAACAAGACAAGTGTTCAGAAGAACAGCTGCATTGCGTTGCAATAAGGATGGAAAAGGTCAGTACACAGAAGAGCAACAAAACCTCTTCAGATCACTTCAGACTGGGTAAGTTGGGTTCATGTGAGTGGGACATAAACCAAACTAAGGTGCAACTGAAGGAAATTCAATGAATTCAGTAATCACTCTTGGAAACACAGGTGGGATGGGGCTGTACAGCTCCGAGATGAGAAAGGATCTCCTCTATCCCCCATAGCTGCTTCCACAAGCACCGCGGCCACTGGCAGGGGTATGTTCATTCTCCCCCTCAGTGATGACTGAAGCAGCCTTTGGCAGATGCCTTTGTACCCGGAAGGTTTTTTCACCTTCCTCATTTTTTCACCTAAATCTTCCAGGCTGTACATTAGGCTGATTTTCTCTTGTCCCATTCCACTGCCCTATCTACTGATGTCTGTAGAAGAATTTTCTATCTGCTAGGAGACTATTAAATTCTCTCCAGTCATCTCTTTCATGGGTTAAATAAGCCTGCATCCTCAGCTTTGCTTCACAGCTCATGTGTCTTGCTCCACCGATGAAACACACTCTGTCCACAAACACCTTCTCCCCCAGAGCTGAATGGGGCCAAATAAACACCTTTTTCTATTACAGATGCCTGTCCAGCCAATTCAGTACAAGATGACAATTAGCTTGCTTTTTTTTTTTTTTTTGAGTTAGGAATGCCAGTTTTACTCCATGCAGCTTGTGACAACAGGCTTCTGTTCTGTTGCTGAAATGCTTTTATATAGATAATCACTTTTAAATATGGGCTTTCCTTTAGACTTCCTAAATGTTATGCTTTCACTTGCCTTTTTTTTAATTTCATTTCCTTGATTTTGAAACATTTGCCCAATTTATCAAAATCAGTATGGATTCTTCGCCTCCAAGGTACATAAAACCACTGACCACTTAATGCCATCCAGAAAATTTGCAAATATCCCAACTAGTTTATCATCCAAGTCATCTATAAAATAATGATTAAAGCTGCCCTCAGTTCTTGTCCCATTGGGTCACACTTACAAAGTCCTTCTTCTTTGACAGTGAGTCCTTGAAAATTAATTATAAACAGTTTCCCAGCTAGTTGTGCACTAGGAATTAAACATTTTCTTTAGACTCGGACATGATACTAAAATAATGTATCCAATAGCAGTACCAGAAGACTGATTTAAATGCAAGGTAAATCACACTTCTTACTTCCCTCCTAGGCTGCTATCCTGTCAAAGAATAAAACTAGCTTTTTTTGACATGATTTATTTTCAGCAAATCTATGCTGACTATTTCTTTTTTACCTGAGGAGATGTATACAGATTGATCACTTAAAAGCTTGTCCTACATCTTGTCAGATAATGGAGTTAGTTTGGCTGGTTTTTCTTTCTTAGGAATTACATTATTCAAGCCCTATTTGCACCTTTCTAAATGCAGGCACATTAGGTCTCCACTCTCCTTTAATTTTCTGTGATAGTTGTTAATTATACAGAGGTGGCTTTGACTGTTTCTTTCCACATGTATTTTATCAGATGTGACTTCTTCTTTCTGTGACCACAGACAGGACCAGAGGGAATGGCATGAAGTTGTGTCAGGGGAGATTTAAGTTAGATGTTAGGTTCTTCACCCAGAGGGTGGTTGGGCACTGGAACAGGCTTCCCAGGGAAATGGTCATAGCACCAAACCTAGCAGAGCTCAAGAAGCATTTGGAGAATGTTCTCAGGCACATGATGTGACCCTTGGAGCTGTCCAGTGCAGGACCAGGAATTGAACTTCGATGATCCTTGTGGGTCCCTTCCAAATCAGGATATGCTGTGATTCTGTGTAGCTTCTCATGTTTGATTAGTTTTGATGGCATCTGCTGGCAGACACAGGATATGCCACCGCAAAGCAGAGAAGGGCCAGCAGACAGATATGGACTGTCAACAGGAATATTTGCATCCCCATGACAGAAAACAAAGTGAGACAGAACTGTAAGGATAGGTTCTGGTGAAAAAATGGTGATGTTTTGTCAGGAAATTATCACCACCCACCATCCAAGCTTCTTGTTGTGCTGCTGGAAACAAGACTTTAACTACACTACATGAACATATCAAATAGCACAACCACCCAGACTCAGAAATACAAGGACAGGCTCCAGGCAGAAGCCCTGTTGCAAGGCAGAAAGAGCACCTGTGTGGAACTAGAACAGTGTGGGTCTCGACATGGCTGCACAATGTACCTGTCAGCTTCTTCAGACATGAGAACCATGGCCTTTGATTGTGCAGGACTGACAAAAAGACACATGCGTGGCACCAACTGGGCCCAGCTCTGCTGGAACTGGAGATCTGTGCTGCCTACTGGTATTGCCACCATCCTGAGAACCACCAACACATGGGAATGGCTGCAGGGCACCACTCATGCAAACAATACCTGTGTCAGGATTAACTCAGTGTAGAAGTGGCATTCCTTCTCTGCTTCTTGAATCAGCTCACTTTGCCCTTTAACAGAAATTAGTGGCTAACACCAAAAAATAGAGCGAGACATCGAATTCCCTGGACCTCCTGAAGTGGGGAGCAGAGGCAGACGCTGGAGGGACCAGGCACCCTGGACCAAGAGCAGCCCTGCCTGCCTCTGCCTGTCTCTCCACTGGGGGCCTTCCTCCAAGGTGTGGGGCTACAAGAAAGATAGGGGAGTTTGAAAGTATGGTACCACAAAAGACTGTAAAACTAGCAAGCAAATAAACTTACAATCTATTACTGCTAATAATTTAATTAATCTTACACTAAGTTCTTCATTTTTGAGCCTTGTTCTGTTCTTATTTTTCAGCACTTGGAGAACTGCGACTAATTTTGATTTCGAAGAGCACTTTGTTCCTTGAGATATGTGGCAGATAAGAGAGGGATGTGATTTGCCTCATCAAGAAAAGTGTATGCAAGATCTTAATGGAAAAGGCATTGGAAATATGCCTGTCAGAACAAAGAGTAAAGAAAAGTAACATCAACAGAGCTGAGCAATATGTATTTCCTGGGATTAGTGTTCAGTGACAGGCAAACTTGGAGTGTTAATCCCAAAATGTATGTCACTGTTGTTGCAATAGCTTCCCTGAGAAATTTACCTAGGAAAGTCAGTGGTATTGCTAATCCCATAGTCCCCACTCCATAGCAGTCCCAAACGTGCAAGGGGTTTAAAAGCTCAGGATGAAATGAAAACAGGCGTCAGAACCATTTTGTACCTTGCTACAACAGCTAACGACTGAGTAGCCGTTAATGCCAATGCCAAACATAATTATAAACAGTGTTAGGGATTCAGGAAATATTTGAGTGTGACATTCTAGAAGCCCAGGACCTGTGTGGAAAAGGTACAGACACTCAGCAAACTAACAGCACAAGTCCTTGTTTCCTTCTCCTGAGGCCAGCTCAGGAACTCTCTCCCTCTCCAGAAGGCATACCAGAAGAGTCCCAAGTGTTCTCTCTTGAGCTAGATCTGGGATTTGTGCTATATGGCATAAACCAACACAATGTCCTGGCTGTGCCAACAGGTCATGAGTACGAATGTCCAGGAGCTGGGATGTCCCCTGGCACTGTCCAGTAGTAGCCAGGGAGAAGGGGACTGTTAGGTGGAAAAACAGGGATATCCATTCATCTCTGCACTCCTTGCAAGGCAATCTATGAGGAAAGTCCACATGGGAGCCTGAGGCTTCAGGACAAGGGCTGACACTCGTTGTCAAAACAGTGATTTAGCACCAAGAAGCATAAGCGGTTGCAGCTCAGGGTGCAAGTGTTCTCCATCCTTCTGGAGGGCAAGAAATACTGGCATGGCATGATTGTCACTGAAAAGTAGAGTGAATGGGCAGAAAATATTCTAAGTAAGAAAATTTGCCCCAAATGGCATGAGTTTTAAAAGACTGAAAACCAAATTTTTGCAGAGATATAAAAAGGAAGATGCTCTTTTTTATAAGAAGAAATAAGAAAAAGAGGATTTAGTGGGATTTTCTTGTTGTTTTGGGGTGGGTTTTTTGTTTCCTTCTGTTTTCTGGCCATTTTCTCTTTTTTCATTCTATATTGCTAACATTAAATGGCAGGGATGGGGAAAAGCAAAAATGGTGTTAAGGAAGCTATTTCCCCCAGTGGGACCTCACATTTTAGCTCTCTTGAGCAACAAATCTCAAGAGAAAATTCTGCTTAAAAAATCCTGATGAAGATGAAAAAGTCAGGCCTTGCATTTGTTTAAAGCTTGAGCTTTAAAGCCAGACAAAATCAAATTATAAATAGGGTCTATTTCTGTCTCACATTTTAAAGAACTGTGAAACACCAGCTGGGTTTTCTGTCACTATGCCCCACCATATAAAATATACTTTTATGGTTTCTGATTTCACTACAAATAGGGCATGAGAATGATAAGCTGTTAATGTAAAAATAATTTTCCCTGTGAACTTCCCATGTCTGGAGGCAGTTTCTCAGCAGCCTGGGAGATGCCGTGCTTTTCCACCACTGGATGGCATTCAAGGGCCATAAATACTCACACCAGGAACTGCAGCAAAAGAAAAATAAAACACAAAGCGTCCAAAGCCTTTGGATTCTTGGTAATGCTTCTGTAATATATTCATGCTTTCAAAGTTCCAATGAAATAAATCTGGAAAAATGAAAAAAAACCAGTTTCTGAGAAGAAAGGAGTTTTCCTCTGAGACGCAACTGAATATGCATGTGGGATGTGGGACAGGAGATCTAAAAGCAGCATTCCAATTAGGAGAATCCAACAGTCCTATCTAAGCATCTCATTAATACGGGTTGGCAGAAAACAATCGGATGGGACTTGTGTTTTTTCTTCCCAACATTGAACCAACGAGGAGATAAAAAGTGAGATGCATTAACTTGACGGTGGGTCTACACAGACACAATGCCCTGTTTGTGCAACACCTGCACACACTCAAAAAGCTCTTTAAAGCATTTCTGCCTTTGTATCCCCTCTTTAAAGCTCAGACACATCCTACTGCCAGGCAGCATCATTAAATCAACCCCATCTCACAGCTGAGCCGGCTGTGAGAGGAGGCTGGACTGGAGACCCCCTGGCGTCCCTTCCCACCTGAGCCGCCCAGCACTTCCACTGCATCATTAAGAATAAAGACAGATTGACAGTTTTGACAGATAAGAAGAGCACCCCACAGCGGTAACAATACTGGTGGGGGTGTAGCCATAAGGGTCTGGGAGTGCACGTGGAGTCAGGTTTGCAGAGAGACAACTGCTTTTACACACCAACTGGTATAACTGGGAAGAGGAGGTGAGTTTTGGAGCAGATGAATATCCCCTCAGGTGTGAAAGAACAGAGCAAGCCTCAGGCAGGCAACGTTTGCTGAGTTTCACCACTTAAAGCCTTTAAAGAAAAAGATAGCTTGCATCTCTGTGGTACAAAAGAAAGTTTGGAAGACGAGAGCTGACAGAGCCACAGCCTCTGCTGTGTAAAGATGGAGTACAAGCAGCAGAAGACTCATCAGGGAAAGCTGTGATAATCTGGGAAACCAGTGTTCCTGCCAAGTCCATAGTTTCTGCTATGAAGTGTAGTTATGAATTTTAGTTCCCTCTTTAATTTTTTAAGTCTCCCTTGGGAAGCCAGTGTTCCTACCACATGCTGAGAGTGTGACTGGTGGTGGTGGTCTGGCCTCACTCACCCAAAGCTCACAGTTTGGTGAGCTGTGTTTCTCAGGCTGTGCTGCCTGTGAGTGCTTGTCACAGTGTTTCTGGTGACATGCTCAGGACTCTTTGCTCTGCTGCAATTTAGCTCCACTTGGCAACAAGGTATGTTTGCTTCTGGTGAGGATTTTGCCATAGCTCAAGGGATAGATGCCTGCAGGTTAAAGAAGGGGGGATCTGAGAATACATCAGTTAAAAAGTGATCTTCTCCTGTTATTATATAGGATACTTCACAACAGAGAAGTGTACAGTTGATGAGGATTCATCTTTCCATCACAGTGGACGTGTCTATCGTGTTCAAGTAGCTCATAAAAAATATATAATATATAGTATAACGTAAAATAAATATATATAATAACATATATAATAAATATATATAGTGTATTATATATTATTAAGAGAAGATCCGCAGTGTACACGGGGTGCACTCGTCACAACAGGCTGGTGGTATATTAAAACCCAGCTTCACACAGCTTTTCAGGGTTTTTGATTGCTGATTTTCTAGAGAGACTTGTGTTGGTCCCTGGGTCTTTGATGTATGATGATGTGTAATTATCTCTCTAGTATAGCTTATGAGGGCTAGAAAGAAGATAGTGGAGTGACAACAGTCCTGCACATACAACCTTGTTCTCCCAGCCTGTGCACTGTTCTTTGCATCAGGGCTTGAGGGCAGGGAGGGGCTCTCAGGGAGCAATCTTCTGGTCTTCTTTTACAGTGTCTGCTCCAGAGGACTCCTTATCAGATACAAACAAACCTTGTCCAAACCCTCTTCCCATAAGGCTTATTTTATGTTACCTGAAGAGGGGGAAGTGGGTGGAGCGATTTTCAGTCTTAAAATACTATCTACTATGCACAAGATTTTCTGCCCAGCTTATTGAATTGAGGTTTTAAAATAACAAAAGCAGAAAAACTTCTTTTTCTGGAAGAAAACATTAACAATTCTTTGACGCTTAATAGCACAATGTAACATAAAACAGAAGAAATTGGAAACATCAAGGGCAGAGTTTTAACTGTAAGTATCAAAACAGTGACTGTGAATTGGGTTTTAGAAACTACAAAGCACAGTTGAAACACACAATCATTTCTCAACAGAGATTACATATACAACAAAGGCATTATGTTCTAACACATTCCTCATGTACCATTCACAGCATTATCTTCACCTCCTAGCCGTTCTCTAATCAAACCACTCAAAAGGCAAGAACCCTCTGTCATTACATTATGCTCACAGCCACATGGGCACCCAGAATCATATCAGCTAATGAGAGATGTTGTTCCACAGTCTATGCCCGGACAGCCCTAGCCCTACTATCCAGATCAGCAGCCGGGAACTCAATTACTTCTTGTGTTGATCCACAACGCAACCACTGGGTGGATCCAGAGCATAGCCACTGCATTGATTCATTTTGTCAACACCTTTCTCTTCCCAGTCCCTTCTCAGAAATCGATTGTACCCTTGGCACCAAGAAAAAGCCAATGGGCTGATGTTGCCCGAGGATGGGGAAACTGATGAGCGCAGAGAGGCAAGCTGTTGTGGTAAATAGCTTCATTCTGTCTCCATGTTTATTATTCTGAACACTCCACTGTTTTTAAGTGTCCCCACTGCTGGACCACAAATCCAAAGCAAGATTATGTTTTCTCTTCTGCTTGGAACAGAAAATATTCAGTAATACTAAGACACTAGAAAAGATCCTTATTAGGAACACTGTTGCACTATGAACCCTTGTATCATCGCCCCTGTAAGGTTAATGCCTCATGCCCAAGGAAAGGAAAAAAAAACCAAAACAAAACCAAACCCCTATCACAAACAGGTATTTGATCTGACCAAAAAGCTATTACAAAAAAACAACATTGCTTCTAATGCCTACAGGGACAACCTACTTCTTGAAGCACCAGATTTTTTTATGTTTCCCATATCTTTGCATTCATGGTTGCAAATGTTACTAATGGCCTTGCAATACTCATCCCTTTTAAATATTAACTTCAAACTGTTTCAGACTCCTACCTCCAGCCCCCTGCTTGGAGGTCCCACCAGCTGGAGCTCTTTACCCTGGGCACTCGGGCAACTGTGCACCCTCATGTTTTTCAGGAATATATGGCTCAATGTTTCGTGCTTCAATTTATTTGATGACTTTTCAGAATTGCTTTGCTGTTGTATCCTCCTCTGGGAGCATATTTGCATGAAAGGAACATTATGAACCACTTAGTATAAAGACATAAAACAAGTGAAATGACAAACACGTGTGAAAACATAGCTATTCCAAATCAAGTTAACTCAAAAACCTGGAGGGGAAAAAAAAATCATTCTGCCTTTACAGTCTCATCTGGTCTCACCTCACCTGGCAAATTAATGAGCATACACTAATATTAAGGAGTGAGAATAAGTAATAACATCCTCTATCACTGTCTGCTGAAGATGAGGGCTGATGGGCCTTTGCACTCACTCAAATATCGCTATGTAGGAGATGGGCAGAGAGGGAGAAGAAAATGGAAACCAAAAACACAAACAGAGAAATACAGCATGTTGGCTTTTCCTCTTTTAACTCTGGTTAACTTAGCTGTGACCACGTGGTAGAAGTTATTGTGCTGATACAGGCTAGCAGTGATTTACTGTAGTAATTTCTGGAAGTAAGAGAAACAGGGGTAGGAACTATGGTTTGAGTGGTAGTTTTATTTCTGGGCCAACTTTTCTCCAGGCTCTCTCCATGCAGAGGTCTAGGAATTTCAAACCTTGTTGTCTCTGAGCCTAACTATAGCTAGACTTGCTCCAAAAGAAGATACCCAAACAAAATTTTCACGAAAAGGAAAACTGACTCAGCTATAAGGGAACCTGACTCCAAACCCAGCAGCAGGGTAAAGGCAGTCCTAGAAGTTACTGGGTGATTGTTCAATCTCTATCAAGCAGCAGCTTGAGGCAGATTGAACTGGATGATAAAATTTGTGGTGTTCCATGCAGAAAATTGAGACATGCCAAAATAATGTTTAAAGAGTGTTTTTAAAGACGCTGAAGTTGCCACAGGGTTGGAGGAAAGGATTCTTTGCAAAACAAAAGCTAGCTAAAGAATAGGAAACAAAAAGTAAGGCTAAATCAGGCCTTTTACTTTCAAGGAAAAATGCTGGAATCAGTTTTACTCAACATATTCATTAGAGACCTAGTGAATGAAATCCACGGTGAAATTTCCAAATTTATAGACTGTTCTAAACCCTTTCTCAGACAGCCAACTCTTATGCTGATGGTGAAGAACCCCACAAAGACCTGACAAAATGAAGTAGGCAAAGAAGTGTCAGATAAGCTTCAGAGTACATAAACGCAAGTTAATGCATTTGGGGACAGATAGGCCAAACCACACCACCATGAGGCTGAATACAGACCTGAAAGCGGCATGTCAGAAAAAATATCTTAAGAGTCATCATTGACAAGCCTCTGGTCAGCAATAAAAGCCAAAACTGTATCATGAAAAAGGGTACTGAGAACAAGACAGGGGGCATAATTTTGCTGCTACCTATAACTTTGGCACAACCACACTTGAGTGGTTATACATACTTGAGTACAGGTCATGGTCTGCTCCCTTCATCTCAGGAAGGATGCAGGAGAGTTACAGCAAGTATGGAGAAAACCAAACGAAATGATCAAGCAGCTGCCTGATGAGGAAAAACCTAAAAATGCTGGGGTCTTTGCAAGAGAAAGAAAAGCACTGAGAAGAGGAACAGTTGAATACTACATAATAATGAAGACAATATCCAGAAAATTAGTTTAAAATAGAGTAAGTAAGTGTTAAAGTAAGTACTACTTATACTTCTATTCCAAAAAATAATCCAGGTACTAAGAGCCTCAAAACTAGCCAAGAGACAGAGGAGCTAACTAAAACTTTTATTCAAATAAAAAGGAGAGTTCATTGGACAATCCCTAATGAGGTCTCTCTACCTGATAGAGGTTGCAGCCTCCTTTATTCCCTTTTCCCGAAATACAAGTCCCTCCCTGTTTCTCCACTGGCTGAGATACTTCAGGATTACACACTTCGCAACACATGTCCCACATTATATGTTCATTAGGGCTTGGAGGGTCCCCAGCATTTTACAAATCGAGGTTACTGCATATTTATCCCTTGCTGCTGATTGGTCTCCATGATCTGGGCACTGTATTATCTTATGCCAGGCAACTACATAACTGAGAACTTTTCTATCCCCTACTAGCTAACTGTGAGTCCTACAAATGTTGCAAGAACGTTCTACTTATTCCAAACGCTTCTCTAACCTATTGTGACAGAGAGTTGGAGGAAGATAATATTAGCAGATTCAAACCAGAATAGATAAATTAATACAAAAGAAGTGCGTGGGTAGATACAAAGAGGGGTGACCTCTAACCCTGCCTGGTAAACCAGTGTGGATACTGGCACATGTGGGAGTGACGCTGTGATACTGTGGGAATGGCACAAAGGAAACTGACTGCGAGAAGCGGCCAGACTCTTGTGCTTAAAGAAACAGCATCTGACACTTTCAGAGTCAGAAACCAAGTGCTTGGGCTAGAAGGACTATTGCTTTGACCTGAAAGGCATGTCTTTTGTTTTTAGACCATCCAAATAGTGAAGAAAATCAGATGAATTTAAAAACAAATTATCAAATAAAAAACCCAAATTCTTAAGAAATTACCCCGAACTGAAATCCTCTCCCAAAGTAAATTTCCTGGCTTTTCTGTTTTCCTCAACCAAAAGAATACTGGTTTCTCTTATACCTCAACACCCAGAATGGCTTGGCAGGACAGTAACTGTTAGATTTACTGCTTACACAGGCACATATAATGAGATGGCGTCTTATTCCAACCTGACTGCAGGCCAAGTGCTGGGTTAGCATATGCCAGAGACATGGGAAGCTGCAGAGCAACGGGGAAATCCCTTAAATGGGGAAATCCTCCAGACTCCAAGGAAGTTATTAACTGTTAGTTTTATTCCATTACCAGTGTGTTTACGTGTTTCCTGACATTGTCTTCAAATCAATCATTTTTCACTGCAATCTTCTTTGACACAGCCAGATGCCCTTCTCCCTGCTGCAAGAGACTCCTGCTGCATACGAATACATTTTGGTGAATTCCAAGTTAGCAAGGAGCTTTCACCCAGCTGTAAAGGGGAAACACATAGTCTGTGCTTATCTAACAGAAACCCTCGGATAGCCTCTTTCCCCCTCACCACTGTTAAAAAACACTGTTTAAGCAGGGTGACAGGGAGACAAAAGGAAGGCTAGTGCTCACTTGGAGTTCTCAGGCTTGCTTGGATGAAAAGCCTGGTCTAAAATGTCAGTCCACTAAAATCCCTACAGCTTGAGAGATTTATCTTTCTGCCAAGAAGACAGCCTTCCCGCACTCATCAGTTGTGGACTGAAAATCACAATACCTAAGAATCATTGAAAAGTTTCTTAGCCTGGCACCCCTAAGCAGTGAGGTACTCACATTGTCAGTCTGTCCGTACAGCTGTCTGACAACCACTCCTCATCAACTGCTTAACCTTTTGGTCAGTTTTGAGTATTATTTGATGATAGGTAATGACTTCAGTCTTGGAAAGTCTTACCAGTTTTGTGAAAATCAACATCTGCTAATAGCAAAATATAAAAATTGGGGTCTGACTGAAAAGGTGGCAGCAGCCCTAAGAAAACATGCAGGATGGACAAACAGCGACCCTGGCCCTGGGTAATAGCTCTGCGGCAGCTCAGAAGGGCACATGATAGGACCACCAGGAAGGAGGGGCAGGGATTTGCTGAGGACATGGCAAAATGGATCTTCAGTGAGATGTGGCACAGATAGTCAGGAAATCAAGCTTCACTAGTCCCTCTGCTCACAGAATGAATTTTTTATTAGGGCTGTGGTGATGTAGGTTTATATAGGTCATTGTGACAGTAAAAACATATCATTTTTATCTTCAGCCTGCTTGATCTTCAGCATTTTTAATCCACAGTATCAGTCTGACTGATTTATTGCTACTTATAAACCACACTGACAAAGACTTCATTTTATCTCCATGCATTCCTAAAATACAGAAGATGCACATTGGCTATCTGTGTAAACAAGAGATTAGCCTTTCTTCTGATTTCATGACATTTTCTCTCTATGCCCTCTTGAAGACAGATGATCAATCGAGCCTCCGTTTCAGCCATTTTCTAATGCAAAGGAACTGTATCATACTTTTTTTGTTTTCCTTTTCTACTGCAAATACGTTATTTAATCCTTACAAATATAAATCTAGCTTGTCTTCCAGTATATATTCCCATTCATATTCCATTTATTATCTGTTATGGTCAACTGTACTAGCTTCCTAATGAAATGTAGCATTGTTTTTCCTAGTGCTGACTGTAAGTGGGCTCACTGACCTACCATCACCACTCTTTCAACAATGGACTGGGTTTTTCACTTACTTTCAAACAAAAGCAATTACATTCTGACCCAATTCTAACAGCTACAATGACAAAAAACATATTTGGATATGTTAAGATTGTAAAGATTGGCTGCTGAATCCCATGGACTCCAGGATCCAGGAATCCCTCTGTACTGGCTGCTGCAGCCCAGCTGCAGGCATGCAGGAACTCTCCATCCCAGTCTGATGGACACAGCTCCTGTCCCTGTGGGCATGTTTGGCCAGCAGCAAAGCTGAGCATCTGTCCCAGAGAGGCACACACATACGCACAAAGACACACACAGAGCACCAAGGCAACTGCACACACAGACTACCTTACAGAGCCCTGCCTTCTGCCCCACTCACATAAACACCAACAACCCTCACTTAAATGTAAGTAAGCCCAGTCCTGCTCCTCTTCTCCGACTGATAAGCATGGAAGACATCTATGAAAACACATTTGCTCTCGCTTTCTAGATTCACAAGTGCAGTTACCTCCCCAGATCTGTAAAGCCCTCCAGTACCCATGCCTGAACTCCCTTGACCAGTAGGTGGGTGTCCTCCCACTCTCCCAGCAGCCGACCTTGAAGTTTGCTCACAGGCGGATGTGTGTGCTACACACTCGTCTCACAAGAGTCCCCACAGTCACAGATTCCTTGAATATTAGCACAGCTTCTCAGTCCACCCATGCCCAGACCCTGTGACCCCCTACCCAGCATGGCCTCAAACCCTGAGTCCTTCCAGATGCAGGCTTCCTCCTTCCCACCAACCAGTCCAGCTTAAAATTTGCCATACAATTATGCATACATGTGCATACAGTATTAAATTAACTGGGGGAAACATAAACACACTTTGGTATTTACAGGTGCTGTTATTTAGACCTCTCCCACATAAAAGCACACCCTGGTCCCTCTAGCTGCTGACCACTTGACCTACCCACTGTCTCTCCATTTGGGGACCACCCATGTGTCTAGAAGAAATCAATTTCATTCCAGAATCATAGAATCATTTTGGATGGAAAAGACCTTTAAGATCATCAAGTCTACCATTAATGTAGCACTGCCAAGTCACTAGTAAATCATGTCCCTAAGTGCCACATCTTTTAAATACCTCCAGGGATGACGACTGAACCAATCCCTGGGCAGCATGTTCCAGTGCTTGACAACCCCTTCTGTGAAGAAATGTTCCCTAATATCCAATTTAAACCTCCCCTGGTGCAACTAGAGGCTATTACCTCATGTCCTATCACTTGATACTTGGGAAAAGAGACAGACCCCCACCTCACTACAACCTCCTTTTAGGTAGTCATAGAGATTGATAACATCTCCCCTGACCTTATCATACTGGATTCCAGCATATCGGTCTCTTTAGTTGCTATCAGCAAGATTTGTGGGTTCCTTCTCCAAGTTCCTAGCACTTAGGCCTTGCAGCACTCACATGTGGGACACAAAGCAAGATTATGTAGAAAAAGAAAGGGGGGGAAAAGTTAAGCAAAGGTTTTAATACCAAGATAGGACAAACTGCAGTGATCGATCAGAGGCTCAGTCAGACAAGCATATTGATTGGCATCTTGCATGCACGACCAGCCCCTTTAACACTCCTCTCCTTTGTTTTCTCAGGCTTGCTCCTCCTCAGTCCATTCTGGTCCCCACCACCACCTTTCTCTGCCTTTGGCCATTCCTCTAAACGTTCTATAATAAATTTTGCACAGTCTCAGGAGCACCTTCTGATGTTTTGCCCAGCCCCCAAGCACCCACCGCACCAAAGGCAGCCTTACTCCCCCTTCCCACCGCTTAGGAAGCCCTGGCTGTCCCCCTCCACAGGGTGCCAAAGGAGCATCCCTAATGGCCCATCAGCCAGTGGCTGAAAGACTCTGGTCTGTCTTCTTTTCTTCACCACCTGCTGTTAAGTTTGTGTATCTAGGTGTTTTCTCTATCACTTTCTTTGTTACTTTCATTGTATTATCACTTCAAAGCTGAAAAGTTAGATAACTTAAAGAGGTTGTTGCTGCCCCATTCCATATACCCTCACATACACACTTTTCGAGCTCTTGGGGCCTGAGGTTGCCTGAGAGGGGGGAGGGATCCATGAGTTGAAAAGTTCTGCACGAAATGGCTTTGTACAAGCAAAAGGGGGAAAACCGCTGAAAAAATGCCAGGCATCCTAGGAGGACACAGTGCTAGAGCATCTCGCATCGTTTTTAAAACATGGGTTTCACTCTAATTGGTATTTCTATGGTTTTACAACACAAAATATAGAATTTAGTTCAGAAGCCGCAAACAAAAGTTTATCTTGTTGCCAATCTGCTGTTGTGGGCAGCACAAGATAGGCAAGCAAGTACTCAATACTGCAGGAAGAGCTCACTTGAGTAAAAGGTCATCCAGGAAGGCTGGCAACACAAAAAGGCACATCACTCCTGAAAGTGAATTTCAGAGAACGTGTTACCCTGCTCTCCCTTCCAATCCTGTAAAAGTTAGGAAAAAATGCAGTCGCCAAAGGCAGTCATGCTGCAGCTTCAAATCACTCCTCTCTCGTTACCCAGAAATCCCAAGCAGGACCTGGCTCTCCTGTAAAAGCAGCCACATCAATCACATTTAATAAAATCATACAACAGCTTGGAATTGTGAGCCAGCTATAGCAGCTGCTTGACATGTGTTTCCGTAGGGTCTTGAGTGATGACCCAGAATGAGAAATTACACTTCTCACATGAAACCCTGTGCTGCTGATGTTATTAAACTATTCTTAAAGACCACCCTGCTGAACTACCTCCCCTCTGACCAAAAGTAATGTTGAACCAAATGAGACAGATAAAACACTGAGGATAAGGCTTTCCAGAATGCTGAAATTTTCCAGCATAATGAGAACAGTGAACCAATAACATCAGTCTCTTTGGAAGCTTCTGGAATAACCACTGGAGGTTTTTTTCGATACCAAGTCAGGCAAAACATCTCCCAGGAATGGCACACTGCACAGTGAAGCTAGGACATGGGATCAGTGTTTCCCAGGGGAGAAAGGCTGAATCAGAGGGTTAAAGGCACCAGGCTAACAGGGTTTACTGGACATACATTGAATAATGCCTCTCTAAGGACTTCATCTCCTCTGTCTATGAAAAGTCTTTTCTTCTACAGGAAGTGCCATAATTGTATTCTTAGAAAATAGCACTGAATTTGCACTCCAATAGACAGAAAGGTGGATGAATGATGGCTTTAAACAATCATTAGATCCCAACAATTGTTGGCTCCTCAAGCGCCCCATCACAGCTTAGGCCTGTGGGGCCTGTCCGAACTACATCAGTCATTTGGCATTAGTACAGATCTCAGCCATGGCCATGGCCTGGGACAGACCAGCCACCCTCAGAACCCCATCCCAGGAAACCTTCCCTATCCCATTAGAAGGTCTTACTGCTATCCTCACAGCTTCTACTGCAGGGAAATCCCCCACAAATACATCTGAGGCTTTTTGAGTCAGCATATTTAAACCCCTTGCAGCCAGTGACCATAGCAAGCTGAAATTAGGAAGAAGAGCAAGGGAATTAATCCACTTCAGTTCCCATGGGCAGTCTCCAGACCTGCAAGAGGTTCCACATAGACCCTGATCCAACCCCCTACAACTGAACAAGTTTATGATAATAAGGTCATGTATTCCAAGTACGTATTCTGTGGTCCTCTTTGCACCTAACACATTCCCTACCTTCTCCATTTGTATACCTGGGTCTAGCACAGTGCATTTAGGAATTACTAAAGCCCTATACTCTGCTGAAGATAAACAGAAGGTAAGCAGCTTGAACATCTAATGCTGTTGCACCAGTACTCTATTCCACCATTGCTACAGGAAAATGTACAATTCTTTATAATGTTTGACTCTGTGTCCATTTACCTGTCTATATGGGAGAAGATTAAATTCAAAGAAAAATAAAGGATGTCACAGAACAACTGAGTATATGCATAGATGATATACTGTTATACTTTCTGCCCACAGAGTAAAGAAAAATACAGAAGAGAAGCAGGAGAAACAAAATGCTCCATCTTCAAAAAGCCTAATCACTAAGTGAAAATGGGGGAATTATTGCTTCTTCTGTCCACTTTCCCATCCCTCCCTTCCTCCTTCCATTCCTCTCCCCCCCACAAAAAAATTCTAGAAATTAATTGTAGCAGAATCTTTTCTTTTATGTGTGTGTTAAGCTATTAAATCACCATTTTTCCTCAATAAACATTGATGATTTAACTGACAGTTTATTTTAAAAATAGATAAAAGTGTTTGGTTGTCATGAAAATGCTGTATTTTATCCTTAATGGAAATAATTAGACTTAGTTAAATGCATGAAGAAGCAAAGAGGAAATAAAATAGCCATCTATCTTATCCAAAGGTCTAGCCAATGTCTTGATCAGAAAACATAAGATTTTACACAATGGTGCTATAAAAGCTGAAAAACAAACATTCCATTCACCGTTGTCCTTGATCATTTAGGATTTATGATAGTAGCAGGTACTGCAGTGACAATCCGTATGGTTTTCTATCTTCACATTGTCCTTAAGGGTAATCTTAAAAAAAGAAAACACACACATAAAACAAATAATTAGGATTAGTTACACAGTAAAAGCAGAATTCTCAAGTAAAAGATGTCTGAAGCCTTTTTCCTAACCACAAGGTACACAGGCTCTTTGGGGTATGTGTACTAGAATGACCTCAACGCCTACCTATAAAAGCACCATCAGTGCTTTTGGAGCTGTAAAAAGAAGGTTTTCAGTCATGACATGCATAGTGACATATTCTGTTGCCCTTAATTTGGACACTTCCTAAAGTGGATAATTTTCAAAAAGCGTCAAGTAACCCACTTACGAAAAATCATGAAGTGTCCTTAAAATACTTCATATGGGGATTATAAAAATGAAGACCAACCCCACAGTCTTTATATTTACTCACAAACAAATTCTAGTTGCTACTTCAGGGCAAGTATAATGTTGTTGATCTAGAATAAGATCTATGTTCTCCTCAGATGAAGAGCCAGGATGGGTTCAGAGGTAGGTATCTATAATTAAGCCAGGTATCTGGGCTCTCATCACCCAGCACTCTCTTCAGCTGCACATACAGAGCTGTCAATTGTCATTTGAGAGGTCAGAGGGGATCTCACCAAACCTACGTGACTCTAGAAGTGTCACTCTAGAAGCTCTGCTCTGCCAGCCATACACATATGACTTCAGGAACCTAAGGGATCTCAAATGCACCAAATCTGTGAGTGGGTAACTTGGCTGAGCCTCTGTTTGGCACAATGAGCTGGATTCCGGTCACCACAGGATAGACACCTTAGCTTGTTTCAACAAGCTCACAGTTTATTACATTAAACTTAAGGTTTCTTCACTTGGAGCAGAATCACTCCCAAAATAATCAGGTTTAGGGGAATCTCTCTTTAAAAGAACCTTCCAGATGAGACTGCTAAAGGCTCAAGTAGTTGCACACATTCACAGTTTCCTCTTGGCTGTAATATTAAAAGCAAACCCAAATCTCAATTAATCTAATGAGTACAGATGATTTTGATCCCTCATTCCGATATATGTAATTGATGGTATTGACCAGACACCTTTCCAGAGAACTCCTGCCTATGCAGGAAAGAAGCAACACAATTGACTTATTAAAATCAAATACACACTGCATAACATTTAAGAGGAGGGTGCACATCCAGAAGAATTGAAAATTAGGGGCAAGTCCACTACCAGAACTACTGGTGTCGTGAGACCAAACAGTTTTGCTGAAGCCAGTGGCACCGCACCAATTTCCACATCCCAACTGAATATTGGATTCACTACTGGTTGATGTTTTAATTTCCTCTTTAGAAAAAAGGAAAGAACCAAGGCACAAAGGATATAAATGCCAAAAATTCTTCCCTCAAATAGTTCTCCAGTGTCCTCCAGCAAAATCATATTCTTCTCTATTCACTGATTCAGCTTAATATCGCATCCTAAAAGAAGCTTAAACAGATCTCATTCACTCCCTCACCTTGGTAAAAGCCTTTGCTACACAACATGTTGCTTCTGATGTAATGTTCTTTGGAACAAGCATGGTCTTCTTGGACCTCATTGGAGTGGGATAGGCACGGGAGAAACAGCACCCAGTGCACTGGTAGATAGGTGCTCCTGGCTTGGAAAAGAATCTGTTCTCCCCTAGCTTGCACTCTGGACAACCTGCCATAAAAATATAAGGAAGAGACTTTTAGTTGGTCTCCAGCTGTATTTTCATTTTCAAATAGAAAAGGAAAGTGCAGGCAATAAGAGGAAGAACTGGACACATTCTTCTTGATGTCTGCAGAACAGGAAAGCGCAGACAGCAAAGCTCTCCTCTTCAGGGTTCTTCATCTGTGCAACATGCACAAGCTGTAAAACTAGACTGTGGCCTTCTAGGTAAAGCACGAGTATTATTGTATCTTTTCTGGTTTTCTTTTCAATTTTGTTGACAATTGTGGAGTTTTGTTTGTATATCTAAGGCACTAGCTGTCCCTAAAAAACTTTCTACAAGCTATAGATAGCTAAATAGCACCAACAGGATTTGTAGTGCTTCTTAGACTTTGACTGTTTTCAGGCAAGATTCTGTTATTGAGAGTTTTTAAAATGTTTGATGATCCCAAAATTTTTGTAGATCACAGTTTTCTATATTCAGTTTGAAGTTAACTGAAAGAAACATTTAACCTTCAAAATACTCCTACAATCTTTCTAATATGCATCTTTCATAGAACACTAGACCACCTACATCTCATAGTCTGGGTTCTAAAGAGGAAAAATATCCTGTATATTATGACCAGAAGCTATGGTTCTGCTGTTCCTTGATGATACATTGTCATTTAGATCTCAAGAGTACAAGAAACCAAATGTTTCTATTTGATAGTGTTTCAAGGATTGAGGTCACCTATGTCAACATGAGGACATGGTAATCTGGGACATCCTTGACCTGGAGAAATCAAGTTTAGAAAAGAAATAGGAAGCATGCTCACAGTGAAATTATCTTGATTTGTTATACCTTCATTGTCAATAAACGGAACTGAATGATAAGATTTATGACCACATTCATAAAACATGCGAAAATTTAATTAATACTCTTTACGAAAAATTATGCTATTTCTAAAGGGTGAAAGCAGCTTACCCTGCATGAGAAACTCTCCATCTGGGAAAGTATGAAGAAGATGTAGAAATACAGACAAAATGGTCAGTGTGACAGCTGCATACTTCCCGTAGCAATCCATGATCTGCCTGGAAATACAAACATTTTTGAAGGACTGTTTTGCACTGGGTACAGTACCAGTTTCTAGGCCATACAATGGTACAGCTTTCACTGCAAGTAACAGAAACAGTTTAGAACCAGGATCGAAAACTGAAAATGCAGTATACTGATGTACATTTTATAGGCTCAGAAAATTTACTTAACCACAATAACAAAAACGTGCTTTTCTTCCTGGCCCTAATGATTCTTTTCTTCCTGAATAGTAACATAAGCCACAGCACTTCAAAACTTCAAATGTCATAACTGTCTAATATTTATGACAGATTGGTGTGCTGGTTTTGACTGGGTTAATTTTCTTCATAGTAGCTAGGGTGGGGATATGTTCTGGATTTTTTTTTAAAACTATGGATAATAAGGGGATATTTTCATTACTGCTGAGCAGTGCTTGCCCAGCATCAAGGCCTTTTCTGCTTCTCATGGCACCCCAACAGTGAGAAGGCTGAGGGTGCACAGGGATTTGTGAGGAGGCACGGCCAGGACAACTGATCCCAATTGACCTAAGGGATATCCCATACCATATGGGATTCTGCTCAGCATATAAAGCTGGGGGAAGAAGAAGGGAGGCGAGGAACGTTCGGAGTGACAGCTTTTATCTTCCCAAGTCACCATTGTTGATAGAGTTCTGCCGTCCTGAAGATAGCTGGATACCTGTCTGCCCATGGGAAGCAGTGAATGAACTCCTTGTTTTGCCTTGCCTGTGTGCCTGGCTTTTGCTTTACTGACTGAACTGTTTTCATCTCAACCCATGAGTTCTCTCACTTTTACTCTTCCAATTCTCCCTCCATCCCACCACGCACAAGTCATGGAGCTTTCTTTTAGGCTTAATTTTACTGATTTGCAGAATTTCCTCCTTAAAAATTGTTTTTTTCTCAAGCATACACCTGAGTCCTTCCTTTAGAAATGAATTACTCACAGTGAAGTAATTGGGTCCACAGATGAAAGGGCTGTAGAAAGGATGCTGAAGTAATAAATTACCAAACTGGGGCATCCTGTGCAGGTGATGGAGACAGCAGTGCTCCTTCGCCCAACCTGGCGGGCCAGGGACAGCCTTACCTTGGAGGATTGAGTTTCAGAATTTTTTTATTGCTGAGACACAGAGGCCTTTCAGCAGAGACCTTTCAACATGAGGCCTTTCCAGGTCCTTCCAGATAATCCTGTGATGAATTCTGGGCTAAGCACTGCTCACCTTCACCCTCAAGGGTGGGTGGTTGGCTGTGAATATGCAAAAATGCCTGTTTCACTGGCTCCAGTTCTTCCTTATGGCTTCAGCCAAGCACCCCATGCAGAAACCCAAGCACAGAGTTTCTAATCACCGAACTATTTACCTGCCTTCTCAGAAATGTTATCTGCTCATGCAGATCTCTCCACCCTTGCAGTCACTACCCCAGGTGGTATCATTATCTGAGAGTGAACCTGGAGCACTGGCATGTGTACAGAGAGAGTATTGATCAGCAGAGTGGTGCTCTATCACCGCACAAATTCCCAGAGATATATGGGGATGTGGGGCTGCTACACACAGGTCATCAGGTCTTGGTTCATTGATTAGACAGACATACAGTGCAGTCCTCAAAGGCAGCAGTTCAGAAGGCAGAGGAGCACAAGCCCCATGAGGAACCTTTGAAACTAGGAAACAAAATGAAAGAAAGTTCCATCTTCGCAGTAATCAGAAAAAGATCTTGCCCAAGCATATGATGCTGAGACCAAAGGCAGGATGAAAAGAGCATGACTCCTACCTGACTGGGGTTAGCAAAGTGGAAAGAAACAGTTTATGAGCAAGGCTGATGTGCAGTGCTTTCCAGTGCAATGAATGAAGGCAGTAGAAACAAGCATCTTTCTAATTAAGATAGAAGAAAATAGAGGAAAGAGAATGATCTGAAGCCCAGCTAAACAGAATGGCTAAGAGACAATAAGGTTGCAGTTAACAGGTGGCAAATCTGTGCGCTGGGTACAAGAGACTTCGCCTCTTCCCTCCCACCTGCCCAGTAAGTCACTTCATGCTGGCAGAAAACAGAGGATAAAGGAGTTTAAAGCAGACAATGACAATCACAGAGAAAAAGCATTAGCAATAACTGGAAGCATGGGAAATAAGCATTTGGAAGACATATCAAAAAGCCAGTTAATGCAGGTACTCATGGAGACTGCATGTAGCCTGTAGTTATTCATCTCTGCTTGGGCTTTTACTAAAAAAACCTATAAATACAAGAAAAAGTCTTCTGACTACACGTGCCCATGGGTGGCAAAGGAAGTGGAATGCCATTAACACTGCAGCCCCATGAAAGCACTGAACACAGTTGTCAGGTTCCCGAGAAGGAGCTGCCAGCTCTCTGTGCCTTGTTCCCTCGACAGGAGTAAGCTGTGTCTGCAGGAGAAAGGTAATCCTTCACACTGTTTAGATCCACAACCTCCTATGGTCCTGCCAAATGTTTGGGAACTGCACTGAGCTCTGCAGCATCTGTGGATGGATGAATGGATCGGCTGGATCCCTCCCTCCAGCAAATAAGGCTTTTTTTTAGGTTGTTTTCTGTATGTGCTATTTCCAGCACCATAGAGAGGGTGTGATTGCCAGCAGACTTGCCTGCATTGGGACACAATTCCACAGTTTAATGTTAAGCCCTGCTCCATCCACGAGGACCTTCTCCAGAGTACAAGAAGCCAGCTGGAGTGTCTCATGCACCAGTAGATAGCCTTTTCCTATCAACCTGTTTCTACATCATCCTGAGTCTTTTGATAGCCTGGATGCTCCAATGACTCCAATAGGATGCCATCTACAACCCTTGAACGATTATCCTGTGATTTCATGCCCTTTGCTGAAGGCACAGTGGCATCCTTCATCCTGATTTTTCTAAGAACACATAATGCTATAATTCAGTACATTGTAAGGGTTTGAGGGAGTCCCAGAGGGAAGTTTTTTTATATTACATTAACCAAAAGGGGAATTGAAATTGCAGTTTTGCACTTCCTCTATTGAGTCAGACTGTCAGGCTCATACAAAACCACCAAAGAGACCTGTCAATAAACCACAGATGTGATCTTCTCTACTTTTCCAATGCAATTGCTGTTTTGCCTGATGGTCTTACTTGGTTTTCTGACTGTGTCCATGTGGTTAACCCAGTTAGTGTCTATGCTGCTCGTTTCATCTCACCATCAAATCAAAGGAAGCTTTTACTTTGTTCTATTAAATATTATCTTTCTTAAGCTACTGCAACACTACATAATGCATGAATTTCAGCAGCTTTTTGGAAATATGGTAATTTTAAATCTTTCCCAGTAGTTAAAGTCTCATCTCATTATATACAATACCTTTTCTTTTTCTGTAAATAAGTGATCGTATCATCAGTTACCATCGAAAAGACAGGCAATCACCTGTATTTGCAAACAGGTCTTCTGCTCAGGTGCGTGTGGGACTCTGTGGGTGCTTTACATTCATGTGAAGCTCCACTGGATCAGAATCACTTGTCTAACTCCGTGGGCCATGTCCTGGTACATGGTAGCAATCTCTGTTCAAGGGCCATCCTTTGTACTGATTGTATGCAATAGCCTGATGAGTTCAGCATACACTTGAGATGCCCCACTATATTTTTCCATAGGGTGAAGGTGGTGCTGTCATACCTAACAGCAGTTAAACACTCTACACATTGTGCTCATTTCTTTCTGTGATGCTTGGCCACGAGGTACATGAGCTGTGTCACAGCAACAGTGAGCTACAACTGCTAAAACTTCACCTGCAGCTCCATATCATGAACAAAGTAACCCACTTGCAAACTGCTGAAGGCTGAAAAATCTTCACTAACACCTTTTTTTCCCTTCTCTTAACATATTTGATCATGACTGGAAATTTAAAGACTTTAAAAGATGGGCTAGTACCACAGATTGTGTAATATTTGGCAATTGAGAACAACAACACTGAGCAGGAGAAAACCACAAAGTTACTAACAAAAAAATTACTGGACTCAAACAAAAATTACACATTATTAACATTTAGATACAAGCCAATTCTAGAACCTCATTTTCTTTTACTTACAAAACTAGTTTAGCCCCAAGCACTGACGTTTTACTTCCAACGCAACCTTTAAGTTAATTTTCAGAGTAAAAACTTTGACAGAATGGAATGAGAAGGGAAAGAGAATGAAATGGAGAGAAGGGGAAATAAAGTGAAAAAATATGCAACATTTCCCTTTAACAGTAATAAAAAATTAAAAATATATTACCTTCCTTGTTTCACAGAAATAAATCAGAGAAACTGCAGGATGGTGTTTGAAGTTGAGCTGTCCTCGACTTTTGGATGTAAGTTCCCAAAACTGATGTATGAAAAAGTTCCATCTTTCTTTTATACCAGTAAAAGCTAGATCATATTTCTCGCCCACATCTAAGCCACTGGATCAACTGTACATTTTCTGTAATGACTGAACATCACTTTATGTAATTACCAGCCCACCATGCTGATCTTATCTTCAACCTGACTTTCAAAAAGATTATTTTTTTCTTATATAATGAAAGAAAGGTCAGATTGAGAGCACAAACTCAGTGCTGTATGAGTTTCCTGGGGAACTCAAACACTGAGCATCCTTTTTTTTTTTGGGTGCAGTTTTCAGTGAACAGAAGCTCACTTTTAAGAAAGGACAAATTACTAAGGTTTCCTAGCATTTCTTATTAAACTGGGGAGTAATACTAAAGCCCCCTCCCAGAAAAACCCAACATAAACTACTTCTATACCAATGGCATTGTTTTAGCAGAGAATAAAAATAAAGAGCAGCAGTGACCTACACAAACATTTAGAAGAATAATCCTCATTTGAATTTAATGTCCAGAAAATGAATGCATGGATAAACATAGTAAGATCCCCTCTGTAAAGGTAAGATTTCTGGCAAGATCTTACCTTCTTTTTAGAATAAAGTTAATGCAATGGAGGCACTTCTGAAAACTGCACCAAGGTGAGATTTTTAAGGCTTAGGGACTTGGAAGTCCTCAATTTCAAGTGACAGAGTCTGTGTCAGTTCTGGCTAAATAAGACGTGTTCCACTTTGCCTTGAGGCACTGAGACCAAGCGGCACAGCAGGGCTTGCATTCATTCAACATTTTCATTTCCGTCCTCAAAGGTGAGGCAAACATCCAAATGCCTATTGCCAACATCCCCTGGCAAAGCAGACAGCCCTGGGTTGGTGCTCAAGGCCCTGTTGTGTTTTCAAAGCCTGGAGACTTGAGGGAGATTCGCTTCATATGTCAGAAGTTCACTGCAGAAGTTAACTGCCTAAACCCTAGTTACGCACTCCAGTGCACCTATATTTCATCACTGAGAGTCCAGGGTAACTACCCTGGACTGCTCACTGTCCTACCTGTAGAAATTTACAAATGTTTTTAGCTTCAAAAAATTCCTAAGCATCCAAAGCCTTAAAATTACCTTTCGAGCACCTGGTTTCTGTCACGCACTGTTGGAAATGTAATACTGAAAGAGACCCCCTAGAGCTTCTTGTGTTCCTGCGAAAATGAGGCTTTGATTTGCGAAACAGTCTCCTCCAAAATGTTTATTGTATAGCTGGATTTGGTGAATCACACCTCTGCAGATTTCTGCTGTTCAGTTTTCTTTTCCCTTGCCTCGATTTTCTTTTAAGTAACAGCAATACCCCCAGACTCTGTTAGCTATTTCAGATATATTTATCGAAACGTTATCACCTCTGTCTTCATTAACAACCTTATCTGCTTCAAGGTGTCAGACACATTTTCTCTTCCATTTGTTCAACTGATCACTGCAACAAAGTTAAACCCAAAACAATTGTCCCCAGCCTATACTTAGCTTGAAATTGGCTTCTCTTTCACAGCTGAAGATGGATTTCTGCACCTGTAAGCTTGTCTGGTGTTTTGAACAATATGTACTGGTTCAATAAAAGAGAAATTAAAGAAAGTCTCTCTCCCTACAAATCTTGCTTAATTTAAGTACAAAAGCGTACCACTGAAATTTGAAAGCTACTGGTAAACATAGTTTACTGAGAAATGTTCCCTGGAAGACAGAAGCTTAATGTTTGTCATTCAAAGCAAATGGTTGAAGTTCATAAAGTGCTTCTGTCCTGTCCATTTTATATTCACCTCAGCTCGCAGTCCTACAGAAAACACAGAATGACTTCTGATGCTTCACAAAAACTAGAAGACTATCTTCATAATTGGGAAAACAATAATTATTGCATTGCATATTCGTATTTGCTACTTATTTACCTATATATTGTAGTATAACATCAACTAACAAAAAGCAAAAGCTATACAAAGTATTTATTTCATTAGAAGGACTCCAGCATAGCGACAGCGTTACCCACAGAGTGAAGGAGGAAAATTAAAGACCCCACAACCTGGTACTCTTTCTCTATCAGAATATATTAGGAATAAATCTTGTGAAGTCAATGGAATTACACTGGTATAAAAGATAGTTTAAAAAAAGCTCCTATTTTTATTAAGAGGATTTCTTACTTTAGCCGCTCCAAATCTCCAACTAAAAATACTTGGTCAAATCTGTCTTAATGTGTGACTGAATGAGAAATGAGAGAATGTGGCTCATTGTTTTGGTGGGGGACAGTTTATTAAAAAAGGTATTCTTAAGTCACTTAGCGATACTCTTGTAGGTTTTTTTGCCACACTGCTATTATGATTTTATAAGTATAAATAAGACTATACAAGTGTATGGATGAAAATATTCGTAAGTATATACACCAAAATGGACCATCCAATATGCTTTGTTAAGATTAGTATTTTGCCATTCTGTGTTGGAAAAATCAAGAAACTACTAACATTTTCTAGTTTCTAGGAGGCTACTATGTTCCAAAATTGGACTGGGACTCTATTAAGGAACATAAGTGAAACTATATATAGCACTTGTTAAGACTGAAATCATCATGAGCTCAGCACCTAAATATTATGGAGTTTCAGAACTTTTCTAGGAGCTGGGTCCTGACAGTTCCTTCTCTGGCTTTCTCTGGAAAGGAGAGTTCATGTCTCTTCCCTTGCTCTGTCAGATGCTGTCTCGGGGTATCTGCCCTACTTCCCTACTTAGCGATATCTACTTATCTGCAGGCTGCTTCTTGATGCTGCCTCTTGCTCACTAAAGGAAAGCTTTTCTGCTTTGCCACTCAGCGCTGACACCCAGCACTGCCAGCAAAAGACTGGGAAAGGGCTCCCTTGCTACAGAAAACAAACACTTCTATTTAAAATAAGTCTACTCAATTAATAAGCAGAAAAACACCCTCCAAGTGTTGTCACAGATTAGCATTATTTAACAAAATCTACCTATTTTTAATAAGGGCAATACAACGTTTGCTATAACTTATCCCAGCAGAAAAGACAGTAGAGAGCACACCTAGCTTTTTTTTTTTTAACTACTACTGTGTTCATCAGAACCATGTCTACCTTCCTTATTGGTTTTCCTATTTTTTGTAGACAAGCAAATGAGAAGAAACAACCCTTAAAATGAAGTTTTGATAGCATTTTTTGCTTGGATGGATAAACAGGTTGAGTTTTGCAGGTTTTTTTTCCGATAATAATTAAATTACATTTCAGAACTTCATCCAAATGCAGCCAAAATCCACCCTTCATGATTTGTTCAAAATGGGAAAACAGCAGCCCTCCATCTGAGAGAAAGGAATGCTCACCACATGGCAGAAACTCCTCTTTCCTTCTCACTTGCAATCTTTGAATACCTCCTCGGCATCTTTATCCAGCCCTGCCCTCCAGGCTGACATAACACAAGTCCGAGCCTGCACCAGACCCTACACCAGCAGCATCCTGAAGCACTGGTACTATCTCTTGCATTATGGTGTCACTTCCTTCATTTCCCTGCTATCTTTCAGATGTTCCAGGAGGAGACTGGCTCCCACATATCACAAGCTGCTCCGCAGTGGCGTAGGCAAATTATCAGAGTTGTTGAACAGAGAGAACAACAAAAGGCCCCACTAGAATGGGTGAGTGAGAGCATATCCTGGAGAGAAAAATATTTCAGTGACTCAAGGAAAAAAAGAAGCAACCTGAGTACTAAAAAAAAGATAGACATTTCAATATTTCAGAGTCTGCCTACTCGTTCCCACTTCGCTCCTAATTTTTTCAGCTGCCATCCTGCTGTTCCCAGATTCAATAACACCAGCTCAGTATATATACATGTAAAAAAGGCTCCCCAAGGCAACAGAAAATGCAGATACACATCGTTAAGAACTCCCGTCTGCTGAAATACTTCATACTGTACTATGGCAAGAGTGAAAGTAAAATTTTCTGTTCTTCTACAGATGTTTTCAAGTGATTATCTAAAATTATCTCTCAAAACCATACTTTCTGGCCTCATCCTCCTTTGCTTAAAATTGATGGGAGTTCTGCCATTATTTCAAATGACACTGGATCAGGACTTTTAAGATTAGCTATTAGCATTCTCGAGCTTCAGCCAAACATTGATTATTCTGAGATAATAAGGCTTTCAGTACTTATTGCACATAAATAATTGACTGGAAAGCTCTCATATTCTAAAATCATAAAAAGGGTTCACTAATACATTTTTTTGTTTGTTTTTTAAAGGAATTAAAATTACAGATGATGGCACTTCAGAAATATGTGCAATAAAGCAAAAATTGTACCACTGATGAAAACCAGAAAGATTATAAGGAATAAATATACTTTATTCTGCTTTCTTACTGTAACTTGTCAAGGTCAAAATGCTTAATCATTTCTTACTATTGGGCAACTCATGGTACTAATAGGATGATGGTTTCTGTTCAGCTCTGTTTTCATGCTTCTTTTTAGAACAGGTTTACTTGAAATCCAATTCCTTTGAGTAAATTTAGAATAGATAATATTACAATTCTCACAGCATTGCGGAACAGCAAACAAAATGTCATTAACATGTAGATTTAACCTCAAGGCCTTTAGAGACTGTATTTGAATATTCTTTTATTCTACTTTTAATTAATAAAAGTAACGACACCTCATATAATGATTAAATGAGCTCACAAGGTCAGGAAGGTCTATTCCTGTTACTTATAACATTGCTGAGTTGAAGTAACCAGGTTTGTTAAACTCCTGAAACATTAAGTGCTTATTATCAGACAGAGCTAAAACACTGGACTATGTTAGTCTATTGATCAAACTGATTATGTCAATGAATATGTTCCTGCACTATAAGGGCAGCTCCATAAGGGTAGCCCATGAGAGATAGATAATGCAGCCTTACTGTAAACATATTTCAGCATTTATCTTTTTTTCATGAAAACAAAAATCCTACAAAAAAACCACTCCAAAAAACATAGGAGCGGATCGTGTGAGGCTTAGACTTGATAAATAGCCATGTAAAAGTGAAATGTATACCTCTAGTGCAGCTAAAACAAAGAAGCCTGATCAATAATGCAGGATGTCTCATTTATACAACTAGCAATTTTGGCAATTCTCATTATTACTTATACAGTAATAATTGTTCAGACAATTAGCTACTATCTTTCTCTAAGCCCAAATCTGAATGCTTTCATATGCTCATTGTATCACCTATCAGTAGAGGCTTCTATCATTAATTATTTTCACATTTCATAGTAGTGTATTTCTTGCTTTTTACAATTTAAAGCAGAAAAAATGCCCAAGTTCCTCAAATTCCAATCAAATCGCAGCAAGCAAGAAGTAGTCTACAGTGCTGATAATAAAAAAATGTACTGACATAGAGACTTAGCTGTAAAAAGGTTTCTGAAGAAAAGAGCTCATTTCTATCAAATTACCAAGAGGATCATTAGCGGGTTGCTGTTACCCTCTCTGCTGTCACTGAACAGAGAAAACTGGCTGCCAGGTAATTTGGCTGAATAAAAAGTTCACCATATTTAAGTTCCATATTGCAGCAGCACCTAACAAACACACACAGAGAATAAGCAGAGATGGGTCCCTGCCCTGGAAAACTCACCATTTTATACTGGGTTTGGAGGAGTAAAGGCATTCCCCTAAACTCTTTCTGTTTCACCCACTCGGGTATTTTTCTGAAGACATCAGATGTCAAACTGATGTTCTGGGCTTCACCAAAATTTCCAGGTGAGGCCTCAGGTATATGTAATGCAGCAGGTCTGGTGCCACACTCACAGTGATCTCTTCTGATCACATGTCTAAGCAGGCCCTTCCCACAGCCACCTGCCTCTTTGGAAGAACTGTGTGTAGCGTTCCGTTCATGCTTGCCAGAGACTTTCAGAGCAACTAATAAAGGGAATTATACATATTATTTGGCTATCAGTGTGACTCAGCACATGGAAAATGGGCTAGAGCATTATAATTAATGCTGTATTGGAAAGCAAAGCAGGCCAGTGTTGCCCACCTCCATACAGTTGCCTATCAGAAATAAAAAAGAGCTTAGTTTTACATAAAACATTTCAAAATAAATCTTACAGTGCTTTGAAAGCTGGATATTGAGAGTTGATTTCCCACACTGTTGAAATTTAGCCACTCCCACAAGGCAGAACAGTAGTCATTTGCTGCCGGCAGTATTTCACGGCCCTGCTCAGGGGCCAACAATCCAGCAAATTTACACCTCAAATTTGAGGTAAATGTCTGTGTAACTATACTGCAAAGGTCTGACCTGTAAATCTAGGGGGAGGGAAAGGGCAGGGAAGACAGTCTGAAAACCAGAAAAAAATTAAAAGCTGCTACTTTATGTTATTTTGTGAACCATGCTATTTCTTAAGGTAAGTTTAGAATACAAAATGAAAGACCTGAGAAACGACTAAATAAAATCTCCTAGTTCAAACGGTCTAGACAGTGCATGTGTTCTCTTTCCAGACATGGGAAATGCCACGGGAAATGCTTCAGGGGGTCACTCCCTCCTTCAGCACTCGGGGATTATTTTGTTCATGCAACTTTCTGCGTCCACTTCCATAACAAGCTGTCAAGATGTTTAGATTATTGATATTTTACCCTTGCAAAAGTGTGCAGAAGGAGAAAAGATACCCCAGTGGGATTCAAATCCCCCCAACTTCAGACATCTGCAGTGTATGTGGCCAATGTCCAAGCTGGTTGCTCTGGCTACCTCTACAGTCAGTGGAAAGTCAGAGGCATTTTCAGGGTGTCTACTCCATCTTAGCACTCTCATTAAAATGCAGTGGGTGATGCCCTACAATTGCTTGTTTCTCTCCACTGGTTATACACAGGTCAAGAGAGCCGTCTTAGATAGTAATATCCATTTTTTACGGTGTTCACAATTGACCAGAAGAACCCAGTCCAAAGCACCTTTAATGTTTTGTCTATAATCATGCTTTTTCTTTTACATTTAGACAATCTGAGGTCCATGCTGTAACTGGAAGTTCTCTGTGACTTCCTGCAGCCCATCCAGGAGGCTAGAAAGGGTAGGAAAGTGAGAATTGATATTATCTGTTAATTGCCTCTTAGATTTTTTTCTCTTTGTCTGTGCTCTTTGTAATCTCTTGTCTTATTGGATATTTAGCTTGAAAATTCTTTGAAGCATAGGCGATCCTTTTATTTAAGTTATTTTTATCCATAATGACGACTCCTAGACAGTGCAACAACTACAGCCCAACACCCTGCTTGCTTCGTACTAAGAGAATGGACTGCATCCTTTTAAAGGATGGTGCTGCAAGTGCTGCAGACTTCAAGGAACATAATCGCCTTCTCAGAATTATTCACAGGTAGGAATAACATCACAAGGACCTAGGGTCTGATAGGCATACAGAAATCCAGAGACTAACTCAAAACGCATTGAACAATATTGGGTTTGAATTCATAGAAATACGCATTATGGTTCTTCAGCTTGGAGAGTCTTTGGCACAGGTAGATACTCACAGACTGGCAAAAAATCATGCTGGTAAGTGCCACATAAGATCCTGAAAGCACACTTTCAGCTCCAGTTTCAGGATGTTGATGTCTCAGAGTGTCTCACACTACTCTAACAAGGCAGTCAGAGAGCCATTCACTATCAAATTAATGAAAACATCTCAATGTCCCCATTTGTTAATTGACTGTATTTTTTTTTCCTGGGGATATCCTTTACAGTTGTTTTGGCAGGGTTTTTTTAAAATATTTAAAATGCCATATCTGAATGTTAGATGGAAAATGCAGAGATAGCACAACTTTGCTGTTTCTATTGGCTAGTACCAAATACTACCAAGTGAAGTACGACTAGGGAACAAATGTTAACATTTGATATGTCTTTCAAATCAAAACACACATTTTTTATTTAAACTGAGCTTCACTGCAGCACTGAAGCAGGCAGAGTGCACTGGCCAGTGAAACCATATTTACTGCTCTTTAATATGCTACAGAACATGGCAATTCAACTGATTCATTACAGCAAATAAGGTCACGAGTTTACCATTGATTTATTGGTTTGTGTGAAATCAGCTCACTCTGACAGGGAAAAGTAAAGCTCAGTGCCAATATCTTTGTGCTTTAACAGTCTCCTGGCTGTCTTCTTTAGCTCGTCCACCAATGTTGCTTCAATGTGCAGTTAAACAGAGGAAGCAACATCCTTGGAAAATTTTTCAGACCTGATACCCATAGTAGCATGCCTTAAAAAGGCATATTAAGCAAATCATGAATTATTACTCACAAACATACTATTAGCAGTCCTAGAGCACAACTTACAGATTTGCTCTGTGCAAACAGGCCGGACAGGGAACATAGTGAGTATGGGCTCAGATTTCTGGGGTGTAGAAAGGGGTCCTCTGGGACTATCTTCAGTTTGAGTTATCCATCCTGCTTTCTGTGAACCAGTGCTGGGTCACAAGGTGTCTGGGTGGTGGTCTAGCAAATATTTGCAAGAAGCAATATGAATCCATGCACATGCTTTCCCTCCCACTCAACCAATTCCTACATACAAAATTGCAATCAGTGCCAGCTACAAATGAGGAGTGAGCAACCGATAACCACGGAGAAAGTGATTCATCAGTCTAGCAAATTAAAGTCTAACAAAATAAGATTGAATGCAGATGAAAGAATGGGGAAAAGGAATGAGAAAAAAAGCAGGCTTTTTATATGAACTGATACTTTCATTATTTACCTTATTTGGAATGCATCTTTGAGAGTATGGCTGCACATATTCTGCAAAATGTACTTGAATGAGCCTGAGATTTGTCTGATCAAACACAGGCAGTTGCAATGCCATATACAAAGCTGAACAGACTTTCTAGATTCTCTCAGAATCAAAAGAGAGGAGAAGGTATTTTTAGATCTATTTTTGACAACTATCTCAGGCCAAGATACAGTGACCACTCTCCTTGGTTATAAAGGGAACCCAGACATCTATCTCAGATGTAGGCATATACAGCTGCACTTCAGATTCTTACATTTGGCCAGATACGGCTCACGGCAAGCTCCAAAATACCAAAGCCTCACTTTTCAGCAGCCCACCTAGATTTACTCTATCCATTCCGTATTTCAACCACTACAGCTTTTGTCAGGGCATCACTACAGACACTGAGGTTCTGAAAGCAGGTTAAAAAAGGCCACGGCAGGTATCAACACAGGATGTAGAGGCATTCTGCAGGCACCAAATGGCGCCAGGACATCCACTGCTGTGGTATGGCCCTGTATAAACACACCAGTTCAGTCCCAAAAGTAGAGACACAGCAGTGTGCTGCCCCACGTGAATTAGTAAGTTCAGCTGAGAAGCAAGACTTGTCACTGGAGTCACAGAGACATCCTACTGCAAGTGGATTGCTTCCGTACTCAGGATCAGCACAGCTTAGGCACTCTGCACATGTGCCTCTGCTCAGCGTGGAGCTCACATGATCAACCTGCCCGCGGCCAAAGGCAAGACTCGGTGCTTGAGGCTACGCTGGAACACACCCTACTTTAACACCTCCGTGTGCACTCACACACCTTTTCCTTCTATCCCGGTATGCAGAGAGCGATTACTTCCAACAGCAAGCGGATCACGGTACAATTCAGGGCAGGAGATCGCACCAGGTCCCCAGCTGAGCAGTCTGCAGCTGTTTGCAGAGCAGCCACTGCTGTGAAGTCCCATTACCTTCGGTAATGTACCAAGTCCCTGTGATTTCAGAAGCATTTAATCATGTACTTACACACTGGCTGAGCAGGGGTGTACATAAGCACACACGCTTTGCTGATTACAACAATTTTTTGACACTAAGCACACATGTTGCAGAATGGTATTGGGATTGTCAAGTACAAGCTTAAAGAGTCCAAACCCTTGATTCCATGATACTTAGAGGGAAAAAAAAATGTTAAAGGTGTTTAAGTTAGTGGGCTGTGACAAAATTCATCACAGATGTTCAGAGAACTAACTGAAGTAATGTTTGAATCACTAATGATAATTTTCAAGAAGTAACAGCAAACACAGAAGGTTCAAACTCTAGAGAAGTATAAATTCAATACTTATTTTTAAAAGAGAGGGTAGAGAACTGAGAGTATTTTATATTGTCAACCTAACTTTATGCCTTGAAATGGAACAAATTATTAAATAAAAAAATTGTAAACACTTGGAAGCTTGTGACAATTATTCAAAAACAGTTGGAATGGGTTAGTCATGAAAAGAATATATCAGTTGATGCTAATCTCCTTCTCTGACAGAATGACTGCTTTAACAAATAAGTGCAAATAGCAGATATGATGCATATTAACAATGACAAACTTTTGACACTGTCCCACACAGCATTTTCCTAAGTAGGCCACAACAGTGCATTCCAGAGGTGAGCAGCAACCCAGCAGACACAAAATATTTGCAAAATTATTCTCAAAGTGCTCTCAAACCATCTAAAACTCATGGTTTGCTGTCATTCTGGGAAAGTTTCTCAGGGGGAATGCCACATGATGTCATCCTTTTATACTCCACATATATTAACAGCTTGGGCAGTGGCACGTGTGTGCTCTGACACAGTTTGGCAGTGACATCAGCTTGGGTGAAGTGGCAAAGTGCTTTGAAGGATGGAAACAGCACTAAAAACAGGCTTCAGAAATTCAAGAAGCAGCCTAAAATCAATCAGACAAAATACAAACCGAGCAACACTTTGGAAAGAGAAATCTAATGAGGGCAGAAAGTTAAATATAGAATACGAGACGACTGTGTGGGCAGAAAATAATGTGGGAGATCACAAACTAGAGTCAACAGTGTAATAGGTGACACAAAGAGTAATTATTCCACTCAACTCAGCTCTGGCAAAATCCCAGCAAGTGCAGTACTGGGTTTGACACTGGTCACTGTGCTCCAAGAAAAAAAAAATTGCAATTCATTGCAGGGGGCAGGGGACATGTAATACAGCAAGGAGAGTTTAGGAAATACCAACTGTGAGGAAAGCTGAGGGAATGGGGTTTGTGTGGCTTAGAAATAGGACAGTAAATTGAGAAATAAAGAGCTCAAGGTGGGATATTATAGTAGCACTCAAAAATGTAGTAAGCAGCCATAAAAGATTTGGTGGCTATTGTTCCACTGTGACAACTAGAGGAAGAAAAAAGATCCAATGAATTTCCAGCAGAGACTTAAGTCGGGTATTATGAATCCATTCAAACAGTTGAGATTGCGAAGCATTGAAACAGGCTATTTTAGAGGCTGTGAAATCTTTCCCTCCAGAAAACCTGATCCTACTTCTTTTAAAATAGCACATAGTGACTTTGTTTTGTATGATTAACAAAAATACTAAAGGTGTGCACGGTCATCAGTGAGTTTGGAAGGTCAGTTTCGTCCTTGTATGCCAAAAGTTACTCAGCCTCTGGTAACGCTACATCATGGCAACTCCACACCACGGTGATTCAATGTTTCTGTAAGCATGGGCTTAAAAGGCAACAGGATCAGACCTACATTTTTCCCTGCACAATGGTGCCTGAGTAGTGGAATGCGTGTCTCAGATCTTTTAATGTAACATAATTTAATGCAGATTTTATATTTGAATAGTATGCATAAATCACTGCAAACGAACTGCTATCTCACTATAAGAAAAGAGCTACTAAACCGTGTGTCCTAGACAAAGGAAATATTTTTCAAGAGGTTTGCCTGAGGGGGGATTTAACAGAGGAAGTTAATGCATTCCAGCAAGAATCTCCATCACTATACCAGTGGATTAATTGTAAGTAAATCTATGGCTCTGAGTGAGGAAAATTTGTAGGATAAGGAATGTTGATGAAAAGTGTGGGATGGCTGTTGAAGGTAAATATATAGTTTAAAACAAATTTTATTTTAAACTGGTTATATTTTTTGTTATTGCTATGGAAAACACTTAGGTATAAAAATGGGGGGTTTATTTTATTCTAAGAAATAATTTTTGAATCAAGAATTCATTATTTTTCCATCTTTTCATTACATTTCCATCTTTTCATTTTCACTGCAGTGATTTCTTTCTCTGTGCAATGGTTTTGTCATCTGATTGCAATCAATATTGCTGCAACAGGCAGTACATGCAGTTCATCATCAGACAGAGAATGGTAAGGGATTACAGAACATTTAATCTATCCATGCTTAACATCCATCCCTCAACCTCCTCCTCCTGCCATTTGCAGGTTGTACTTCTGGTTTTGCCTTCTATTGATACTGGAATCTGTTTTATACCAACAGTTTTCTGTATTACCTTGCTGAAAAATTCAATGAAATATGATTTTTTAAAATAAATATATTGCTGTAAAACATATTCTTGAGAAGCATTTTTATGCTTTATCACAGTGAAGAGATGAGTGTCACTACTAAGTAATACACTGGTTATAAAATAGCTAAATCTCAAACAGTCAGGAATGGAGAATGAAGATCAACAAGAAAAACAAAATGTTCTTTTAACTGACCTCCCACCTACAAGCAAATTCTTCCTTTACCTATCACAAGGATAGTCACAGTTGTTATTTTAAATAAACTCTTTCCTCTCCCTCCCCAAGTTGTTCACAAGAACTGCCCTATTCTGATGCCCAATCCCTTTCTTCCATGCTCATCAAAAAGATCCAGTTCTTAGACACAAAATTTAAACAACCACCAAAAAAAAGAAAAATGTTTCTGTGGAACCCTCCTAATTTAAGTGCCTATCTTGTCAAATGGGAAAGGGAATAAAGAAAAGAGTAAAATGATGGGAAAACAAATCCATCTCCAGGAGACCCTTTCTTTCTTTAAATAATTTTTTTAAGTATGGCTAGAACTCTGTTAGATTCTCTCAGTGAGAATAAAACTACTGAGGATTCAGGAAGCATGCACTGGGAAATGAACAAAGGAAAATGATAAACAGAAAAGACAATCGGAAAGGCAGAAAGGCACCAGTAATTACAGGTATTAGCATTGCGGTTTGTATTAAATTATGTAAAATGAGAACACTGCCACTCCCTTGCTTTTAAGATAGCTCTGAAAATATTTTGTAAGATTCGCTTCTGAGAAAACACTTCAAGGCACAACCCAGGCTGTTACGTTCAAATGTGCTGCAAAAACTTTCTCCTTTCCTCCTGCCAGTTTACGCAAAGACAACCTACCTACCACACTCTGAACAGTTGTGGTTTTTTTCTTGGTGTCACACATACAGGTCACGTTGATTACTGAGCAATGTATAGACCTACATTAGTGATTTTGAATACGGGTGAAAATCATCCTAGCCTTGACAGAAGGCAGAAGTATCATTAAGAAAGATGTGACTACACGAGATTTATTTCCTTCCCCTTTTGGAGTTTATGTTTCATTTGCAAATAATTTTCATTATCAGATTCCATTACACAAATCTACTATTTTACTATTTTCATGAAGTTTCTATTGTAATCTTGTGAAGGAATACTTAAGTGCCTTAGCAACAGCACTACTTATTGTCTAATGTGATAGCTATGTCTGTTTCAACACATTCAGCAATCAGTTAACACCAGTTTTTCTTTACACCCTGCCATCCTTTAGCTTGAAAAGCTTTTGTCCTAACTGATGCTTACTTCTACTGTTTCTGGACTGAAATTACACTTCTTTTCACCTTTTGTTTCACTAATCTAAATGAATCATTTTTATTCTCCTCTCAGGAAACAGATTCTCCATTTTACTGATCATCCTTTGAGTCCTTCTCTGTACCTCCTGCAGCACGATCTCATCTTTTCTGAATAATAGTGACCAGAATCGCATAAATTGTTTCAGAAGAGATGAGACCAATGTTTTTATCTGCAATATGTCATGGAAATAGCTGACCTGGCATGTCATGTGATTTAAGTAATTTTTTTTGCAGCTGGATGATATCTATGACTTGGTCACCACCAACTAATAAAATGAGCACTTTCTACTCACTGTCACTTCCAACTTACGAGCGTCTTCCTCAGCAGAAAGTACTGCTCTCAGTCTCCTTGCATGTTGTGTTATTAAAATTAATCAGTTTTACTTTTTAGGTTCTGAAGGTCATCTAGTCTTGAGCCTTCTCTTATTAAAATTGTCTCACCATTTTGTGTCATCAGCACAATTCATTGTTACAGCTCATATTTTTTTACCTGCATCATTAACGGAAATTTCTGGATGAATAAAGATCTTCTGATGTTTCAGATGGGCATGTGATAGGTTTTTTGCTTTCATCTCAAATGTGGAAACATTCATGTCTTCTTTCTCATTAGCCCCTGCTTTAATTTCCTTTGTAAGGAAACTCAGCTAAGCTTCTCAAAATTCTCACTTTACTCTTACCCTTCTTAATATTTTTCAGGTAATATTGTTCCATTCCTTTCAAGATTTTGATTGTTCCCAATAACTTTTTTGAAGTGGCTATGTATCCATCTGGGACTGAGTTCCTCTTTTTTGAGATATGTTTGAGATATCAATTACAGATTTTTTTTCCGAAAGATTTGACAGATGTCAAGCCTTCTCCACAAGATGTCAAGCCTCTAAGTTGTCAGCCACCAAGATCCATTTAATTTCTCAAAATTTGACCTTTGAAATTAAGAATCTTAGTTATCAACCTACTTTTACTCCAAGTAGTATTTTTCCTAATAATCTTACAAAACCTCTTTCTCTCCAGACTTAAACCCAAATACCTCCCGTATATCTTCATGCTCTCTAACTGAAGCTCTTTGCCACATTTCCTCAACACCAGTTCAAACAACTTTTCCTTTGTCTTTCCTGTCGCTGTTTTGTTTCTTTAATATCTATCACACAGCAAATTCTAATCCTCCGTTAATCCCCTTTGCTTCCATAAGTGTTTTAATATTTTTCTGATTCTGCCCTAATTTCTATGCTGTCATACCTTCCATTATCCCTAAAAGGTCTAGTTTTGTTGCCAGGGTTCCAGTGCTATACAAACATCACAGTTGTTTCTTGCTAACATGATATCTCCCTGGAAGAGGTAGTAGTCCTCCTCCCAACCATCATATAAATACAGTCTAAGCTACACTCTCATCACTGTTTCAATCCTTTCTCCTAGCTGTTGTCATCCTAACCTCTGACACTTTTTTTGCTATTTGCTTGATTTCCCTCTTCCAGGGAGGATTTGTATCTAAAACAAATATTGGAACATTACATAAATTGTTGGGTTTTTTTAAAGCTCCTGCAAACAACTGGTAGGCAAATAACCCACATAAGGGGGAGTGTAAGTCATGAAGTCGCCTTTATCTCTCATGCATTTCTAACCAGGCCCTGCATCCCAAAACATGGAGAGTATCTCCATGCCTCTCTAAATGACGGTTTTATTAAGACATGAGAATTGAAGTGTGGAGCTACAAAAACACCACACGGTGGAAATAATGAATCAGTCAAGGAAGTGGCAAGAATAAGAGAATGGGGAAGCATGTATCAGAACCCCAAAGAAATTTTTGATGAGTAATCTTTACTGCTACAAGCCCTTATCTTAAATCTTCATTTCTGGCACACCCAATAAGCCTTTCAATTTCTCTTATAAAATTTCATCTTTGAACAGGTGTAAAACTCAGGTCCTTCCCCTTCCAGTCTTCCATCCTTTTCCTGTTCCTTCTCACAATCTCCACTCTTTTTATTCCTTGAACTGTTTTGGTTGGGTTCCTTTATTTCACCCCTCATGGGATTAATTGTCCTTGCCCATACACACATCTTCCTCATCTGCTTCTTTCTTCTCTGTCTTTTCCAGTACAGCAAATGGGTTTCTTGACCATATTTCCAATGCTATAGTAATAAGTAAGCCTCCTCTCTCTTAAATTCACATTCTTTCACAGTCACATAGTCTGCTTCCCATGTACCCGGGGAAAACGGCTATCTGGAAGAAAGATCATCTCTGTGCAATCTTGTTCGTGTCACCACCAAGCACCAGCTCTTCTCTTCCATGGGCTCTATCTACCACAGTGTAGTTTTTGTCAGGATTCAAATACCGGATGAATAACACAGCTTTATATTTGGTCGTGCTCTTCATTCTTTTCCTCTTTCTCAGGCCATCACCACACTTGCCTCAGTAGCTGTCATCATATTCTCACTGTTGTCAAACAATTAAAAAAAAAATAACTCCTCCGTTATTCAACACTGTTTGTGGTTATTCCTTCCACTTAGTAATTCCTTTCTTGGTCTCTTAGATGTAAGCTTAGCAATTAACTGCCTGTGAGTCATGATTAAAGGCAGGAATCCTCCCTTGCACAAGGCCCCTGGAGGCTTAAGTGCAAGTCCTCTTCAGGGTAGCACAACTGAAGGACAGGCTACTTTCCACTCGACCCTGATAAGAACAAGACAAACAACATTACTCCACCACCTCCAAGTGCTAACCTTTTGCATGAGCAAGAAAATCCCACTCCACCTTCCTCCTTCTTTCCTGGCCTGGGCTCAATTCAGAAAACCCTCTGGGCAAGGAAGAAACAATGCAGCTAGCTAAAACAAGGACAGACTATGAAAATGAATTTGGCTATTGCGGTTTAGTGCAGTATAGGACAGAGTTATCCAGAGGAGAAGGTATTTTAGCTCCTGCAGATATATTGAGTGAATAAAAAGGTTTTTATGCGATTGTTTCTAGTATTTGCATCACTGATTAGTACTGGTGTTATAGGCAGTTTGGTAGGGAGGGATACATGGAAACCAAATTTTTCTGATGCTACATTAAGGCTTAAATGGAAAAGCTGAAAGTTTTCTCTTCTGCTGCTTGCAAAAGAATGGATTTCATGTGCAGTAAAAATCAAAAACTTTATAAGTTTTAGGCTTACAAGTTGCAAATAAGATATCTACTTGGATACTTGTATGGAAAACTAGGAACATACCACTTTGGGTTCACTGCTATGACCCAAAATGTGGTCATTTCTGGACCAGACCCCCAGGCCTGTCTCCAAAATGTTGCATATTCAATGCTACCACTGTCAATGTCTTGGCCTGTCTCCAACACGTTGCATATTCAATGCTATCATTGTGAATGTCTACACTTCCAGATTAACCTTTCTGCAGTCTTGGAGGAACTTCTTTTCTTTCCAGATCTAATTTAGTGTTCATTCCATCATACACCTCAGCTTTCAACTGTATGCAAGAAGAAGATAGTGCCACTTTTCCTTTGCGATCAAAAAAAAACAACCCAAAACCCAAAAGAGAACATAATCAGTACAATGGTCATATAAGATAAATTGGCGGGTGTGGGATATTTTGTTAAACTTTGTTTGGAGCAAGACTGATTGGCTTGAGGAGTCTGCAGCTAGTCTCTTCCAGCCAAAAGACTGTTACACCTGATTTAAGTTTGGGCAATGCACCAGTGTTCCTTGTCTTCCAGATGATGTGAAATGCCCAGCTTAAGACACCTTCTCTCACTCCTGGCTGCCTCAGAGAAATCCCAATCCAATCCCGACAGACAGTGCTCTCACTGCAGTAACACATTTACTTCTCACCTCCTCAATGAACACTGATACCATGAAGATTGTGTCAATCCATGCAGCCTGGAAGACTGTAAAACATGTATCCATGCCAATTCAGTGTCTGCCAGGTCCATGTTTTCCTCACCAGAATCTGTGCCTCAGGCCCATCTCCAGTATTTCCAATACCTGTGACAGATCAAGGAGCCTCCTCAGCATCTTGAGTAGATGCAGGGAAGGTCAATATCCACCAGTGGCACTTCCCACTGCTCTGAGGACTTCACCAGAGAGAGAGAGGGTGCTTGGCCCAGCACCAGGACCGAGTGGACAACAAAGCCACTGCCCAGAACAAAGCCCAGAACCTCCAGATCTCAAGTGCTTTATTTGAAGAGTAAAGCCACACTTCCCACTTCCAATTATAATAAAAGCAGGATGATCCAGGTATGAGGAAATCAACTCAGTGGCATTCTTGAGGCTTACACACCCCATTACTTCCTGCAGAGGAAGAAAGGTGAGGAAACAACATGGCACAAAACTCCAGTGGTGTCAGCCATGGCTGTCTCAGCAGTGGTTGGGGCCACGGGACGCTCTCACAGGCAAGAGGAAATGCTGGACGTGGCACTTACTGCCATGGTCTAGTTGACCTGGTGGTCTTCAGTCACAGGTTGGACTCGATGACCTCAGAGGTCTTTTCCAACCTAATTAATCCTGTGAAATAACCCACTCAGGGCCCTGGCGACGCTGCAGCCTTGCTTACACAACAGCAGCTGCAAGGGTGAAGGAGCTCCAGTACCACCAGGCCACACATACGCTGTCACCCAGTGATGGGATGAGAGGAGATGGCCTCAAGCTGCAGCACATAAGGTTTAGGTTGGGTGTTTCTTCACAGAAAGGGTGACTAGGCAGTGGAATGGGCTGTCCAGGGAGGTGGTACAGTCACTGCCCCTGGAGGTGTCTAAGACCAGACAGGGCACGCAGTGCCGTGGCCTAGCTGACATGGCGGTGTTCAGTCACAGGCTGGACTCGATGATCTCACAGGCCTTTCCCAGCTAATCTGATTCCGTGGTTCCGAGCTCAAGGGACAGCGGCAAAGGCGGAGCGGCCTGGGCCCGCCATTTGCCGCCGTTTTGCCGCCAAAACCCGTCGCCGGCCGGGCGGGGGAGGGCCCCGTCACGTGGCCGCGCGGGGGCGCGCGCGGTGTGGCGTCACGTGACGCCCGGAAGTCCCGCCCCCTTCCCTGCCCCAGCCGTTGCGCCGCGGGGGGGGACGGCGGGGCGCGCGCGCGCGCGCCGCGCGCTCCCGCGCATCTCCAGCTCCGCCGCCCGTGACCCCCCGTCCCGGGAACGGGGCATTGTGTACTCACGGGACCCGGGAGCGGCGCGGGGGGGCCGGGGGAGGCAGGGAAGGGGGGCGGGGGGGGGGGGGCTGCGTACGCGACGGAGCGGGGTGCGAAGATGGCGGACGAGGAGGCCGAGCGGGAGAGCGGCGGCCCGGGCGGCGACCTCCTGGAGCTGCGGCGCCTGCGGGAGCGGCTGCTGGAGCTGGAGACGGGGCTGCGGGAGAGCCGCGAGCCGGCCGTGCAGGCGGCCACCGAGTACTGCAAGCAGCTCTGCCAGGTCAGGCCGCCTCTTCCCTTCTCCTTCCCCTTCCTCCCGTGCCGTGCCGTGCCCTCCGCCGCGGGGTGTGTGCCGGCTGTGCGAGCCCGGCCTGGCCGGGGCGCGGGGGCCGGGCGGCACCAGCGCCGCCCCCGCCGCGGGGAGCCCGGAGCGGCGGTGGCCCGGGGGCAGCCGGGGCTCGGGGC
>JAWMRA010000113.1:80198511-80212932 GCA_035584735.1 Pseudotriccus pelzelni | reverse complement strand
GGGCTCCGGGCCGGGCCGGGCCGGGCGGTCGCCGCCGCTAGGGGTGGCTGAGGCGGGGCGGCCCCGCGCCCGCTGCCGCTCCGGCCCGGCCCGTAATCCCCATCCCCCGCCTCGCTCCCCCCGCCCCGGTTCTCGCGGTCTCCAGGCCCCTTTGTTGTGCTCTGCGGCTCGGCTTATCGAAGGGCCCTTTGTTCCTGGCGGTGGCGGACCGGGGGCCCCCCCGCCCCTCGAGCACCCCTCCTCCCCCGGGGGCGAGGGCAGGGAGGCGGCGGGCCGGGCGGTGGGGGCTCCGCCGAGGGGCCGGGCGGGAGCTGCAAGTCCGTCCCCGGTCCCTTAGCGCGGGGCTCCTACTCTGTGCCCCCTTCTCCCCCCGCCCCTTCCCTATCTCGTACCCCGGGGGGGATAGTGGAGTTTCTGCCAGCCTGGGAAAGAGGAGGCGGTGGAGTGGTGGTGGGGTGAACTAAGTCGCCGGTGGTGGTGGCAGGTCGGTAGGTCTGCGGTGCTGCTCCCCCTTTTCTCGCCCTGTCAAGGCAGCGCAATCCCGCCTCGGGAGAGGGCTCCCAGGCCGGCACGGTTGGAAGCACCATTGTGTGTAATTACTCTGCCGTCGGGAAAAGGCCTGTTTCCAGAGGGCTGTGTCCGCTCCTGGAGCAGCGTTTGTTTGCAGGTGTTTCTTCTGAGCTGCTGACCCTGCTGAGTATCCCTTCCTAAACAAACTTTGTTGTGCTGGCTCCACAGTTAAAGCAGACTGCTCCATTTTAGTTGTGTGTGTGTCTATACATGGCCCTGACTTCTCTTAGATATCTTTTCTTGATTGGCGTTAGGTGTGTCCCAATGTATAAAACAAGTTCTCAAATATTTTAGGCTGCTGAAGTTCACAGAAACCACTACTTCTGTAGCTTTACTATGTTTAACAGTCCATCTGATAAAAGTGGTAATGTTTGTTTACACATTACTGTTGCCCATTCATGGAATGTAGGCACATTGTTAAAAGGTGGAATGGATAAGAGCGAATCCACGTGGTTGGTTTGAATTGTGTTTTATTTGTGAATTTGTGTCTGTTTTCTTGCAGTTGATTCTTGGTAGCCATTGTAGCATGCTCATTTCATCTCTGTCACTTCTGGATTAAAGTGGGCTTTACTTTTTGCTAACCAGGAAAATTTACTACTAAATAGTTTAAGCATATTTTTGTTCTGTTTCGTGTATACAGGAATTATATTTCAGGTTCTTTTTCTCTTGTCATAATTTATGATATTGTACTCGGTTAGAATGTCTGTGTAGATGCACAGAAACAAGATTGGTTTGTGTTGGTTCAGATCAGTGTGTTCTCAGTCTGGTTTATCTGTGTGTCTCCTTTCTTAAATTTGTACACTGGGAGGTGGAAATCTGCCGTTCCTGGCTCCGGCTTGACTTGTAACTTGTGAATCAGGTGTTCCTTGAACTGAAGTAGTTGGGTAGGTGGGAATGAAGACACCATCCTTGACACCTAGAGTAGGTTACTGATGTTTAAAGCAGATTCATCACTGAAGTTGTGGTTGTGTGTTCTTGGTGAGTGGCTTCAAAAGTTGATAGATGGGTTTAAAGTTTAACAAATATGAATGTTCTTGTTACTTCAGTGACTGTTGTAAAGCCCAAGTTTACTCGTTTTCTTAACCACGTACCTTTTAAAAACAAGTTTTACTGAACAAATCAGATGTGTAGAAATTGACTTAGATGTAAATCCGTGCTGGTTTGAAATGAGTTATTGTTCCTTCCATACCAAGATTTATAGGAAGGCCTTATCTGTTTTTGGAGGCTGAAGGCTGATGTGTAACACTGAGCGTTGAGACATGCCATTCAGTGCTAAAAGTTCCTGCTTTTCAGATTTTAAACCGAGGTCTAAGCAGTTGCTTGATGTATTAAAAAGTGTTGTTCTTGGGCAGGCATTTTTATACTGGTTCAGTGGGCATGTTTTAAAACCTGTTCACCTGTGCTTGTAGTGCCAGAATATTCAGCTTCTCCTGCACTTCCGTCATTTGGGCTAACACAAAATAGTATTCATGATTCAGATAGTAGGCTTAGCTGCTTAGTTTGTACTGCATCACGTAGGCTAGAAAATAGAAAAATCATGTAATGTAAAAGCCACCTTGGAAATGTCTTTTAAATAATAGCTTAAACGCATGTGCCTTGGTTTCCTGAATAAAGTCTTTGAATGTATAATAATTTGGTCAAACGTGTGAAACTCAGAGTTGTTATTGTTATATAATATTTATAAAAACCGGTGTAAATATAACTTGTATCTTAGTTCTGATAATGCAGTGCTGAAGAAAAATTTTAGTATTTATCTTGATATGATTTCACCTGCCTTTTTTTTTGTTTGTTTTTTTTTTTCTTGGTGCTTAGTTTCTAGGCATGCAGTAACTGTAAAGATCTTGCAAAATCTTGTGTCCCTGTTTTATTTTGCAAGGTAGTGACTCTGGAGCCCAGCAAACGCAGAGCTTGTTGCCATAAATTAACTTTTAATCTGTTTTTTTTAATGAAGTGGGTAACATAATGTTCTAGAAATCAGTGTATTTTCATACTGACGGAAGCTGAAGAATGTGCAGTAGAGCATGGAAAGATCCTTAGGTTCAAAGGCAAATAAAGGATTTAAGTATTCTGTGCTCGTTAAATGAAGTGGGAGTTGTACAGCCAAATCCCTTATCTGGTTTAAAAAAAAAATCTCAGTTTGAACTATTTTATTGTTTATAACCCCATAGTGTAGAATTCCTGTTATAAACGCAGGAATTGTGTTTATACAAGACCCCTTTTACCTTGACAGAAAATGTTATATAACTGTTTTCTTCTCTTGTAAGAATAAAGTTTGCTTGGATGTATTTTATATGCAGCATTTCATTAGCTACAAATATTTTTGTGTGTTGCTGCTGATTGCACTGTGAAATGATACAATTATTCTTAAAATTTAAGGGGATTATAGACTGGACTTTAATCCTGTACGATATCTGGGTGAACTCCATTGGCAGCATGCAATATTATTGTTATTTACTGAAATTCACATCCGTAGGGATATATGTAAAATTACTTTTTAATTGCAATTCATGCTCTTCTGTTGCAATTTGGTAATTAGCAAATCTATGACAAATGTTGTCACAAACTGTATGTGTGCATACCAGGGCAGACAAAACAAGTCTCTTCAGCTGTAGTGACTAAAACTTGAAAGTGTGAATTTTGCAGAAATTCAGAATGGTCCGAAGAAAGATTGCTGTTCTTGTCATCATGTGGTGGCTGATTACGTTATTTTCAAACTTAGCTCTTAAAGGTGGTTTGTTGTGTTCATTCAGTTGGAGAAGATCAAAATGTTCGGGGGTTTTTTTACCTGAGAGCTAGGTGAATGTGATGCTGATGGGTGTATGAGAATTCCTCACTAAGGGCTGTGTTCCCTTCCAGTTGGTCATTAGCCATTGTACCTCTTTTTTTTATATACCAAATTTCATGCTGCTAACAGAATTTCTTTCGTCATTAGTTAGTTCTGAAATCTTTGTTACCTCCATCTATTATAACTGTTTTTCTTTGGTTGACATGTTTCATCTTTGAATCTTCCCTACGTTATTATTTTGACTTTTCATCTTTTTCCTGAATCTGTTTCTAAGGGTTGTTATTTCTCTCCTGATGTACTTTGTGGTACAAATTCTCCAACACTGTGAGGTGATCAGATTTATTCTACTAACGTACAAGTTGACAACATATAGTGACCTATATTATAAACGTAAGAAAGTATTTGGGCTGTTGTACAGTCTTTCCTCAATAACTTTGCCTGTACTTTTGATTCATCTCTTGGTTATCTTGTAATGTCTGCCTGTTATGAGAAAAATTGTGTGTTAAAGTATGTTAGTAAGTGTGCTTAGCTGTTAGTAGACACATCAATATCTTTCTAGTGTAGAGAGTTTACTCAGTAGAAACCTAGGAGCTTCTTAACACTAGCAGAAAAAGTGTAATCTGATGGAAAAATGGGGGGTCATGGAAGTTTTTAGGTATTTCAAAAGAAACCCTGAAACTTCTTTTAAAGAAGCTTTGTTTTTAACTGCTCTGGCTACATAGAGTTTGTTCCTACTGCTTTAAACTGATTTTTACTGTGTGTCGAGGTTCTAGTGAAGTATTAGGACCTTAAGGTCCTACCCTGGTGTTTTTTTCTGTATACTGTCATGCTAGAGTAGATCTTGGTAATATTGGGGAATATATACTGTACTAATCTAAATTGTCCCTCCTAAAAGCAAACATGCATAGCTCTACATAATAAAGCTTATTTTTATTTTTTGTTATTAATACATACCTGTAATCACTACTTTTTAGAGTACGATCCCTTGCCAAGGGTAATTCTGTATATAAAGACCTCACCAGCCTTTGAAAGGCTTTTTGTGCTATTTCATCAAGCACCTGCAGTTGCCATGGCCTTCTTCCAGATGTGACCATAAGATTAGTAGTCACTGATGGTGAAAAACACTACCAGCAAAATGTCAGGTGCCCTTTTAATATAAGTAGAAGACATTTCCTCTTTTTCCTAATATCATGGCTGATCTCTTACTCCAGACAACATTCATTAAACTCTTCACGGAGTGTTTAGATTGGTGTCCACCTTAGATTTCGTTTGGCTCAATAGCTAACAGTGATATTTAAATAATTTAGTCACAAGCTGCTGGAATGTGATTTTTAGTAAGGTGGATGTGTTTTGAGCTTTCAGTTCAATGATTTCCTGTCTAACCAAGTCTCTGTCCCTTCCTTTGAGTATGCATGAATTCTATAGTCTCTACTTCTTTAAATAAAAAGTGTTTTCTGTTGAGTCAAGTGAGCCATATTTTACACTGAGCCTGACACTTAAAAGTTTCTGTTTTGATGTTTGTCTTTACACATTTGCCTCTACCATTCTGTGTTTCTTCTGGTCTCACAGTTGCTATTTTTTGTACATACATTACCATGAATGTAAGATTCCCGTTGTAACTTGTAATCCTTTAAATTTTACTTTCATACCTGTGACCTCCAGATGTTCTGCTATTCAGGGAGAGATGTACAGCTGCTAGAAATCTCAAGGAATCTGCTAAAATATAGTACACCACACAGATTCCCCAGTGCATGAAGAGAAACAGCTGTCACCACTGTGTCATGTCATGCAAACTTTCAGTTGCCTCAGGCATTTTTGTGCTCCTTCATCACTGTAAGACTTGCCCTGTCAAACAGTGATGTTATCTCTTTGAACAGGGAGCCGAGTAGAAACGACCCCCCCAGATTGTTTTAAGTTAAACTATGAGGAGTCAGGGAAATTGTCTTGCTTTCAGATAAAATGGTATGTGAACATTTTATGCAGATATGTGTGTGAAAAATGTTTAGACAAAAACACCCTGACTCTTTAGGGTACATCCAACCAATGGACATAATTGTTTTAATACTTCATTGTCCTGAATAATGGCATCAAGCCTCAGCTTAATGCCAGATTGGAGCTGGTCTTCATTAGAACTTCTGAGCTCTGTACTGTAAGATTTTATTAATAAATTTTCCTATATCAAAGTAATCCAGCTAGACCATGATTGCAAAGGCAGAGTGCTTATTGGTAAGCCATAGCTGCAAATGCTTATTTAATCTGTTCTCAAAAATTTCTGGTAAGAAAGAATCAAAAAACCTTACTGGATAATACATTGTAGCTAAGTTATCTTTGCCTTCAGTCATTTCCCCACCCTTGATCTCTAATCTCTTGTTGCAATTTGACACTACTGTGATTTATTGTATCCCATGTAGATAGGAACAGTAGTGTATTCCCTTTCTGTTGGAAGCACCTCTTATATTTTCAAAACTATTTTCAGTCATTTTCCAGTTTTAGCTTTTGAGAACAGAGTTTTTGCAGCCCTTGATTTTGAAGTTTTCCTTTTTTTCTCTTACCTTTTTGCTTTGTTGCTGTATCCTTGAAATGTGTGTCGTTTTTAAGTCCTTACTTGCAGGGAAGGTAGCAATCTAATAATTCAGTAAGAATATGACAGTCAAGACTTAGGATTTAAGTAATTTTCCCATAAAACATAGCCTTCCAAGTACAAATATTCATGAGAAGAGTGATAGTTCTATGGGCATAACAAATTAAGGTAGTTAAGAGGATGACAAAAGTAGATGGAGGGCTTAAAATTAATCAAATTTCAGCATCTTGGCAAAAGCTCACCTTTCTGTGTAGGTTCAGCAAATAGATACTTTTTTAGTTACCCTGACGCACACGTTTTGCTGGGTTAAAGTTATGTGACGCTTTTACTGCAGTTATTGAGAAAACGCCTATCAGCAAGCTACCATTTCTCTAAGAAATACTTGTAGTTAAAAGTTAATAATTACAGGTCATGACATGTGGATACAGTTCCTGCATAATATCCTTGGTTGTTTTTGCCCATTCAAAGACTGAGAGCTATTCTGCTACATAGAGTCCTTCAGCCCTTTAAAAAACCCTCTGAAGACCTCTCTGTAGATTTCAATTTACTTGTAGTATTTGGCTGTAAGCAGTAGATGCACATCTCTGCTGGCATAACTAAATGTGTTACGTATTTTCTCTATTGGCATATGCTTTCCTGCCATTATCTTTTCCCGTAAATCCAAACTTCATTCCCCACTTTTGAACAATGTATATCAGTAATGTCTAGGTTGCTTTCTCAAACTGCAGTTATTTAAGAGTCACTGTTTCAAAAACATGAGATACTGACTATGGAAAACATATTGTGCAGGACTGTATAAAATGTGTATATAGGTTAATATTAACATTCCGTAAGGCATCTCATTCTATCAAAATATGTACATTGTGCGTCTCAAGTTTCTTGATAAGGATGTGAAATATCTATTTGAATGTCCACTCCATTGTCTGTATATTTATTTTTTTATTATAATTATTTTGATAGAGAATGAATACCACAGATTTGGGGGGAAAGTGGCAAAAAAGTGCTCCTCTGGGGAATCTTTGCTTCTATGGTGACTAAGAATCAGGGAATTTCATCTGGCCTTTTCCACTTACTCTGCCATTTAAATAGCATAGTAGTTTTTTACTCTTGACTTTATGCAGGCATATAATACATTGCAGGTTGTTTCTACATAAGACTTCCTGAATTTACAGATCAAACTAGAACAGTTAGAAGACATCAACATTTTGTTTCTTCTGTGTGGTGCATTACCTAAACTGACACGCAAAGCAAAGAAACTATTTCAAATTCATACACGTATGGAGCGTATCTTCAAGAAATAGTGCTGCAGGTGATGATGATTAACATCTATAAAATTTTTTCATTAGTGTTTTTTAAAGGCCTCCATAGAAATCCTTGAGCAGTTGTAATGTGGTGTGTATAATTCTATAGTTTTCAGGAGGGAAAATAGCATGATATTCTTATGCCATCCATGTCTTTAAAATAATGATGTACAGCAACTTGCAAATTTGAGTTTAAATAACAGGAAAACAATATGGCTTGAACTATGTTTTGAAATAGGGTTCCGCATTTTATTAGATCTTTTGCATATGTTAAGAACCTAATGTCTCATGTTTTAAGAGGTGTGCAGATCTTTCTACGTTGTGGAATATTTTTTTCTATTTATCTTTCCAAATGTTATTCCTCATATCTTTCATCTCTAAGTATGAACTGCACTGCTTTCCTTTGGGAAGAGTTAATCTAGTACCACTTAGTACTTGGCAGAACAAAGAGATTCAGAAAGGAGGTGTATGTAACATCAAAAAGGCAGTGGAGCTTTATAAAATTATTCTCTGGAAATAGACCTGCACAAGTAGGAGATTGGACTAAACTTGCGAAAATGTGTGCCTGTAGTTTTTGGTAAGAATAGTTTGATCAAATGTCTTCTCCATCTTCTCTTCTGTAACTGCTGTACAGTTTTCTGGTATACAGTACTTCTGGCTTTGTGATTCCCTGTATGGAGATTAAGTAAATTAAACGTTCATCATAGAAACAGGAAAATCCTGTGCTAACTAATGTACTTCTCACTTTATTATTTTGTTAATTTTTCTGAGTTAGTCACACAATTCTTTGTCCTTATAGGGGCTCGTAACATGGACAACTTCTACCAAAGCTCCATCCAGCTTTACACATGACTGCTGGACTAATGCATTTGTTGCTATGAGAACCTTAACTTCCTGGGGTAAAATTCTTTAGGCTAAAGACCAGTCTTTAGTTTGTAACTCTCTGTTATCTTTTGAGTTAAATAGAAAAGTTTTCATTTGAACTGGTAGTGAATATGGTGTAGCATTCCTGGTCTCCTATATATGATAAAGAACAGAACAGTGGAAAGAATGGATTCTGTTGAATAGGCAAAAATATCTTACTTGGTATTTGTGTACCTAATACACTGAATACTCTTTCGATGAATCAGTAAAGTACATTCAGTGATCAGGCATTAAATCAAATTAGGAATAAGAAGTTTCTTAGGCCTGTGACTTACAGAATCATAGAATGTTAAAGATCATCCAGTCCCAACCCCCAGCGCCCCTGACATGGGCAGGGACACCTTGCACTAGACCAGATTGCTCAAGGCCTTATCCGTCCTAGCTTCAAACACTGCCAGGACTGGGACATCCACAACTTCCCTGGGCAACCTATTCTCGTGTCTAATCACCCTCACAGTGAAAAATTTCTTCCTAATACCTAACCTAATTTTCCTCTCTTTCAATTTGTACCCATTCTTCTTTGTCCTATCACTACAGTTTCTGACAAAGAGTCCCTCTCCAGTTTCCCTGTAGATTCCCTTTAGATACTGGAAGGTGCTATGAGGTCTTTTCTCCAGGCTGAACAGCCCCAACTTTCTCAGCCTGTCTTCGTAGGGGAAGTGCTCCAGTCCGTTTATCAACTTTGTGGCCCTCCTCTGGACTTGCTCCAACAGTTCCATGTCCCCAGAGCTGGATGCTGCACTTCAGGTGGGGTCTCACAAGAGCAGAGTAGAGGGGTACAATCACCTCTTTTGACCTACTGATTCCTTTTGATGCAGCTCAGGGTGTAGTCGGTTTTTCTGGGCTGTGAGTGCACATCACCGCTTGATGTTTAGTTTTTCAGTAACCGTCACTCCCAGGTCCTTCTCCACAGGGGTGCTCTCAATCACTTCTCCACCCAACCTGTAGGTGTGTTTGGGATTGCCACAACCCAGGTGCAGGACCTTGCGCTTCACTTTGTTGAACTTCATGAGGTTTGCATTGACCCACCTCCCAAGCCTGTCAAGGTCCCTCTGGATGGCATGCCTTCCTTCCAGCGTGTTGACTGCACCACACGGCTTGGTGTTGGCCGCAGATTTGCTGAGGGAGAACTCGATCCTACTGTCCATGTCACCAGCAAAGATGTTGAACAGTATCAGCCCCAGTACCAACCCTGAGAGACAACCCCACTTGTCACTGGTCTCCACAGGGACAGCGAGCTGTTGACCACAACTTTTTGTGTGCAGCCATCCAGCCAGTTCTTTACCCACCAAGTGGTCCATTCATCAGATGTGTCTCTACTTTTTAGAGATAAGGATGTCATGTGGGACAGTGTCAAACACTTCACGTAAGTCCAGGTAGACCGTGTCAGTTGCTCTAGCCCTGTCCACTGATGCTGTAGCCCTGTCGTAGAGCACTCTTCTCAGGAGCTTGTGGTAATAACGCTGTTTTACAGCAGAATGAACACAAGGATGAGTACAAGAAGAGATTAAATGTTCAGCACGACAAAAGACAATCTGAACTTCATTGTTTCTTTAATCATGGAGGGTTGCTCTTATGAAGAGTATTGCAGGGATAAAAAGCAACTTCTGAATACATAACAGTGGAGATGATAAAACTTCAGTATCCAAATTCTGCAGACCTGGAAGTTGCATAATGTTTTAATTGAAACTGGTGTGGCAGTTGAACCCTGCTTTTGGATACCCAGACACACTGGTGAACCACATCAGTGTGATGGCAGGAACCTGGAGTTCTGCTCTGGTTTGCTGACATATTCAGGAGAAAGGGTGGTTTTGGCTCCTCTCCTTCCTTACACATGGACACAGTGGCAGTACTTTGACACTGATAAAAGGATACAGGTTGTTGGTTATTAGACACAGTGTGGTAGATGTTGCCTTGTTCTTTCACTGGAAATACAGATCAGATGGAAGCATCCTTTGGGGTGCCAGTTTGACTGTACTGAGTAGACAAGCTTAAAATGATGATTAAGTAACCTTTCTACTGAGGAAGAAGATTATCAATTAAGTTCTCATCAGAATTAAAAAGGTTTGAAGTAGCAGTGGGAGAAGCTGCATTCATCTGATAAATGCTAATACAAAAATGTAATGGAGTTGAACTATAGAAATATTGTAATGTCTCATTTCTCTTGATGAGAGAGCAGGTTCAAGTCACCTATGCTGCAGGAAATGCACATATTTTCAGATTAGACACAGTTATTTCTGGCTGTCTTCCTATTTTTAATCTGCCCATATGCTAGCCTGATAATTAAAAGAATAGGTAAATTAAATTTCCTGGCAATGGATAAAAGTTTGCTATAATGAACATCCCACCACATTCATGAAATGCTTGTTTAATAGCCAACTGCTGAATATTGGTTTTAACTAAACAGACTAAAATATGTATGTTGGAATGACAACATTGAATTGAGAGCTGAATAAAAACCTGAATAGAAAGAAATGCAACCTAGGACTATAATGACTTGACTTCTTATGTAAGGATGCAAGAGAGAAATTAGATAATAGTGACCAGATCAGAAAGAGCATATTGAATGCAAAATGTAGAAAGATTAGTGGCAGGCCTAAAGATGAGTAATTTCTGTTACTGTATATGACAAAGCATGAGGCTTGATGAAGTTATTTACTGATGTTTTAAATAACTTACTTGTTTTAAAATAGTTTATGGATGTAACCATAAGCTATCCATTCATATTCTAGGTATTTTTCTAAAACTAGCTGGCTTTTGAATTCTAAGCAAAATAATGCTTAAAAATAACGAGGGGAAATTTCTGTTTTGTTTTGCCTCCTTCAGTTTAATAATTAGCAACTTGAGCTCATGCAGTATGTTCTGCATGCCCAGGTGAAAGACATAGAAATTGCTTGTGCCATTTAACTTAAATTTGGGGAAAGAAACATCTCTGTTAGTTAACAGAAGGTTCTGTGTGTGGTAATTAACTTCCAGGTTTCTCTCTTTCTTCCTCTGTTTTTTTTTTTTTAGTTATTATTTTTGTGGTGATGGTAGATGACATAATTATTATGAGAGTTGTAGCAGAGCCCAACAAGGTGTTTTTCTGGTTTTGCTTCTGTATCTGCTGAGGTGCTTTTTTCAAACCTTCCTTCAGTGTAGACTCTGCCTTAAAAATATAAATATGTTTTTCAACAGCATAGTTACATCTGTCTTGGTTTTATATCTCTAAACTAAGGCAGTGGTACTTCCCCGCTATTCAAAGTTATATACATTGGAGAACAATCCTGGATTTTTTTCGTTGCTAGTTTATCTGCCTAGTGAAGTAGAAATAGTTGGATTAGAGTCATGATTAACATCTTATGCTTGTGTGTTGAAGGCCCGGAGTGCTAATGTCTATAAAAATTGAATTGTAACAGAAGTTTAAAAAAAATCCTCAGAAAGTTAATCTTGAGGGTCTTTATGTGGATGATCATCCTTCCATGGATTCTTCCCACAGTTAACTCTCTTTTCCAGAGATGTGCAACCATGAGAGTGAGAGCTACAGTCAAGTAGTTGTAAAACTATCAAGGCCAGTAACACTTAGGTGGTGTAAATACATGTAGGGAAAGGAGGGGCGAGTTCAAATAATCTATGCATTCTTGCATTTTTAGAATTATTGAAATCAATTGTTTCATTATCGCATACTCATAGAAACTAGAGCTGCAGGGAGCTTTACTAAAAAAATAAAAAAATTCTCAAAGGAGACCTAAATAGATGTGGTTATTTGAAGAGAATCTTTTTAGGCAGGAGTTAAAAAGTAGCTCGTGGTAATTCTTACTAACTTTCTATCTTTGCTCAACTTTTGTGTTTTCTGATTTTTGTGGAATGATATTAAACTTATTTTGCATAATAAACTACATAATAAATACACTATATAAGCTACTGAATATATGTACGAATGTGTAGTTGTTGAATAAATTGAGAAAATGAGTCACTAATTGCAGTGTAGGTTATATTTGCTGGATTTCAAATGTGTTCTAATTCTTTCTAATAAATCAAAATTAGAAAGTAGTATCAGTTCTTTAGCAAGTACCTTTTCTCAGTGTGTGTTCTGAACTTACTGTTGTCTCTAAAAAATCTCCAGGACAGTAGCTTTCCTCAGGTATGAACAGGAGCATGAGTTTAGTGCAAGACTTGGTTTCTTGCTATTTCTGTGCATCTCCTTTTCCGTTTCTGGTGGAGCTTGAGCATAAAACCTAGATCTGTGTCATCAATGTTTGCAGTTTTACCACAAAAAAAAGATGTGCAGTTACAGGTCAGTTTTTTCTTTGTATTCTGGTTTGGTAGACAACATTTTAGTTTTATATGGTTCTGAAATTTCAGACTGACTAAAAAGAAAATGAAGAGGATGGTGAAAGGAGAATGTTTATGTAAGAAAAAAAGAAAGGCTTATAGATGGGTAGAATTTTGCAACACTGTTTTACAGATGACCTTTAAAACTTTTAAGGAAACCAGTACTTGAGCTACTGGTTTTTTTTAGATAACACCTAAAAACATTAGGTTTTAGTAAGTGATGATTGTCTATACCAGAGAGTGCATACCTCTGTGTATCTGGGTACTGAAGGTACCAATAACAAAAATCAGTGCCGTCATGTAGGTGGTACATCAGTCTGGGTGGACTTTTTTTTTTCCCTGTGGAAGGAGAAGCACTGTAGTACGAGTGTTTAAGTGCATGCTTATACACTACAACAAAACTATGTTTAGTGTTCTGAATTTCTCTCTTCAGTAGATGGATCGTCGCTGTCACCACACTTTGTTTTACGCTGTGGAACAGTCTTTGCAGTGTGGAAATTTCAAAGTATTTTGGATGAAACTAAGCTATGCTCCAGAAGCAGTTGTGGACAGTCTGCTTCAGCCACTAATGGGTGTCCGGTTAATGAAACCAGCTGAAATAAGAAAGTCTGAAATACAACCACCTGTGCTGAGTTCACTGGGGAGTTGGGTTCTCAGAAGTGCCTTTTCTGCTGTACGGATCTGCTCCTTGTGCATTGCACTGAAACACTTTAGTCATTGTGAACATTTTGTGGATTGGAACTTAACTGAAAACTCCACTTCTGGTTTTGAACTTAATCTCTGAATGAGTCTTTCTTGACTTCGTGAGTATTTCTTGGACTCTGATTCAGTACTTATAATCTTGACTTGCCTTTCCCTTGTTTTCAACTGCAGGGTAGAGAAGCCAGTGGTTTTGGGTGTTAGGATGGCATTGCAAAGTGTAAAAGTAGCTGGAGTTTTCTCTTTGAAGGGAAAGGAAGAAAACAGTGAAGAAGATTGGAACTGCTGCCTGTCAGTGGAGGAGTAGGAATGGGGAAAAAAAATTGGATAGGTCTGCACCATGCCTGCAGAAATTGAAAATGAAAACAATTGCTTAAATACAATCGTGTTCTAAGTGATGGAATTAAGAGTTTGGCTTCAGTCCTCTCTTCTGGGCACAAGTCTATCTCCATTAGAATTAAAGCAGCATCATCTGACTCTTCAGCCAAAGGCATCTTGGTTTTCTAGAGGAATACTTTGCTAACAACTTCATTGTGAAACAATTCAGAAGACATACTCGAAGTAAAAATAGCATATCAACAACTTAAAATCTTGAAAGGTTTTAAAAACTGAAACTGCATACAAATTGGGATTGATGTTTTTTCATTATAATTTATGATGTATTTTCATTGTCATTTAAATGATACTTGGGCCCTAGAAAATATAATTGCATTTGATTATGTCCTTGTATTGGGTCTGGTTGAGGTGGAGTTCATTTCCCCACAGCAGCCCCTCACAGTGCTGTGCTCTGCATTGGTGGCTAGAAAGGTGTTGATAACACAGCGGTGTTTTGGCTGCTGCCGAGAAGCGCTGGCACAGCATCAGTGCTGTCTCTCAACTTTCCCCCTGTCAAGAGCTGGGGGTGGGCAAGATCCTGGGAGGGGGCGTAACTAGGCCAGCTGACCAAACTAACCAAAGGGATATTCCGTCCATATGATGTCAGCTCAGATATAAAAGCTAAGGGAAGGAGGAGGAAGGAGGGGCGTTCGTTGTTTGCAGTGTTTCCTTGCTGAGAAACCACACCACCTGCTGAAGCCCTGCTTCCCAGGAAGTGGAGGGACATCACTTGCTGATGGGGAGTAGAGAATAACGTTCTTTCTCTTTTGCTTTAGTAAACTGCTTTATCTCAACCTTGTCATGGGTTTGCCTAGGGGACAATTTTTACCACACCCCCCACAAATTGCTCTAAGGTGAGAGAAGTTTATGCA
>JAWMRA010000113.1:80141033-80198251 GCA_035584735.1 Pseudotriccus pelzelni | reverse complement strand
GGCTTTTGTCCGGAAATTCATCCGGACAAACTATTTTCAATCCCCAAGGAGGGGGACTTTTGCAAACCCATGACAACCTACAAGTCATTTTCCATCCTATTTTTATTCCTCTGTCCAGCTGGGAAGGGGAGTGATGGAGCAGCTTGGTGGGCATCTGGCATTCAGTCAAGGTCAACTCACCATAGTCATCCTTAGTTTTGTAAATACAATCTGATATTCTGTACCTGCTGGAGTTTTGCTGTTTGATTCTGGATTATATTATTGTGTAATGTTGTATTATAATAACAAACCTGTAAGAGCTAATATTCTCTCAGCGCTCATCTAGCTACAAAGTCAAGGTAGCAGTGGTTGTTTGCCTTGGTAAAAGTTTGTTTACTTTGGTAAACAAATACTGAATCAGTTAAGTAGTGCCAATTTTAATTTGCATAATTAAACTGCTTTGGAAATTATTTAGAAGTACAGTGCTATGTTGTCTTGGTATAAAATGACCTCTCCATGCATGGTTCTAAATAAATGGAAACTGATTTTGTTGATTTTGCTTTGGCATGTCTGTGAGGGCAGCAGTGTTTCAGATGGTGCTGTTTTGTCTGATTGTTGTGGACAGGTTTGAAATATGTCTGCTTTTCTGTGTAAGTTTTGTTGTAATCTAAAAACCAGTTTGCCTGTAGGGCATCCTAGCTAAAAAACCAAACTGGAAACAGATCTTTTATGTTTGAGGTTCTTTGTTGGAGGCAAAGGTGAAAGGGGAATAAAGAGAGATTATTATTATGGTGATTTGGAGAACGCCTTGATCAGAGGGTACTCCTATTTCTTTTATTTCCATCTTCTCCCTGATACTTTTTAAAATGGGCAGGAAGTATGATGGGGTTCATACTATATAAACATTCCGTTTAGTCTTTCAAATGCTTAAAAAATCATCTTTTACAGTATTTGTGCCTTAAATGCTGAAGTCTCATGGGCAATCTGAAGTAGCCTTAGTTTAAATTAGACATAGTAGTAGCACTAAGGGGTTTTTTAACATGCAGAACTAGTTCAAGAACTATTCGAGTTTTTACTTGAATACTCTTATTTGATTGACTTCTTAGTTGGATAGTTTGTCCTTGTACAAAGTGGTCATAAATGCTAGTTGCATCCCAGCTACTCCTTAGCTGCTTCTAGCCTCATCAAGTCAAAGTGCCTTTCATGGGAACCTTAACCTAACAACTTAAAACAAGTTGTAGCAGTTAGCTTTTTATGTATGAAGGTCTTGTTCTCCATCTTCTGGTAAGACATTGAACAACAAGGAGGCGAGATCACAAAAATAAAACCTCGTCTTCAGCTCTAGGAGCTGTAGATCATTGAGGCTGAGAATGATGGTATTTTCATACCTCTGAAATTTGTTTTGGTGTCTCTTAGGATGTGACTTTACCGTGCGACTTCACAAAGACATAATCTGGTATTAATGCTTTGGTACAAAAGTCTGTTCACTCCAGACATGTCTAAACTTGGACTTCTAATATATTTTTAGTATCCCAACTAGTTAATTAATTGGTCGGTTCTTTAGTGGTTGCAGTAGTCAGTGAGATTATACTTCAGGCTCACAGGTTTACTCTGAAAAACACATCCCTTGAGTTGAACTTCTCTGAAATGAGATGAATATCTATGCCCAGCATAATAGCTGTGTTTCCCAGAAAAAAAAAACCAAACCCAAAACAAACCAAAAAAACCCACCACCACCACCAAAACCCCACAAACAAACCAACCCTTTTATTCCCCTAGTGTTAAGTCAGAAGACAGCATCAACATCACAGCTCTATACCTAGCTACTTGATCAAGAATCCACATCAAGTCATCATGTTCCTTGTGTCATCTCTTAGGATTCAAGGGCTTTGTCATGAACTAAGCTGCCTTGCAATTTGTAGCACTTGCTCTGTCTCCAGCACCCATACTTTGTTTCTGTTTAGGGTCTTGTCACCTCTGCATGCAATTTGAGAAATTTCTTCTTGGCTATCCTAAAAAGACTAAAGACCATTTCTTTCTGTTATCTTTATTCCTGGAAAGCAGTGTCTTGGTGGACATTCATAATTTTTTGACTCCTTTCATAAAGATGTTTTATTTCTCACTTCACTGTATTGTTCTGTTCTTGATCTGAAGAATTTATGTATGTACAACAAGGTTATATATAATAGTTTAATTTTTACATTGCAGTTAGACATAGTATAACTCATTGGTTTGGTTTTTTTTTTATACTTTGTTTATCTGTATTTCCTGTAGGTATTTCATTAGCGAGATCATCAGTATTAAAGAGAACCACTGTATTAATTTTTTAGAGATTTCATCTCAGATATTTTCTTTTCTTTTGAGCAATAGTTAAACATAAGCAGTTGCAGCTCGCGACTACCGTACCTTAAAGGTTATCAGTGTGAAACATATGCATGGGAAAATACTTTTTCAGGAAGAAGCAAATGGGCTCTAGTTTTGGAAATGAAAATTGTCTAAGAGTACAGACCCTTGTAGTTAGTATTGTGAGGGGTGTCTTTAATCTTACTAATTGGGTTATTTTTGCAACCGAACAGTAGACAGCTCCTTTGTTGGAAAAGAAATAAAGTAGAGAGAAATTATCTGGGCCTACTAGTCAGACTTTTAAACCCCTGTCTTCATTTGGTGATTATCTGCAAGGTATGGAGGTAGATGCCATAGACAATAAAAATGAAGTACAGAATCATGAAAGGCAGAAATATTTTTTACAAGAGATACAGTGAATCTCACTTGTCTAAACTTCAGTAAAATTACTTTTGCGTGTCAAAAGCAGAAAGATGGCAGCTCAAGAAGGAGGAAGTGCATAGGATACTGGATATTGGGATATAGTAGCCAACGTTTCCATTTTAATTTCAGTTTAAATTTTGGTAAGAGTCTCAGATTACTTTCAGGGCTACCCTTCAGTTTTGTAATACAAAGATCATTGTGCTGGTAATACAGAATTGAGGAGCGCCATCTGTTCTGTTTTCTTCACGGATCATCATAATTGTATTGACAGTGTTCTTCACATTCAGCAGCAGTCAGTTGGCATAAAGATTCTTTCAATAGGTACAATAAGTATTTTCATATCCTTACGGCTGCAATGTCTGGCTTTGTCTAGTTCACTTGGCTCATCATTGCATGTTGTAGGAACTTGGACATCAACGAGGAGTTAGATTATTACTGTGCATTACATTGCTAAACTGCAGTCACATATATTTGAAAGCTAGTTCTTGGTTATCTGAAGTATTACACAAGAAATTTGAGGAAGCAAGAGTGGAAATAATTGCAAGCTGATAGTCACATGGAGCTTTTAAAGGTCCGTATTAGAGTTACCACTCCCTTTTTGCACTGTTCATCAGCTGACCACAGGCAATATATTTCATGACCTGAGGGAAATACACAGCTTTATTTTTCCTCAGTTTGCATGGAAAAAGAAAACTATTCAGATGATGAGTAGCACTTGAGCAGTACTTACATGGGAGAAACAGTATGTGATACTACAAAATCTACTTCTTTTCACTTTTGTTGTATGTTTTTAAAGGCAATGCCTGGCACTAGATTTGAGTTAATAACCAGCTCTAGTGTAGAAGACAGCTGCTCACAAAGAACATCTGTTTAAATCATATTTGGGGTTACCTGACCCCAGCGCAGCACCTTGCGCTTGGACTTGTTGAACTTCATGATGTTCTTGTGGATACACTTCTGAAGCTTGTCTGAGTCCCTGTGGGTAGTATCCCTTCCTTCAGTTGTGTCAACTGCATCACTCAGCTTCCTGTCATCCGCAAATTGCACTCAATCCCAGTGTCTGTGTCATTAATGAAGATACTGAATAGCACTGGTCCCAAGAAGGAGCCCCAAGGGACACTTCTTCCAGGTCAAATTATGGCATATGTGTTCTTGCTTTTAGTCCTAAATATCTAACTCTAAGTCAGTCCAGAGAAGTAAGTGGAACTTGATTTGACTGAAGTAGTTATGTTACCAGGCTCATTAGGGTGTACAGCGTCTCTCTGCGTCTTCCTCTGTGATGATGCCAAACACAGGTTTCCCAATTGATTTTCATTTCTTCATGATCCATCAAGTGATACAAGCCGTGGATAGCTCTGGTGATTAGAACATACCTGCCTTCTTCGCAGGGGAGAATCTGAAGCCAAGAAAAAGCTTCTTTAAATCATGTGCATGGTTCATACGGGATACCCGCTTCACTGATTTTCTCAAGTTACCTTCTTTCTTGGCTGGAGCCCTCACTTTCTTTTGAAATTTCTGTTGATACTAACAGAATTGTAGGCATTCTTTACCAGCTTTGAATTTTTTCTTGAATCAGACCTTTTGATGGTTCCTGTGAAAGCAGCTGCTCTTTTGGGTCAGTTGGGTGTTGACAGGTACTGGAGGAGTGAGAGGTGGGGATGTGCCAGTCGAAGGGGAGTCCTGCTTCTGTGGGAATGCACAGTGTGAACCTGAAGGGGCAGAGTGATCTCGCTGAGAAGTGTTGTTGCTCCTGCGCTTGCCTGTTTGCATGGAGCTGTCATTGCTTTGCTACCTCTGCCGCTGTGGAGTTTATTTCATGGAGGGAGTTCCTGCAGCCACTCTGTGTGCAGCTCCTAAAGACTCATCTCCAGATAACTTGAGCACATCAAACTTGGTGCTTGGACTTTTCTCCTATGTGGACATGCTTGAGGAAAGTCACTGAAATAGAGGTTTTGCTAGTTACTGAAGTGGTTTGGGAAGTGCAGGTTCCCTGTGTGACCACTGACTGTCATTTTCTCAGCCTCTTAGTCCTCTGGATTTAGTAGGGAATGAAAATACCAGTCCCAGGCATACATAAATTTAAGTAAACTTGCTCTTATCCAGATATGTACAGGGTAAGAATCCGTTCTTAAGAGGCAAAGAAACATACGGATGTGAACCATACATGTGTAACTTCAGGTAGTAGTAAGTAATGCCACCTTTTAGTATAAAACACTGCTTTGGTGTTGCAGATCTAGTTTTAGCAGAGAGGATTGTTCAGTATAACTTTGTAAAGTAGCAAAGCATCCTCTGGTGGGTGTGTTGCTACAGCAACATTCTTGTCAGGGTTTTGATAAAAGATTGAAAACTGTGAAATGTATTGTTTGAATATTACCTGTGGCTACATATTTTCCACAGTTTAAATCACAGATATAATACATATTTATTTTTATTGTACAGATCAAGATGATTCCCTTTTTGGAGGATTCTTGACTGTGTAAGCTGCTGCTGAAATAAAATGCCCGTTTCAGTCTCACAGAGGAACAAAACTTTGCTGCTGTGCTCTGAATGCAGTACTTGGCTTGATTAACAAGCATGTCCTGACTAGGGAGATAAATAACTTAATGAGGCCCAGGGCTGGGGGTAAAATTCTTCCTTTTTATGGTTGCAAGCCGAGCACAACAATGATTCATTAAGTGAAACAGAATGAATTTGATTTTCTTTGTACGGTGGCACTGCTGTATAGTCTAGGGACATCCAGACAAGGAAATCTGTCATACTAACGGATATTTTTGAGCGGTGTGGAGGGCATAATATAGTTCATGTAATGGCTTGGAAGTGGCTGATCTATATATATGAGATAAAAATAACACTATTTAGTGCTGAAATTAGTGCCGTTGTGTTATAGTGCAAACTTTTCTGCTTGCTTTACACAGTGTGTTTGCCACTTTTAAAAGATCGTAGTAACAGGTCACCAGCACACCAAATACTTTTTGTTAGATGGCAAATCCTCAGAATACACCAATCTGTTGATTGTATCTGTTTTGGCTTACTACTACTAAACCTCATATTTTAAAAATGAAATTTTATTTACTTCAATTTATTCTTATTAATCTGGATTTGAATTATTGAGGTCTTCATTGGACTGTCACTGGTTCTGCAGGTGCTTTTGTAATTCTCCCGTCCAGTTTTCTGCTGTTAAGGACCACATGGTATTTCTGTAAAGTTCCTAATTATCTGTGAGAATTCTATCTGGATTCTGTCATAATGGGTCAGCAGTCTTCAGTATCGTCCCTTGTGCAGATCAGATGGTGATACCGCCTAGCTGGAAGTTTTTTAGCATGCTGACTACTTTCCTATGAGTCTGTCTCTCCTGCACCATGAAACTTGATCTGATCTGGTTGTTACAGGTCTCCCTGGTCACTTGCCACGGCCTCCATTATGAATCAGTCTCTGTTGAGGTTCTTGGTTTCTTCTTCAGGTTCTCGTTTTTGCTGTGTTTATAACAGTGGGCGAGAATCCTCTTGATATTCTTCAGTCAGGCTTCTCAGATGACCAATTGCTTGGTTACATCTCTCTGGCTCCTCTTTTCTCACTCCTCTCTTCTTTCCTCTTCTGCTCAACTTAACATTTTGAGACACCTCCAGGATATGTTGTTCTGGCTTGGTAACTAAGCTTGAAATGTCCTGCACTTGCCAAAGCTTGCATGGTCTTCTGAAGAGGAGAGTAGTAAAGGTAGGTGGGCTACGTTCAAAATAAGACATCAAGTCTTTAATAGGTTAACCTAGTGTTTCAATTACTAAGTAGGATTCATGATTTCATAGATGAGCTTCCTAAATATCAACTTAATTTAGTGGCAAAAACTATTGGGCAGATTTGGCTATTTGGCTGCCAGGCCAGTTGTAACAAGTTTGGATGACCTGGATAAAAGATGGGTAAAAATGGTCCTTTATGCAACCTCTTACTGCCTTGGTCTGATATGTTAGCTACCACTTGGGGAGGTGGGTTATTGTGTTCTGGTTTGGATTTTTTAACATATTTAGTCTAAAAAGAGAATTGCATTGTTTCAAATGATTCAGAAAGGAAAGTAGTTCATTATGGCAGCGTTAGCTTTAACTATTAATCTTCAGTTACAAAGCTGACTCTGTTTGATCTAGGTAGCATTGCAAACTAACACAAAGAATTTTCCCAGCATATCTACAAGTCAATGTGAACAGTAATCTGTGCTGAATTTCTGATTACCGTGTTCATCCCTCTTTTATTCGGTAGCACCAGTAACTTGTTTTCGCATTTTACCTTTACAGGTAAAACGTTTTCGCATTTTACCTTTACAGGTAAAACGTTTTCGCATTTTACCTTTACAAAATTGGTTTTTTTTAAGCAAATATGAAATTGGATAAGCTGTAATACTCATTTAACAAAAAGCAGTTGTGTGTTGTTTGTTGTGCAAAAATACAAGTAATAACCAAGCATTTAAGAAAAAGTTTATTCCATAAGGAAAAAGGATTATATATGAGGGTGTTTTTATTTTACACTGTGAAAGGTGCAGCATTGATTACTCTGTTGTATTCTTAGTAAGAAACATCAAGTTAGGAAAGATGGTTTCTTCTGCAAGTCTTGGTATTCATGTAAACCCAAAGCTTGTCATATTCACTCTTTTAATGTGAATGCTTATATCAGCTGAACAAGAGGAAGAAATTGTTGCCTGTTCCATCCAAAACATTGGTTCAAGACTCCAAAAGTGAAGTATAGTATCCTTTCCTGGAGTGTTTTTTGTTCAGCTTTGCTGTTTCGCCACTGGCATCCCTAAACATGTCACATATGACAAGTCAGTAATGGAAATCATAGTACTTCTGGTCATATGAGTATTAGGACAAAGGGAGGCTCTTTGCTGGAGTTTCTTTCAGGATTCTTTGAAGCCAACTGCTTTGTTCTGATCTGATTATTCCTAGTGCATTGATCAAAATTGCTAAGTGGTACTGAAATAGATGTTTGCTAATATTGTTAGCTTGCTTATCCAGTTCTCCTTTGTTGCTTCAGCTCTATTTTACTCTTCCTTGATTTCTCTGCCATGATATATAATGCTTTTTTGCTGCTGTTAGGAGAGCATCATATTGACTGTTAGAGTAAAACAGACAATATTCAAGTCAGGTTCAAGGTACCAGTAGGAAGCACTAGAACAATCTTCTGCTGCAGGAGAGGGATATATGACTTCTTTTAAGGTGACTGTGTATTAGGATCTCCTTTAAAACCAAACTAGGCTTTAATGCAGCATTTGCTAAAACCTGCATATTTCTTACCTGTTCTGTGAATTTGAATTCAAAAGAATACAATACTTTTGATCTGTGTTCAGGCTGAGTTATATATAATCTGGTGGTAGTACTGTGACTGCAAATGACCACATGAAACTCTTTTCTGATTCTGTTAGTATAGTTGACATTTTTTATGTCAACTGTAGAGGGTTTATTTTGGACATTGCCAAATGTGAGAACGTTCTTAACAGTACCAGTGGTTAACTCAGTACAGATAGCAAGCATAGACAGGGCAATGCTGAATTTAAATTAGGCTAAGCTTGGTAGAGCTGAGGATAGGAATAATCCTAGTTTTGTTTTGTCTTGCATTTTTTTAATGTGACTGACTTGCCTTTCAGGAATAGTTAAAGTTTGGTTTTCTTACTTTCTATAATACATAAACTTGCTCCAAGTATGATTTTATCATTTGAGTTGCATGTATCTCAGACACAGCAAGTTTTTACATTGTTGCATTTGCACATTAACAGTTAAACAAAATTTTACCATTTCATGTTACAATGAGTTGAGAACCACTTTATTCCATTTTTTGTTCAGGTATGTGGGGGGACTCTGGAGGAGAAGAGCTTTGTTTAGAGGGGTCTAACTTGCCTTACCAGAACAAACCTTGTCAGAATTGAACCACTGTTGTAAAAATTCTTTTAATTATAGCTGACCTTAATGAAAAGGTCTGTGACTTTTGCTAAATGGCCTTGACAGTATGAGCTGTGTAACTTGCTTTCACACTGACAAACCTGATTCCCATCTGTGATGAAATAGCTGGTTCTGCAGATGTGGGGATAGCAGCAGATGCTGCGGACTTGGTGGGAGCAAGTGAGGTAAGGGAGCTCAGAGAGGCTATTGAGAGGGATGTCAGCATCCAGGGGGAATGGGCTGACACACAGTTCAGCCAAGGCGAGCACCAAGCCCTGCAGGTGGGAGAGACTAGCCCCATGCACCGGGAGAGGCTGGGGACCAGCTCTGGGGACACCAACCCAGCTGCCTTCCTGAGCAGCCTCCAGGGTGCCCTTCTGGCAGACCACCAGCTACACCCTCAGCTGTGCTGGCACCAGTTGAGGGAGATTAATCCCTCTATTGAGAACCTGTGGGACTGCATCTAGGTACTCATGGAGGAAAATCCTAATAAATTATAGTCACACAGAAACAGTTTGCCTACAAAGGCTGCAGTCTGTCCTTCAGGATACTCACAGCTCCATCAGGCATTCCTCCAAACAACATATTCTAATGGCCCTGCTTTCAGCTGGGTGTCAGAAAACCAAAATTGCTCTCTCTTGCTCTTGGCTTTCTGCCTGTTATGCCCCTCAAGAAGCAAAGGGCAAAATTGATCATCTTAATATGACAGGCTGCATGCAACCAGAGATCCAAGATATGGTTTGGATGTTGACATGAGAACCTTATTAGCTACTCTGCCTTAATGTGTGTCTGAGTCCCCCAGCCTTGACTAAAATGAACAGAAGCCTTTTGTATTTTAGGTGGTGATGATTATTCCATCACTCTCATGAGTTTTATTTTGAAATCACTGGTTGTAAGTATTCGTGTGGCAAGTAGGAAAACAACTTTTTGACTAATGATTCTTTGGTGCGTAAATGGTGTCTTTAAAATGCATAGTTCATACTCGTTTCAGGGCCATGTAAAAAGCAATATCCTGAAGGTACCTGTATCAGTAAGGTGGCAAGACAGAGAACTTAAAATAAAGGCTAGAACTTTCAAATTTACTTGCTTTAGAAGCTGAACTGCAGAGGTGAATGTCTAAAAAATGAGTTTTCAGTGCCTTAATTACAATATGTTCTTTAGGCTTCTGTGTTTGGAAAATACGAATGTAAAATGAATCATATGATGGTACCAGAGGGAGGAAGTGTCAGTCATAACGTTTTTATATGATCAAAGGATGATTGTGTGTGGAGTCTGAGTTTCAGTGGTTACTGAAACAATAAATTTCAAGGAAAAAAGGCATGATTTGAGAACATGCAATTCATATTAAGGTGAATATATGTAATCAATAAGGAAGGTGGTCTGCTAGTGAGGAATATAAAATTTAAAACTTACATTTGTTCCTGAATTTTTGATTGTTGTTTCCTTTTTCCTAAACAGACTTTGTTAGAGTATGCAGAAAAGTGGAAAACATCAGAAGACCCTCTGCCTTTGCTGGAGGTGTACACGGTGGCTATCCGAAGTTACGTAAAAGCACGACCTTATCTTACCTCTGAGTGTGAAAATGTAGCCTTTGTGCTTGAACGGTTAGCACTGTGAGTATATTCTTTTTCGTTACTAAACCCAACCTGTACGATATTAACTTTGCGCTGCCTAAATGCTTTCCCACTCTGGTGTTAAAAAGGTTAGGAAGCACCTCCCTTCCTCACAGTGGGTGCTGTACGTGAGAGAAAATATCTTTGGTTATTGGAAATGAGGCAAGAAGGACTCCTGATACAGGACAAACCAACATTCTTGGATTGAAATACTTTGCTGCTATTGATCTGCATGCAATCTGAAAATGCATCAGTTTACACAGGTTTTTACAGGGTTGGATTTGATGACAAATCCTTTTTTTTTTTTTTTTTTTTTTTACAGTGACTTTTAGAGGGTTTGCTTTCACAGTTTCTGCAAGAGTGTCTGTGACCTTTTCTTTACACATTCAAGGAAAGCAAACTTTTGTGACTGATGTTTCGGACAAATAACTTTTTGGATATTAGAATAAAGAATTGTTAATTATACGTTTTAAAAGTCAAAAACTGCCTCAAATAATTCTCCCATTTGACTTCCAGAAGCTGTATTGAACTTCTGCTGTGTCTGCCTCTGGATTTACCTGAAAATAAATGGGAAGAATTTCAGGCTTTTGTACAGGTGAGTTTGATTCATGGAGTGAAGTCTTAATAGCTTTTCAGAATGGTTTGGAAACCTAGGAGTGTTGAGCATGTACTGTGTCTGTAAAGAGCAAAGCCTTCAGCTGGAAATCCTATGTACTCTGCAGTAATTGCTGAAGGTCACGTTCACGTGCATGCAGCAGCTGTAGAGAAAAAAATATTTACATATTATTGAAGGAAAATTCCTGTTTTAAGGTATATTAACACTCTTAGAAATGAAATATCATATAAGTAATTCTTTATTATATGTGGTTGTACATTTGAAACTTATGAATGAAAGTCCTCTTGGTACTGCAGGATTGTTAGATCTCACAGAGGGCACTAGCTGGTTAAGGTTAGAGCTCTGCTTTAAAGGAGGGTGTTGGAACAAGTTCTGCTCTTCAGTATTTATCAGAAATATGTAGTGGGAGGTCCTGTCTACAATTTAGAAATAAAAAAAAATTGTCCTGTCTACAGCTTAAAAGCAAAGGGAATGGGGATAGAGGAAAGAATAATACTGAAAAAGACCAGATACAGTTAACTCAGGATTCTCAGCCTAAATAACATAGGAAGATGCAAGGCTGATTATTTTATAGTGAATTTTGACTACCAACTACCTGATATAAATCAGTTCTGCAGAGATGTGTTTACTGAGGTGTTCCACAGCCTTCAGAGCAGGTCGAAAAATAATAGAAAAGTGAAAAGAAGGATGTTAACCTTTTCTTGTTTTTTTAAGGACCAGTGTAAGTTGTGCATTACTGCTTCAGCTGATTTTTGCAGGTACTTAGTTTGCTCCCGAGTGTATGTCTGCTCCCAGATTTAAACTAATATATAAATGCAGTGAAACGTATTTTAATTGATTTTAACACTCCAGCCTGCTTTCATCTTATTTGCCTAGAACCATGCAGTGAGGTCTTACAGCTAAAATTTCTCACTATTACAGAAATATTTTTCCAGTGTCTCCAGCACTTAGAAATTGAGCCTTTGAAACGTTTGAGAAGAGTAATAGTTTAGGCAGCTGGTACCAAACCAATAAGTGGACCAGAGAAATTACTCCTCCATTTTTAAAAGAGAGGCCTATTTCAAAATTTAGTTTCAGAAATTTCAGAAGTAGCCCTCTTATTAAATCTCAAGGGGAGTTTGAGGCACTCAGTTGTTTTGGTTTCTCAGACTAAATCTTAGGCCACAGTGGCAGAAGTAAGATCTGTATCAGCTGAATATTAAGATTGGTTTGTTATACGTTTAACTCTTTACCTGGTAAGGGGCTATTTATTCCACATAAGGTATAAAGGAGTCTTAAAGACTCATTAATAATGTCTTTTTAACAATACTTTGTTTTGTAAAATATATTTTTCAGGTGGCTCATAAAAACTTGATGGAAAATGGCAGCAGGGAACTGCACATTTTAACTACACTTACACAAGAGAAAGGAGTGTGGAAAAACCCAGTATTGTGTGGTATTCTTTCCCAGGAACAGTTGGACCCAGATAAAGGTAAAATTTAAAATTATGGTTGGGATAAAATATACCTCATTTTTAAAATACATTGAAATGTTATTATGATACGTGGAAGGTTTTTGTTTCATATAGTCTGTGATAGTTTATAAGCTATATAAATAAATATACATGTAGCATTGTCTGACTCATTAAGACATTATGTTCATAGGAGTATAGAAGTTATGTTGGTATTTTGTACAAAATATAATCATACCTTGAGATCTCCTGCAGTTTTCTTTATAAGCCATGTGATGGCAGTTTACATACAGGCTAATTTACAATGGGGTAAGTTCAGTACTATAATACAAAAATTACTTGACATGAATAAAAAAACTCCAAACTGTGTATGTGTTTGTATGTGTATATATATACATTTAACGAGAATAGCATTTACTCAGTTATGAAATGCCAAGAGGGCCATTACTGAAGATTCATTTAGACCTGAGTTCTGAGAATGGCTGATAGAAGTTCCATAGGGAAGGGTATATGATCAACAGGGCTTACAGTGATACTGTCCTCATATATTATTACCATTGCTGATGATTGCGATTCAGAAGTGGTATCCTTGTGTTAATAAGTCTTAGCTGGTTTTTTGATTCTGTGCCTAGTTGGTTTTAGAATCTTTATGAAGTGTCATACCTGAGCATCTGTGTCAGAGCTGCACTGTTCTTATATCAAGTAAACTAGTTCCTCTTACTGTCTGCCTGCCTTTACCCTGGTGCCTGCTTATTTCATGTGATAATCTCTAGTTATTAACAAGTAAACAATTCTTGTGTCTTTTAATGAATGCATCATAAGACATGATTTGTTAGACTGATATCATATCTTCTCTCTTTGGTAGTGTCTGTTCTATACTATCTTCTGGCTTGACTGTCCTATTCCTCATATGGGGAACGAAAGCTTCCTTCTGCATTCCTTTCATAATGTTTTCTAACATTAGACTTGTTTCTTGACTGAGCATTGAACAGGTGTTTTCTTAAATCAGGACTAAACCCGACATTTTTCTTCCTTGAGTACTAGTACCTGTTTCAGTGCTAGCGCTTTCCCCTAGCCTATTTTTCTGTGTATACAGGTAGGACATCTTTTCCTCAATGAAAATAATTTTGGTGACTTCATCAAGATTTTAGTCTTGTCTGTTATGCCACATTATGGACTACTGGCATGTTTTAACTACCCTGCTTTTGTCAGCATGTTTTGTGACCTTGTTCTCTACTGCCCCTTTCCAAATGTTTGTAAAAATGCTGGATATAGGTAGAGGCTTCTGGTACAGATCCTCCAGAAACCCACTGAGTTTGTTGGTTTTCTTTTCTTTTTCTATTAACTGATAATTTACCCCTGTACAAGGATCTTTGTTTTACTACCAAGAGAAGTTGCTATCTTTTAGGGATTTGAGGGACCTCTTCTAGTGCCTGTAGAAAATTAATTGGATCTCCTTTTATTCATACTGCCACAGCTCCCACAGATAAATCCAGTAAACATCTAATCTTTTTTTTTTTTTTTTACAAAAGTTCTGCTTACTCTTCCACAAGATTTCCATTTTGATGCTTCTTTTAATTATTTATTATGCATCTGATAGAGATTGTGGATTTGCATGCAGTTCTTGGAGTCTCCCAGAGTACTCCTTTTCTAGCTTCCTATCAACCACCTGCCCGTCTACTCTGCCCTGGTGAGGCCACATCTGGAGTGCTGTGTCCAGTTCTGGACCCCTCAGTACAAGAGAGATGTGGAGCTCCTGGAACAGGTCCAGCAGAGGGCTGCAAAGATGGTAAGGGACTGGAGCATCTCTCTTATGAGGAAAGGCTGAGGGAGCTGGGCCTGTTCAGCCTTGGTAAGACTGAGAGAGGACCTCATCACTGTCTTTAAGTATCTGAAGGGAGGGTGTCAGGGAGATGGAGCCAGGCTCTTCTTGGTGGTACCAAGCAATAGGACAAGAGGCAACAGGCAGAAACTGATGTGCAGAAATTCCTCTCGAATATGAGGAAGAACTTCTTTATTGTGCAGGTGACCATGCACTGGAATAGATTGCCTAGAGAGGTTGTGGAGTCTCCCTTCCTGGAGATACTCAAGAACTATCCAGACTCAATCCTGGGGAATGTGCTCTTGAATGACCCTGCTTGAGTAGAGAGGTTGGATCATTGTGATTCCTTCCACCCGTATCCATTTTGTGATTTTTGTAATGAGTTTTGATGACTATTCATTTTATCAGTGTTTTCCTGCAAAGTTTTTTACAGACATTTCAGGTTTCCTTTTGCTTCTGAATGTTGTTTATTCAGGGACGTTTCTGCCTTGGACTTGACTTACTGAATCTTATAACAGTTGTTACTTGTATCAGTGGCAAGATTGTTGTCATTACACATCCTTATTTTTGTTTCTCAGTTGACAAGCTGTTTTCTAGCTATTGTCATCCTCTGCAATATTGCATTATTTTGTGCCATCTTCTTGCTAATTGAAAGGCTGTTTTAGTAATACCAAAACTCTATTTTCCTATTTTTCTTGTCTATGATCAAGCACTCCCAGTGTTCTATCACTTACCCTCTCTCAGTGGACAGCTGCCTCTTATCAGTCTTCAACCTTAACTCCAGTGTAAGAGTTGTTGGAATATTTGTAAACTTCACTTACAGGACTTTGGGGTTTGTTCTTAATGTTGCTTTTACCATTTGCTATTTCAGAAGTTCCCAAGTATTTAAGCAGTCAGCTTGTTACACTGGGTGTTATCATTTGGCAGATTTGATTAACTTAAGTCTTTGAGTAATGGCTAGTGTAAACATTTGTCTGTTGGAGGTGAAATTATTACTTGAGATTGGAGGTGTTTTTCCTGATCATCTTAGGCTTTTGATGCCTCAGTTTGGTTCAGTTATTCCTTCATGGGTTTTTTATTTTATTCCAGTCTTAGTTATCTCAATTATGACCTATTTATTCAGAATCTTTGCCATAAGTGGGTATTTATTGAGTTTTAGGTTGGTGATTATCTCATATGGAAGGCCTCTGCTGTTGACTCCTAAAGGACAGTTTGCATCTTTGCATCTCCTGTAGGAAGTGCAGCTTGGTGTCTGTTTCACCTCAGAGATAGATCCTTTTGAATTCCTTTATTTTCAGTTGTACAAACTCAGGACATAGTATGAGATAAGTTCATGTTCTCTGACTGCACAGTGCAGCTTTTTCGTTCTGATTACAGACGAGGAAATGCATGCTTCTCTGAACTGGGTTGTTCTCTTCCACTCCTAGTTTTGAGAATGGTCTATTGCATGGGCTCCACCTAAATATGAGCAGGAAGTACTTGCTTCGTAAGATCTTAGGGAGACTATTCTCTGAGTGCCATGTCATTAAGTAATTGCCTTACTGCCTTGGGCACTGCTTGATTTTCTGATGAGTGTATGTTTGTAAGGATTTGTGCACTAAGGAGCTTGGAAAAAACCTGGAAGATGAATACCCAGTTGTTTAAAGCAGTGTTGAGAACAGCATGCCTGTCACTGATTTCTTTGCTGAGGAGTATTGCTGCATTACTACAAGGTGTTGATACAGTACTATGATATAAAAAATAGTAAAATCTGTCTTGAACTGTAGTGCAGGAACTACATGCATACAGTATATACAGATTTGTGGGTTTGTGCGCATGGAAGATCTTTTTTCACATTGGAAGTATTCAGCTACTTGTCACCTGTTTGGGTGACAAACATTGGTATGGCCCTGGATTTTTACTCTATGACCACAAAAGTTGGGAAATGCCACTTAAGTTATCAGATTCTATAATAATAAATGAAAGAGAATCTTCTCGTGGGAACTGTTTAATGCTGATACCCCACTTCAGTTGTTTCTGAAGATAATTTATCTCTCTCCTTTACAAATGAAACATGAGCATTGTCATTTGTGACAGTACTTGTTTCCACAATGTTAGTCTGTGTTGTTTGGAGGACTAGCCTGGAAATGAGTATTTGGATCCCTTATGGGCTGAGAAATACATTTTTTCTTGTTCTTGACTCCAAAGAAACTTTAATTGCAGCAACTGAATTGCCAGTAGGGTCTTTGGTTATCATCTGTGGTCCTCCTGAGTGCACATCTGGAGTTGATAGCACTACTTGTGACTGCCATCTGAGAGATTTCCTGAGAAACTCCTTGAGTTTCACAAATCTGTCTGGTATTGCGTCATGGATCAATCTACATTAATTTAAGAGCTCCCAGGCAATTTTCTACTTAAGAATTCAGTGCTGAAAGGACAGATTATTCCCCCAGCTCCTTGTATCTTGTTTCTTGCCTCTCTTTCTTGCCTATGTCTTTAGCCAACAGGACAACAATTATGTGACTAATTCTGGTAACCAAATTCTGGTTCCTCAGCAGCATTACGTCTTAAAAGTGTGCTCAGGATCTGTAAGCTACTTGTTTGTTCATGTGCATTTTCTTCTTTTTCCATCCTATCCCTATCTCCTATGCCTTTAAAGGATGTTTGTCAGATTTGGAGTTCTATTCAGGTAGCATCGTAGACATTTTAGACTTGAAAGATCACCCAAAATTACATAATCCCATTGGGTCACAGGGATAGGAAAGTACCAGTCTTCTCAAATAACATTTCAAAGATCCGTTGGGAGCACGTTGGTAACATTCTTTGCTGTGGAGCACCGCTCTACCACTTCCCGTCAGCCTCACATAGTGGGACCAGCTAGTCTCAGTACTAAAGCAGAAAGAAATCTGGAAAGACATACGAAAATAAAATCTCTTATCCACTCCATTAAATTCAAGAAGTCAGTATTAGCTGTGATCACTGACTAGTCAGAAAGGAAATGGTTCATGCACGCATCAGCTGTTTCCATGTTGCTGTCAGACAGTGCATTGTGTTTGCATGCTGACTGGACCTGCTTCTACTTCAGGATTCACCTGCACGACTTTTTTTCTTGACGTTGCGTATGATGAACAAGAAGTACATGTATTTGGAGAGAGGAATTTTCCACATTTCTCCACTGCATTAATTGGTTAGCGAAGGAAACCTTACTAAGGTTGTTTTACTTTTTCACATCATAGTGTGTCTTTCGTCTTACTGGACACCTCCCAAACTACCAAATAGCCTAATTTGAGACTAGGACTGATCTTATTCTAGAATTAAAGCTGATTTGAGTTCATGACAACCAGAAATTAGGTTTCCTGAAGTTGTGTGGCTGTCTGTCTAGCAGGATTTCTTAGTGTGCCATAGACTGAAAGCTAAAAAAAAAATCTGAAAATTGTTTGGGGTTATGCGGTAGCCTATTCAATGCTGAAACATTCTAATACTGCACTACTGTCCTCAGTTTCTGTCAGTGTGGCTTGTGCTGTTCAGCACAAACCTGTTCTTCCATCCTTGAGATTGTCATTTTCTTGTAGTGATGATGTAGTCCTTCAAAGCTGTCATTGGTGTCTGCTCAGCTGGTACTGAGGGTGAGTGGAGGAACTCTAGGGGAAAAGGAGCTCAGATAACCCTACAAAAAGCCAGGCTGCCACTATTTTTTTGATACCGGATTCTGATTATCCTTAGATATATATATCCTTATTCTGGATGCCAAGAGTTAAGTTCTTGAATTTTTCATAAGTGTAAATGTAGTAGGGACACTTCTGAAGATTGTCCCACTGAAAAATGATCAAGGATAGTACCATCACTATTCAGAGATTATCAAGGTGGAGAAAAGGCAGAATTTAACAGCCAGCATGGATCTATTTTCAGTAATCAGAGCATCCATCACCAGAAGTTGAATGATACCAGCAGCCTCACTTTTGAGAGAAACAAAAAACCCAGTGTTTTCATTCTGGGTATACTCAAAAAAGCCCTCTGGACTTTTTATCCTTTCACTGGAAAATATGCCATCATAAAAGCATCCGGGATTGGTGCTGCCTTCAGCAGAGTTGTGCTGAGTTGTTGTTCATATGAAGGATTCTGAGTCCAGCTCCTGGTAAATATGAAACTCCAGTTCAGAGTCACCCACAGTGTGAATGCACGAGTGGACTAATACCTGAAGATGACTAAAGAGCTTACCAACTAGTAACTGAAGTTCGTCGAGGTGGGTTGTCCACATGTACATTTACTCCCTGGTTTCATCCTTCTTGGCCAGGGCGAGGTTGAGAAGACATGAAGGTCTGTTGTAGATAAATCTATACCTACCCTGCAATTGATGAAGGGTGGCGTAGTAGGATTATGAGTGCTTTATAAGGCAAACGTTCTTTGCTTTGTGCTCTACACGTCCTCCAGTCAGCCCAAACATGACATACATGTGTAGACTGTCTACCACAGAGAACCTGTTACTGCAGAATTGTGCATGTGGGTTATTCCTGCTCTCATGTGCTGCTAATCTATGGATTACTTTTTGTCTCTTTTAATCTGTGTATAATATAAGCATTATCTGTAATAAAAGTTCATAGTCTTCCTCACAAACTTGGCATGGAATCCCGTGGTTAGTAGGACTTGACACGCCAGCTATGGGATTCAAAGGAGTATTAGAGAAACTGTGTCTAAAAGCTTGTATTTCAGTACCCCCAAGTTAATTTGCTAGAGTGGTAGATCTTAGTACCACCTGTCAAATGTCATCTGCTCGCCTTTTTTTCTCTCATGTTAGTTCTGTAATTTTATATGAATTCTGCACACGCCTTGCACAAACATGTTTGCGAATTTCAATGAGCAGGGGAACATTGCACTAAAATTACATTTAATTTTTTCCAAGAATCATTCCCATTAAGTACTTCAGGGTTTGTGCTCAATTCAGTGACTTGTGCTAGAAAAGCACTTGTGCCTCAAAGTGATTTTATGAATTTACAATTGTCAGTTTGTTACAATTTGTCTACAATAACTTTTGAAATAGACATTGCAAGATAAAACAGATTTATCAAATGTTAAAAAAACAGAAAAAAGGCACAAACCCCTCAAAATCTCGTTGTTAAGACTGTTCCCCATCACAGATTTACTCCTGTAACCTTGGCACTGTTTTTGTCTAAAAATGTCATCTGTAGTTCAGTTACGAAATAAATATAATTAAAATTCATGTTTTGAATGAGCTTTCAAATGTTAAACTTCATGGTTATAATCACTTGGATTAGAATAAAGGCTTAAGAGCTAATATGTAGCTTTAACCCTGAGGTCTTCCTATATCTTGTTGAGAAGATAACAGAAAATGTTCTGCTGCTTATGCAACACAGGCTGGCTGAAGCAGTAAACACTAAAGGAAGGGGATTACTGAGTTCTAGCAGATAGAACATAGAGTCTAAAATATTAAATGCAGTAATTATAATAATAAATCAGAGTGTAACATCTTGGGTTACTGATATAGCTTAAAGTCTAAGGTCTTCCTGTATCTTGTTACAGAAATAAGGTAAAATGTTCCAGTGTTATTCCAGGCAGACTATCTGGGACTAAATGTTATGGGTGAACGGATTATTGGAACTGATAGAGGAAGAGCAAGGCTGAAACTATTGAATGTAGTTAATCACTGGGTCATTTGTGGGTTGACAAGAGTATGAATGTTCTTTGTAAGGCATTGGTAATGACATTAAAGGAACATTCATCTCCTGCTTAAAAGGCAAATGTCCTCTAATAAATACCAAAAATGGCTACTGTCTGCCAGTTGTCTGTTAGCACACTCTGGTTTTCCTTTATTCCTATATGAATAAAAATCTGGTCATAGCTTCATCAACATGGGGAGAGGAAGAAGGAATTCATATTTAGTTTGAATATTCTTACACATCAGTTATCGCTGATCATTTGTCCCAGGGCACAAGAATCCTGAACAAGTAATTGAGAAATTGGTTGGAATGATAATTCAACTATAAATCTGAATATGCATGAAAGATACTGATGGCGTCTAACAAGCCTGATTTCTGCAAAAACCTGTATATTGTGCCCTAAAATTTTGTGTGATAAAGTGATAAAGAACACAGTTGGCCTAATTTTGATTTCAAGATGGCCTTTTAGCAATATTCTGTATAAGTAGCTAAAAGACAGAGAAATCACGAGATAAAAAAACTGCCATGAATCAAAAACTAACTAGGATGGAAGGAATCAAAGAATAAAATGAGATAATTATTTGTCTTTTAGTAAACCTCATGTTTGATATGCTAATCTCCAAATACTAGAGACACAATTTTTCACATGCCGAACATACTTATTTCATCAAGACCGAACAGGACTTTGCAAGTCAAGAAAACATAAATTAACAGGCAACATGATTCAATTGAAATTAAGGGCAAGTAAATTAAGATGAATATAATGAAGGTTTCTACCAAGATGTGTCAGGAAGTGAGCACTGCAAATGCCCACAAGGTTTCACGAAGGAGTGATGAAAATACTCAAAGGCTGGAAAAAAGCTCATTTAGAAAAGATCAATATTTTACCCTGTTAGTGAAAGTGTATAATGAATCTGCTGTTTTTCATGAAAGAATGGAAACAAAAAGTGTAGAAAATTCTGCTGATTTTTAAAAGATTTAAGAATATGTAATGAAATTAAAATGTGGATAATTGAAAACCAGAATATTTTTTTATGCAGTGTATATCCACGTTGAGGAAACAGTTGCTACAGGGAGGGGTTGGTGTCAAAAGAAACAAAAGTGATTGTCTAGGTGTCTAGTTTTAATGACTGACTTTAAATATTTTGAAAGTAGTATTAAACCTCATGCTTCAAAGCTGAAACAGTTTTGGTCTTAAAGATCTGGATTAGACACAAGATGTATATTTAAGAATGGGAATGTTAACCTGTGCTCCCCTTTTTTGTAGGATTCTTATGCCTTCCCCTAAAGCACCTAGAGTTGAGTTGTTAGCATAGACTACAGAGTTTAACTCTGGTAGGAGCATATCTGAAAAATGCAGGTAATACCCATGTCTTATGAGTTTTAAACTATGCACAGTAAAATGTATACAAGATAAGCCTCTCTTGTAGGAAACTTATTTGTATTGAAAAACTTCTAAATAAGCTTGACTGCATTCTATGGATGTGTGTATGAAACATGTAACACCAATAGAAAGCAGTTCAGATACTTCTACACTTGTCACATATATCCTTTAATAGCAAGATCTTTAAAAGGCAACGGTTAGCAAAGGTGTAACACAAATGTACAAAGGATGTGAGTGCAGTGGCTTTGTGTTGCCTTTCTGTAGAGCTGTAATTAAATGGTATCTAAATATTTTAATATTTATATGCTTTCTAAATTTGTATAGTGTATCTGTTTTGCCAAGAAATTAGAATTAATTAAAACCTGCAGGTAGATACAAGGCCTGTGACAGAGAATCCTTATGATAAAGAAGTACAATTGACACAGAAGCTTCTCTTCATCTTTGTTTCATACCTTTTGTGCTTGTTTTGATTTGTATAAATTTTAGGGGTCAACCATAAATGAGTAAATGTCATCTGTTAACTCTGTAACATGCATATAATGTTTTGGCTTTTTTTTTTTTTTTTAAGTGAATGAATTTTTAGTGTCTGAAGGCCCTGTCCTGCTGGATATGCGTATTAAGCACCTAATGAAAACAAAGCAATTAACGCAAGCTACTGCCCTGGCAAAACTCTGCTCTGACCATCCAGAAATCAGTGCAAAAGGCAATTTCAAACAAACCTACCTGGTCTGTCTTTGTTCAGGATCACCAAATGAAAAGCTAATGGAAGAAGTAAGTAAAAAAATGAAGAATATTTTTTTTAGGCTCATTTCTTTAATGATAATAAAGTCACTAATCATAGGCTTGTTTTCTATAGAAGAGGTTTTTCTCTTAAAATATGATCTAAAAATAATTTTATTTTTCTTTTAAATCACTTCTGAGTAGTCATGACTCAAAACACTTGTGGAAGTGTTAAATATTAGGTTGCTAGTGGGCATTTTCTGCTTGTAGGCATTTCTCTGCCACAACTTTTTGGATTTTGCTTGAAGTATTTTAAAACTCTGCCTCAGGTCACATTAGTAACATGAAGTTAATGGTTTTCCCATTCTTATTATTTTAGCTATAGCTTTTTCTGTGTCTAATACATAGAATGGGGCCCTTTAGATGCTACTTGCAGTTCAGAGAATAAATATAACCTCTTTTGACCCAAATTCCTGGGTGCGATTAAAGGTGAAATCAGATACTTTATCTGATTTGTAATATAAAATCCTTCTAATTTAAATTCAGAAATCAAAGAGGGGAAGACAGCTTTGCCCTTTTGCATTCTTTCAGGTGGCATCTTCATTTCTCATCCCATCCAAAAGTTTTAGCTGAGCTTTTTTCCTTCTTAGAGGATAATTAACTGCAATTGTCACTTTTCTTGTCTGTCTGTATCTCTACTGTCTTTTTGTTATTGCTGTCTTTTTATGTTAATAAAAAGTATTAAGCATATTGCAGTTGATCATAAAGAGATGAAAGCTAGGCCATAATTGGAGCCAAAAAGGTTTCCTACCCTAGAGAATGACTAAATTCCAAGATGACAGGTTCTCACTGAGCATGTTCTTCGGATGCTCAGTAGGATTGCATCTGTCATGCTCTCCCAGCTCTAACTGCTGCAAATCCTGCCAGAACAGGCTCAGGAGGTGCTGTGATAGGGCTGTGCAGTCCTTATCCTTGTTTTCTGAAGACATTCAATGGGACTTGGAATTTATGAGCCTGCAAATATGCTCCCTTCATTACTCAGCCCCACCGTGCTCCCAGAGCAGAGTGGGCTCGTTCAGTGAATGAACTGGGAATCCTCAAAAGGAATGGGGTAGCCTTGTTTCTTTGGATGCCATAATGTACAGCTAAGTTCAAACTGCATCATCAGAGAACCTAATTCAGATATTTCCAATCTTTGGATTGCTTAGATTTGCAGCTCCAGCTTGCAGCAATGTTTCCAGTATTACTGACCGTTCTGGAAAGATCATGTATTACCGAGAGAAGGCAGATACGCTTTAACATGTCAAAGTGGACTTATGAACTGAGAAGGACAGTCATTTGGTAGTATGAGAACAGTAAGAAAATGGTAAAAAAAATAAACTGTAAAAAAGTATATTAGTGGTGGGGAAATTTTTATGTCCATTAGGCAGAAAAGTAGCATTTGAGCTCATTTTCAGCTTGGGTTAGTCTAGTAGTTTGCTTCAATAATGTGAAGAATTCAGATCTGCAGTATGTGAAATGCTAGACTGACAGACTTGATGGCTGGACCCATACAGACCTTTGTTGGAAACTGGGTCCCTTAGGAAGTCTGAGAGGCTGGTAAAGCTTTTAATGAAAAAAATTCCTTTATTGTAAATTCAGTTTGCCATATTCTTCTCTAAGCTTTTAATTGATAGACCCTGTCTGAGACGGGGTACTGAGCAAAGCAGACCTTCAGTCTAAATTGCTATTACAGTTATACTGTTCCATCCTAAGAAATTCAGCTTTCTTTAGAAGATGGCTTTGAAGTTATTAAACCTCAAATGATGTTCAGTGAAAAGTAACGAGTGTATTCCCAAAGTGTCAATTTAGAGGTAAAAATGAGGAGTTGTAGTTTGATGGCTGGAGCAGTAGCTGGACACTACAGTGCCCAGTGTAGCTGTGCTGCCACCTTATCCAAAGTACTGAACCACCTGGGTGTTTGGGTGGGCACTTCTGGTTCTTGCTTTGGGTGGTCTTGTGATTTCTCAAGAGAGAATTCCAACAGAGCTGCTGGCCATGGTCAGACTATTCTGCTGGAGTTAAAGAATAAATATCAGCATATCCTGCCAGATGCACTAATTGATGTAATCAAGCCAGTCTGCTGAGAATCAAATTGGACAGTAGTTGTTATAACAAGTGCACTGATTCAGTACTGATACAGCTGTCTAGTACTGCTGGGCAACTGTGGTTTTTCCTTTGATCTGCCATGAAACTAAGATCTTGAACAAGCAAATTATATTCTAGAGACTGCAGTGTTCTTCCAGAAAAGCATACAGTTGACCTGCTTCTTAATGTACAGCTTTCCTTTTCCTTCGTATCTTTGATTTTTCTTTAAAAATACTGGAACATTTGTGTTAAACCTCAGATCACCCACCTGTAGTATTAAAGCAGTAGTAACATCAAGTAAACTGAGCTGGAATTTTAAGGAAGTTTTATTTCTGCAATTTAAAACTGTAAATCTGCGTATGACAATTATAATATTAATGTAATATATATTAATAATTAATGTACTTCAAAATTCTTAGGTTACTGGAACAGTAGAAACAAGTTTATATTCACTTTAATAAAATAACTTCTCTGGTGACATAGTCAGTTTTGACACTGTCTAGAAACGTACTGATTTGTTTTTTAAACTCATCTAAATATTCACTGAGTTCTAAATTAGTCTTTTTGCAAAGGCTCAGATGACTGGAAATGAAAACACTTTCTTAGTCTTGTTCCTTTCTTTCCTCTTTTCTAGATTGCAGAAGTAGATTGCAAAGATGCTCTAGAAATGATTTGTAACCTAGAATCTGATGGAGATGAAAAAAGTGCTCTAATTTTATGTGCAGCATTTCTATCTCGCCAGCTGCAGCAAGGGGAGATGTACTGTGCCTGGTGAGTTTGAATCTTGTTTTTTGTCTAGTGGAACAACAATTTAGTCTGGGAAAGCTAGAGCTGATACATAAGACATAAGTGAACTTTCTTCGCTGATAAAATTTGTGAGCTAGACAGGAAGGAGATAAGGCTCTTGGAGAGTTAAAAAAGAAAAAAGGATTTTGCAAGATTACCTTCCATTATAAGAATTTGAAGGCCAGACATAATGATGAGGGAAATACCAATAGCTGGTTAATAATTTTTCTGTAGAAATAAGGAATTTAGTATCTTCAGGCAACTAGTCGACATTATGTCAGCATTTAATGGGTAGTTCCCATCTGTCCTTCTGTAATAACACTGTTTCTTTTTCTAACACACTTTTAATAAAGAGGGAGCTCTTTACTACTATAACCACAGTAATAAGCTAGATGAAGATACTTGTTTAGGGCTTGCTTTCTTTAATGTGGGAATAAATAACTGGTCTTTGTTGGCAGATATTTCAGCTGTTAGAGTCTGAATTTCCATCTGGTAACTTGCAAACCTGTACAATTCCTGAAGAATTAGCTTTGTTTGTGCACCTTTTATGTGCAGCAGGAGGAGAAAACTGCTAATGCAGGATTTTGCTTTAAGAGCTTCTGCTAAAGGTTAGGGGGTTACAACATTCTACAAGGTGCTAAGAACTCCTGGCTATTTGCACCTTAGGAGGAATGAAGTAGTGAGATAATGTAGATGATAATTACTGTTTGCTGTTGGGGGGTTAATTTCTCACCAAATCACAGTCAGATTAAACTCTTAAAGCAGAGCAGCTTGAGACAAAAAATGCATCACAGAGGAAAGGCAATCTTCTGTAGCAATTAGTAATTAGTAAAAGTTCAGAAGCGTACAGTTCCAGTCAGAGTAAACTACTGTGTGAGACCTCTTTCTTTTTTAAAGACCACATCGTGAGTCTGTAAATTATGTAGCGTAAGGTATGGTAATACTGGTTTTATTCTGAATGACCTTCTGGAACTGAGTCATTATCATAATTTTGAAATTTAGATACTAATAGCATGGGTATTTTAATAAAAGCTTTTCTCTCTAAGATAACGCTTGAATAAATTCAGATTTTTTTCCTTTCCCAAAGACAAAATGGAAACTGTTCTCAGCCTTGCATTTCTTGTGATCAGATCAGTGGTTACATTGCTGGCCCTGAAATATTGTTCTCTTGTTCTAGGGAACTGACTCTTTTCTGGAGTAAACTGCAGCAAAGGGTAGAGCCTTCTATTCAAGTGTATCTAGAGAGATGTCGTCAACTGTCTGTGTTAACTAAGACTGTTTATCACATTTTCTTCCTGATTAAAGTAATTAATTCAGAGGTAAGGATAATCCTAAAAGAATATTTTTGGCACTTTTAATAGAACTGTAATCAGGAAAATTTATGAAAGCTTCTTGGATAGCCTGTCTTGCTATATAGCCTCAACCTTGGGGCAATCCTAACTGGTTTTAGGAAAAAGGCTGTAGCAGCTTCCTTCTACATTAAAAGTTGGTTCATTTTGAATCATTAAAGCTTCCTTGTTCCTTTGGGAAGAAAGTGGGGGTGGGAGGCAGGGGCAGTAAACAGAAAAGCCAACAAGTGGGATGAAGGAAACACTAAAGGTGAGGCTATTAGCCTCTACTATTGTCCGTGTCCTCTACATGAGGTATTTTCTGTAAGCAGGCTCTGACATTCCTCATCAATATTTTCTGTATTACAGAAAATGGAGAGGAAGGCTTATGAGGAAAGGAAATGAAGAGTGTGTATTAATATATACGAAAAGTAAAATTACAAAAAGGCTTAAAAAGAAAAAAGAAACTACAAAAAAGAAACTATTGAATTGCTTATTTTAACAAATTAAATACTTGCCTTTTGTGGACTTAGATCCAATGTTGTATTAAAACTCTGTTCATCTATCTCAGCTAACCTCACGTTCTGATTTTCTTAATTTCCTTAGTAGTTGCAATATTTAATGTTGATAGCTAAATTGAGCTCTTACAAAGCTTTTTAGCTGGGACATTTCTGTAAGTCAGGATATTAATTCTAAGAATAAAAATTCTGATTTTCTTTTTGCAGTGTTCTGGTATGGCTAATCATGATCTCCTAATCTTAAGGATTATTTTTTCCCAAAGATCTGAAATAAATTGGAATTAGAGGGGGGGGAGGAAAATAACTTCCACGGAATCTTATGATATTAAGAGCTCTGTCTGCTCTATGCCGTATTGATTTTTTTCCAATGAGTAGTGGATCATTTCACTGATGGCAGAAATTGGAGACCACTTAGGTAGTAGACTGATGCATTCATAAATTTTCTGGACTTTATTCTCATGTACACCACAGCCTCTCTGTGCAGCCCTGGCAGCATAAAGAGTTTGGAAAGTCGATGTAAATGTAAATGATGTTGCCTGAAGGTATGAATGAGAAAAGACCACGTGATCTTTGGAACATTCAAATGATGGAACATTTAACTATACTTAACTATATTTAATGCTTTCAGTTGGACTGAAGCCATGTGTTCAGTTGAGGTCAGTTGACTTTGAAGTATCATAATCTTTAAAAATAAACCTTTTTACCTTTAAGTGATTTCCAAATTATAGATCTTTCTGAAGATTGTATTTTTCTTTAACTGTAGCACTTTTTACCGTTTGAATTCCACGCAGTGTTAATGCTCCATAGAAGCTCGTCTGCAATAACTGTGACTCAACTGACAGGCTTTGTTTAATGAAAAGGCTCAGCGTTGCTCTAATATAAGCTTAACACCTCTAACAGTTTTAAAGCCCTCAAACTAGACAGAACATAAAATTAATTTGTCTTTCAGTTGTATGTAAACTTCCACATTTTTGTCGCAGCATGAAGACAAATTATGCAACCTAAGGAATAGCATCAAAAGACAAACTGTTGTGTTTCTTAAAGTAAAAAGTATTACTATGAACTCCAGATGTATTTTTTCCGACACTTATGATTGAATAATGACATCTTTCACTTACAAGTATAGAAAGGGTTATGATAAGCTGACTTACTAAAATTAGTCTTGCTTTTACAGATCGATGGTGCTGGGCTTGCAACCTGCATTGAACTGTGTGTGAAAGCACTACGCTTGGAATCCAGTGAAAATGCAGATGTCAAGATATCTATTTGCAAGACCATCTCCTGCTTACTTCCAGATGATTTGGAAGTTAAACGTGCTTGTCAACTGAGTGAATTTCTTCTCGAACCCACTGTGGATGCATATTATGCTGTTGAAATGCTGTATAATCAGCCTGATCAGAAGTATGATGAAGAGAATCTTCCAATACCAAATTCTTTGCGCTGTGAGCTGTTGCTTGTCCTGAAAACTCAGTGGCCTTTTGATCCAGAGTTCTGGGACTGGAAAACTCTAAAGCGTCAGTGTCTGGCACTTATGGGAGAGGAGGCATCCATCGTGTCCTCAATAGATGAACTAAATGATAGTGAAGTTTATGAGAAGGTTGAGGATTGCCAAGAAGAGACTAAAGAAACTTCTGTGAATGGGCTTGCTGGCCTTGATGAAGCTACAAGCCTTCTTAGGGGTATCGGAGATGAAAGGCAGAAAAAGAGAGAAATCAAAAAACTCAGAGAGAGGGGGTTCATATCAGCTAGATTTAGGAACTGGCAAGCTTATATGCAGTATTGTGTGTTATGTGACAAAGAATTCCTAGGTCATAGAATAGTTAGACATGCACAAAAACATTATAAAGATGGAATTTACAGTTGCCCTATTTGTGCCCAAAATTTTAATTCTAAAGAAAACTTTGTTCCCCATGTGACTTTGCATGTTAAAAAATCCAGCAAAGAGAGATTGGCTGCTATGAAACCACTGAGAAGACTGGGAAGACCTCCTAAAATTGCAACTGCCAATGAGAATCAGAAAACTAATTCTGTATCCAAACAGGAGCAGCGACCCATTAAGAAGAACAGTCTCTATTCAACAGACTTCATTGTGTTTAATGATAATGATGGCTCAGATGATGAAAATGATGACAAAGATAAACCTTATATACCAGAGATAGTGCCAGTTCAAAAGCCACTCCCTGTTAATGAATTCACGTGCCCTGTAACATTTTGTAAAAAAGGTTTTAAATATTTTAAAAACCTAATAGCACACGCAAAGGGGCATAAAGATAATGAAGAAGCTAAACGTTTTCTTGAAATGCAAAGCAAAAAAGTGATTTGCCAGTACTGTAGACGACATTTTGTAAGTGTTACTCACCTGAATGATCATTTACAAATGCACTGTGGCAGCAAGCCTTATATCTGCATACAGATGAAATGTAAGGCTGGTTTTAACAGTTATGCTGAGCTACTGACACATAGAAGAGAGCATCAAGTCTTCAGAGCTAAGTGTATGTTTCCTAAATGTGGCAGAGTGTTTTCTGAAGCCTATTTACTCTATGATCATGAAGCACAACACTATAATACATATACCTGCAAATTCACAGGCTGTGGAAAGGTGTACCGTTCACAGAATGAATTAGAAAAGCATGTTGAGGATCACAACAAGCAGCCCGAAAAAGAGCAGCAGACTGAAAACCAAAATAATCAGCCCGATCTTAGTCAATCTTCTAAACCTAATGAAAACACCAATGGAGTTACTGTTAAGGAGGAAATGACGCCTCCCCCAGCCGACAGCCGAAGTAGTTCCACTGAAGGAGAAACCGTTGTTTGGAACCAAATCAAAGCAGAGCCAGTAGGGAATGAAAGTGTAAATGTGCCGGCGAGTATACTGCAGCAAGGGGATTCCCTGCCTGATACTGGTTCAGAGCAGTCTCCTGGGGGCTCAGTGAAAACAGAAGTGACAGTTCCAGCAGGCAGCATGAAGCTGTCTGTTGTTAACCAGAAGATCCGAGATAATTTTGCAAAAAGAGGTAAATTGGCTGCTATTGCCAATAAAGTAGATACTACTAAACCTGGAGTCCAGCAATTGTGCCCATCAGTTGACTCTTCTCTTCCAGTTTTCCAAGAGAGAAAGGAAGAAGACTGTCTCAGTCAGACTCAGAATGTTCAAACTGTTTCCATGACCTCAGACACACTAAAACCAGAAATCCTTGAATCAAAAAGCTTAGAAAGACAAGTGAGCATTGTAAATCCATTCAGCATGCAGAATCAGACAGGATATCGAAACAGTCTACCCATTTCCAAACTTGAAATTGAAGACAGTATTAAAGCTGCAGCTAATCTATATAACTTGCCTTTAAAAACTTTAGAAAGTATTACATTTATTCCATCACAGCCTAACATAAATAGCTCTCTAGTTCCAGCTGTGTTACCGGCAACCCCAGTTCAGAAATTTAATTGTCAGGTTGAAGGTTGTACTCGAACGTACAACTCGTCACAGAGCATTGGCAAACATATGAAGGCAGCACACCCTGACGAATATGCTGCTTTTAAAATGCAGCGTAAAAATAAGAAGCCACGAAAATCCAGCAGTCTGCAAAATGTGCCGAATGATGGGAAGATTGTGTATCTTATGCCGTCGCAAGTGGGCAATCTCAGCGGTGCTGCTTTTACTGCACAGAACAAATCAAATTTGAATCCCACCTGTTCCAGTCAAGTTCAACATGTCTCAAGTACTCTTTTCCCAACAACCCACCTCGAAAATTTGGCCAATCCTATGTTGCCTGTAGTGGAAAGTGTCATAAATCCAAGTCTGTCTACTCGTATTAAAAGTGAGCCTGAGAGTGTTTTATGTTCGCAAATGGAAAATCTTTCTGGTGCAACCTTACCTTCCCAGTTGGATGATCTGGCAAAAACAGTTATGCCTCTGAATATTGATGGAAGTTCAGATCCTTTTCTTCCTTTGCCTGCAGAAAATGGTCCAATGTCTCTCTTTCCTTCATCAGCAGAGAATCCTCCAAATTCAGTCTTCTCACAACTGGAAAATAACACAAATAGCTTTTCATTGCAACTAGAAGGAAACACTAGTTCTGCTTTCCCAAAAGAGGAAAGCGTTGATCAAATATTTCCCTCGCGATTGAGTAATGAAAATAACTTCAGTGAAACTAGTTCTCAGCATCCGGCTTCAGAAAAGGTGAAAAAAGATCGTGGCCAGGCCCCAAATGGGAAAGAAAGGAAGCCAAAACATAACAAGCGGGCAAAGTGGCCAGCAATAATTAGAGATGGCAAATTTATTTGTAGCAGGTGCTTCAGAGTTTTCACTAACCCTAGATCACTTGGTGGTCACTTATCTAAAAGGTCTTACTGTAAGCCTCTTGAAGGATCAGAAATTTCTCCAGAAGCCCTTCAGGCTAATGGACAATCTTTGCTTGCCAGTATGATTCTTTCTTCAAATTCATTAAACTTGCAGCAACCCCAGGAGTCTGCCTTCAATCCAGAAACGTGTTTTAAAGATCCATCATTCCTCCAGTTACTTGCAGCTGAAAATCGTTCCACAGCCTTACTGCAGACTATGTTTCCACGAGCCAATGTGACTAATACAAGTGGGAATGAGGAAGGAAATCAAATTATCAAACAAGCCTTGGAAAGCGCGGGCATCCCGAGTACCTTTGATAACACAGAAGTACCTCCACGTCTGGCGACAACAAGTTGTGTCTCTGGTACGACCCAGATAAATGCAGCTGTTCTCCCCAGCTCAGCCACGTCCCCTCTGCTGCAGACAGTCTGTAACCCCAGTACCCTGCTAACAGACCAAAACAGGACCCTCAGTGCCAAAATGCCTCCCCTAAACGAATGCAAGAGTTTGCCTGGTTTTGCAACAGAGGACTTAATGCTAAAGACCATTGAAAATGGCTTGTGTCCTAGCTCATTTTCTAATACTGTTGCAGCAGCACAAAACTTTGCAGGGAACAGTTCACGAGTTTCAGTTATAAGTAGTCCCAAGAATTCAGGATCAAGCGACTTGAATAAGAAGGGAACCAGTTCTTCAAAGAGGAAGAGAAAAACAACTACACCTGTGCTTGTTCCCAATATATCACAGAAGGTAGCAGTAAATAATGCGACAGCGTTGGGACTTCTAACCAAAAGTACTGAAGGAAACAGGCAAATACAGGGAGAAGGTTTTCAGTCCAACTTGCTTGCCAGTTGTGGCTCTCAGGCGATGGTGGAAAATCTCACACAAAAACTCAGTGTTGACAATCAGTTATTCATGGCCAGTATCAAAGAGAATTTCAAAACAAATCTCGAGGCTCATAGAGCGCTGCCCCCTTTAACAGTAAAAACTGAAAATGGGGATTCCCAAATGATGACTGTAAATTCTTGTGCGCGAGCAAATTCGGAGGAACAGATTACGGAAGACAGTGTTATGCAGAACTTTGAAAAAACCTTGGAAATAATTAAAACTGCTATGAATTCACAGATACTTGAGGTGAAAACTGAAATTCAGGATACCGTCGCCGATTCAGGACAGAACTCGCAAGTAAATAACGCACAGGCTTCCTCAGAAAATTCTGCACCCAGTGTAAAACTACCCACTCCTACACAGTTTTCTGTGCACACTGGGAATGTCACTGCTGCAAAGGGTAGCTCTGCTCAGTCCGAGACATCTCAAAAGGATGATACTAAAATGTTGGAAATTTTGGCGGGCTTGCAAAAACTGAAGCTGGAAGATGATTCTCCCGTTCACGTCTCTGAGACTGTTTCCCAGTGTCCTCCAGCAGACACGTTAGCACCAGCAGTCCCGGCTGTATCAACTGAACATAAGCCCCTCATCCAGATATCTCCAGAGGCAAGTAACATTCAGTTTAGTGATAGAGTTAATAAACCTTTTGTGTGTCAGAATCCTGGCTGCAATTACAGTGCTATGACAAAAGATGCATTATTTAAACACTATGGCAAGATTCATCAGTACACTGCAGAAATGATACTGGAAATCAAGAAACATCAATTGAAGTATGCCCCATTCAAATGTGTTGTCGCTACCTGTCCAAAAACATTCACAAGAAACTCGAATCTCCGAGCACACTGTCAGCTTGTACATCATTTTACAACAGAGGAGATGGTAAAATTAAAAATTAAAAGGCCCTATGGCAGAAGATCTCAAAATGAAACTGTAAACACACCCCCACAGCCTGTTGAAATAAAAACTGTGCAGACACAAGTAACAGAAAACAAAACTGTAGCTCCATTGGTCAAAGAAGCTCAGATAAAGGAAGTTGTAGAGCCTGTGGAAGTCTTGGAAAAACTTCTACCAGAAAATAATGTTCCTGAAAGACTGGAAAAACCTCCCCAAATGGTTTCCATTCCACTTGAGCAGCATAATGCAGCCTCTTTTGGTAGCACAGAGGCACAACCGAAAGTACGGAAGGTTAGGAAGTACAGGAAGGAAAAAGAGGAGAGAAACAGTAGGAAGCCTGTAACAAAGTCTCTGGAGTTTCCCACAAGGTACAGCCCTTACAGACCATACCGGTGTGTCCATCAGGGCTGCTTTGCAGCTTTTACGATACAACAAAACCTAATCCTTCACTACCAAGCCGTGCACAAATCAGACCTTCCTGCCTTCTCTGCTGAAGTGGAGGAGGAGATTGAGCAAGGTAAAGAGGAACGAGAGGAGGTGGAAACCAAACCTGCCATCAGAGAGTTCAGGTGTGAGGTGAGTGACTGCTCCCGCATCTTTCAGGAAGTTACCAGCTTGATACAGCATTATATGAAGCTTCACAACATGACCCCAGAGCAGATTGGAAACATGAAATCAGCCCCAGAGGTGGGAAGGTTTTTTTGTGACCAGTCTCAGTGTAAGGCTTCATTTACAGCGTATCTTAACTACGTGGTGCATCTTGAGACAGATCACGGTGTTAAGATAAGGCCAAGCAAAGTAGAAGATGACGGTGTATTCAAGTGTGACTGTGAAGGCTGTGACCGTATTTATGCTACTAGGTCTAACCTCTTGAGGCATATTTTTAACAAACATAATGACAGGCATAAAGATCATCTGATAAGACCCAGGAGACTGACACCAGGCCAGGAAAACATTTCAAGCAAAGCAAATCAGGAGAAACCATTGAAGTCTAAACAGAGAGGACTCAAAAACAGATCGGGAAAAGAAGGTAACAGGCTGTCAGCGAAAACAAAACGAAAGAAAAACGTGACCTTGGAAGATAAAAACTCAAAAGAAATACAAGTTGAAGAAAATACGGCTTATTCACTCAAACGTGGCAAGTATGTGTATACAATAAAGACTAGAAACGATGCCTTGTCCGAATGTACAAGCAGGTTCATGACTCAGTATCCATGTATGATAAAGGGATGTTCATCTGTAGTTACAAGTGAAAGTAACATCATAAGGCATTATAAATGTCACAAGCTGTCCAAAGCATTTACTTCCCAACACAGAGATCTGCTTATTGTATCTAAAAAGCAGTGTGTCTCCCAGGTAAAGGAAGCCTCTTGTGAGCAAGAGGAAACCGATAAAAAAACTGATGTAAAAGAGCCTGAACCGAGTTTGATAGTGAGCAATAATGATTCAAGCACAACTACCTTACCACAAAAGGAAACTGAAAAAGGCGAGAAGGATGAAGTGGATGAACTAACAGAACTATTCATTACTAAACTAATTAATGAGGATTGTTCAACTACTGAAAATCAAGCAAAAATCTCTTCCAGTGTAAATAGTGACTTGCAGGAGACCAGCTCCTGCTCCTCAGAGAAGCAAAAATCAAACAACTTGAAAAGAGCAAATAAAGAAAAGAATGTATCTCAGAATAAGAGAAAGAGAGCTGAAAAAACTGAGGAAGCACCGCCTGTTGATGTGAGCAGCATGCACAGGGAGGAAGAGACTGCTGTCGCCATTCAAACAGCCGAGGAACAGCCTGCGGCTTTTGACTGGAGCTCATTTAAGCCGATGGGTTTTGAAGTGTCATTCCTCAAGTTCCTTGAAGAGTCTGCTGTGAAGCAGAAGAAAAACGCTGAAAGAGATTACCACAGTGGCGGAACCAAAAAAGGATCCCATTCAAACTCACGGAAATCCAGCGAGAAGACCCCCGTAGCAAGTGATGTCACTTGGTCATGTTCTGAAACTGAAACCCTTGTACTGTTTGCCAACCCATCACAGCTTCCATGTGGTGATAATGTAAAGATAGTTTTAGACAAGACTCTTAAAGACTGCACTGAGCGTCTGTTGAAGCAACTTCAGGAAATGAAACCTGTTGTCAGTTTGAGAAGGCTTGAAGGACGTTGGGAGGATAATCCAGAGGTTATAGCTGCAAAAGTGATTGTTTTGGGTACTGAGGACGGGGAATCAAAGTACTGAAAACCTAATGTGTTTAACCGTGACCTGTAATAGAATTTATTTTGAATAGGAAGCCATCAAGCATGCTAGTAACTGTGGAGCTCTTTTATTTTGAAGTGATTTAATCTAGCAAAAAACATGACATGAGTCATGTAAATATCTTATGTGTTTTTATCCCTATGGGACTTGAAGAACAGAGTAATTGCTTCAGTTCTGTAAATACTTTATCAAGACCTCAACTTTCTATCAGATTGTCCTTTCCATAAACTAAATCTTTGTGAGTTGTCTGTGATTGGTATCTTTCACCAGGTTACTTCTCATGTATAACAGTTCTCTTTATTTGTAGATACAATTTTTTTGTATATATTTATTATTGTAAATCATTTGCTGCCACCAGCAGTCTGTAAGTCTAAACTATTAAATGACACATTTATATTCGGAATTTTAATTTGTAACTAAGTGAGCAAGTTTTTAAAACTGTCCTTCAATCATTTTAAATTAAGAACTTTTGAACTAAAGCTAGCTAAGTCTGTCATATCCAGTTTATTTTGCATAAAGCATTTATTTACAGAAGAGGAGCTGGATAAGATCACATTTCATAGGTTAAACGTACTGACACACTCTCATTTTTGTAAATTTTGACATCCAGTATCTATGGATGATATTCATATGTAGTTAACACATAAATATAGTAGTTTTCTTATAGCTACATTTTTCATTGCTTTTAATTGGATACAAAGCATTTATGATTCCATAATAAAAATGGAAATGTGAATAAAAATAGTTTGCTACATTGGAGATTTAAAACAATATTTGGTATTAAAGAATCCATTGTGAATGTGATAGAAAATTAGTAGTGTGGAGCAGTGTATATATTTGAGGTGGTGATTTGTGAAGTAGCCCAGTATTGCCTTAAATAAAAACACATTTCATTTCTTGTTTTATACATGTGATCTTATAAAGGTTATTTTTGTTTCTGTAACTTAGATTGGTGTATAGTTTAATTTTTGTTAAAAAAACAAAACAAAACAAAAAAACTTCAGAAACCGTTTTTGTAAATAGTGGGTTTATAAAACAGATGGTTTATTTTGATAATACCAGTTTGGTATCTATCCATAAAATACACGAGTCCTTATGCCATACCATTAAAAGCTAAATAAACAAGACACTTTCTGAAAGGGAAGTGAGATTGTGATCTTACAGATAAACTCTGGTTGTGCTCTATTGATGGCATGGGCTCCCTTTGCGCTCTTCTGCCTCTTGCTGACTGTACCTGGCACCACTCTCACAACCTCTCTTTTCCACACTGGAACGAGCCTCAGAAGCGGTGCTGCTTGTAGTGCCCGGGATTGGAGCAATTCCTCCGTATGCTGCTAACTGAAATGACAGGTATCCAGTTTGTTGAGTAACCAAAAGTGTGAATGCACTGGTGGGAGCTGTCAGTACCCAGGAATCTTCAGTGTTGGTTTTCACATGTGATTATCTTGACTCAGATGGGACAAGCCAGCTGGATTGTGTGGTACCAAAAATTTTTCTTGGATTATTCTCATTATTGGATGTGACCTACCTTCAGTAATATAAAATAGTCTTTACCTTGGGTGAGATTGGCTTGATTTTTTTTTTTTTAATTTTTTTTCTATAAACTTGTCTTGCCATTTAAAGCTCTGTATTAAATGCTACACTTGATTGCTCTTAAGCTATTCACCTGGAATCTTTGACAGTTTTTCTGAATATCAGTCCAGAGGGCACATTCCCACAACCAAATGAAATGACTTGTTGCGAGAGCGACGATTATATCTGAAACGGCGGGAAGGCAACAGCAGTTCAACTTGGGCATAGCCCTTGGTTTGCTTCGTGGTGCTAAATTGCCTACCTTCACAGACAGCCTGTGCTTCCATTTGAACAGAGCCCCTTGGCTCCTCTCGCTTTTGATCCCTCCCAGGTGACTAAACTGACAATTCTGCCAAGTTAGTGAATCAAAGGTGGTGTCTGAGAATGATAAAACCAAAATAAATCCTTGCATTTTAACTCCAGGAGAGTTTGTTACAATAGTTACAAGCACACAGTGCCATGTTCTACCTACTAGAGGCCTTGTGGTCCCCCTGGATGGAGCTGCTGTTGGATACCAGTCATGGTGATTATAGAGGGAACTTCTGCAGGGGAGAAGAGGGCAGAGATCCTCTGGAGCAGATCCACAAATACCGCCTGAAATCTCTTGTTATCAGCTGTACTTAGCCACTGCAGTCACTGTCAACAGACCTCGCAACTGTTAGTCTTTAGAAGGAATTTTGTATTGTGTGAGTTGAATAGTTTCAGCATTGACATTCCTGATGATAAATTCCACATCATCTGCAATTCTTGAACTGAGAATAGCATACAACTATTTAGCTACAAGGTGCTATACTAAAATGCTATTTAAAAAAAAAAAAAAGGGAGAAAAGGAGAAAAAATTCCAATGTCATAAATATCCAGAAAGTAATTTCTGGTTTGGAGCTGAATGTAGGGTCTGAATTTCTGAGAATGAAATACTTAATACTGTCTCATCCCAATCCAATTAAAGTAGGTGCCGTACTAGTACAGTGAGTGCCTTCCCTGGCCCTTTTAGGTGGGCACTGACACAGGTAAGCTAGGGTTGGTTTTTTCCTTTTTAAAAATAAAGTGTTTTGAACTTAAAATGGGGGACCAAAGGCAGGGTCTGATTTAAGATGTCACAGACTGCAGAGGGCACTCTGGTTTGGTAATGCCACCTAGAAAAGCTCCTGAGGAAATAAAAACAGTATTTGCATTTGGATGTTTTATCTTGGGTGATGTAGGAAACCTCCTGCTGTAGCAGCGGCAGGATGCCTGAAGGGATGGTTTCTCTGGAGCCTGGAGCCATATCCCTGCCCTTGGGGCTGCTGGGCAGGATGGGGCTCCAGAATGGCCCAGGCAGCTCTTCCAGCAGCACCTCAGCCTGCAGGCTGCCCCAACACCCAGAGGTGCCACTGGCCCTGCTGCTCAGTCCCTCTCTGTCTTCTGCCTTGCCTTTTTCCTTCCTCTGTCTTCCAGACTTGTCACCTGTGAACTGGAGTGGGGGATGACATTCAAGCAAAGGCTCTTTCTTTTAACGTGTTGTCGCCATCAGGAATGACTAAAACAGAAGTTGGTGCTGATGGGGAAGCAACCAAATCGAGGAGTCTGGCTGGATGCAGAGAACAGACTCTTTTGTGATTGAAAGTCCCAGCCTCTCTTGTGGTTAACTGTGTTTATGAAGAAATCTGCTATTTTCTGAGCCCTAGTTCAGTGTAAATAAGAGTGGTGGGTTTGTCCTCGCATGTTTCAGGTGGTCCTTCTGAGCAGCATGGGAGGACTGTGGGTTACACTGGGATGTCAAGTGTGTGGCTCTGGGATAGCAAGTGAGCAATGCTTGTACACGTAACACTGGAACCAATTGTTGAATCAGGTGGGGAAAAGTAGTGGGCTAATTGTTGCAATGAGTTTCTGTGCCAAAGAGTTGGTTATGGCTCCCACCTGTGCAGGCAGAGACGTGCTACCCTGAGGTTGAGGGTGGAGAAGCTCGTGCTCAGCACTGGCTGGAGCCTTGGCATGGAGAAGGTGATACTGTTAAATTGGTGGGAAACAAGGCCAGTGGTACTGGAGAAGGAAGTAGAGGGAATAAGCTATCAGCAAATAGGAAAATATTTTTCTGTGTCTTTTTTTTCAAACCTGTCCCAAGGCAAGGAGCTTACTTGGATTTTAAAGAAAATTAAAGTCTATGTAAGACACGGATCTTTTGATGTTTTGGAATATGAATTAGGTAAATATTTTTGTATGAATGTGCATGGAGTGATCATGTTTTTTTCTCCATTACTGTATGGGCTCAGATAAGTTTCTTATCAATTGCTTCTATCCTTGTGAAACATAGCACTTGAATTACATTTTTTAACATGTCTATTTGAGTGACTCAGAAGTTTAGGGGCCAAGCCTGTAAACTCATTTGAACCAAAAAATGTAACAGCAAACCCCTTCAGGGATGTATGGATGAGTGAAACCTAAACTGGAGAACAAAGGTGTATAAAGGCAGGGAAAGGGCTGTGGAAGGGAAGGAGCCAGTAGAAGACCAAATGATGGCCAAGAACAAGGATTCAGAAAGAGATGAGGTTTTTTCTGTTCTCTCAGGTTCAGTAAAATCTGACGGAGCTGCCTTGTGTGATGCTCCCTTCCTTTTCATGAGTTGCACTGTCAAATACTCAAATTTTTCAGCGCATGATGTGAAGGCTACTTGGTGGTTTGCTGTGAGTGAGTTGGGTTACACAGAGTTGGTCCATAATAAATTTTCAGAATATTTCTCATGTAAGGTACTGGCTTTGTCAGAACTAAAGTATCCTCCAAGACTCAAAATGTGCTGATTTTGGAATTTATTTATCATTTCATGGCTGTTGGAAGATAGAATTAAAAATAAAACTTTGAACATACATTCCAAAGAATTAGAGTTCTTGTTTCATGGAAAAATTTTTGGTCTAATGGGAATCTCTGACCAGCCACAGAGCTTTAGGGGATGCTTTAAAACCCTTCAAGCGCTGACTTTATATACTTTTTTATTAGAGAGCAGCTAATGCACAAATTTTATCAGAAACCTGTGTTGTCTAAACTGTGTTTGCTTCTCTTCATTTTCTCCCAAATAAACCTTACTTTAAAAACAATGAATAAATACTTTTTCATTAATGTGCTGTCTTAAAATATGTCGTCAATAATTAAAACCCAGACATTTTAGAAACACTTTTTTTCTTCCATAGTGTTGCCCTTGTCTTAAAAAAATTATGCATGAGGGCACAAAAGGGCTAAGATGATCTTGGGTTTTGTCCTCAGTTACTCAAACTGTGGAAGTCAGTTTCACAGGGCTCACGGGCAGTGGTTTTGCCTCATGCATTCTTTGGTGGGTTTTGTCCAGTAGCTGCAAAAGACTTTCTAACTGGAATTTCTGTCATGAGCCACATTCTGTGTATGTAGAGATTTAACAGCAAACATCGTGAATTGCATAAAGCGCCTTGTCTTGATGCAGGTACTGATTCAGCATCACTTCAGATGTAAAACTTCAGCTGGCCCCAGTTGGGCAAGCTGGTGTCTGAGGGACTGCTGTCACTGCTCAATGCAGCAGCAAACTTATAAAAGTAGGTTTATTTTAGGAGGAAAAGAAAACCACCACCACACCTTGAAAATCACAGTCTAAAGCACATAGCTTATTCATTAGTTCTTAAAGTTAATTCTGTAACCGCTACCCCAGTACTCGTAATGCCAAAGGGTGCATTTTGTTCAGGCTCAGTACTGATGTCTGTCCGAAGGTCTTTCATTCCAGCAACAGAAAGAGCATACCACCCTGAAATAAGTTTTTTAAGGCAGTAGTTTCTGTTGTCTTAGAAGCCTAGGTTCAACAGAAGACACGTCTTAGCTAATTCTATCCTTTTCCTTTTATCCCAAATGATACACATAACCCAGAGCAGAAGTGTGTGGTATTTAAGAGATACTCTGAAACCTGGGGAGAGAGAATAGATGATCCTTTTTTACTTTATTTCTACTAGAGGTTTTTCACATTTTTAGATTTCACATGTGCTTATACAGCAGAGAAATCTACTGAAGGGAAGAGCAGCACTATTTTCAGCCTTACTTAAGGGACCAGACTCCAGGCTACTCAATACTAGGGACTACTGACCACTGTTCTGCCATACTGTGTGGTTGCATTTCTCTACTCACTCCTGGGGAACTGGGAATGATCCTTTCTCTTAAATGCCACAACCACAGAGCAAAGGCAACTCTAGTGACGTGGGAGCTGCTTGGTGCAGGTGACCAGGAGTTAACTATATGCTGGTATATGCTGCTTGCACAAGTTTGAGCCAGTGCCTTTTCTTAGCGGACGTCTTCTGATGATTAATACTCTTAAAATTGTAAAGGGCTCAGATGCTTTCAGGAGGAAGTGCTCCATAAGCAGCTAAATAAGCAAGTCTGTCTTTGTCACCATGGGCTAAAATAGATGTGTCTACCTCTTAGTTTTTTCTTTTTTTTGTTATGTTTTCTAGTCCGGTGGAATGGGCTTGTGACTACACACCAGCACTTTCCTATTACGGTTTCAACAGCCATCAGATCCACCCACCTGACAAATGCTGTACATCCCCTTACTGTTCAGCTTCTTAATCCATCCCAGGTTCTTCCACCTCTGCATATAAAAAGCCTCTTTTTGCTTGTACCAAAGCAATTCTGTGCAGTATTCAATACACAGCTGTGAGGAGTTGTTTCACAGGATTTATCGTAAGCATCTGTGTTTATATTAAAACTTCATGGAGTTCTCAGACCTTTTGTATCAACATGAAAAGATCTCGACGATTTTAGGTATGACATATATATTGTAACTGAATTGATCAGCTCAAGTAATGGGGAACTAGTAGAGAAACAGTATTTCCTCTGTAACTATCCTTTCAGTTCCGTAAAGCACTGATTAGAAAAGCAATTTCTCAAAAGCAGCTTGTGTAATGGGAGGATGATCTCCAGCCTTCTTTCAAGTAAATGGGGAACGTTTTTCATGTTCATCTTGTATATTTAAGGCAAAGATGAGGAGCTGTCGGGAAATCGTCCTGCAGCTGCTGCTCTGTTGTAACCAATGATTTCTGATTTGTGACAATTGCGTTTGAAGCCTTGCTGTTTCTTCATGTATCTCTTCAGATAACATTTTAGGGAGTATTTGAAAATGAGATAACTCAATTCACTTAGATTTAATACGATGCACAGGCATGAAGTTGCCACCAGGAAATAGAGGAAAATCATCTTCTCTGTGGGTTTGGAAATATAACAGTCTACGGTACTGGGACATGGTCTTATGTCACATTTCACGAGATGTGGTATTTTGAATCCATTGTACAGTTTATAAAACAGAACAAGAAAAACTATTTCAAATCCTGTTTTTAAAATTAGGCTGATTAGGTAAGTGCACAGCAACCCACCATCTATCTCTCCTGGGTTTCTATAAAGTTTCTGGTTGTGGTGTTTCTCTCTGTTCTCTCTGTAAGCAACATGAAAAACAACCAAGAATGAAGGGGTGGAGACCATGATTAATTGCAAAGCCCAAAGTCTGATGTGAGAGACAGGGAAAAAATGGTCAAAGCAGACATTTTCACAACCAGGCTGCTTGATATTGCATTCGAATTCATCATGTTCATATTTCCAGATGTTTTCTGCAGCTGCAACATAAACCAGTAAGCGGAACATGAACACAACAGCTACCCAAATTCTTCCAACTCCTGTTGAGTATTTATTCACTCCACTCAGCAGATCACGTAGGAATCCCCAGCTCATTTTCCTCTTCAAAGAAAGAAGAAAATGCTGTATCAAAGAAGCACAAGATCAGAGAGATGCTTCCTCTTGGGTGAGAAAAATGAGACATTCATTCAACATGAAATATAACCAGTAGCTGAAATAATTTTAAATTATTAGGCATTTAAAAAGGAAAAAAACAACAAGCTGATCTTATTTCTGGTAATTTGTACATTCAGAGGCTATTACACAAAATTTATGTGCTGTTTAAATACATTTTCTCAATTAGGCTGAAGCTTAATCATTCTGTTAAACTGTCCTCTGTGAGAAATGTGCGTGTTCTCCCCAAGGATCTTCTGACTGTCAGGGACAGCTTTCTCTGTGAAGTTCAGGCTGGCACTCTACCACTGAAGTACCCTTAACTTAGCCCTGTCAGTTAGGCAAATACTGAGCACAGGCAAATCAGATTTCACTTCCAAATTTATGTATAGGAGTCACGTGTCCCATAATAACTTGACTACACAAGTGCAAATTGATTTCTTTTTGTCTTTTGGTCTAACTTCTGGGTAAGCCTGTGCAATATTTTAAATCTTGTTCTGCTTCATTGGATTTTATTTGTTGTATTTCTTATCACATGTATATCTTAGCACTCCAAAAATATGTGCGTGTATGTGTGTTACAGCTTCTTATCTGCACAAGTTTTCACTGTCCTAAATTTGTAACACTTATTTTGGAAGAGCTGTCTAAGGGAGCCACCGGCAGTGAGACTCCTGTCAAAGTCAAAAGAAGACCTGAGATAACCACCAAGAATATACAGTCACCTTTCCACCTGGCCCTATCTCCAGGTCTGAGTCGATCTCTGAGGATATCAAGCTCCCTTGTTTTATAAGAGCAAAAAGTAAGTGTGTTCCCAGGACACAGAATGTCTGGGAGATACAAGGAGGGAAATCAGAAGTTTCCAGATCTTTGTGTTCTTTTAAATCCCATCTTCTGCTCCTGCAAGCTCTGCCTAGCAGGAGAGGAAACATACGCCTCTGTGGTTGCAGTGGCACATACAAATCCCATTGCTGCAGCTGAAGTTACTGCTGATGTATGAGCAAGTTCATCCACTGGCAAGTTTGAGTACAAGTAGCAATCAGGCCACAGCATCACAAAGCTTCACAGGAATGTTGTCAGGCATTGGAACAGGCTGCCCAGGGAGGTGGTGGGGTCACCATCCCTGGTGGTGTTCAAGAAATGACTGGACATGGCACTTAGTGCCACAGTCTACTTGACGAGGTTGTGATCAGCCAAAGGTTGGACTTGATGATCTTGGAGGTATTTTCCAACCTAAATGATTCTGTGATTCTGTAAAGCTCAGTACTTCTTTTGCTCTCTCTTGATTCTGCAGCCCATCATGACCTCTGCCTATGGCCAGACTTCTGCTGGGGAGCAAGTTTATTTGGGTGTTCCTGCAGTGCTACCATTAGAGCTCATGACTTACTCAGGGAGCTGAGGGACAGCTGCAGGAATCAATATATTGCTGATTTATCCCGGGAAGAATGGTTACCAAGCTACTTCTTTATGTCGCAGATAAAAAAGAACAGATAAATATCAGTTAGCTTATATCCTTTCAGACATGTGCTCCTATGCTTTTAAATATGTTGGAGGATAGTGACTTTGTGAAATAGCTCTTTAAGGAGCTGTTTCTGTCCTCCATGTTTGCAAACTGAGCTCAAGCAGAAGATTAAACCAAGTTCTTGAAGACGGCAGCACCAGGGCCTTGATGCTTTCTAGGTAAGTACCACTCAATCACTGCATCAGTCCCAAAGCTGCTGAACAGCAAAGCATGATGATACCACTGTGATAAAGCACAGGCAAGGAAACAAAGCGTTCACGAGTATGAACGTGAGCACATATGTGTGCGTCCTGTGAATGAGATGTCCTCTGGAGGAGATTTGACAGAAAACCTGAAGAAGCCCTTCCTAAGATTCTTAAGATGTGCACAAGCGCTGTTGAAGGGAAGACTGAATTTTGTTAAGCCATGTAAAATGAGTACAGCTGAAACGGGCTTTTGTTAGTGGGCCACAATAACCTCACTATCCTTTTCTAATGTAAAAAGCCTAATGTCACCTATCAGTCCATGCCTGGAATTATACCAGTCCTGAGCACCGCTCCTCTGTTCAAAGGAGCTGCAGATGTGCCTTTAAAAGGTTTGTTTGCTTTATGCATCACTCTTGCTATAGATGTGGATGTTAACTGATGCTTTTGTATGCTTTGAAAATACAATTAATTCACTGAAGCCTTGCAAAGAACATATGGAATGGAAAAACTAAAATGGACCTCAAAGATAAGGAATTATTCAACAGATAAAAAAGACAAAATTGACTTCATGGGACAGCACAGGCAGACTGATGAGAGGTTAAGTTAGCTGAGGCTAGAGAAGACAAAGACATTACGTGGGCTGTATGAAATTCAGATAAAGGTGAGGATTCAGACAACAATAAAAGAAATCTTCTAATAAGCACACAGCTGAGCACTAGGGAAAACATGACAGTGTTATGAGGTTCTGTAACACTTCTAGAAGTGGCAATACACATCAAAGCAGATGCTGAGCAGTGTCAGGGTGTGACACTTTGGCAAAATTATGTTCTGACCAACCTAAGGACAAGAGAAATAAAAACGTGATTCAAATCTTTGTAGCCAAGGAGAGATTTCAGCCTTAGCATTCAGAGGAGTTCATTTTGTGCAGAATGAATCAAAGGGAGTCAAGAAGGGAAGCTGCCTAAAGAAATCGAGTAGATTGTGGAAAATGTAGATGACATCAATTTACATAAAGGTAACGTCCAATGGTGAGGCTAACAATGAAATTACTGAAAGATTTAAAAAAGCTACAAAAGGGTCAAAGCAGGATCTTTTTGGCACTGTGGACATAAAGACCACAAAAAAGACTTGGCCTCTAAGGGAAATTGCAAAGGAGGCACTAAAGAGTCTTAATCAGTAGAAGATAGATTATTTCATAGAATCACAGAATATTCTGAGTTGGAAGGGACCCACCAAGTGCTCAAGGAAACGTTTGAATGGAGCAAGAAGTGAGGTTAGATTTACTTCAACCCCCTGCGTGATACACATGTACACATGCACACCCCAATTTGGACAAAAGCTGAAGATTAGAGATACATTGATTTGTTTTACTCATTTCTAACTGAAGTACAAGTGATAAGCATAAGAACAAGTTCTGCCAGTCATTAAAGAGAGCAGGTCATCTCTCTTCCTGCTCACATACATCATTTACTCCTGAGACGTGACTTAAACCAACCACCACCACCATACACACACATTTTGTCCTGCTCACTAGAGACACAAATGACCAGAAAAGCCTCCCCACCTTTTGGTTTCCCTCAGATGTATGAATAACTTGGTTTCCTCCCTTGGGGCTGGGCACGTGCTCTGCTGAGCAAACAGAGTAACCTGAATGCACCATTAACTTCTGAGTGTGCTGAATGTACTTTACTGAGTAAAGTGTTTGAATAATGCTATTGTCATTGAATATATCCATCAAATATTCATTTCTGTCATTCACTGAGGTCTACAGAAGACTGGCTAATGCACATTGAGTAATGCATCTGTTGAAAAGCACAGGGCTCAGAGAATTACTTCACCTAGATTTCAGTCAGCTCTGCTAATTTAATTACTTTAAAGGTAGAAAATGTATCTTTGTGTGGAGGAAAACTGGGGTGGGGGGAGGGACAGTAAGAAAATGCAAGAACAAACTGAATAATTAAAAAGAAGTGGGGAAAGCATCCAACGTGTTAGAGGCACAAAGAGGGCAGAATTTGGAGCTGGGAGAGCTGAAATTACAGGAAGAAGGCACAGTATTCTGGGAAATGGAGGTGGAATGGTGAGAAATAAGAGAAAGAACACAGTCCTGTGAACAGTGGATCTATGAATTCTGGACATGCAAAGTGAATTATCCTCACAGTCTGAGAGACGGAAAAGCTCTTTTTTTCTGATCTAAACATTCCTGGGGAATATTTTGCTGCACCTACAACTTACCCTTTTTTATATATATTACAGGAAGAACGAGAACCATAAATAGTGGCAAAAATTATAAAGCGGAGAGCAGAATTAGAAATCACAGAGGAGGATATAGAATCACAAAATATCAGAGCTGGTAATAGTCTTGAGAGTTCGTCCTATCAATTTTTTTTTTAACACTTTAATCAAAACAGCATCACAGCACTTCTTGTTTCTTTTTTTTCAAACACCAAAGAAAAGAAAAAGAAGCACTAGCACAATGGTTTCCATAAACTACCAAACAAATAATGAAGCTTAACTTCAGATGTTCATTCAGTAACTGCATTTCCCCTCTATCTTCTTTGTTTGTTGGTATAAGGAAGTGTGCATCCATTTTATGGTTGCTGAGCCTTTGTTTCATGGACTGCCTACTGCTTCCTCACTGACTACCAGAGGCATGAAGTCCACAGGCTGAAAAACACTGATTTGCTTTTTCTCTGGCTTTAAAACAGCTTAGTTGTGCAGAAACTATTCCTGACAGTTCACTAGTCCCCATCATGGTGCATCTATTCCAGTGCTCCAGTTCTAGGGAAGAGGAGGGATGAGGAAACCTGCTGGGAACACCAAGGAACAGTATAACTCAAATCAAAGTCACACTACCAAGCTGCACATGCATCAGCTGTTCAAACTTTCACATTTGCAGTAGGAGCTGAAAAACTATTACTACAAGCCACTAACCTTGCAACACCTTTGGTTCCTATTCAATGGCAAGAATGCCAAGGTGATCTCCAGGTCCTTATAAGAGAGTAAACAAGAGAAAACAGAGGTCACAAAAATGAACTTTGGCTTCTTCAGACAACTCATCTCTTATCACAGAATAAGCAAAGCTGTAACCTTAATATAGTATTAATACTCGTTGTTTTTTAAGGCTCTTCAAAAACAAGCCAGGTACGGCGTGACAGCCCTTCAGCAAACAGAGCTCTCCTGGCCATGTGCTGGCCAAGTTGTTCACTTCTGCCACCACAGCTGCTAGTGGTTGGTAGTGCAGCAGTCTGTGGTTCTTAGGCTGATGTTAGCCAAAGGTTTCCCAACTATTTCATCCTTCAGATGCTTCCAGTGAAAGGTGGAGGCCTCCAAATTGCAGAGGTAAACATACTGGCTTGCTCTTGTCTCATGGACAGACAAAAAAATTAATCTGTAGATGATTCAGAATGAACTTCATTGATATAAACCCTTCATTAACATGTAATAAGAGAGTCTTATCCTCAAAACATTGACAATCTAGTCAAAGAAAACATATGCTGTTGAGGTGGAGATGTCCACCAGAGAGGTTTATCCAGCATCACTCAGCACATCAGAAGTAGAGCTATGAAAAGAACCATGATCTCTCATAGCCCAGTCCCTTGCTTACTTTCCTCTTAGCTTACTGATTCTAACCACTAACTGTTCTATGCCTATTATTAACTTTTAGCTCCTTGGAGCAAGAAATAAGCCCTTTGGTACATTGGGAGATAAACCCCTGATTACCGTGATATTAAAAGTAGAATTTCACAAACAATTCAACAGTGCTTAAAATATACATGTGGTGTGTAAATACACTAGCCTAGGTATTTATTTCCCAATCAGCTACAGAAAGGAAAAGAAAATACTGGATGGAAAAGGGCTCAGCTGGTCATTTAGCACCATACTGAAGCTGGTTAGTTTGGCTTTTACATCTGACTTTTGCATGGGCTTCTGCATTTGGGACAAATCTTCCTTTCTGGGCTTCAGGATCTTAGCTGCCAAACATTCACATCTCTGAAAATACAACTTCTAAACTACATTTTCAGTGGCTTCATAACATAAAGCATGCTTGGCATTATTTTTATAGCAAGTGGTGATGAAATTCTGTCTTGTTTTGTATTTAGGGAAACCACAACCACCACTTAAAAAGCCAGCAGCTGCTGAGTGTGATGTTTTGCCAGCTGCTAATTGCTGTGGTCTCTTCTCTGCAGCAATGAATGGGTTTTGAGAGAGGGCAGACACAGTTCACAGTTTTCTTTGTTACTCAATAAACTGTGTAATTAAAAAAAAAGTTCAGCAAAATTACTTAATTTTTTTAAGTCATGACGTACATATTTCACCTACACAACTACAACTGCATTTCTCTTCACCTTCATGCCAAACAGATAACCCATCTCTCCCATGCTCTTCTGATATAAACTAAAAAACTCCTTCTGAAGCAAATGATCTTCAACATTAGTAAGTATTACTGTTCCATTCAGGCTACTATTGCCGTTTGAATGCTTTAGTCAACTCATAAAATAAAAAAAAAAATTGAAAAAGTCAAAAGATTTCCACATGAACAAGCAATCATCAATGGCCCCATTACAATTTTTAATTCTGTAGTAGTTATAAAGTACTGCAGTAGTGCAGCAAAAAGAGGATTATATCCTTGGTTTATGCTGACTGATGGTAACACTCAGTTGAGGCTATTATCAAGCCTATTTGACATCTGAAAAACAACTTCTCAGTCAGTGAAACTACATTTTATAACAAGAAACTCTAACTTACCTGCACCTCAGTGAATGACTGCAGTTGGACCCCAGCTTTCTAGTGGAATTAACAATCAACAATACATTTCCAAGAAAGGGAGTTACTCTTTAAGCCTTGAAGATGGAAACTGCTTATCTCCTAGGTAATATAAACTAAATGAGTGAAACCTGATCATCTCTCCTGGCACACTGTTCAAACCAGAACCATAAAGCCTCTTGTATCATCAGAAAGACATGAGGAAACCGTGGCATTTATTTGAAGTCACAGGATTTATCTGCATCTTTTGAGCACTCATTGGCATCAGCTCAAGCACTGCGTGCTTTGTTCTTTCACAGTGGCAACGGCACAGCCTGAAGACAAGCATGTTGTGAGCCTTTACTCCCACCCTGTTTGCTCTTTGACATTTTACATCAGATTTGTATTTTGTGTTGTCTTGGACAAGTCAACTGTCCATAAAACACAAATATTCTTTTAGGCACACATTACTCCTAACAATACATTGCACAGTGCTCAGAAAGGCCTTTCTCTTAGAATTTTAAATTACAGTGGTTTTCCTAAACAAGTGAAGCCTGAGTTTTGTTATTAAAATGTATTTTGGTTGCTCTACATGCTAATCGATTCCCACATTGGACTAGGCAGATGAATCATTCCCCACCAGAAAGCCTATAGCTTTATTTTTAATAACTAAGCAATGGAATAAGTGTTTATGTCCTGCCTTATGCATCTTATTGAGTATCAATGCTTTGGTGGCCTTTTTTACCTGGGATGTGCCTATACTGCTGAGTAACATTACAAAATAAGCAGAAAGGCTGAATTCCTTGCCTCTTACATGAATTCTTCACAGTATTTATTCATAGTATAGTTTATTTAGCTTAAACTTAATGTGACTGTTACCCAGGAATAATATGTGAATGCTTCGTAGTTTTACAGAGAGGAAGGTACCACATAGCCTAAGAGGTGCCTGAATCAGGACCTTGGTACCCCAGAGAAGCTGATGCCTCTGGAGTGTGACTGAAGGTACCAGATCTTGGAGCTGGACTGCAGGTCCAAACAAAAGCCTGATAATACCTGCCAGATGAGCACCTTCCTCCCAGTACTGCTGCTGAATGCCTGACAAAAGCCATGGATGGCTGAACAAGGTCCAGTTCACATAAGTAATTCAAAGGCTATGATCATTGTAGGAATACTGGGATTACCTGTAGTACTGTAGGAACACTGTGATCACCTGTAGTACTGAGAAAATTAAAATTTCACTTTAAATCCAAACTTTATTATTAAAGACATTAAAGCCATTAAAGACATCTGAGCAATTGAAACTGTCCTACAGAGACGGAAAATAAAAAAAGCCCCAAGAGCCTATTGAACTGAGTAGTTACAATCCTATCACTTAAATGTCAAAGCTGTTTAAGCATCTTTATGACACCCACAGTTATATCTCCATCATACCTAGTATATAAACATTAGACAGTTCCACTCTACTGTATTTCATTAAGAGGAGCCGGAGGCCATTGAGTGGCAGGAAAGCTATAACATAGTTGCCATCGTGGAAATATGGTGGAATAACTTCCAAGACTGAAGCGTTGCATTGAATGGCTACAAGCCCTTCAGAAGGGATAGGAGAGGAAGGAGGGGTGGTGGGGTTGCTCTGTACCTTAGGAAGTGTTTTGGCTGTATAGAGCTCAGTGACAGTGATGATAAGGTTGGGTGCCCATGGGTAAGGGTCAGGGGGAAGGCTAACAAGGCAGACACCCCGGTGGGAATCTGTTATAGACCACCCAACCGGGATGAAGAGGCAGATTTTGTAAGTGGCTGGCTGACATTTCACGATCACTAGCCTTTTTTCCTGTGGAAGGCTTTAACTTGCTGGATGTCTGCTGGAAGCTCATGACAGCAGAGAGGAGGCAATCTAAGAGGTTCCTGGAGTGTGTGGAAAATAACTTCCTGACGCAGCTCGTAAGTGGTGGGGCCCTGCTTGACCTGCTGTTTACAGACAGAAGGTCTGGTGGGAGATTTGGTGGTCAAAGGCCATCTTGGGCATAGCAACCATGAAAATATAGTTTTCAATTTGTGGTGAAATAAGGAAGTGGGTCAGAAAAGCTTCTGCCTGGGACTTCCGCAGGGTGAACTTTGGCCTGTTCAGGGCACTGTTTCAGAGAGTCCCTTGGAAAACAGCCCCTAAAACCAAAGGGGTCCAGGAAGGCTGGACATACTTTAAGAAGGAAATCTTAAAGGTGAAGAATCAGGCTGTCACTGTGTGCCAAAGGATGAGCTGGTGGGGAAGAAGACAGACCTGGGTGAATAGGGAGCTTTCACTGGAATTCAGGGAAAAATAGAGAATTTATGATCTTTCGAAAAAGGAGCAGGAAACTCAGGAAGAATACAAGGATGTTGTTAGGTCATGTAGAGAGAAAATCAGAAATTCAAAAGCTCAGCTAGAACTCAATCTGGCTACTGCTGTGAAAGATAATAAAAAGTGTTTTTATAAACACATTAACATCCTAAAGAGGGCCAAGGAAAATCTCCATCCTTTATTGGATGCAGAGGGAAGCATTGTAACTGAGGATGAGGAAAAGGCTGTGCTTGATGACTTCTTTGCCTCAATCTTCAATAGAATGGCCGGTTATCCTCAGGGCAAACAGGCCCCTGAAATGATAGACAGGGACAGGGAGTAGAAGAGGCGCCCCACAATCCAGCAGGAAGCAGCTGGTGGATTGCTGAGTCATTTAGACCCGTTTATTCTGTAGGGCCAGATGGGATTCATCCGAGGGTACTAAGAGAGCAGGTGGAAGAGCTCTCCAAGCCCTCTTCCATCATTTATCATCAGTCCTGGCTAACCGGAGAGATCCCAGTTAACTGGAGGTTAACCACTGTGACACCCATCTACAAGAAGGAGGATCTGGGGAACTACAGGTCAGTCAACCTTATCTTTAGTGTTGGGCAAGGTCAAGAAACAGATCATCTTGAGTACCATCATGCAGTACAACCAGAGGATCAAGCCCAGCTAGCACAGGTTTGTGAAAGGCAGGTCCTGCCTGACCAACCTGATGTCCTTTTATGACCAGGCGACACACCCAGTGGGTGAGGGGATGGCTGGGGTGTAGACTACCTGGGCTTCAGCAAAGCCTTCGACACCATCTTCCATGGCATTCTCCTGGAAAAGCTGGCAGCCCATGACTTGGACAGGTTCACTCTTTGCTAGCTGAAAAACTGGCTTGATGGCCAGGCCCGAAGAGTGGTGGTGAATGGTGCTGTATCCAGCTGTCAGTTGGTCACCTTTCATGCCCCCCAGAGATCAGTACTGGGCCCAGTCCTGTTTAATATCTTTATTAAAGATTTGGGCGAGGAGATACAGTGAACCTGCAGTGAGTTTGTAGATGACACTAAGTTGGGTGGAGTGTTGATCTGCTGGAGAGCAGGAAGGCTCTGCAGAGGGATCTGGACAGGTTGGATTGATGGGCCAAGGCCAATTGTGTGAGGTTCAAAAAGGCCAAGTGCCGGGTCCTGCACTTGGGTCCCAACAACCCCTTCAGCACTACAGGCTGGGGGCAGAGAGGCTGTAAACCTGCCTGGTGGAAAAGGACCTGGGGGTGCTGGTCAACATCAGCTGAACATGAGCCAGCACTGTGCCCCAGTGGCCAAAAAGGCCAACGGCATCCTGGCTGGATCAGAAATACTGCAGCCAGCAGGACTAGGGCAGTGATTGTCCGCCTGTACTTGGTCCTGGTGAGGCCACATGTCAAGTCCTGTGTCCAGTCCTGGGCCTCTCACTACAAGAAAGACACTGAGGTGCTGGAGCATGTCCAGAGAAGGGCAGTGAAGCTGGTGAAGGGCTTAGAGGGTAAGTCCTATGAGGAGCAGCTGAGGGAGCTGAGGGTGTTTAGCCTGAAGAAAAAAGGAGGCTCAGGGGAGCCCTTCTCAATCTCTAGAATTACCTGAAAGGGGGTTGTAGCCAGGTGGGGTTCTGACCTCTGTAGTCTTCTTAGGAGCTTGATAAGTGTTTAAAGAATAACAACTGCTTTAATCTTTGCTGGAAGGCTTGTTTGTCTCTCAGAGACACAGCTGGCTATCAAGTACTATAGAAGACATACACAAACTGTTATGAAACACAGAAGATTCACTCTAAGAGATTTTCATTTTTAAAATGTAAATTGCCTTAAAACTGTTTTGGATTGTCAGTGGTAGGGTCCCAACCACTGCATGCTGCTGTCTGAAAATTGCTTTCTTTCAATGGGAATGACAGAGACAAGCAAGAGCTGCTGAAAAGCAGCAGAAGGACTCTTGAGAATTACACGAGCGGAGCAACAACCACATAGAACGCTCTCAATGCCACCCCGTCTGGATGGTCTGTTTGTTTCTTTTTCTGCAATTATGTCCTTAATATGACAATACTGTTGCACATACCTCAGTGCAACAATGGGTCCCCTCACCGTTAGCTGTGAGCAAGGGGAAGTACTTCTAATTCCTAATTTTTGCTTTCCCTTATCCCCTAGACTTGTTCAGGACAAAAAAAAAAAAAAAGTCCCAGTTATCAACTCTAATTAAAATATTGTGAATCTGACAGTGTATAAAACATTTTCAAAATCAGGCAAAACAGGAATGCAGACACACAGTTTACACTCATGTATGAAAAACCTAACAAATACGTGATGAAAGTTGCCCCTCTCAGTACAAGTCATACCAGCGCTGAAGTCCCCCTGTTGATGCAAAAAGAACATTTTCTTCCCACAACAGCTCTGTAACTGTGTTTCTAAAGTAGGGATAATCTTATCGGTAGCTTGAGGCAGCCTATCTTTATTCTGAGGACAATATGAAGCTCTGTGCCTGTGCGGTACTTGAAATAGGCAGGAGCTGTGAGGTCAATCAGCAAAGATGTGGAGGCACTGCTGCTGCTCCCCGGACTGCAACAGGCTGGCTGTCGCATGCTAACGATGTCTGCGGGGCACAGCATCGGCTTTGCTCTGTTCCCTACAGAGGCTCTTCTGCAGCTCAAAAGATAACGGGATGTGAGTCTCAAGAAAAGCAGAAATTGCCATTAGGTTCTGAATGGCTACGGCATACAGCACAATATCGAATGCAGAATCCCCAAGGAATTTTTTCTGAAAGGAAAATAAATCGCAGTAACAGCCTTAGGTTTGGAAACAGGAAGGTTTTTTGTGTGGTTATTTTTCAAAGGAGATACTCAGATACTGGACGATGCGTGACTCGATATTTGCTATGGTACTATTTACTATTCTACTCATTATAGAGTCTCTTCTATAAAAAGATGCCAAACAACTTCATAAGCCTTGATGGATTGAACATTTCAGCATCCTGTTGGGTCAGATGATAGGAATATAATATTCACATTAAAGATAAAATACAACACTTTCCCACACTCATAAAGCAAAACTCGAAACAGTAAGCAGTCCAAGCTTTTCATCACTGTTCGGGTAATCTGGTTAGTTGGAACATGCTTAGTACACATGCCAAGTACCAGCATTCACATCAAAACCCAAATCCGTTTCTACATCCCTGTTTTCTTCTCTTTCTATACAAAAAGCCTTATCTCACAGCTCTTCATATGGAAAATATGTTATCTCCAGCCAATGGTGTTCTTTGTACAGTGTCAAATCCTTCCCTATCAAGGATGTCTGGGACTTGCTTGCCCTCCATAAGAAATACTGGAATGTGCCCAACAAATAGTAGCAATCCAAAAATCCTTGCCACCATTATATGACAACTGTGTTCTGGCATAAACCCATCCTACCACAACCTGGAAAATACTATCTTGACCCAACTGACTTTGGATCAGAACTTTTATCTGCATGGATGGTGTAACTGCTGGGAAGGGGTGCATGTGCTGATAAGCAAGTGTGCTTTCTCAGTGCGGTGATGTAAATGTTTTGCGTTCCCATATAAAACGTGGGGGGAAAAATTGCCTGGGACCTGTATGCAGAACATCTCTTACAGTACTGTAAAAAATCCCCCTTCCCCTCAAGAAAATCAAGATGCCTTCCCAAAAACAAAGGCTCCTGCAAAAACCTCCTATTGGCTTCTTTCAATTAGACAAACATGAAAACAAACGACAGCAGCAAGCTTCACTTGGATTTCCTACTCAGTTGTTTCCAAACAAAATCAGCTGTGTGGCATATGCCACCAAAACAATAGCTACCAGATTAGCAGATGGTATGTTGTGAATTAAATGTTGACACAAAACCCAGACATACCACTCAGTCCTCTCTTGACACCAAAACTTATTTCCCTACTAATTTTCTCGTCTTATATTTAGTCACAAAAAAAAAATAATTCTTTAGATACTCCATCTGGATTTAGAAGGAACAAGTTAACCTGCAATATACTATTACTCTGCCATCTTGGAAAAAAAAAAAAGTAGCTTGATTACTGAAAAAAAAAAAACCAAAACATGGAACAAGTGGTTCTGAGAGTCTGGACACTCCTACATTTCATAGAATCATAGAATCATTAAGGTTGGAAATGACCTCTGAGATTATCAAGTGCAACCTTGCACCCAGCAACACCATGTTCACCACTAAACTATATCCAGAGGTGCCACATCCACACACCTTTTGAGCCCTTGTTGGGCAGCCTGCTCCAACACAACTACTCTTTCCAGGAAGAAATTTTTCCTAATATCCAATCTAAACCTTCACTGATGCAACTTGAGACCATTTCCTCTTGTCCTGTCACTTGTTACTTAGGCAAAGAGACTGCCTCCCCTTTCAGGAGTTGCTGAGAGCAACAAGGTCCCCCCTGAGCCTCCTTTTCTCCAGGCTGGAAGACCCCAGCTCTATCAACCACTCCTCAGAGGACTTGGGCTCCACACTCTTCATCATCTTCATTTCCCTCCACTGAACAAGCAGAGGGGCCCAGAACTGGACACAGCACTCTACACAGTGCTGAGTAGAGGAGGATAATCACTGCCCTGGTCCTGCTGGCCACACTACTTCTGATACAGGCCAGGATGCCACTGGCCTTCTTAGCTACCTGGGCACACTGCTGGCTCATGTTCAGCCAGCTATCTGGCAAGACTTACGTTGGTCCCCTTCTGTCCCCATGGTTGCAGTATGCTCCACCAAAGTCCTCTCGCACACCCTCCAGGTAAGGAGAAGTGTGAACTGGGTTTGGTGAGCCCAGAACTTTGTGTGTGCTAATCCTCCAGCTGGCTGCAGCTAAAAGTCTGTAATATTATCCTTCACACCTCTGGCAGCTGGTAACCTAGGGGAGCACTGATCTGTGTCCCTCCCTACCCTCCATGTATTGTGTTTTCCAAAATTTCAAATTTCTCCTCTACTTCCTAACAAGGCTGACACTGCCCAATGGCACTGATGTCAGTGGAAGTGGAAAGGGAGGCATGAGCAGTCAGAGGCGACTGAGCGGGCTTTGTTTCCTCTGGACTCCAGGCAATTTATTAATTTTACTGTTTACAAACGAAAGGAAACAAAACACTACCATAAAGCAGCATTTATATAACCAGGAGTTTCCAGACACCCGAAATCTTGGGTTTGGATCTACACAACAGAAATCAAATGTTTAAAATGCAATGTACTTTTCTGCTCAACCGAGAGACCTGTCTCCACATGAAACACCCCTTCCCCATTCTGGCACTTGGGATCAACAGATAGGCAAACCTTACTACCCCTCCCTTTCCATTTGCCACATTTAAAGGATGATTGCTGACAGCCTGATTGCCAGCATCTGCTCTGCTGGATGAATCCCAGGCAGCTCTCAGGATTGGAGTGACCTTGCCCGGGCGCTGAGCAGTGAAGGGCTCCTCTGCCCACAGAGCCAGCTCCTTCCCCTGCCTCCTGCTTATCATTACCCAGCACTGAGTTCAGTTTTGGGCCCCTCACTTAAAAAGGGACACTGAGGTGCTGGAGCATGTCCAGAGGAGGACAGCATGTCTTACGAGGAACGCCTGAGGGAGCTGGCAGTGTTTAGCCCAGGGGAGGCTCAAGGGGAGCCTCATCGTCTCTTTTACCATGCCTGCAGTGAGGGGACGAGCAGACGGCTTTTGGCTAAGACACGGGGGACTCAGATTAGACATTAGCAGACAAGTTTTTCACAGTTAGGGCAGTCAGGCGTCGGAAGAGGTTACCCAAAGAGGTAGGTGGGGGAGTCACTATCCCTGGAGGTGCTCAAGAGGCGCTGGGTGTTACGGGTTAGTGGTTTAGGGCTTACAGCGGTAGCGCTGAGCGGGCGGTTGAACGGGACGATCTTCTGCGCCTCTTGCAACCTCTACGATTCTACGATTCACAGCGGCCGCAACCCCGCGGCCCCGCCCGATGGGTTACACACACCGCCCCCGTCCCCTGCCCCGCCCGCCGCCCGGGAGGGGGCGCCAGAGCGCAGGCGCAGCCCGGCCCGCCCCGCGGGGCGGCGCCGGTGGCGGCGCG
>JAWMRA010000113.1:80121584-80133260 GCA_035584735.1 Pseudotriccus pelzelni | reverse complement strand
TGTGGGGGATCCACATCAGTTACATCTCATTTGTGAAGGACTGCACCCCATGGAGGAGTGACCCATGGGACAGCAGTTTTGTGAAGAACTGTTGCCTGTGGGATTGACTCAAGCCAGAGAGATCCATGAAGGACTGTCCCCCATGGGAGGGACCCCGTGGGAGCAAGGGAAGGACTCCTCTCCCTGAGCAGCAGCAGAAACAACAATTGACCATAACTCCCTTTCCCTGCCCCCCAGCAGATATTCAATTAATATTCCCACTTTCAGTGTGTTCTGCCCATGATGGTGATCAGTAAGTGACCTCTCCCAGCTCTTAATTCATGAATCCTTCGCTGTTTGTGTTTTTTTTTGTTCCTCTGTCCAGTTGCAGAGGGGAGTGAGAGAGCGGCTCTAGTGGGTACCTGGTGTCCAGCCAGGGTCAACCCACTACACTGAGGAAAGATAGGCAAAGAGAAAGGAAGGCAACTGCCTTCTGGATCTGAGCCTTTCTGCTGCCTGCGCTGCTTCACGAGGCTTTTTACTGCCAGAGCATCAGAGTGCTCCTCAGCCAGGCATTACACAGTACGTCTGACACCTGTCAGCCTTAGTCTTGCAGCCTCCCACCGGCTGGTGAAAGACACACAGAGGAATGTTTTGCTTTGAAATTTTATTTTTATAAGTTTCTAAATAGCTGTCTGCTTATACTGCAGGTGCTCAGAGCAATGTGCTTTGCATCTCAAGAGGAAAAGCAAGGCGGTTTACAGTGGTCTAAAGCTTTTGAGAGAGCTCATTCCATTTTATGGAGATGTTTTCTAAGGGAGCTCTGTCTTTTGCTGTCATAGCATCTGCTGACAATAGCTGGCAGAAGCTTAGTTTCTTGTGTTTAACCATTCAATTACTTGCTATAAGCCTATTATATATCTTCACAGACCCCAAGTGCTGAGGATTTGAACATGAACCATTTGTCCTGATAGTATTGACTCCAGGGACTAAGGGCCGGGGAGCAGGTACAGAATTCTACAGCTGAAACAACAGAAGAGGCAGATATAACAGAAGCAATTGCAAGATGTTTTATATTTGTTGAGAGTTGTTTCTTGCAGTTCATTTTAAGAGGTGTGTTAACAGTGCTCACTAACAACTAGCTTAGGTGGTAGCAGAGGATTTACTCATCGTCTCTCTAAGCAAACACATCACTGAATGAGTGAGTGAAGTGAGGTTTTAAGTGTAGGATAGTTCAAAGACATCTGCTTTCAGCTGATAGCCTCAGGACTGGCTTTTTGCAGCAGTGCTGATGTGGTTGTTCCACCGCCACTAATGATTTTACTTAGGCCTCTTGTAGGCAGCTACTGTTATCTGTCACTTTGCCTTAATTTTTGTTTTGCAAATGCTAGGACAGAGGTTGGAACATGTCGCACTTGAGGAGCTTCCCACCAGGTCTTTCTAGAGAAGGAAAAAATCAGAAAATCCTATCAGAAGATCTGGAACTTAGTTGAGCATCAGCACTTAGACCGTGAGGACCTTTTGCGCCGCACCTGAATCCTCAGGAGTGGTATAAGACACACAAGCTTTGAGAACCTGCAGCTTGGGTTCTGAGATTTACAGAGTTGTCACTCTGTGTAAGAGTGTGAATACTATGTAGAGTGCTTGCAAGTGAGTGGTTACGTGACCTGAAAACTCACGGGGCTTGAGAGACAGCTTTTGGGGAAAAAGTGTGTGTCACCAGGCGTGCAAAATAATTTTCCTATGGGAGGACTCAAGTTTATCTATTCACGTGTGCTTGAAGCCTGCATGGCCTTAGTCCAGCCTCAGTACACTGATTGGGTCTGAGATTTCAGCCTGCCTAAATGCCTGATTTATCTTCACTGTGTATTAAGACTTCTCACAGCATTCAGGTAGGATTCACTGAAGTTTTGTGTCTATCTCATTTGTTACCTGTTAATCTGATAACACTGTGTAGGATCTTCAGTGTGAGCTGAGGATTGTAAAGGAGCTGGTCCTTACTGTAGGGGATAGAAAGTATAATATGGTGAAAGAAACTCTCCATAGGCATCTTGTTAAAGGGAATTTTTAAATGAGTAATCTGTGCAGCCTTCTCTTTCTCATGCTCAAAAACAACCCCAGAAAACAAACAAACAAAAAAAGCAGAATAATCTCATAAGTGTCCATGACTCTAACAAACTAAAAAGTGAAGACAAGTGAAGTCAGTGGTTTCTTGTGGAACAGTTTAATTCATATAGAATACTTTGAACATATAGGTGGCACGCTTTGGCACTATTTCTGACTGACATGCCTGTAAACCTTACTTCACTGAATGATGGAAGCTCTGTGGAGAGCTGACGTTCCCTGTTCATTTCCCCCCTTACATTCACATTGGAAAAAAAATCCAAACTTCATGTTCACAGTTGTCTAATCAAATGCACAAACTGCACAGATCATGCTGTTTTCATCTGTGTGTCCGTGCTTAAGGCAACATGAGGGGCAATTCTTCAAGTTGTGTGTCAGAAAAGCGAGATGATGATGAAGTGCTTCAACTCCTTGAACAAATAGTTGAAGTTTTCTTACAGTGATAGATAAGTAGCTTTGTTTTTTCTCTACTATGGAGAATATAATAATCATATACTTCTGCAATGCCTTACTGATGGCATGAAAAAGAAGGCACCCTGTCTTACAGGATCCCCACTTTTTATCTGGGATACAGTGGCAGTGACTGATGCAGACCGCGGCTGTCTGCAGCGGTAAGGCCCTCCAGTTGTACTCGATGCACAGTGATAATTATGGCTGATTAGCAAACTGAAAAAGAAAAGGCTGTTTCATATTCTATAAATTTTTGCATGTCAGGTACTATGAGTGCATGAGCTGTTGGTAGCTAATAAAAATCCTGAGTTCAGACATACAAGCAAGCCTTTCATTGCACGAAGCAGAGACAGCATATGTTTGTTGGCTTGATTTCGTTCCTGTTTGAGAAAGATTACAGCATAAGAAGTAACACTACCCACTTTACTTGCAGTCTGATTCTGATTGCTTTTTGACTGTTTATCTGAATAATGCAAATAAAGAAGCTTTCAGATAACATCTGGATGCTCGAGTGCCAGTGATGGCACATATTGACAGCAAAGTGCATGAGACAAAACCTAGAACGGGGAGCTGTAATGCTGCAGTGAATAATACAGAAAGTAGGATTTCTCTATTAGTCATTTAGGAGATGTCTAATAATTGCCATAGTCTCAAGAACAGTGAAACTTTCTCTCTAAGGCAATGCTATAAAAGACTGAGAAGTGGGTTGTCTAATTACTGTAGCTGAGCAGCTGAACTGGTAGAGAGATGTGGAGTATGGCTGATAAGCAGCTAATTAATAAACTAGAGACATCTTGCTCGTTAGTCCCTCAAAGGTCTGCAGAAGCGCTCTGGGATGTCTTAAAAGGAGGATATGCAGATTGTGAAATCTCTGAATGCCGTGCATGGAGAAATGAAGTGTGAAAGGAACTAATGATGCTGGTAACATTTGGAGTGTGAGCACATGCTGTCTGTGCATGTGAGGCAATTAAGGGATCGTGGTGCCTGACAGGCAACAGACCCCAGAACAATTAAACTGTCTGTGCATGGGTGTGTGGTACCTGCACAGATAGAAACCAGCTGTTGTGATATAAGTTACTGATGTGGTTTCCTTTGCTGGGCTTAATTAACAACAGTTCAGTGTCACGTATGCTGCTAGTTAAAATACAGATAGAGAAAAGGAATATGAGTGACTAATCTCAGAATGCATCAGGTGACTGTTGGGAGATGCAGGGGATGGAACAACCGGCATTAATATTGGCTAGTCAATACAGTACATGGGTGTTTTGGGGATATCTAGGCAGGGTTCTTCCAGGGGACATGTAAGCAGAAGGAAAGACTGAGGCAACAACAATGATAGAAGCATTCTGGGAAGTGAGAAAACCTGTGCCCCCTCCACTGCAGTTTTCTGGAACTAGCAAATAACAAGCAGTGTTTTGGTCTGTGAGCAAACTAAGAGTTAGGTAAACAGCTTGACTAACAACAGCTAGTAATCTAACTCCATGCTCATTCTTATTATTTCTTGTGTGTACTTGGATTTTTCCAATATACAGCTGCAGTCCTCTGTTATGCTTTTCCTAAAGCTTGAGTGACTTCCTAAAGCTTGAGAAAAATCCTACCTGTCAAGGTGTCTGAGCACCATTTTTTTCATTATTTTTCTCATAAGATTACGTTCTTCCTTCCTCCAATAAACTTTCCAAAAGACACAAGCACTTTCAGCTTGTTTATTTGAAAACTTAATCCATACTATAAATAGAATATTGCTAGCTATTCCACTTCATTCTGTCTTTTCTCACAGCTTCTTGGGGACTTAAATTGCTGATGCCAGATTAGTTGCAGGGCTCTGGGTACAATTGCTGCTGGACACAAAAGAGGCAGTCCTTCCCTGTGCTGCCTACGCATCCCACGATGATTCCTGTGTGGTTTTGTTGGGGTTTTTTTACCTTACCTGCCATGTACTGCAAGTGTTAGATTTTGGAAAAGAGTAATTGAACTTTGAGGCTAACATCTGAGCTATTTTGACTCTATACCTAAAGTGTTGATCAGCTTTGATGCATTTCTGTCCATACTGAAGTCCCTCATGAGGTTTATAATCCTGATTTATACCCCGTTCTGATTTTCAGTGTGGATTTAAAAGTCAGTGGCCTGGACTTTCAGTCTTAAACTTAACCTTGAAATTTCACCTTATAATTTCATTATATTGGTGGGATGCTGAGACAGTTAGCTATTCTAGTGAGCACCTGAAGCCCTTCTGTGACATTCCCCTTAAAGTACTAAATATGTCCTTCTGCCAGAAATGCTGGATCAACTGACTAGATTATTCCGTCTCATCCATAAAACCTGTTTTCTGCTATCTTGCTTCTAGCTGGACAACATCACCATTCACTTCTGGTGAGTTTTCAGGCATTGCATCTCAATTTTCAGTTATGAAGGACATTTTTAATATCAATAATAATCTCCATTTGAATGTATCGTTTCCCATATTTTGAGGAAAGTGGTTTTCTGCATACTGTTGTATTATAAACACCTTCTTTGTATATATGAAATTTAGAGACTTTTGAAATAAAGGTCATTGTTATAAGAGGAGATTTAGTCTTATGTTACCTGGTTTAGAACATTTAATTGCATTAAACCTTTTGAGATCACTGGTATGAGAAAAGGACATAAGAAGTCGACTCTTAAAATGCTGTTCAGCAGGATATACATTCTCTTACATTTCCAGCCTGACTTCATAAACTGATATATGTAAGCTGTTGTTTACAGACATAGCTTTAAATAGCTTTGGAAAGTGTCTCTTGAAGCTCCCAGACCTCTTCCTGTAAAGTTTATTATCTTACTTCTGAACACCAAATACTTGCACTTTCTGCCTTGTGACTTTCACTGGCCTGCAAGGGTGGAGGAATCAAGATGAAATGATACTGCAAAGGGAGACTTAATGCTTCTCTGAATCTTTTCATTAGTTCATTGTTAAGTAGGACCAATACAGAAGGTATGCAGAAACTGCACTCTCAAAGCCAATATTCTAGCCAATGTTTAGCTCGATAAAAGTAGAGCGCATTTTCTTTTGGGCACTCGCTCACAGTATTTAAGGCACTTTATAACTAAGGTTGCGTTACAATCTTTATAATAACACACATGGATGCAAGATAATGAGTTACAAATTAAACATTTACACAGCTTACCTGGTGCTTCATCAGAAAAAGTATGAAAAATCTACAGCAGAACCTTGTGGAGGCCTTTGCCAAGTTATAATAGGAGCTGCCACGGTTGAACGTGCATGCAAGTCACTTGTAGATGGGCAGTCCTAGAAAAAGGAAGGTGTTGCTTATGGCTCTTATGAACAGGACCTTTATGAGAAGTTGCTGTCAAACACCACAGGAAAGTGTCAGAAATATCTGAGGCCTGCAAACTCGCTAATCCCAAAGAGCCAGGGTGCATGTGTTACAGATATACCAAAGCACTAAACTAGGCTTGAAACATTTCCACCTTTGGCAAGGATAGTAGCAAAATGCCAGTTAGGTCAGGACGAAGCTGAAGTGTCCATGTTCCTCAAGGTACTTGCAGGGCTGCAAGGCAGCACTAAAGATAGGATCCTTTGGGGGTAATTCGTAGTACAGCCTCTTCGCTTTTGTACAAAAGGAGGGTTTCCTCATTAAAACTGAAAAGTTATTCTGCACTTGGAGCTACATGTTGAAAACAGATTGTGCCCCTTCACTTTCTGAGTCAAGTAACAGAAGTACCCTCACCTTGCTAAAAAGATATTAACATTACCTTCAAGCAAGGCCACATTTTCACATAATGAAGTGCCCCATAGTAAAACTGGATTAACGTATTGTCCTCCCCACCCTCTTTTATTCTGGCCCAACCATTTGCTGTGGTGCTGTGAACTGGATCAGGGAACTGATTCCACCTTAAGAGGGGACAGTTGAGAATCCAGGCAACATAGATATTTTTAGATCTTTTGTTATAAAACAGGACCTTTGCTCTTGATTCAAAAGAGAACAAGGTAAACGCTTGCTGGCAAGTTTAGTCCATTATCATTAATCATGTGGGGAATGCAGAGAAGGAACTGCCTGCTGCTGTAATGCCTATGTTAAGCTTTTCCTGAACTCTTATCTGACTATTTTGTGTTGTTTGTGGGTTTTTTTTTAGAAAACCTGTTTCTCCACTAGAAACTATAAGTCACAGTAGCGATCTCTTGTGAATAATAGCTTGGACGAGCCTAGGTTTAAAGTTAACTACCTGAGGTGTGTTCCTTTACAGGGCAACTCTTGAATTCCACAACAGAAAATAAAACAGACTGTGAATGTGTTTGACTTCTGACTTTCATCTACAAATATATTTAACCCAAGCATTGCATCCTTGTGCTAATGAAAAACCAGAAAGCAAAGACAACTGACTGTGACGAGGAAGAGGAGGCAGTTTAAGGAAGTGAAAAATAGCTGCATCTCCCATTTCTTAATGTGTTTAATTAATATCAGAAAATATCTGCAAAATGATTATTCTAGTAACCAGCTAATGTTAGTTGCCCATTCTGTTTAGGGGCTTATTTAATATAAATAGTAATTTATCTATGGATAATTGAGAATCTAAACTGGGTAACATTCAAGAATATATATATGTATTCAATGATATTAATCGCTTGGTTATTAAACTGATAGTTCTCTATAGCAGATTTTCTGACCTCCTGGATAAAGACTCCTAAATGATTTGGAATGCTGTGTTTGTTAATGAGAGAAATCTGACCTCCATCACAAACTGGACTGATCCTTTCTTCTGTTTACAAACCACATCAGATGAAACAGCTGTAGTCAAGAGCAGAAACTTCCCATGCTGTCTCACAAACAGTGTGAAAGAAACTGTGTCTCAAAACATGTCTTGGATAAGGCTGTAATACTGGGTTGAGTTCAGTAAGCTGAGCTTTGTAAGAGAAACCTTGGAATTACTAACTGTGCTGCCAAGGGAAAGTTTTTATTCTTTTAATTCTGCTGCCAAAAGGGGCTGTATTGGCAGGTACTGGAGAGTTCCTGGCTGACTTCGCTGGAGACCTTGCAGTGTTACAGAAGCCACAGCCACCCAGTCTGCAGCATATGGGACATGCACTGTGATTCACCGACATTACTGCTGGTCAATTAGAGATGCCCCCGTGTGACTGAGGCCTTGATCTGTGTCTCTGCTCTGCAAGCTGACAAATGCTCTTGCAGGTTTGCCAAATCTGAGCTGAGCTCTGCAGAGACCATCCTCTGCAGGGCTTTCACCGAGGACAGTGGGGAGTTGGATTCCTTTCATAGTATGATATGGGACCACTATGATCTTGCCAGAGGATTCCTGGGAGGCTGCCAAAAAGACAGCAAAACTTTCTTTTATTCCATTCAGGAGGAAAATAACGTGGGATTCTCCACACACACCACACTAGCAGAATTCTTTTCAGTATGTGCCCCCAATCTTTTTAGCTTTAAATCCAAGGTTAAGATGTTGAATTGTACATGGTTCAAAGACTCTCCCGAACAAAACGCTTCTAATACTGTAAAAGCCTGAAAGCTTTAGTTTCATCTGTTCCTGTGCTTAGTTCTATCTAAGCAGCAATATGTCAAGTGACTTGGAGTGGGTCTTGAAAGTCTGGCAGTGTAAGAGGACATTCACTGCTTGAAAAAATTGAGCTCATTTGGAAGTGAGTAATATGGGTCCAAGTCTATAAGCCCCGAAAGTTTCTAAAGTCCCTCCTGCTTGCTCCCTTTTTTTTTTTCTTAGCTAAAAGTATTTTTCCTCTGAGAATACTAAAACAGCATATCTTTCTTTTCCTCCAGTGAAAAAAAAATTACTTTTTTGATACTATAATCCTAAACATAAAATCAGTATACATCTTACTTTAATTGCCTCGCACCTTTACTTAGGACAAAAAGAACTGTGCTCCTGCAATTTACTCATCTGTTCTCATCCAAATGCTGCTACAGAGAGCAGACTGGAAAACCTGAGAGATATGTTACCATTTGAACCATTACAACCTCACAGGATGGCAGCTGAAGTTAGGTGGTGGCTTTTTCTTGGTTCTCTTTATGTTCCTGTCAGGCCTCTTTCCTCTTGGGGACAAAGTGTTTCCATAAATCCAGTTTATGGCATTAAGGAGTGTCTGAGTTCAAACGTGCTGTGTGGATTTGTCACTGTGAGCAAGGCTCCCAGCGCTGCGGCAGGTCTCCTTCCTCAAGTCCTGGCAATAACACTCCTACAGCAACTTCTAGTGAACTATTTTTTATAAGTAGGAATTGTCCCTGCAGTAAAAAGTCTTGCAGGGTTGATATTGACCATAATATGCTGGAAAAGCTTGAAGTCAGCGAGTATCAGTGTGACTTTTTACTGAGGATGGAAAAACTCTTTCCCTTTCCTTGCAAGTCATCTTAGTGAATCTGATGTGTGTGGACCGGAGAAATGGTGAGTCTGCTGAGACTTACAAAGGATTGACAACAGTTTAAGAGTCACCCTGTTGAATATGTGCTGGAGGCAGGAACTTCTTGAATATTTTGCAGCAGTTTCTTTCTTCCTCCCCCTGGAAGTGACCAATGTCACTGTATGTGCACACAGAGTATATACACAGAGGGGAGGAACCCCAACATTATTGTTTTTGAAGTATTGCAATGGTTTTGACTAATCTACTGGAGTCAGAGTCAAGGATATCAGAACTAGTGCAAAAATATGTGAAAGATGTCAGGCTAGCATCTTTGTGGAATTACAGAATCACACAGAATCACAGAGTAGGTAAAGTTGGAAGGGACCACAGTGGCTCACCTGGTCCAACCTTGCTGCTCAGGCAGGGTCATACCAGAACACATGGCACAGGATTGTGTCCAGACAGTTGTTGAATATGTCCAGTGAGAGAGACACCACAACATCCCTGGGTGCAGTCACCTGCACAATAAAGTTCTTCCTGATATTCAGGTGGAACTTCTGTGCATCGTTTTCTGCCTGTTGCCTCTTGTCCTATCACTTGGCACCACCAAGAAGAGCCTGGCTCCATCCTCTTGACACCCTCCCTTCAGATACTTTTTACATGGATGACAAGACAAGAGGTCCCCTCTCAGTCATCTCTTCTCAAAGCTGAACAGGCCCAGCTCCCTCAGCCTTTCCTTGTAAGAGAGATGCTCCAGTTCCCTCATCATCTTTGTTGCCCTCCACTGGATCAGGAGCTTCATGTCATATATGCATATACAAGTCATGTCTCAGCTTTATTTCCCCCTCACACATACAGCTCCCCCATATGCATAGCCCTTTTTTCTTACCTGTTGTATTTTCTTCTTGTCTTCTTGACTTCCAATGGTGGGTATGTTGACTCTGCTACTGTCAGTACAGGTAAGAGGGAAACATCTCTCCTTTAGCTGCAGGCCTCTAGTTAGCCCCAAGTCTTTGACAGGACATGGAAACAGTTTTTTCCTTCACATGCTGGCCAGAAGCCGCTTCTGCAGCTCACTGAAGATTGCTCTGAGTTACCGGGGTAGGGAACCTGTGACAAGCAAAGTAATCACAGATGTGGGTGCTAGGAATATCTGTCTTCATTAAAAGTAGGGGATGCAATGCAGGAACAAAGTAAGGATCTATTGTATGAGTACCCTAAGGACAATAGCATTCCAGTCTGGTATTGTGTAAATGTTTGATCTGCTGCTTATGTTTTAAGGTGTGGCTTGGGCAGGTTCTACTTGATTGGGACATAAACAGGTTTACTGCCAGACATACCCATTGATATGCAGTCATTAACCCAAGCTTTTGGGGAAGTTTTACATTGTGGGTGTTTTGCAGACAGTTCTAGAAGAAGTCTTAATATAGAGAGGATACAAATCTTAGCAGGCTTTATACTTACTTTTGATATTCTATATTTATTTACTCATTTAGATGTCCATTATCTAGACTGCTGTGAAGCCTCCAGTGTAAGCAAGTGGTCTTTCAGCAAAACATCCTCCAGAGTTTCATGGGTACTTTTGAAAGCAGTTTGTGCATTAAGGGTCATCCACAAAGCTGAGAAATAAGCTCTAATGTCAGTGTGGCTTCCTTCAAAAACTCTTATGCTAGGAGGAAAAGAATATTCTTCTGGATGGAGAAAGGGAGATGTCCCTTTGCAGAGAAGTAGAGCTGGCTGGAGAGGCTGAAGGTCTTCTGAAGTAAAGAATTGCATCAAGTGCAGCCACCACTGCTTGCTTTGCTCCAAATGTCCATTTTTATAAATCTGTGAGTTACTGCTTTGATAGTGTAGGTCTTTGAAACGGGGTTGTGAGAGTTCTCAGCTGGAAGTTAGTTCTCAGCCTGGTCATGTGCAAGCTTAAAGACTGCTAATGTGATGTTTTATCAATACAAATGGTTCAGTCCTTCAAACACTATAAACCAAGAATTTTGCAATCAGACTGAGTCAATAATTGAGAGACTAAAGGAACTGTACTCACTTTAGAATAGAGAAACTACATGAAATTGAGGCAGGAACAGCACTTCCAGATCACTACTGCTTAAACATCAGCACTATGGTGACCCACGAGTGGGGAGTATTATATAAAGTTCAGAAAGATGAACAAAGCCAGACTAAAGATAAAGTTGACAGAAAAGTAATTAAAGCCACTGATGAGAAGTAAAACAAGAACTTCCTTGTCTGTTCTATAAAGCTGACCATACCCAGATGACTACTCAGATGACCCAGCGTAACCGTTTCTAAGAAAAAGTGTCCTTTGTCTGTTATTGAGGGGCTTAAGACTGAAATAGCATGAAGTCGCACACATATTAAGCTAGAACTAACCATGAAGAATAGTATGAAGAAACTTGGCTGAACAAAGAGCATTATGCATTATGGTTATCTGGTTCAGATTTTGTTTCAGTAAAATAATCCTGTTCAGTTTTCAAATGGAACAACCCAGTGGTTCAGCTAGTCAGAGAAAATCAGATTTTAACAGAAACTATTGTCAGGCACTTTTTTTTCTGTACATAAATACTGTGTTTAAAGGTGTTTGGCTTAACTCAAAAGGCCATCTGACCAGAAATTAAATTTTCTTTTAAAGTGATGTCATGGTTTGGTTCTTGGAATTTTACCTTCCCCCTGCCCATTGTGGGTGTGGGGGGAAGGGGAATTAGGTAACTAGGTAACTAATGGCCTATACAAGGGAACCAGCAGAG
>JAWMRA010000113.1:80046649-80121484 GCA_035584735.1 Pseudotriccus pelzelni | reverse complement strand
TTTAATAGTTTATGTCAATACATTTATACCTTTTAATAAAGGGCTGTTATTCCTTCCTGGCCATAATTTAATTTTACCTGTGTCTCATTTAAACTGAGACAAGTGAAGCTAAATATTCTATAGCAGAGGAAAAAATCAAACTTGGATTTTCAGAGATTTTAATGGATTATCTACAATACCTCTTCTCTCACATGCAGAATGCCCACAATTTGCAACACTGGTGTGAGATACTCATCTAGGCAGGTGAAAGTCCTTACACCACCCTCAGAGGGAGGTGTAAGTAGCTGTTTCAAGTCAAAAGGCTTGCAAAAGCTAAGATTTCTGAAAAGTGACTAAACTATATGGAGTTCAACCTTTAAAGGACTGCTTGGCACCAGCAGAATGAAAATGAGAGATTCACTTCCCTCTTGACCTCCCCCCAGAAGGCAGCAAGGGCACTTCTCAGGAGCGGCCAAATACTGGCCGCGCCTTTTGTTGGTCCATGTCTGGGTGGAGAGAGGAGTCCCCTGTTGCTTGTGCTTGGACTGAAGATTTGGACTACAAGGTCAGACCTAGAGTCTGAAAGGCAAAAGCCGGGGTGGAAATCAGGGCAGGTGATTTCCCTACCTGTGAGTGAGTTCTGCAAGGACATAAGGAAGGCTGCCATCAGTAGTGGCCCAAGTCAGGTATATGAACTTTCTAATACAGACAGCTATCTAGTTAAAAGAGATTTAAATACTTACTAGGAACTCTGAGCTTAAAGATATTCCTTATAGCTCTCTGCTCTTGGTTGATGCTTCAGACCAAGACAGCTGTTACGATGTTGGCTCCCTCAGGTTCGGGTATCCATATGTGCATGTCAAGATGTGCGTAATTTAATAGTGTTCCTCCCAGGCACCACTACAGATATCTCTAGAAGAAATTATGAATAAAATGAGACCTAATGTTGGCAAAACATTGTTGTGTAGAAATGTTTCTGCCTCAGATGAAGAGGAATGTGGCGTTGGCTGGTGACACTCTTGAAATGATGACTTTTGGCACTTCAAGGGAGCAGGGAAGGGAGCAGGGCATGCTCATGGCAGTCTTTTACATCCTTGTATCTTCCATACAGAGCTGTTACTGAGGAAATGCCAGAGGCAACAACTAGAACAACTTTGGCAGCAAGAACTCAGTGTGAATGTAGGGATTTTCTTGCTGCTTTTTCCAAGAAGCTCTATATGTTGCAACTGACCAGCTTGAAAGGGCTGCCAATGAAGTAGGGCTTTTTGGAAGCTGTTACTTCACACCTTATTTCTCAGTAAAGCAATGTCTTGCTGCAGTATATGAGAGCACTTGTCTTCTACATCTGTTAATAGTGAAAACTCTTTAAATCTGCCGTTATGACTTAATGTGCTCAAAATGGTCTGCCAACAAACCCACTTCTAACTGCCTCAAAACTGTAAAGTATAGATGTTCTCTGAGCTCTGTGCTGTGGTGCACTGGAGTCAGTCTGCAGATCTCCATGGCCTCCAGCTTACACTTTGATAAAGGCTTGGAGAACACTCCAGTTTCACTTCAGTCGTGGGAAGGAACTGAATGGGAGGTCAGAGTAAGTCAGCATGGTAAACTGTCCTAGCAAAAGGCTTTCAAAATTTCTTTTGAGAAACATCTTTGATGCAAAGCAAACCCAGCTGTGCTTCTCAAATGTTTGTGCATGCCAAGGAACAGGACTTTGTCCTTTTTTCAGCAAGACAGACTTTATGGACATCGCTATATCCTTTTCATTCACATTTTATTTATGCAATTGAATGATTCCTTCATGTGTTTTCTGTACTTGTAATTTCACAAATTGGTTTCCTATTGCCTCAGGCTATTTTCTATACAAATATTGTATCCATTTCCATTATCAAGATTAGCTGACATGCCAAACTGAAATAACAATCACAGCCGGCCAGTGCTGAGTATCTGAAGAAAAGTCTTAGAATTAATTTCTAAACTAAAAGGTAAGAGAAAGTGCTAATTCAGCAATACTTCTGGTTTTCTAAGGGTTGCTATGATGTTAAAATACCACTTTTTTCCAGTCTTTAGTGCTCCTTTTGAAGATTGCTACAAGCAGACACAGGTCTCTAAAGAGTTCTTCTGCTAAGTATTCAGCACAAATTGACAGAATCTTAAGACTTAATAGCTGCTTTAGGGGAGAAAAGCTGCACTGGGAATAGAACTGCTTTTGGGAAACAAAATTCAGAATTTTGAAGAAGGGTCTGAAATCTGCACATTAATGGCAAGGGTATCCATTTGGTTCCCAAGTCATTTCTTGACACAAGGAAAACACTGCAGGGAGGTCTCTGGAGTAGTTTGGATAATAATCCTCTTGCCCTCCCTATCCTATTTACTGACCATTCCCTTCCTTTCTGATAGATGAAGTAAGAGCATCTTTGTACATCAGTGAGAAGCCTGTAGCTGGACAAAAGTGAGCTGAGTGGAATAACCACAATGCCATTATTAGAGCATTTTTGTTCTCACGCCAAAGGAGTCAGTCACAGCAGGATATTTGCTGTAAGATTCTCTCCTTCATCTATTTATTGGATAGCTGTAGTTCCATAACTTTGGAAGAATTTCCTGTAGCCTGAACTGAGAAGCAAGTCATTAGTCCTGGATCTCCTGATGTATCCCATGAGTGTGGGGTACTGCCCAGCAGCTGATTCTTACAATTGCTTAGCTTGTGGGAAAATTACTGCCTTGTTTTATTCTTCTGTTTGCTTTAAGCTTTTGCGCACTGGCGGGATTTAGGGCTGTTGCAATGACTCATCTGAACATTGTACAAGGAGGTGGTCACCTGTAAAAAAATATTAACGTTTCTGAATTATTATCATGCCCAGATACTACCTAGCTAAACCATGAATTAGCAGTGTATGCTTCTGGCCAAACTACAGCTCTTTTGAAACATAACTCAGCAGGCATATGTGGCAAGTACTTGACAGAGATCAAGTCTATGGTAAATCCTGGGTGTAGTTTTGAGCAGATTTTGTTAGAGGGATGATTAATGGAAAAAGCTCTTGATGTGTGCTACTTTTATAAATGCCTTTGACTGAAATGTTAATGTAATGTTAATATTGTTTAGGAGCCTTAAGTAGTGATTCATCTGAATACAGCTGAATAATGCACCTTTTGCAGGAGTTTCCAGTTGAGGCACTGGATGATGGTATGTCTGGAATCTCTCCACTCCCTCTGCACAGCAAATGCCAGAGCTCTTAAGCTTTGAAGGACAAATAATTTTGCTCTGCACCTTTTATTGTAATGTGGCAAATACAGTGTATCCATTGTGCTTGTTAAGAGATCCAGGCTAACAATAGTGCATTTATTCACTGGGTTTCTGTGCTTCTGGGCTTTTTTTCCAGAAATGTTTAAATGAAGGATAACCTTTTGTCTGCCTTGTTATCTGTGAGTGATTTTTTTCTATTTCTAAGTTAAAACCAAATTGGACTTCTTTGTCCAGCAAAATCTTGCCACCTTGGTGACACTTTCATCCCAGGGAGAACTGTCATCTTCCCTGATCTGAGATCCCTGTACAATAAGTAAGTCTAAGCTCCCTGCTATGTATCCTCCCTCATATTGTAGTGAAAGTCTGATATAGTGGGAATTGGGGGTAGGCACAGCACTAACATACCCAGACATCCCTTCTTTATTGCAAAAAAGTGATGGAGCTGGGAGAAGAAAATGGATGAGCAGTCTAAGATTCCGTTATCATATTCCCAAACCACCCTTAATGATACGGGAAACAGTTGCTATAGATGTCACCTAGGATTCCTTTAGTCTGCACAGTGCCTCAAGAAGCCTGTGGTGGTTATATACCTACCACTTATATAGCTTTCCAGGAGAGTCATGGAAGCTTAAATGGTGCTATCACTGCATGCTCTTGTGTGATTATGTCCTTAAAGCTGAGCTGGTCAGCATTGGTGACCGGCACCACAACTTTGTGCTCCAGGCAAGGCAGCACTTTTTGTTATGTGCAGGTTTGAGGAGCAAGAGGGAATAAAAATACTTGTACTGAAACCCTCTCAACTTTGAAACTCAGTTTTATTGTGAACTAAAAGACAAGCTGGAGAAGGTGGCATGACCTGTCTGTCCTCACAAAATGGATTTCTGACTGTGGAACTTCAGTGCCAAATAATAAAAGCCAAATAGATTAGGTGTATTTCCCCCTTGAAAGAGACAGGCCGTTGATTCCTGTGTGAAAACAGGCTCTCCTTGCACTGCTCCTTTGGAAGCACCAAGCGTCATCAAGTGTATGTTAGTTTCTGCATCAAGGTGCAAGGTAGTTTCAGGACTCTGAAGTGTAGCAAACAAAAATCTGCATCATACAGCTTGTGTTTTAACTTCACATGCGAGGAAGGGGTCACTAACTCAGCTTCTGCTTGGACGCTGCATTGTCAGCTATAAATCCCTGCACTTAAGTGTATCGCCTTCAAAGAGCTTTAACTGTGCCTTGGAATGTTTATGGCATCAGGAGACCTTCAGGCCAAGGGGCTGATACACTGAGTCAGAGGAGGCCTGAGTGCAGAGAGAGGCTAACGGAGCTGGAAGGTCTCAGAAGAGCCATGAGTGAGAATGACTGGAGCGTTAGTCACTGCAGAATTCCTTGGTGAATGTGGCTGTGTTAATGGAGCTCAGACAGACTCTTCCTCAGCCCAGCATCTCCACTGGGCACAGGGCAATGGGCAAAGCTTCATAAAGCAATGTTTTTTGCCATCCTGGCAGTCGTATCTTCTGGGTGCAAGCTCTCGGTTCACCTAATGTGACTGCCAAGTGCTCAGGCTGTGCCCTAAATTCAACTGGTGAGTCACAGAGATGGTTCTAGGCTGTTTCTTCTTCAGCTCTGGGATGTAAGAGCACCCAGCTACAACTTTGTGCCCACTCTAGCAAAATGAGGGGATGTGTTCAGACTTGAGCAACCTGTTAGGTACATCCCATCTTCTGGAAATAGCTGGATAAAGAGGTGACTTCCTAAATGTGATAGCCAGTCTAATGGAATAGCAAACTCATCGAATAGCTGCTATGTTTTCCCATTAAGAAAGCACTAGGGTGTCAAACTTTACAGAAATTTAAAAGCAACTGTGTTGTTTCTAATGACTCTTTGAACTAATATGGAAAATTCTTATATTACAAACCTAGAAATCTTTTTAGTGTCTCACTCTCAGTCAATGGTTCAGATATGCCACCAGGGGGAAGAGTTTGTCTGTCTATCAGGTACCAACGTCCATTCCTAGAACTATTTAAAATTTAATACTGATTCTAAGAGAGAAGTCCAACTGTTTTGATTATGAAACAGTGTTCTGCAACCTGAAGTTTTCAGTAGGTTACAAGTAAGTTAAATTATTTTTTGTGGTTTAATACAGACTGCAAACCTTCCTTGAAACTATGTTTTTCTTTGGAAAGTACATAAATGGCTGCCCTTCCTTCCTGCCTGCCTCCCTTTCTGCCTCTCTCCCTTTCTACCTCCCTCCCTTTCTGCCTCCCTCCCTCCCTTCCTCCTTTCAGAAGAACGCTGCTGGCAGTTTATAACTTTTGGATTCTAGTGCTATCTGAAATACAGGTTAATACCATTGAAATGCTTAAAACAATTTTAAAAATTAAATTCTCAATAAGGTAAGCTGCAAATGTATTGTTTTTTCTTTCCAGCCTGCGGCCTAAAAATGTATAGGCAATTGGATGTCTCCTACCAGGATTTATGAGCGTGAGCTAGTACTACTGGCTTTTCAGAAGCTCTCTATAATGTAAACTTTTGCAAAAGGAATGCAATAACACTGTGATATAGCCACTCCTATTTATTCCAAATATTTTGTCTTTTAAATTAATTGCTTTTTGGCATGCAGATATCCTACTGACAACAGAGAAAACTGGATTTTTCAAAGAACATCAGTTATTTCAGTTGAAGTAAGATGTTCTCATAGCTTATTTTTCCTCCAGAAAATAATCAAACAGACAAACATGACAAACATGAATACTGGTAAATCAGATGGGGAGAAGAGAGGTGTTAGGGTGTGTGGTATTTTAATTTAGATTCAAATACATGTTTCTAAAGAGAATCTCCACATAGTACTCACCTGCTATGCTTTCGTTTGCGTAGTACAGCAGGCTTGAAGCATGTGGCTATTTGGGGTGAAATTAAACTTGAAGGCTCTGGGAGTGCCTCTAATGCACTTGAGCCACAAGCATAGGACCAGCTGCTGGGGCCAGAGGAAAGTTAGTCTGAAGTTACAACTGCTAAAGTAGGTAACGTGTGTCTGTCTGGTGCTCAGCACCAGATGCTTTGCAGGAGTTGTGCTAACTGCGGATGTTGACACTGGCGCGTGTTGAAATAATCTGTGAAATGTCTTTAAAGAGTCTTTAAATTGTTGAGCCAAAATTGCACAATTATACAGGCTCTGCATACATACTAAAAACCTGGACAAATCCTACCTGTAGTTTCCTGCTGTCTCTGAAAGTATTTGTGAATTTGTGAAGCCTGTGAATTTGTCAGCAATAGCCTTGTACTGTTACAGCACGGAAACTGGCTTTCTGCAGATGCAAAGCTGCAAATTCCACTTCCATCTTTAGTGCACATAGTGTTTGGCTGAACTCTGTAAAATTGTCCACTTTTAACTTATAATCTCTTCAGGAGGAATTGTTCCTGACACTGCTTTGAGCACCAAGTTTTATCACTGACTTTTGAAATTTGTAGAGACAAACCTGGTTATGGCACCTTCTCTTTTTTCTTCTAATTTCCAGAACTATATTCTTCTTCTCCTCTCGCTCCTCCTCCCTACCTGCAACTGCAGAAGAGCTGGTTCTTGAGTGATTTATCAGGAAGCACAGAGGGAAATGTCTGTGACTCTAAGCACACTAACAGGAACATGCTTCTGCTCCCAGGAAGGGCCCCGAAAGCTTCTCATCCTCCAATACGTGGAAAAAGAAGTCCTGTAGATTTTTATTCTCTTGATGAAAGTCTTGGTATAATTAATAAGCTTAAGGGTATTGACTTTTTAAAATGTGAATGCAGAAGGCATATTAAGAAGCCTCATTAGCTGTGCGACTAGAATGAAACTTAAGACTTCACAATGTCCTTTGCAGGATTATTTTGGTGCCTGTTCCACAGACCTTCTCAAAGCGTGTCCCACGGTTGATGCTGAGTCTCTTTACACTGTACCTTTGTACACACACTGACAATGTGGATGTCATCCGGCAGCTACTTGCCAGGTAGCATAGTATAATCTTCATTTCACTGGTGAGAGTGACTTGTCTGAGGTCACAGTGGAAAAATAATAATAATCCTGATCTCATCGTGATTCTTAGTGGAGTTCCCTCTGTCTGACAGCTTAAATCAAAGGGATAAAAATTTAATCAGTGGAAAACTGGTGTAGCTTGTCAGCTGTTATCTCTGCATTCACTGTGCTTTTTGAGCTTACTTGATTGCCTTTTAGGGACATGGTTTTTAAATGTAATTAATGTGCAATTACTCTTTCCTCTTTCTGCCATGGAAAAGCTTGAATAAATTGTGTATTGACTAACTGAACCAGTTACAGCAAGGCATTGCACTCATCCAGTGGTATGCTCGCCGATGTGTGCAAAAGCTGAGGGTGAACTTGGGACCCACTGGGCCACTGCACCTGGCGGAAATGCCACCTCCAGCCGTGAGCATGAGACCTGAAAGCAAATGTGGCTCTCTTGTTCATGTTCCAAAGCAAAGTTGCCCCTGGCTCCAGCACTTGCTACGTACCTCACAAACATGTTTTCTGTATACATGTATGTGTGCATGTATCTACACACTGTATTCATTTATCACCGTGTAGATACATTTATCTGTACTGGGTCTGGCTGGCATGGAGTTAGCTTTCTGGTGCTGTGCTTTGGATATGTGGTGAGTTTTTATCACATGAGTGTTTTGGCAGTGTGCTTGCATGGCTGGCCTCAAGGTTTTCTTCTTCCCACTCTGCCCGCTGCCCCCCCCAGCAGTCCATTGATAGAATGAGTTGGGTTGGGAGGGAGCTTAAAGATCATCTAGTTCCAACCCCCTGACATGGGGCTGTATATATTGTATGTGTGAATATATATGGGTCCAGTGGAGTGCCAGAAAGATGATTAGGGGTCTGGGACATCAGAGACTGCAGGAGGTGGGCCTCTTCAATGAGAGGGAATCTCAGCAACGCCTATTAAGTATCTTGAAGGCAGGTGCCAAGAGGACGGCGACAGACCCTTTTTGGTGGTGGCCAGTGACAGGATGAGGAGACAACGGGCAGAACAGGCTGGAACAGGCTGCCTGGGGGAGTCTTCCTCTCTGGAGACATTCAAAACCCACCTGGATGAGTTTCTGTGCAACCTGCTCTAGGTGACCCAGCCTTGGCAGGGGGTTGGACTGGACGATCTCCAGAAGTCCCTTTCAACCCTAATGATTCTGTGATATTGAGGTACGTATACGTATGCGCAGTATGTATGCGGCTTTATACACACATATGTACGTGTATTTACGCGTACCGACATACAGCCATAGCTGCAGACGTACAACACATACAGGGTTTTTGTGCGCACCCAGGTGTTTATGCACACACAGACACAACATTCCTGGGCACCTGCGGGCGCGTGTTCGGTACACACGCGGGCACGTCTGTTTTGCACGCAGCGCTGACATACCTGTTCCGTGTACACAGGCATTCCCGCAGGAGCAGCTCCGCGCTGGGCACGGCCGCACATCCCCGCGCCCTCACACCGGCCGCGTCGCCATGGCAACGCTGCGCGGGGCCCGCGGGCACCGCCGGGCCTGGGGCTCGGGGGAGGCTGCCCCGGCAAAGCGGCGGCCCCTCGGGCAGAGACGCTGAAGTAAATGCAACCCCGCCAAGGCTTGTGCTTGCCCGGCTCGTCCGGCGGGCTGACCGAAAGCGTCATCAGGGGAATAATCCGCGCGGTCGGGCTGGAGTGCGCGGCCCAGGGACAGACCCTCTGTGAAACGCTGGTGGCGTTCGTGGTAAGCGCGAGTGAAGCGTTCGGGGGGGGGGGGGGAAGGGGGGCCGGCAGCGGAGGCTTCCAGGGGTGGCCTGAGCTTTGGAATATCTTGGTTTCGAGTTGCCCGCATTGAGAAATTTTAAAGGGGCGTTCAGCGACATTCAGTATAGGGTCCTAAAAACCTGGAAAAGTATTTTATTCCTCTGAAAAGCCGTGTATGTGAGTGTAAAGCCTCAAGAAGGCTGCGGATCCTGAGTCCAGGAAACGCTCAGAGCTTCAACTCAGAGGTCTTTGTTTTCTTCTACAGGCAGATAAACCATTGTTTTCTTTCTGAGGTGGAAAAGATAAGTGTTCTCAAGTTTTAATAACGTTTCTTCGCAGTCTTATAAATGAAAAAAGGCATGACGCATAGGTGAATGTTTACTGCAGCAGCTGTGCTTATTCTTTGACATTTACCTCTTCCCTCTATTGTGAAGGATTATTTTGTTTGTTTCTCTGCGTAGACAGGGCCCGGTAGTATAAATGGGCTGAATATTTGAAGTGGTGCGCTCAGATCCCATTTAAACTGAAAATGTAAAGGAATCAGTCTCAGTGTCGTCCTTGGTAGACAACTATAAGTATCCTGAAAAAATTAAACACTTTGGCATCTCTTCAGAGGCACAGCACTGCTGCAGTATACATATTCTGAATGTGCCTGCAAAGCTGTCTCTGAAGAAAGAGGGTGCTAGGTTCTTTCTTTGTTGGTGATCAGCTCTTGATAAACTTGTATGTGAATGTAAATGGTTCACAGTCGTATTGTTAATCTGCCATTTTTTCCCCTTAAAGGTGACAGTGTGGCTTTAAAAAATACACTGGGCTCAAAAGCAGTATTGATCAATTAAGCAGGAAAAATTTAACGAGTAAGAAGTCTGTGCAAGTGGCTGGCAAGACACCCAGTGAACAACAGTTGCAAACACGCACATATTTTCCTGCATGCAGAACAGTGGATTTTTTTATCCAAGTGGTAAATGTTTATACTGATGCATATAAGATCGAGAAGTTTATAAACAACTATGATGGATTTTCATAAAAATGTTACTTAGGAAAATATTTTCCAGGTAATTTCTAAAGAAGTTGTATTTAAATACTTCTCAAAGTTTGACTCCCAAATAGATTTTTTTTCACTTAGGCCTGAGAAATGAGGTTGAAACTGGCAACACATAAAATGAAGTAAGTTTGTTTCATCATCAAAGATTGAAATGGGGGAAAAGAATAATAAAGAAATACTGAATGCAAGATTTTTCAGAAAATAAACGGTTAGTTGCAAAGATGATATTTTGAGATGTAACTTAATATCTTTCTTTTGGCAATCTCAAGGTGAGAGCTGTTGTTTTAGACCCAAGAAATGAGTTTAATATGGATCAAATCCTTACAGAAAAAGATGTGCAAGATCTTATCCAGGTAATTCTGACATGGTGTTCAGTCAGTACTTAGCTAAGACTGTGACATAATTTGCTATCTGTTCCTGTAACTAAAATGACATGATCACTTTCAAAATTTTAGTTCTACTGTATTCTCATGGTTCTGTAGCTAAAGGCTGGACTATGTGTGTCCTCATGTAAATGAATGCCTTATACCTATAAATGCCTTATAGGGAGAGAATGGTAGTGAGGGGGCTCTACAGCTGTTGTGAAACCTGTAGCACAGTCACTGTCAGTTCAGAAGTTTCCCCAGAGATGAGAAAGAACTCACTTCTCTGACTCTCTTTTTTAGCTCTGTGTTACCAGACTGCTTGACACAACAAATCCATCCCTGAGCACAATTAAGATGCAGGTTTACTTCGATATGAACTATGCCAACCGAGGTAATTTCAAAAATATGTTTCCATGGAAGTTGATGCTGAGTTTAGAATTTAATAACTCTCTCTGTAGGGCTAGTAATGATTCTTGTTAAATGACTGCTGTCAGTAAAGCAAAATAAAAATCCCAGGAGAAATGTACTGCATAGGAGTATGATGTTTCAGTATGGATGAAGTAGAGAAAAGTTGTACATCAGATTTGAGAGTACACTCTTCTCATCCTGTCTGAGAGATTTCCTGAATGTAATGGATTAGATTGCTTGAAAATAATTATGCTTTCAGGTGCAGTGGTTACGTGCCTTCAGCAAGAAAAGCTTGCACGGCACCTCTGTGTTTGAAAGTACTCAGAACTCTCATGTATCCAAAAGAAAACTCAGTGTTTTATCAATATCCCTAATTGAGAGATATGAGTAATCTTGAACAATCAGTTGCAGTTTTAACCAAATATGTTTTGGTCTTATCAGTGGTAATTTCATATGGTCTGAGAATGGGAATATAGAAGAAAAATGAGATGGGGAAAATGCCTCTGCTGTAAATGTAACTTCAGATCTCAGTGGGACAGTGAAGTCTGGCTGGGAAACAGAAGACACAAACCAAGAGTAGGCATTTAAAAAAAGCCAAAACATTTCTGTATGGGGAGATCATGAAAATGTTTTCTTGTTAGCATGGATTAAAGCCAAAAATTAACAACACTGGGAAGCTGCTTCTAAGTCCTCTGGACTCTAGAAGCTCAGTAAGTGCAGTAGGTTTCTGAGATCCTGAGTAGCGTTCAAATTTGAGCTTGTAATTTCGGGTGTGTATGAAATACATGTGTATGTGTGTGTGTCTGCTGCAGTCAGAGGAGTCCAGAGGGTCAGAGACTTGAAGGTACTACAAAGGTCTCTTCCTCATACCTGTGCTTTAGAAATCTTAAATTGGTGCTCTAACTGTGGAAATAAAACGCACCCTCTGTATAAGCCAAATTCCAAAGAATATAGATAGCACTTTCTACATGTCCTTCTTTCCTAGCTGAAATACTCCGTGAGCAGCAGCGCATTCTGGAAGGAAAACTGGCTCCTGTGGTCAGAGATATCACGGATCGTTGTCCTCGTGTGCAAGAAGAAATAGAGAAAGTGTATCAAAATATTGTTAGCTATGCGCTGCTGAGCTCTGGCCTGGGATCCCCTACAGATATTGAGGCTGTCAGGGAGGTAACAGGTCAGTTAACTTCCAGCTCTAAAACTGGGCTTTTCTCATAGAAAAATTAAATTTCACCTTCTCTCTGATCTTGAGATACAAATGTGGTAAACTGTCACTGCTGAGCCTTGAAGTGGAAATTTGTCAAGGATTTCCCACTTTTTGCAGTTGTTTGGGAGAGGGTATTTTTTCTTATTTAATGATTTTCTTTTCTGTTCCCTCATATTGAGGTTTTTCTTTCCCATTGTAATGGTTATAGCCGCCTTGCAGAGTGTATTCCCCCAGACAGAGATGACTGCTTTCATTTCACTCAATAAGAAGGACAAAGAACAACAGCTGAAAGATCTGGCCATGCTTGTCACCGGAATTCGGTTGTACAACAAGGAGTGCGGGAAAGGAGGAAGGAGCATTGACGACTGTAAGGAGACAGCTGCTTTGGGGCTTTGGGGTGTATTCTCAGTTTTTCCTTCCTGGCCTTCTGCAGTGTAGCTGCTCCAGTAATATTCCATCTCACCAGATAAACAGCTTTGGCTCAGGGCCTGTAAACCTGAAGAAGAAGTACATATTGGCTACGATTATTGGGTTCCATGTAGACTACTACTTTTTAGCTAAGAGGGAGCCCTAACATGGTTGATGTGGAAAGATTATGGATATGTATTAACTTCATGCAACTAATTTACCTTGTGATAAGTTGTTCCCAGATCCCTTGCCATTAAGTGAATTAAATATGTAATGTTTGCCTTTTAAAGCAGCTAATTACAATCCATTTACAAATTTCTGTTGAGTATGTGTGATGAGAATTGACACAAGTTGCTGGGCCATTATTTGTATTCTGGTAATTAAGATTCCTAAAATGTTCTCGAAAATCTTTTGCATTTGGAATCTTTCTGTTTCTTTAATAAGCAAAAGATGTCAATGGCCATCCTGGATTTTTTTAAAAGCTATACTTAGGGTAGGGCAGGACTTTGATATTCCTTTTATTTTCTTTTGTTCCCCATCAGCCACCTTATTTCTGCAAAGTTTATAATAATGAATGACTGGTCAGTGGAAATGTTTATGTGAACATTCATAGAGTATTGCAGCTCAGTGTGGAGAGTTCTTTATAAGAAAGGTCTGCAGCCCAGTTGTGGGAAAAAACTTTTAATTTAAAAGACCAAAGTTTCTGGAAAAAAGGCTACAGCACATACCTCTTCTGATAAGAAAATCATGCTTTATTGGAAAGCAAAGCACTTGCTAAGCTTGTGGTATTTTAAGTAAAGCAGTGTAAGTAGGGAAAAAATATGCCTACCATATCAGAGAAAGAAGTTAACAACTCTGTAGATTTTGGTGCTTTTTTTTTTTCTCACATGCCAAGCGACACATTGATGGTTTTCTATTTTTATAATACATTCTTTCCCACAAATGTCACCTTTCTGTGTTGTGGCTGTGTCTATTTTAGGTTCACTGGGCCTGGGTTACAGGGTGAGGGAACCTTCAACTACTGTATTATGCAAAAGGCACAATTCACAACATATTGTGATCTTTCTCACTGTAATACCTGTGGGTTTTGTAACTGATTAGTGTAGATAATATGATTGTGGATGATATTACATTTGTTAGGTGACTATAAGATGAACTTCTTTGTGCTGACCTGTTTACATATCACTTTTGAATAGATGGAAAAAACACTGCATGAATGCTCTTAGGTGAGGAAATTAAATGGATGTCTTCACGGCTAAGGACAGCAGTTAGACCACTGAAGCCTTAATTTCAGTGTTGGCAGCAGTCTTGCTGGGGTAGAGCTCTTCTTTGGCTTCTTACCCTACATCCAGAAAAGTAAATCAGCCAAGTGCTAAGCTCTCTTCACCTGTGGTTAAACTGCTTGTAATACCTTTGCAAATTTACTCCCCCTTCTAGCTTGGTTAAATCTAGCCTTTCTGTGCTCATGGGATTTTGAGCAGACATACTTCAAGCCTTATTACTGCTCTGCTGCTCACCAGCGTTGTTACCATCAGAAGTTCAACACACACAACAAAGACCTACACTTTAAAAACGTGGCTTGGCCTTCTTATCGTATTTCCTTGCATAGATGTCTGCTGAAATAACACAGCACATCAATACATTCAGTTGCCTGCTGTTGATAATAAAATTTTAAAGAAAAAAGTTATATATTGTATATCAGCTAAAATATATTTTATTCACCTCTGCTATTTGGGGGAATCTGTGGGGTTTTAAAGTACTAACACTGAATTTTAACAACCGCACAGGCATAATTTTTTGAGCAGTATCTCCCTTTTTAATGATAATCTTTGACTCATTCTTAGGGCATTGTTAGATCTCAAAGTGCCCAGGAAATGGGAGGCCTGTTATTGTTATTAGTATTTTACAAATTAGGAAACTGAGAATTGAAAATTGTGCAGATTGCCTGAAGTCTATCAGGAAACCCATGTCAGTTGGAGCAACAGAACTGCATCTACTGTAAAGCAAATTTTTTCACACTCCTTGACTTGACTGTGATATTTCCACATCTGTAATTCTAAATATTTGAAACTACTTGACTAGTAAGATACAGTGGTTGAATCTGGTATGTGAGTAGTTAGAAATGCATGAATATAGGGACAAAATTTAGAAATCAAAATTTTATTGGAAGACTGCTATGCTCAAATATTGCACTTTAACCATTTGATAATGATTTAATTAATTCTTCTTTTGTGCATATCTTATATTTATTCTGTATGAATAGTGCCAGCCACTCTGAATGAAGCCATTCCATCAGCTACAAGAACTGTCGATGAAGATCTTAATACCTGCCACATGCTAGCTCACAAGTACACAGCTCTGTTGGAATCCATGCAGGAAGACCCCCACAGATATATGCAGCTTAGTTCGTTTAAATTAAAGGAAGCACTTTTTAATGTGAGACAGTATGAGGCCTTCCTTTGCATCCTTCTGGTGAGATGCCATCATGTTATGTCCTGTGGGGTTTTATTGCAGTTGAGATGTACTCAAGTTACCTACTTGTACAGGACAGAAATATACGAAAAATTATTCAGAAATGAAATAAAATGTATCTCTAGATAAAGAATCACAGAACCATGGTTTAGGTCAGAAAATACCTTTAAAATCCTTTAGTCCAGCCATTAACCTGGCACTGCCAAGCCCACCATTAAACCGTGTCTGTAAGTGCCACATCTACACATCTTTTAAATACCTCCAGGGATGGGGACCCAACCACTTCCCTGGACAGCCTGTTCCAGTGCTTGACAGCCCTTTCTGGGAAGAAATTTTCCTTGATATCCAACCTAAACCTCCTCTGGTGGAACTTGAGGCCATTTTCTGTCATCCTGTCACTTCATTAATTTGGGAGAAGAGACTGACCTGCACACAGCCTCCTTTCAAGTAGTCATATGGAGTGAGAAGATTCCCCCTGAGCCTCCTTTTCTCCAGGTTGAACTCCTCATCTCCCTCAGCCACTCCCTGTAAGACTTGGGCTCCAGGTCCTTCATCAGCATCTTTGCCCTTCTCTGGACACAATCCAGCACGTCAATGTCCTTCCTGAATTGAGGGGCCCAGAACCGGGCACAGGATTCGAGGTGTGGCCTTACCAGAGCCAAGGGGACTATGCTTTCCCAGTGCTACTGGCCATAGTATTTCTGACACAAGCCAGGATGCCACCTGGGCACACTGCTGGCTCATGTTCAGCTCCTGTTGACCAGCACCCCCAGTCCTTTTCCGCTGGGCAGCTTTCCAACCACTCTGCCCCAGCCTGTAGCACTGCATGGGGTTGTTTGGATCCAAGTGTAGCACCCAGCATTTGGCTTTGTTGAAATTCATACCATTGGCCTCAGCCTATTGATCCAGCCTGTGCAGATCCCTCTGCATGGCTGTCCTACCCTCCATCAGATCGACACTCCCATCAATTTGGTGTCATCTGCAAACTTACTGAGGGTGCACTTTATCCCCTCATCTAGATCTAAAGATATTAAACAGGGCTGGCCCCAGTGCTGAGCCAGCCTCCAACTGTATTTATAACTCCATTTACCACCACTCTTCTTGTTTGCATATTGATACTCTGCCCTAAAAGGTATGAGAGAAAAAAATCTGCTTGATCAATCCATAAATCATGTCAGTTTTAGTCTGCAGACAACCCCAAAATTTATGGAAACGTCTTTGAAGTATATAATTTATATTCTTGTTTTGTTAACGAAGAGCTTTTCATTTGTCTTTTGAGAAACTGTGGGGTTTTATTAGTCTTTATACTATAAAGCATTGAATTTATTTTTTTTCAATTATCTTCCTTGTGAAAATGTAAAGAATTGTATATAAAAATTACTAGTATACACGTTTGAGTGAAGTGCCTGGTTTTATACCTGAGCATTTAAGGAAAAAATTGTTTTGTGGAAAGTTAGAATGCATTTCATTCCTTAAAACAGTTGTATGAAAATACTTAAGAGATACAAGTAGATCCTTATTATTAAATTCTTGGGTTTTTTAGTTTTATTTATAATTTTGCCTGAAGTAAGTTCTCTTTCCAGTCTGATGCAATTACCAGTGCTCAAGAGGTTGAAACATTGAGTGTTCAGTTTACAGCAACAATGATGCAACTGAAAAACACAGTGCAGGATAAGATTTCCATAGATTCCAAAGAAGTTTTTGTAAGTATTATGAATTGAAAACCCTTTTTTTCTTCATTATAAAAAATTATTAAAATATTACAGAATACTTTGCTGGTGTATTTTTGAATAGTTCGTGTTAAGAACAAGGCTACATCATTTTTTCCTTATTATATTAGCAACTGCAATTTTTGAAGGGGTAACTAAAGTAGCAGTCTCAAGGTAAGAAAAAAGAAAGGAACAAAAAGGGAGCAAAAGAACTAAATGGTATTTTACTGTAAGTGTCTTGAATTATTTGTCAGTATTTGTAGATTTACAGTGATATTTTCCTTTTTTTGTGTGTAAATATTCTCTCCCACTCCTTGCAGAAACTGTAAGAACATAATGATTACAAAAAACAGCACGTCAGAGTGTGCTGCTTTAAAGTCCCTTCAGATAGCAATCCCTGTGATTACAGTATGACTCATTGATTTAATTTTTCTAAAGAAACCGGGTTTCTCTGATGGGAGTTTAAGCCTCTTTTCCCCTCCCAATACCTCCTGAACCTGTTGGCAAGTTTCAGTCACGTTTCTCAGAGTCCAAAGATCTCAAAATATGTCATTTTCTGCAAGCTTTGTAGAAAAAAAGAGCAACTAGAGAGGCACAATTAGAGCCTTCCTAAGATCAAGCGTGAAATGGTTTGTGGACTGTCTGGCCAGTGAGCAGCCAGTGAAGGCACCTCTGCACGACTGATGTTCTGTACTGTTTCACCCTGGTGGGGAGCTACAAGATATGGGAGGGAGGTTTTGGGAGAAGAGGGTCCCTGATGACCCTGTGAAAACCTGGGATTATTACGCTGGCATGATGTAAAGGAAATGGAAGAGAAATATGTCAGAAACCATCTTCATTCAATTTGCTTTTCATGGAAGAGCTCGTTATTTTGTATGATATGTTTATCATTTTAATTCCTTGTAGTTAGCTGCTGAACCAGCATGCAGTTCGTATATAGGTTATTTTTCATCATTCTAAGCTAATTATTAGAAGGCAAAAAAAAGTCCACTGTGGAGGAGGGAGGAAGATCATGGCCCCACACATACTCAGAGTATTTTTTACACTTCCCGTAAGGGCATCTGAGCTGGAAACTCGTGGAAACAGCCCTTTAACTGAGGTACATCTCAGATGTGGTCTGACACTTCAATTTATATATGCTTTTGATTTTATAAACCAGATATTCTCAACTAGAGAACAATTTCCCCTCTTGAACAGAATCTCAGAGCAGTTTTTCCTCTTCTACTGTTTCTTCATGGGGCTTAAGTGACTGATATATGTTACCCTTTCCCCTAGAAGCTGCCTGGTGTTGCCTGCTGCCTTCCTAGATTTTTTTTTCTCTCTTCTGGTTGGTTAGTTGTTTTTTCTTCTCTGCTGAAGACACAATATGTAATGGCTTTTGATTTCAGGTCTTTTTCAAGTAGAGATTTCTCTATTAATAGACCGCTTTCACTGCTTTGTGTGTTCAGATGTGACAGGTCGCATTTTATGTCACTGTCATTGAAATCAGAATTTGTATCTAAAGCTTATAGGCTTCTTCTGTATGTGGGTACACCCATATGTCAGCATTGCTGCTCGGAATAGCAGCCTCCACTTTCGCCCTGAGCCCTCTACCACTCTGAAGAGGTCTGCACCCCTTTAGTGATGGCCCAAGGGCTGTGGGACCAAGTCACTCTGGAAACAGGGCAGACAAAATAAGAAAACCTGATAGTTTGTACATCTGGGTGTGGGTTTGCCTCATTTACTAATTAATCGGGTATGTTTCTTCTGGTCCTTATTGCTGTATACCTTATTTTCAGTTATATAACTGTATGGCCAGTGAAGTGCTCAATTCCAAGCACAGTCTCAGAGTTATGTGTTTGGGAAAGTCTTTGGAGTAAAATGTAGAAAAGTACCTTTCTGGCCTATGGGTTGACATGCTGGATGGACGTGCTTCGGACATGCTTCTGATGGAAACGCCTCTTAAAATGTCCAGGAGTTTCCCTGAAATTTCTGGTTGCTGAAGGCCTTGGAGATCAGCCCTGCTTTGTTCATAGCAGAATGATTGTTGTGCACAGCACTTGGTTTACACCACATACATAAAACAAATCTGGATTTCAGATAATTTTCTTTATGTTCTAGCCTCTGTTTCTTGAACTTTCGAAACTCTGGACCAGCTTTCAGGATGAAATGCTACTGCTAAGCTTCCTCACGAGTATGACTAGCAATCTGCAACAGTTCTTGGAAATCCAGTCCCAGCTTTTTCCTGAGGAAGTGCTAACACCTCTTCTGGAAGGAGTGACTGTGAAAACTGATGAGGAAAGGATAAGAGAAACCATGGGTACGGAAAGTTAATACTTCTTTATTTCCCTTCATTTTCCAAGATTTTGTTTGAATTTTCTTTACAGAAGGTGCTACATATTGATGTTTTCTAATATTCTGAATTTGCACAGTAAATTAAAATAAGCCTGCTAGTGTGTAGATTTATTTTTTCATGTAGTGTAGCTTGGGAATTTATTTTTGCATATAAAATTAAAATATAGCTACTAGATACAAACGTATCTTTCAAAAATGGTGGAATGATCAGAGAATATTTATACTTTTTTTATTTCTTAAGTTTATTTATGCCTTTTTATACCTTTCAGAACTTCTGAAATGGAGGGGGGGTGTGATAAACAAGCTAATTTAATGGGGCTTTGGTTACCAGAAGTGTTTGTTTGTAAGGTGGTATCCCTAGGAGCCAAGTTTTGCACCAGGGGATTTGTAATGCATGGGTGGGTGAAAACAAAATAGAAGAATAAGATGTTACTTTCCTGTTGTTGTACCCTGTTTTTAAAGAAAACTAACACTACTAAAGAAGGCTGTCACAGGACAGATTTTTGAGTAGGTTCTCTTTAAAGGCAGGACTAATTTTTGTTTTTGGGATCTTGGCACTGCAGGTCATCCTGTGAAAACCAGAGTAATCCGGTCATCCTGTAACATTATTACACTTTAAACACCTGATGTTTTGATACTGAAAATTCTTCCTTTGTTAAATCATTTCTTAGGAACCAGAGTGAATGTTTCTGATTTTAAGAACCAAGAATGGCTTTTTCCAGAGACAACTGATAATTTTGATCAATTGCTAATCCAGTACCATAGTTTCTGTGCACATGCAATTGGTGTGAAAGGCCTCACCCTACCAGGTACACTTTGTAATTAGACATTTTCAATACTATATATGTATACAAGTACTAGGGAAAATGTAAAGGCCTTCTGAATGCATCCTCTTACATCAAAGGTGGAGTACCGTGTTGCCACATTTGTAATTTTCCCTCCAGATAACTTATTTCCCCTGCTAAAGAATTTTTCTTTTTAAAAAAAAAGCGCAAATGAAGTGCCCTAAATAGAAGGCAGGAGGGCTTTGAGAGAAAGTAGGCATGAGCAAGCAGAGGCAGCAACAAGATTGGATGGATAAATGTTTCTTTCTGCTGTATGTGCATCTGTGTAACTTGCACTGCAGCTGAATACAGGTTTGCTTGCTGTTGTTAATGTGCTATAATACAGGCACAGGAAAATGGTCATTCCTTCTATTTTGTGTTGCAAACACATCCATTCATGGCTACATCATATGTATTTTAAATAGTTATTAGAAAGTACTAAAAATCTTCTCTGAAAATAATGTAAAAGTGCACTTGATTAAGCCAGCTGATCACAGGAAATTTTTTGGTCTCTTCTAGGTTCGTTTGTCTTGAAAGCGTGCCTTATTTCAGCCACCTCAGTCCATGTTTTCTGTCTCACTCTCATTTACAGAACCTATCTATATAGAATTTTCTTATGCCTACAGGGGGTTGAGAGAAAAGTATTGCCTTTACTTGGCAGTATGAAAGAATAGATATTTTAACGACAATGTAAATTACTTACACTTACTCAGTACTGTGTATGAGAACAACTGTCCTGAGTTGGACTGAAGGTCTCCCTAGCCCTGTATCTGATCACTGGATGCAGGCAGTGATGACTCCTTGAAGTTTATGAGAAATGAAGTAGGAAAGATCCTTCCTTAATTATATCCTTGCCTGTTCTAGCAGTTAGTGGTTATGGGATTTCCTCAGAAAAATGTTGAGTCTGTAACCTTCTGTTGAAAAATCCTTCATACAGGTTTTTCATTTATCTAATTGATTTTTGAATCCATCTCGTTTTCCATGGGATATTCTTATCAAGAGCCCCACAATTTATAATTCTATATGCTATGAAAAAGTACCTCTTTTTGAGATGGCTTTAAGCTCTGGCATGATAATTTCATCAAGAGCTCATAGTCTTTCTATTAGGAAAATTTGCAAATAGTAATTTTATATTGTGCACAATTCATGGTTTTATTACTTCATATCATATTACTTCTCTTTAGTTGTTTCTTTTTAATGTTGAGGAGGCCTCTTTCTTTAACCTCTCCTCCTGTGAAAGATATTCCAAACCTCTGATCACTCCCAACTCCCTTTTATTTGTTCTGTTGTGTTGGAGCAAAATATATTATTACAAGTGTAGCGTACAGGTTGTTCTAATGCTGGTTTTCTTCTCCTCCTCTCCTTGCATCCTAATAATTCATTACTTTTTTTTTTGCTTTTTTGACTGCAACTGAGTAGTGTCATTTAGGATTTTCAAGGCACTGTCTATAATGATTCTAAGTCTTTCATGGGCAGTGATGTCTGAAGCGGAGCCTGCCACTGTCCTTGAACTCAATTTGTGCTTTCCTATATAAGTTATTTGGCTTTATTGACACTTCACTTTCTCTGTTAATTTATTGTTCAGCTTCTCAGCTGCTTTATCAGCTTCTCCAGTTAATTTCAGTGTTATGCCCTTTGGTATAGATGCATTGCTGATCTACAACCAGGTATTTTCTGGAGATTGTAGGGGAAACATTTGTGGGGATAGACTGGTTTCTTACGCCTTTGTTATAGATATTTTATCTTTTGTTTTTCTGAGACATGCAGTAAGGCATAAGAGATGTGAACTGATCAAAAGCAGTTACGCTGACCTAAAAAATGTTTAAAAAGCTTTCTTTCAGTGTTTATTCTGACTTCAGAAAAAGAAGGAAGTTGAAACTGACTTGAGGGAAACACAGAATCTTGATTAAAAATGTCTTTTGTATTTGATATCATACTGTTCAGTATTTTATTTGGTAGGGCTTATTTTGGGCTAGTTTTTTCCTCTTTTTTAGGAAATCCTGCTATTGGAATTTTGAAGCACAAGGCGAAATACTATGTTTTCAGTTCCAAAGAAGCTGCATACAGCTTTGCTCAAGATCCAGATAAATTCATTCAGTTGAATGTAGAAAAAGCAAAAGAATATGCCGAGCTAATTCAATTGCTTGAGCTCCATCATCAGTTTGAATACCTTTTTCCACATGCACAGGTACACACTGCCCATGCCTCTTGCTGAACAGCTCTTGGGTAACTGGTTACTCTGTCATTTCTAGAACATAAAGAGAACAGCAGATACACATCTTTAGGAAAGAAGTAAAATCATCTGCCTATCATACAGAATGTCTGAGGGTCCATCTTTTCCAGGTCTTCAGAGCACTGAAGAAACATTTTCACTTAATGTCATTCTCACCCTATCTCTTCATAGGAGAATATGTACATCCCCAGGATTGTGGCAGTGATGAAGCTGTCAGTTCATAGCTTAGGAAGGACTTGTGCCTGATGTTTCTTTTCCTCATTTTTGCAAAAGTAGCTTAAGGGGGCAGTAAATAAATGCAACAGAAGATAAGTCAGAGACCATATTAACTGGAGTTTTAGCTTAGCAGTCCGTTGGTGTGTTCTGGATGAGGGTATAGTGATATCTGAGGAAAGGAGTTATGGAATATATTACAGAATAAAAGGGGACTCCTTAATAATGAATGTGGCAGTGCTACTGTGTGAAAGCCAAGGACTTGATTGGATTCACAGACACTATCTGTGATCCATTGTCCCTAGCAGTGGAAAGAATGTAGTCTTGAACTGGCCCTTAGTGTGAAAGATACAGTTTATATCCTGGCTCTAGCAGAGATGTAAGCACTTCTCCCAGTTACAATCTGTGATATTTAGTCCATTCATAAAGACAAATTGAAGTACCTGCATCATAAAATACTAGGGGTGGTGGTTGGAGACCTTTTTACCAAAATCCAGTGATTATTCACTCAGGATGTGGGAGTCCCTGAAATTTAGCTATTGCCTCTGCCTGAAGGCTTTTCTGTCAGAAATTAAATCCATAAAATACTTAATGGTTTTTTCTTTTTTAGTGGGGGCAAGGGGAACAAAAATATTCTGGAATGTAAACATTATTATTGACTTGTGGTTTGCAGATCTCTATTTGCTTTTAAAACGTAGTATATCCATATGCTGTTTCTCTTAGATGTCTGTATTGTTCTTATTAATGCCTTTCTTGGTTTTGGTTGTGGTGGTTTTTTTTTTTAACCAGGCCAAAACTGCAGACAAATGTTTGATGAAACCAACTGCAAAATGTGACAGTAGTACTCAAACTGATACTCATATCTTGCCTCCAACTATTGTGAGATCCTATGAATGGAATGAATGGGAACTAAGAAGAAAAGCTATAAAATTGGTTTGTATCATTATTACTAGATTTTCATTGTTGGATGACAAAGCTGAGAATAAATTATTCTAAATTTTGTTCTTTGAAACATAAATCCAACCTTTAATTCAAAGACATAAACTTTGGTACAAGCAGCTCAGTATTTTTTTTCCAGGTAATTTGTCTCCTTATTAGACTTCCTTCTTCTCTCACTTTTTACATATTTTTCTCCATTTTTGACCAGTGCTTCCACTGCTATATCTATTAATTCCAAATTTTTCGGTTGCCTTCTTCACGTAATAAGAATCTTTTTTTAGCATTGAATATAAAAGTTGGTCTTCCACACTCAGTTCAACAGGTTGAAGATACTAATATATAATTCCTTTATAAGAAAAAAATAATGATGGTTGCACAAAGGGTTGGGTCCAGCAAAACTTTATTGCAAGTTGAATAATTTATATTAATATTTATCACCGTGAAATAAGAGGAGGAAAAATGCTGTAATTGGCAGGCAGAATGATAAGGAATACCTTTGGATATGTTTAACCCTGAAGAAGCTTTCTTTGAGCTAATTTTTCCATCCTTGAAAGGTATCAAAGCAGAGAGCCTTTTTTAGATTTTTGTTAGATTATTTTGGTAGTGAAATACTTCATATTTTATCCTGGTTCTCTATGTTCACTAAAAGCAATTCTTCTTTTGAGAAAAAGCAATTAAAAAAAAAAATTCTTCTTTCATGTAGGAACAGAGAGGTAAGAAACGGAGCCAGTAGGTTTTCTGCTGTATATATAAGCCAGAGGAAATGTCTGTTATACTATCATGATGATTTTCTGATGGATTGGAAATCACAGCCCATCCACAGAAGGTTGACTACATACATAAATAAAAGCTTTTAAATCAACAGTATATATTTCAAAAGCTTCTTTCTAGGGTTTGCCAGCACACACAGTTGTCAAGGTATAGCACCTGATTTTCACAATTCAGTCACAATGAACTTTTAAGTACAGAGAGTATTGCAGTTATCAATATCAACTGGACACAGATACTGCAGGGTTCTTTTTTCCCTTCTCTGAACAGATGCACTATGGAGGCCTGTGGTCTGCTGGGCAGCCTGTTTCCTTTCCAGTTTTGTTTTTTTTTTGGTTGGTTTGTTGGGTTTTTTTTGCCATGAAATGTCTAACATTATATAAGGAAACCAAAATTTTGGACTGAGGAGTCCATGGCTTATAAAGATTCTAAGAAATAGTTGTTACTGAGTTGTATAAATAAGCCAATTAGGTTTACAAGAGGCCTAGCTAAAAGCCTCCTTTCCTTCTGTAAAGGACGAAAGTACATAAATGTAAGATGTGGTCAGTGGTTTCTCTTTAGCATAAGCAGAAGTGGATGTTTCCCAATAGCCAGTCATGAAGACCATTCACAAACAAATTAGTCTGAAATACTTGGAGAAAATACTTTCAAGTACTAAGGGTGTATTAGCCTCAGCTGTCCATATGAGAGATTAGTGATGTGGAGTTGAAATAAAAAATCCTAGATGCCTGCAAAAGTGTTTTGTCTACAGTAATTGGTAATACGGAGGTGATAAAACATTTAGAATCAAAATGCTAAATGAAGAGAGTTTACCAGTGCATCAGTGAATTTGATACTTTAGGGGAGCACTGGACATGTTTGCTGGTTTTATTAGAGGATGAGCCTCAGATGCCTTTGGGGTTTTTTCATGGTGTTCATACTTAGCGAGAAAAGTTGTAGTGGTATGAAATGTTAAGCTCTTGCTTTGTTAATACACCTATATGCTGTTGGAAGTAAAATTTTCAGCTCACATTTGTTTCTCTGTGCAAGCACAGTTCCTTGCAATAGCATACATTCAATTTTCAAGAGAGGTAAAAGTAGTAGAGAACCAATATCTCATGCCTGTTCTTGTTTTAAATTATCATTAAAACCTTCCGAAAAAAACCCTCAATATTGTCTTTCTTCACATGCCATTCTATTGTCGTTTTCTGTATTTTCCTTGATGACTGTGCATAAGATTCAGTTGTAGATGGAGGTACCAGAATGTGTCTACAGACAAGTGTTTCACCTTCCATTCCAGCTGACAGAGATATCACTAGTGGAACCTGGAGAATATTTTGACTCGTCCTGAGAGAAACGCCAAATCCGGCCAACTTTATCACTCTCCAGCTTCCACTGACTCCAGTCTCCATGACTGGAATAGACTCCAGGGACTTACTCACTTACATGTAGGGCTCTGAATCCCACCACATGAGATTGTATGTTGTATATTTCAATGACAGTATGGTGTCATATGATTTGAAGTGTTTTATATTGTTGCTGACATAGAAGGCTGAGTAGAATAAGGAACATGTTGTTGTTTCAAGTGCTGGCTTTGTAATATTAAGACTTTGTGAGATGTGGTTTTGTGATTGTATCTACAGCAATTCCTGTGACTAAACAGAGCTTTAATCATAAATTACTTTAACTTTTGCCCCTTGTCAAGGGGTTAGTGAGCAATGTCATGAAAGAAGGCATTTTTCCCTTTTATCTGATCCTTTGTGACATCAACCTGTAAACCTCATTACATTTTGTAGAAACCAGACAAATACTGGAAGAGCTTACCATAAAAACATTTTATTCTAACAGAACAAAGCCTTCAGCACCTAACAAAATTTTCCAGGACAAGACCAGTGGAAAATAGGAAATTGTTAAGAGACTCACTTAAAGTTGTGTGGGCTACATACAGTGCTGTTCAGACATCCTGTTAATTCAGGAGTTATCAAATCACAGTCACAAATGTGTATTGACAGAAGGACAAAGTGGGCCATGTTCCAGGTTTGTGAAGCCCGTAGATGTAAAACAGACAAACACACCTAAGCATACACTAGTGCTAAAATGTTCAAACGCAATTTTGTTTAATCTGATTGTTTTTCTGTCCTTAGGCCAATTTGCGTCGCAAATTAACTCACTCCATGCAGACTGATCTCAGCCATATGAAAAGAGAGAACTTCACCCAAGTGTACTTGCCAAAAGATGTGGGCACCCAGACTAAGCGTGACAACTCCAGCAATGTACCCAGACCACAGATTTTCTTGAAAGGTCTCCGAGGACAATCCTCTCCTACTACTCATATGGTCAAAGTAGACTTAACAAGAGCAGTAGATGAAACCTAAGTGGAAATAAGAATCCTGAAGACACATATTGAATGTGTATATAAAAATCCCCGAATATATCTGAATTCAGGTATTAAAGATGTTGCTGTGTCTGTTGATTCCAGGAGCAGTTGGTTTGTTTCATTTATCTTACCTGTTGTGGCTGCTGACTGGCCTTAGGTGATAGAAATGATAAGCCTGAAGCACACAGATTTTAAATAGCTATTTTGGATCAAGATGTTCCCAAGGACTTTCACCTAAACTAACATTTAAATGTCCAGTGTGTGTTCTGGGATTTCCTTGAAGTTTTAATACAACTTTTGCTCGTTGAAACGCTGTTGTTAAGTGAAATAAGAGAGCCACTCATTTGTCACAGCTCCAGCCTTAGAGCAGAATTGTCAGGAAGGTAAAACCAGCAAAATAAAACTAGCCTGGGTCCTTGGCCATGCCCATTTGTGCTGGTGTTAAACTGACCCAACGAGTGTAACACATTACAGAGATGTTGAGGAAAGGGAATCTATTACTCTGGCAGCCAGTTGGATCTCTAGTAATTTCTGTATTTGTTGGCTAAACAGTGTGCTGGGAAGCACACTGCAAACCATAGGAACTTCAGGGCACCTTTTCCAAAGCTCTGTTTTGTTTGTGTTTGAAAAACTAAAGCAAAACAGGAAAAGGTTTTTAGCTTTATGTCATTGTGGCATTACATCATACATGCCAGGTCTGATCAGTGCAAATGCAGCCAGTATTTCTCTGTGCTAAAACCTGCATCATTTGAGCTTTAAGATGAAACATCTTCTCAAATGGAAGCAGGGGTGCTTCAAATCAGAGATTCTTTTCACGACAACAAAGAGCTCCACAAGTCGCTATCCGTAAAATGTTCAGGTGCACAACTGTGATTGCATAGGGTGTGCTAAGGTTTCTAAGCTTCTTTTGTGTGTGCGTGTGCAGTGTGGTGCAGCGTGGTTTCCTGGTCATTGTCACACAAGCCTGTGACAATGAAGCTCGAAGATTCCAGCTGTTGAGTGATTTTTCTGGGGCATTGTGCAGGAGAGCATTCTGTCTTTTTTTAACTGTTTCCAAGATATCTGACTTCACTTTTAAAAGTTATACAACTGGGACAAATCCACAAAGCAGTATTAAAAAAAAAACAAAACACAAAGGAGCTGGAGGAGAGCACTAAGAAAGCACTTTGGTAAATGGTTTTTCACTAGGTGATTTTATCTTTTGGGATAAGGGGTGGAGTCTCCCTCTCTGGAGACATTCAAACCCCACATGGATGTGTTCCTGTGTCAGCCGCTCCAGGAGACCCTTCCTTGGGAGGGGGTTGGACTGGGTGATCTCCAGAGGTCCCTTCCAACCCTAACGATTCCGTGATTTCAAGAGTCCATAAATAAATTTTATTTAATAGAAAACCGATGAGTGAAAATTCCTTTCAGGCTACTTTGTTCTTTTCCATTGGGGACATTTTACTGCAGCCTTGTAAAGTACCGGGGAATACAATTCTACGCCACATCGCAGTTCTGGAGCGCCAGAAACGTGCCGGTAGCGAGGAGCTTTCTCCTGGCAACGAGAAATACGTGCGTGAGGTTCCCGGGTGTTTACTGGCAATAAAACAGCTCCCAGCGAGGCCGGGTGAAGCAGGGCTGTATCCAGGCGGGACGGAACCGCCTCGATGGTGCGGCGCGGGCGGCGGGGCGCTCTGGGCGGCCGCTCCGCTCTCTATGGTGCGATGGGAGGAGCGGCGGGGCACGGCGGGCGGCTCCGGCCCGGCGGTCCTGGCGCCTTCGGCGAGCACCATGTCGCCTCCGAAAGGTGAGGGCGGCGGCGCGGGGCACCCGGCGGGTTCCGCGGCTCCCGGAGGGCGGCGGGGCCGGAGAACGGGGACAATTCCCACCCCAACCCCTTCCCCCCCGCCAAGAGGAAGCGCGACCCGCGCGCGCCGATGGCTCCCCCCTGCCTCCCCCGCGCCGGAGGGAGTGGAACTGTCCTCCCCGCTGCGGGCTGCGGCGCCGGGCGCCACCACCGCGGGCGCGGAGGGGGTAAGGGAAGCGCTGCGCGGGGTCGCGGCGGGGAGGGGCTCTGCCCGCCTGCCTTCCCGCCCCCCCCGCTCTCCTCCCGCTGCCGGGCCGCTTCGCCCCGCACCGTGGGACCGCTGCTTCCCGCCGGCTGGGCGGCCGGGGCTCCCGGTTAGGGGCTCTTCGATCCTTCAGGATCGGCGGCAGCCGCGTCTCCCCCGCCGCCGGTTCCGGCTCCGGGGCAGTCCGAGCGTGTTTGGGGCTTATCCCGAGGTGCAGGTGGTCAGTGCACAGGGACAGCCCCTGCTCCCACCCTGTGAGCGCCGCCGGACCGGGGTGTCTGTGGGGCTGTGGTCGGGTTGGACGTTAGGAGGGATTTCTTCACAGAAAGGGTGGGATTGGGACATTGGGATGAGCTGCCCAGGGAGGTGGTGGAGTCACTGTCTCTGGAGGTGCTTAAGGAAAGACTGGATGTGGCACTTGGTGCCGTGGTCTGGTTGCCATGGTGGTGTTAGGTCACAGGTTGGGCTCGATGATCTGAGAGGTCTTTTCCAACCCAATTTTTCTGTGATTCCCTGTGATTCTCTGTGATTCTGGGTGCAATGAGGCCGAGCCCCGGTGCTCCCAAAGCCAGAACCCTCGAGCAAGCCAGGAGGGCTTAAATCCATCAGGAAGGCAATGCCTGCCCCTCTGCCAGCTTCCCCCATGGAGAGCCCTGCAAAGGGCTCCCCAGCTCTTGGGGCCGGGAAGGGCGAGGAGCAGGAGGGATCCCTGCAGTGTGTGCCAGGCACCCACCACCCCAGCTTCCCAGGCAGGGTTGTGCTCCCTGTGCCAGGCTTGGCCTTGGCTGCATCCCAGGAGCCCTGGCGGAGCCGTTAGATGAGCTGTGGAGATGTGTGGGAGGCCTGCACTTATATCCTGAGGCTTTTGGCCTGTCTGGTGCCTTTTGCTGGAATTCGTTTCATCTGAGTGGGATCTACAGGGAAAGAAACAACAGCTGCTTTCAGCTCTTTCAGCTCTTCTTTTCTTTAGGCTGGTATAAGTTCAGATTTGTCAGGAGAAGATATGGATGCCCCAATGGTGCTTTCCTTCTCATCCCTGCGCTGCACTGGTACGGATGCAGACATGTGAGCCAGGCTGGAGAAATGTCCAAGCTGAAAACTAACTGCGGATACCTTTTTACATAATGCTAGAACTATCCAGTCTAGATTCATTATGTCCAAATTATGCATTTGGTTTACCCAAGTTTGCAAACCGTTCGCAAATTGGAACTTTTATTTATTTTTTTAAGTACTAGTTAATATAGGCAGGGATTAAATTCAGTTTTAGTTCGGTAGTGCATAGATTTAAAATCTTCCTGTGTCAAAACACAGTGTTAATATAATTTCTGTAAGCAGTAAAACATCATTAGAAAATACGTTTTTGTAAAACTAGACTGGGTTAATTATATTTCCTGGTTGTTATGCCCTTGGATTTCCATTGCCTGTCCCCACAATCCAAATGTAATTTAAAAACTGGATTACAGCTTGTAAATCTCTTCTAAGCATTGTTAGTCCAAAAATTAATTGGCTCTTCCTTTTAAAAGTGGTTACTGACGTGGGTAAGATTTTTATCTATAAGGAAGTAGCTAATTTAAATGATTGCAGCAGCAGGAGGTATTAACTGTACCTTGCAGAAATGTTGCACAATTGAAGACATTGCTGGCTTGAAAGCAACGTGAACCAAAATACTGGTTGCACTGGATTCAGCAACTCATTCCCATATTAAATGAGCAAAGTTATCACAAATCTTCTTATCTTGCAGCTCATTCCCTGTTCAGCAGAGGAGCATACACTTATAGTAGTTAAAGTAAGTTTTTTTAGGATGTTCAGAAAACGACAGATAGTGGCCCAAAAGGTGCTGCTGAATGATCAGCATCCACAGGATGGATAACAAAGTTGACAAAACATAACAAAGTTGAAAGATAGTTTCATGGAAGCCACACATTTGCTAATGTGTTGTGATGGTGCTTCTGTGCAGAGAAGTCCGTTTGAAGTCGTGCTCTGTTCTCTCTCCTGGTTCAGATGCAGGATTAGCCATTCTCTGATGTGGGACTGAACTGGCATACCCTGGCCGTGTCCAGCCAGTGGAACTCTCAGGCCTCAGAGGAGTCTGGTTGTATGAAAAACTACCTTGTGCCAGTAACCCTGGGACAGACTAAATCCCAGATTTTGCAGGATAGTGATTGGTCGAGGGCAAAACAGTTACACGAATTGCTACTGTTGTAGGAGTATAGCAGTGGAGAAGGCAGAGGGGATAATGCAGATGATAGGTAGTCCTTGTGTGGCCTGTTTTACTCAAATCACCATAACCTTTGTGTTTTCTACAGCGGGTTTTTCAAGAAAGCCCTTTGTGTGAAGTCCTATCACCATTCTGAGCAAAACTCTTTTACTAACTTAGGCGGAAAATAGGGCTGAAGGAGATGCTGCCTCAATTGTTAACATTTGCAAGACTGATGCCCTTCTTTGCTGATACTGAACTTTTCCTCTCTCTTTGCTTTTGCTCATCTGCCAGTTCTCTGTCAGACTTCAGTATATTACGTGGGGAGGATCAGCTGGCCATTTCAGAACGAGCTCCTACTGTCAGCTAAAGAGCAGGAAAGCACAGAAAGATTTTTTGATTACTATTAGATAGATATTAATGTATGATTAATTTTTCTAGAATGAAGGATTACGAAGGCAAGAGAGCATCTTATTTTCAAACACCTGGAGTTCCTGTGCCAGCTTCTTTGAGAAGGCTTTAAATTTTAACTCAAACTTTTTTATGGGAAGTGTTTCCTGACACTGTAATTATTGTATGCTGCCAAAGTATGTGTTTGTTACAGCCCTCCACCCATTGCAGTTCTTACATTAAGGTGGGGGCCATTGCTGAGTCGTCACCTCTGTTTTCTTTCAGAAAGTGTCAGCTTGCTGTTCAAGCTGTACTGCCTCACAGTGATGACCCTGGTGGCTGCCACGTACACGGTCGCATTGCGGTACACGAGGACAGTGGGGGCAGAACTCTACTTCTCAACGACGGCTGTGTGCATCACTGAAGTCATCAAGCTGTTCTTGAGTGTGGGCATCTTGGCTAAGTAAGTGTGGGAATGCTAATCAGTACTTTTGCAAACGGATCCTTGCTTCTGGCCTCAGGTTCTCACATGCAGATACAGTTGAGAATGTGGCTGGATAATCGTGCTGTGGAAGGGTAATTTCAGAATGGGTTAGTGACCTCTTCAACTGAAACTGCTTTGCAAACAGCACAATATTCAGGTGTGTCCTTTCTGCATATTTTCTATTTTTTGTATGCTTTGGAATCGGTTCAAAATGTCAGCATGAATTATCCACAGTTTTTTGGGTCTTTAAAACGGTGGTGTAGATGAAAGTTGGACTGTGAGCCATTGTCTGCTGAGTTACATAAAATTTTAATGTTCCTACTCATGAATTTTCCCAAACAACATTATGGACAGATATTTTGCTGTCTCTGTTAATCTGGCAAACCAATGCTGAAAGACTGTGGACACAGAAAATATTAGTTTCTGTAATCTCAGGCTGCTGTCAAGATCTAGAGCCTTAGTCCACTTGAGAGCATCTGAAGTAGAGAGGCCATCAGTCTGCTGTGTTTCCTCTCTGCTTCCCTGTTCTACATCCTTGCTAGGAAGAATCTTTATATTCTGGACTGGTCCAAAAGTCCGGTCTTTGCCACTGTGATAGAATTTGTTCTTTTAGGCTCTCTGCCTGTCTCATTGTGGCTTTTGGTACATCAGAAGGCTGGCTGTTATGTGCTAGAGGAACATGAAATCACATGATGTACTTCAGATCTTCATCAAATCTTTTCAGCTTAACATCGAAATGGCATTTTACTTGCTTTAGAGGTAAGACAGTATCTGAATTTGGTAAGGCAGCTGTGGCAAACTGTCTTTTGTTTAACCTTTCATCAAATGGAAGGTGTTAGAAAAGGCAAGTGTGACCAGCGGCAAATTTCTATTTGTATGCACCCTGGGCTTCTCGCTCTGTCAGCACAAAATGCTGGCAGAAGCATCTCTGCTGACACGTGGTTGTGCTGTGGTTCTCACTGTTGTGACAAGTGTGGATCCCACCTGCTCTCTGGAGACTGTAGCAACCCCTGTTTCCCAATAGTGAGGGACCCGTGGGTGGCATTTGGTAGCCTCACCTGTGTTTAGTTTGTCAAATCTTGTGTACTTGGGCCCCAGGCTGTTTATAGTATAGCAGAGAGGCCTAGTTCAGCAGTGTAAGCTGTCCCTTTTGTTAGAGACTTGTAATATTGTGTTCATTACATGTACGAAAAACAGGTTTTTTGCTTGAAATAATTAAAATCAAAATTACTTTTAACTCAGAAAGAAGTCTGTTTTGTTTATGTTTGTAGAACAGCCCTGCACAGTCAAAAATCCATGTAGCCCATCATTCTCCCTTTGGCAGCAGTCAGCAGAGGATGCTTAGAACAGAAGTGTAGACAATAGGGCAAGCACAGGCTGAGCTTTCCTTAACTGGTGGCAGAAGCTTGTGGAGTGCCCACCCTGGATGCTGTGTGCACTGTGGCTGTAGTGCCCAACAGTCCTGCGCTCGCTCTGTGAAATTGTCCGGTTTTTCTGAAATGCTAGTCCCTTGAAGTGTATCTGTGAAGTGACTTTTGCAATTTAATTACATGCTATATGAAAAAGTACTTTTAATAAACATCTTATCTAGACTCTGTTGTCTGGTGTTGACAGATACCATGAATAATCCCTCCCTTGTTTAGCTTTTCCTATCTCTACAGATCTGTGTTTTTGTCACTCATTTATTTTCTAAGCCGGGAATCTTAGTTTAATTTTACTGTGATCACCCTAGTATCCATCCTTACAGCATTTCCAGTATTGTAACATCCCTTTTGAAACAGGATCCAGAGCTGCATGCTTGTATCCAGGATGGGAACATGCCATGGCATTAGGCAGAGGGGTGTAGGTGCTTTCTCTCCTGGCCTTGGTTCCTTTCTTGAGGATTTGTCGGATTCTGGTCGTTTTGCTCAACACAGCTAAACCTCAAGCTGGCACCAGTGGAGAGCTACTCATAATTTTTACAGGTACCCACAGCTAGATTAGAGATGGTTATGTATTCAGGGTTGTCATTTCCTATGGTTCTTTCTTATTTATTGACAACTGAGCTTTGTTTACCAATTAAAATGGGAAGAATCTGATTCACTGAGTTGTTTGGAGGTTATGACATCTATTCTGATCTGGCCAGTCATGGGGTTTTCCTTTCCATAGTTGAGAGGGAGATGGGCACTGCAGACACTGTTCATCAGGCCATGCTCACCTCTTCCCGGTAGGATGTCCTGCAGGCTGGTGGGTCCAGATGCTGTTCTTTGCTGTCCAGGTAACTGAGCTGTTTCTCAGATGGCAAAGGTGATTTCTGCTTAGTGTAGTGAGGGACTCTTTGGCAACTATTGAAAGGTTCCTTTTGGATATCACATATAATTGAGTATTATTAGCAAACTTTGCCAACTTCCCAGTAACCTAGATTTTGGACCACTTATGAATATGCTGAACAGCACCAATTCCAGCACAGTTTCCTTCTGTGTCTCCTTTACAGCTTCCTTCAGTTTTAAATCCTAACCAGTTTGTCTCAACCAAGGCAAGGTGCCTTTGTAGTGTAATAACCTGTCAGAAGAGAGTCATCTTTTTTTTTTTTCTGTGCAGCAGGATACGTTTTGGGTGTGTAGCTGTTCTTTTTGAAGCAGCCAGCCTTGATAACTGCAGTATACAGGACACTGGAGTACAACTCTCACATTGTTCTGCAGAATTTGTTTTCTTACACCGTATTACATGATGCCTTCAGTGTATTTACTTTTAAGGTGTGTCCCGGAAGGCACATTGAATGGACGAATGCCAAAGGATTGTCTTTCAAAAGAGAAATTTATGATAGTTTGGGCTGTGTTAGTTGTTAACTCAACTGTACTCTCAATTTATCATACTTAAAGTCTTGCTTATCATCAGATAATAACACTTGCTACATTATTATCTGGTACATAATTGCTTAGCAATGGATGAAGAAAGGTAGAGCCGATTTGCAAACTGTAGTTTTAACTTCAGCTTTTCTAACAAATGCATGTTTCTGTGGCAGAATGGGTTGTTATCAGTATCTCTCACCTATTCATACCTATGAATTGGGTTTATGTATGGGGTAATGAATTTATGAAAGGGGAAATGGCTTTAAACTGAAAGAGGGTAGGTATAGATTAGATATTAGGAAAAAATTCTTTACTGTAGGGGTGGTGAGGCTCTGAAACAGGTTGCCCAGAGATGTGGTGGATGTCTCATCCCTGGAAGTGTTCAAGGCCAGGTTGGATGGAGCTCTGAGCAACCTGGTCTAGTGAAAGGAGTTCCTGCCCATGGCAGAGGGGTTGGAACTAGATGATCTTTACGATCCTTTCCAGCCTGAACCATTCTACAAAGAAAATTGACAATGTTTTTGAATTCAAATCTAGACCAACTTCAAGAACACTGAATTCAAGCCAGATAATTTTTTATTTTCATACCTGATATTGCAGTGTGCTTCTTACTTAATATATTAAGTGTACTTAATATATTAAATTTACTGAGGAATAAGTAAACAAAAAACTTTGCCTATGATGTCAGTGGCTCATAGCATTTTATGCAGTTCTGTATCTACTGCAACTAACCGTGGTGAGCTGTAGCATGAGCTCTTCCCCTTGTATTGCAAACTTCGCTTGAAGTGTCCATAGATTTTCTTGTCGTGGTTGTTCCCTGTGACCAGACGTGTCTTGGCTTTTGTGTGTGCTCTCTGTTATGGCAAAAAGACCAAAAGAATGCCTTGCAGCTGCCTGTATAAACCCTGCTCACTCCACAGGAGAAAAAAAGAAAGAAAAGGAGGTGTAGGTATATGCTTGTTGTGAGGCAGGGAGGAAGGCAGGGAAGAAGGCAAGGAAGGAGAGAAGCTTGGATGGAAGGATAATGAGAGATAAAGTCTAAAAATCTTTGGAGAGGAGAAGTTTAAGAACCTGGGGCACAGTGTCAGGGGTTGATCAGGAAAGGAAAATATGCCAAAACAAGGTGGTTAATGAAAGAGTCTGGGGCATAGAGGGATTGCTGATTTTGTTAATTGCTAGTAAGAGTTTTGGACAGATAGATGATGTACGTTTGTGAAAAAAGAAGTTAGGACATGGTTGAAGTATGGGGAATTGGGCTTCTGGAGTGCTAAGGAGGTTGTGAGCTATTTGTTCACATCTGTGTGCAACAGAAGCACCAGGAGAGTTAAATTTAAGAGCAGTACAGGTTGCAAGTTGAGAGGCCTGTGTGAGGACAGGAGTGATTTTGGATATTGGTACTTGTTAGTGGCCAAGCAAGAGAGAGGACTTGGAGCAGCAGTGACAAATAAGCAGCAAATGCCAGATAGATGTACCAGTGACGAGGGAGAACTAGGAATGCAGAGGTCTGATGTAAAACCCTGGTAGCAAACCACAAAAGGGGACAGCAGCAAGAAGAAACACATTCTTCCCCATTGCCTGCTCTTTCACACGCTGCAGTTACCTGAAGGAGATGTGTGAAATGCAAGGCCACAGGGCTGCCACATGCCCCACCAGACCTCTTCAAGTGTGTGCTGGTGCCGGTCCAGCATCTCCCACAGCACATGCGAGAAGAGGAACCCATGGCTGCCTGAGGAATGAGAGGTGTTTCCGGCAAAGTGCTGTGGAATGGTACAATCCTTTTTGGCTGTACTCTGAGGCCCACTTTAAAGGGGATCTGGAAAATCATGGACATTTGACATCACACACAATATACCCAATTCAGAAGGGGAGATACGAACAACATTCTTCTTTTCCACTGCCTATATTGATCCACTGCCTTTAGTAACTTACTCTACTGTTTACAGTATTCATTGTGGTTGTTTATTTTATAACACATTAATGGATCGAACTTCTGATTCCAGAGTGTCTTCCTCACCTTCAGGGTTTTCTACTTGTTGAAAACCTCACTGGTTTTTTGCCAGTTATTTTTTTTTTTTTAATGAGCAGAAGGTAGAACTGATTGTTGAGAACACATTGTCAGCCTTCCCAACGGATTCATTGCTCTGATTTCTGTTTTAAAATACCAGTTTAAGAGAGCCCTTAGTTATGCTAATATTCTGTTTTGCAGAGAAACTGGAAGTCTGGCAAGGTTAATAACATCTTTGAAAGAAAATGTATTTGGAAGTCCTACAGAACTGCTAAAATTAAGTGTTCCATCTTTGGTATATGCTCTCCAAAACAATATGGCTTTTGTGGCTCTTAGCAACTTGGATGCAGCAGTCTACCAGGTAATACACATTTCTGTCAGTGACTGATCTGTAAATAGATTTCTTTTTACTCATTCATGAGGCATGTGTGCCTGGCACACGGTATTCTCTTTAGCCTCAGTGTTAAAAGCCAAACCATGCTTTGTTATATTCACTCTGCTGTAGAGCTCTGGTTTCCTGAACTAACCAGCTCACTGCTAGAGTCACTTCAAATTCACTTTGTTGTAATTGGCAATGGTACAAAATTGGTACGAACCCCCCAGGATCTGTAGGAAGTCAATGAATATAAAAATTTGTCACTCTTAAGTTAAATTTTCTATTTTATTTTCTTGTTTTGGAGGGGTTTATAAAACCACATCCTCCGCACTACGTTCCTGTCTTCTTTAGGTGACGTACCAGTTGAAGATCCCTTGTACGGCCCTGTGTACAGTCCTGATGCTGAACCGCACCCTCAGTAAGTTGCAGTGGTTCTCTGTGTTCATGCTGTGCGGTGGCGTTACCCTTGTTCAGTGGAAGCCTGCTCAGGCTACAAAAGTACAGGTAAGAGTTTGTATTTTGCCTCATCAGATGAAGGATAAGCTTCATCTGTACCTTGTATTTCACTGTACCAGCTGGGATGGAGGTACAGTTTCTTGCATTTCACACAGCAGTATCTGTTTCCTATTTCCAGCCACTTCAGGTACAACATACCCACTAGTTTGATCATTGGCTTTCACGTTTATGGGTGTGCCAGTTCAGGCAGGCTTGTGGTATTGCTCCGGTGTCGCTTGTTGGAAAGGCAACTGATTGCTACAATTAGTATTAATTACCACAGTCATCATAATCAGTCTAATGCACTGTCCTTGGAGTGTCTGAGTAATAGATTGTTTCCAGCAGTTGGCCCTGGTAACATTGTAATTGTTGGAACTTGGAATCAAAGCACTGGGAGGAATTAGGAGGGAAACTCCAGTGCTGTGTGGGTATGTCATTTAAACACACCCTTCGGAGGCACTGACCTAATCCCATCCCAGAAGAAACAAGTGTCTCCTGTTTCTTTGGCATTAGTGGGAAAGGCAGGTGGTGCCGCTGGGAGTATTGGCCTCAGCTGAGCAGAGAGTGCCTCTGAGCACTGCAGGAGTACCCACAGAAAACAGAACACCACACAGCTGCACCGAGGTCCTCTGAAGGACAGCCCGAGATAAGCAAGTACATCTTACACTGCAGTGAAGTGCTAATAGTTTTGCTGTACTTAACAGCGTAGTTCTGTGTCCCAGTTTCGGCTGGGATACAGTTAATTTTCTTCTGGCAGCTGGTTCAGTGCTGTGGTTTGGATTTAGTATGAGAATCATGCTGGTAGCACTGTGATGTTCCAGTTGTGTCTAAGTAGTTCTTACCCAAAGTCAAGGACTTTTCAGTGTCTCGTGCTCTGCCAGTGAGCAGAGATAAAGAAGCTGTGAAGGAGCATGGCCAGGACAGTCAAACTGAATTGGCCAAAGGGATGTTCCATACCTTGGACCATCATGGCAAGTATAGAAACTGAGGGACTTGTCCAGGAGGAGCCAGTTGCTGCTTGGGAATGGCCTGGGGATCGATCAGCAGGTGATGAGCAATTGTCTTGTGCACCACTTGGTTTCCTTGGGTTTTATATCTCTCTCTTATTTTGTTGCTATTAGAATTACATTTCATTTTTATGTAATTATTAAACTGTTCCTACAAAGTTTACCTTTTGTTTTCAATTCTCCACCCCACCATGATGGTTTGGGGGAATTAGTGAGGGGCTGCATGGTGCATAGTTGCTGGCTGGAGTTAAACCGTGGCACCCTGGAACCGATTATTGTAAATTACTGAAGTGTTACACCCTTTTTAAAATATTGGTTGATGTTGCAGGTGGAGCAGAATCCATTGCTAGGGTTTGGAGCAATTGCTGTGGCCGTATTGTGTTCAGGATTTGCAGGTATGGTATTATTTCTGTACCTGGGTTACATCAAAAGGGCTGGAGAACTCACAGGGTTTTAAACAGAACATTCCACGTTCAGTCTTTGTGCATTAGTTTATCCTCTCTGCCCATAATTATCTTCTACTTGCAGTAATTGTGGCAGATTCATGGCATGATTATTCTCTCTGGCAAGCAAATGACTAAGAACATGTACTATTGGTTTTACATGATACAACTGAGAAGGCTGGTTTGCAAGTGAAAGTGTCTTTCAAAAGCTTAGAATAACACTGTAGGGAACATCCATAATGACTCTGTACAATTAATTGATGTTTGCTTTACAATGAATAGCTCCCTTATGGTGATCACACAAAATACTTGCTTTTTTATTTTTTTTACAAGGGGAACTGAGCTCCTCGCTCAGTCCTTGCACCAGCTCAGCCTCGAAATAACCTTTGCCATAGTCCTGTTGGTGGTAAATCTAACTGAGAAGCAGAGAGAGCATGAGTGAGGCAGAGAGGTAGATGAGTAGCAGGAAGCTTGGATAAACTTCATGAAGGATTTTGGTTTTCTTTATTTTTGTTTTGTTCTACAACCAGCGTTTCCCCTCAGGGTAGCTGTTTCTCTGCCTTCTGGAAAAAGATACCAAAACCTGAGAACAAGTGAGCTGGTGCTCAGAAACAGGGAAATGCAAATTACTACTTAATTTTACATTTGACTCACAGGGGCATATTTCACTGGCTGTAAACTGGATCCTCCCCTCTCCCTCTGTAAGGAAGCAAGGTACTATTACCCACCTCTAGTACTGTAAAATCCTGCAAGAATAATCTTGTGCTGTGCATAAATGCTCATTACACATGGAAAACATTCTGGTTGGCAGAAGGAGCAGAGAGTCACTTTTGTTTGGTGTCTTTTCAGTGAAGTGGGCACTTTGAAACAGAAATACTAAATAAAACTGTAGAGCTCAATCAACTTTTCCTGGAAAGTTATAAATTTCCTCGTTTAAGTAGATGCTTCCAAGCCACAAGACAATACAGCATTCACAGTGGAGCCTTCAGAGTCTCCTAAAGCTCTCCTGCTTTCTCCGACAACGCAGGTCAACAGCTGTGCTTCTAGAGGTCTGCAAATGCAGAGCATTGAAAGGCTGATGCAGGCAGCTTGAGACACTCAGGGCTTTCTTCTCCTGCAAAGGGATTGCAGCCTGGGTGTTTCCTTGCTGACAGCTGAAGCTCAGGGGCAGCTGGGAGGGACAGTGTGTTTCATCCGCAGAGCTTCCTGTGCCCTTGGGGCTTTATATGTTGAAAATATAAATCCGATTCGAATTCTTTTCCTCTTCTTCCTTCCCACGCTCACAGGAAGCAGTTCTTTTGGCATTAGGCCTTCAGTTTCTGGCCTGACCATGTCAAGTGTGTTTTATTAATCCAGCAAAATCAAAAAAAGTTGTGTGGTGTTGTCCCTTAAGAGATGGAAGAGAAGTTTTTTCTTCAGATTGTTGATCCTGTGATAATTTCCAAGTATCCGGGGCACCAACTATGCTTATAAGAGCACTAGACAGATATTTAATGGCAGATCCTCTGTGACTTAAAACAGTAGTGAAGAGTTATTTCTCCTAAACAGCCCCCATTCTTCATCTTGCCTAGTGGAGTGACTTTTATGTATATTCAGAATTCTGAAAGCGTAGTTTATTGGTTTGCTTACTGTTTTCTTAGTTTAGAAATCTTACAAGTATGATTTATACTCAAGCCAAATTTCTATTACATTGATTACACCTGGTTGTGCTCTGTGGGTCTTCTCAGGGTGGCAGAAATCTCGGGATTATTATTGTGGGAGTTTTTTAAGGACTGCAATTATTAATAATACTAGTTCTTTTGTTTCAAAAATTTATATTCTTATGAGATGGTATCATATTTCCTTGGGATTTTTATTATTTGATCCCCTGAAATATAGATCTGCTCTCTAGTTTATTCACCATAAATATTCACTATACTGTATTAAAGTATAAATTGCATTTTTCATTAACGAAATTGAATAGCAAGACCTTCCTTGAAACTAACTTGGGGATTTCAGGGGGATTGCGTGCCTAGGGCTTCTAGATCATAAGTCTTTGTGCCACCTTTGTTTGTTTCATATTCTTGTCTCACACTGTATGAAGGATCCTGGGTGACATTGATAGCAATACACTTTTAGTCAGTAGGGCTCTCGCCAAAAAGGTCATGGAAATGGCTGAGAAGATCTGAGTCCTGTGAACTGCTCTGTCTGTTTTGAAATGTGGCGGAAATTCCAGAGATCCACAGAGCCCTGGTGGGTGAACAGTGGTTAAAAAAGCAGGTAGTGATGGCCTTGTCAAATGTTGGCCTTTTAGTCTGACACAGTGGAATAATGAAAAAGTACTTGAGGAATTTCAGTAATGCGAAACATAAAAATAATGGTATCATCAGCCTGGTATCATGAACCAGAGCTTTAGATTAAAATGAATTCCATTTCCTCAAAACCAGTTTGTCGTTTCAATTAGCGGAAGGCCTGAGTTTTGATTTGCTCTTTTAACCCTCCAAAGCTGTGGTTTTGGAACAACGCTGCTTTGCCAGGTGCTCTGCAAGCACAAGGCTTCTGAGGAATTTTCAGTTTCAGCACTGAGGTAATATAGCCCCCCCTGCCCAGTTTTAGTTTTTTCCTGCTTGCAGGGAATGAGTGATTTAGGTTGCTCAAAGAATCACTGGCAACCATATCAGCAAAAGCAGGTTTAACAGAAGAGTAAAAGCACGACAAATTTTGTTGGCGAGGTTCTACTACTACACGTGGTTAAAAGCACACAGAAAAACTGGACTACAATCAGTCACATAACTAAAATCAAGCTAAAATTATCTACGTGGAGACTGGGGATGGAAAAAGGGTAAAAAAGGGAAAGTGTAAGTGTTATAAGTTATTAAATGGCCGAATAAATTAAAAGAGCCAATTTATAAATAAAAAAAGGTAAAATTTATTAACAAGCGGTAAATAGGCAAAGATCCACGCGTGGGGCTGGTTAGCCCCGTGGCTAACAGCGCTGATTGACCTTTTCTCTGGTCTTTTGTACTTTTTCAGCTTTGGTTTATCTCTTCTTGTTATCAGCAGCTGTCTGTCTTCTTGGTTTCCAGTAAGTCTTTAGTGAATGTGTATTGAGGTCTAGGTGTTTCCAGGAATCATTCCTTTGAAGGATTAAGCTGTTAAAGAAATGGTTATCGTATAGCTATAACTAGTTACTTATAATTTTTTATGGACAGAACCAATTTATTACATAAGGATAAAAAGGAATGCGGGACACCCTCCTGTTGGGCCACAAGGTTCAAAGCATACCCCCTGCCAAACTTAGCCCCAGATTTGACCAATGGTTTAGGCCTAAAGGTTTTAACTGCACTTAAACTTGACAGCCTTATTTAAACAATTTAACAACAGATTCTATAGATTTAGCTATAAGCACAACAGTAACTCACGAATCTAAAGTACTTGAAGAGTCTGAGAGCAGCATTCATGGTACATTTGCTATAGGATATTCACATTCACACAGACCTAACAGAGTTTGTACAAAGTATTCACCTGTGAAAAGATTTCCCTTCAGTTCAGTGCTCATGTTGGATGCCTTTGCATCTTCTCAGCAGGTGAGAAGGGTTGAGCCTCCAGGAGTGGGGGTATCAGCCCGGGATCCAGCGTTGGCATTCAGCAATGGTCCTCCCGGTATAGCAAACTTGGGAGTTTGGCAGCTCTGAGAGGTGTCCTGCTCAGAGGGAGATTGCTGTGCTCTAGGATTGCTCCAAGGCTGTTCATTAAAAAACAGGAGCTCATTAGACAGCACTAGTTCCTGGGAACAGACAGTGTTTCTGATAAGCTGAAGAGGAGCTCAGCTCAGGTGCTGTTCATCAAGGCTTAACAAGCATTCCTGAGATCACAGTGCAGCCCTGGCATGGGGGCTGGGGAGTGTTTTAACCACCACACTCAAAGTATCCCAGGGGAGAGGGAAAAAAGAGTTCTCCACCTTACTGAAATACATAGATATTTTATCCCATTATTATTATTATCATCATCTCGTTATTAAAATATTAAAATAATGAGTGACAAGGTGAAATGCATTTTCCTAGTGTAGAATTGTGCAGAAGAAACTGCTGGCCAGGAGTCTGGCACATCAAACAGAAATGAGAACTGGCCTCAATGGTCCATAAGTTTTATTGTTACATCTGTAAAGAGAAACAGAATCTATTTTTGGTGTTACATACCCATTATAATGATCCTGTTATGGAAGACAGATTTTAGCAGGATGTGTTGGGTCCTCGGCACTGTGAAACTCATGGGTCTGTAGGACAAGTTGATTGCAGTAGTCTTCTCTGGTTTTAAAATGTACTAAACCACGAATAATAAAGGATGACACTTGGTCTCATTAAAATGTTTTTGCCTTTTTTTCTTTTTTTTTCTTTTTTTCCCAGGAGTTTATTTTGAGAAGGTGTTAAAGAGTTCAGATACTTCCTTGTGGGTGAGGAACATTCAGCTGTACTTATCTGGGATTGTGGTGACTTTAGTTGGAGTGTACATGTCAGATGGAGCCCAAGTTCTGGAGAAAGGATTTTTCTATGGCTACACATACTACGTCTGGTTTGTCATCTGTAAGTATCTTGTGGTTTTAGAATCTGCTTACACTGTTTTTTAACAATGATATAACTGATTGTAGGAAGCTACACATTCCGTCTGACACACTCTCTATTGTGTTTTGAGGGGTTTTATTTAAAAGTGTCATTTTCTTGGAAATTATTCACTTAGCTTAAAATTGTGCTGAAACAGCAGTCTAAATAACTGATTAGCAAGTAGATCATCTTTAAATGAGTCATGTCTGATTTACCGTATGCCACGTAGACATCCCATTCCACTGCGTTAATTCACCAGTTAGGATAATGTAGCCCAAACAAAAGGAGCACACTAGTGGAGTAAAATGCATAATGTCAAGAGTGACCTACTGCACCTGTACTAATAGTAACACGTTATCTGCTTCCCAGTTCTTGCCAGCGTAGGTGGCATCTACACTTCTGTCGTGGTTAAGTACACAGATAACATTATGAAAGGCTTTTCTGCAGCAGCAGCCATTGTTCTCTCTACTGTGGCATCAGTCATCCTCTTTGGCCTCCAGATAAGTAAGTGCCTTTTTGCCTTTGATTTGACAGCATGTGCATGTTACCTGCCTGCCCAGCCCACTGTGCACAGTTCATACATGAGCCAGTGGTTTTGCCTCCTCTCAGTTTTTCTGGTTTTAACTTCAAGTCTTCTCCAGGACTCCTGCATACTAATGCACCATTATCCCTGTTCTGTTGCACAAGATGCCTGATGATCCTGTACTTCCAAAGGCATTCGTGGTTTATTCTTTCAGAGGCAGCTACAATTTCAAACAGAAAGTTTCTTTCTAATTTAAAGAACTTTACTTATGCACCACGTTGTGATGCAGTTTAATGTGTGATATAGCTGTTTACCTGGGATTGCTGTTGCTAAGTTATCATGTCTTGTTGGGTTTAGTGCAGCCACTGCCAAAGTAGTTCCTCAGCTGTTTCTTCAAGTGCTTTACACATCCCTGTTAAGTTACACCCACTACTGTGTTAACTTTTACCTTCCCCATTTGCCATGGACACCACCATATCAGAGCGAGTCAGGCAGCAGCTGGAGTTGTGACTGATGTGGTGAATTTTTTGTGAGAAGAAACAGCAGATTGCTCTGGGCTGTTCTGCAACTACAAAGGATTTTCTCCCCAATTAAGTCTCTGTCTGATACCATACCCAGTAGCTCCCACTCAGTCCTCCACTGTTTAGTTGTGGGTATTGCTTACTTTTCAACCTTAATGCAAAGATGGTGTGGCACATGGTGGAAAAGCTAGCTTTCTGATGTGGAATTAGTGAGACAAAACAAGGAAAGCTTGTATAAGGAGGCAACCATTAGTGTTTGGCTGAAAAAGAGCACGATAAAGCAAGGCATGGAAAAAAACCCCACTTGGTTTTAAAAACTCACTTGTGCAGAGCATTTTCTTGATGGTTGACACAATCAAACCTGGACTAGTGACCTTTCTGTGAAAGTCTCGTTAAGAGTGTTTCTTAACTCCATTTCAATCACAGAATTACAGAATATGCTGAGTTGGAAGGGATTCACAAGGATCAATTAAGTCAAACCTGAGGCCTTGCACAGGACCATCCCCAAGTGTCACACCACGTGCCCCAGGGCATTGTCCAAATGCTTCTTGAACTCTGTCAGGTTTGGTGCTGTGATCACTTCCCTGGGGAGCCTGTTCCCGTGCTCAACCACCCTCTGGGTGAAAAACCTCTTTCTAGTATCGAACTTAAACCTCCCCTGACACAACTTCAGGCCGTTCCCTTGGGTCCTGTCATTGGTCACCACAGAGAAGAGATCAGTGCCTGCCCCTCTTCTTCCCCTCCTGAAGAAGTTGTGGACTGCAATGAGGTCTCCCCTCAATCTCCTCTTCTCCAGGCTGAACAGACCAAGTGACCTCAGCTGTTCCTCACACGGCTTACCCTCAAGGCCCTTCACCATCTTCGTTGCCCTCCTTTGAACACTCTCCAATAGCTTAATATCTTTCTTATATTGTGGTGCCCAAAGCTGCACACAGTATTCAAGGTGAGGCCGCACCAGTGCAAAGCAGAGCAGGACAATCATCCACCTCGACCAGCTGGCGATGCGTTGCCTGATGTGGAGAGGGAACTAAGATGTGTTATCATGGAATACTTTGTCACATCCACTGTTTTTTTTATCACTAAGTTTATTGTAATGTAAGCTTGTCCAGATGAAATCTGGAACTGCAGGAGATGCTTCATTCTTGTTTTTATGACCATCACTACATTCTTGCTGATATGAGACTTGGAATGGTGTGGGGATTGTAGACACTCAAGAGTTCCCAGTGACAGGATAAAGCTAGATGCTGCGTAATAGCTTGTTGTTTTGGTTTAGAGTGACTTTCAATACTGTCATTCAGATATCATAACTTATGTAGCTTGCTGAAGGTTTCTTCTTACATGAATGTGTTTATTTAAACTATTTTGTCTCCTTCCAGCTGTTACCTTCTCCCTGGGTGCTCTCCTGGTGTGTATTTCTATTTACCTCCATGGATTACCGCGACAAGATACCACAAAAATCCAGCCCTTAGAGACTAAGAGCTCAAAAGAGAGACTTGCTACTGTGTGACACTGTCCACAAAAATGGACAAGAGAAAAAATAGACTTTAAAAAATCCTGACCTTTTTTTAAAAATTAGCCTTAAGCTAGTCATGAAATGGTTTAAGTGGAACAGACTAAGAGCAGAAGTTAGTTCTGTTTTACATGTGGAGTATCCAGTGGTTGACGCTGAGGCTACACTGCAGCTGAGGAGCTGCCTGGGTATTTTATGGAAGGTATTCTTCATTCATATCGACAATGAAGAGTCGCATTTACAAGGAAAACTCAATGAAGGAACTGATCACTCAATTGTATATAATGTTTATAATAGAGGCAAATTGGTTCTTTGTGCATTTGATAAACTGTCTTGCCCTTTGAGGGCAGAAATGCCTGAAAGCTTCATAAAAAAACTATTAAAAAGAGCAATTACTGCCAGCATTTTCTCTTAAAATACTTGGCAATTGTAGTTTGATTAATGACAAGAAAAGTTTGTCTTCTAGGTGATAGGTATGAGACAACACGACTGTACTGGGAATAACCATGCTCTGAGCATCACTTACCTAGGAGTGATTAGAGGTAGCACGTGCTGTATGGTTTAAAAAATCAGAATGAAAGACAGGTGTTTCTCTAAAGTTTTGGATTTCCTTTCACTTTTGAAATGTTTTTTATACCTGCTGTAGCTGGTAGAGGGATCTTCTGTGTGTTGTACAGGGGAAAGTTCGCATGTATTCCTGTATTTTTGGCTTAAGTATGAATGAGTCAAAAGATTTTGTCAGTACGTTTTCTCTCTAAACCTTTCTGTGCACACAGTGATGCTTGAAGAGAGTTCCTGTAATGTAGGCTTTGAGTTAATTTATTATTGCCAACCATATAATTTCAACCTCCTCCCTCATCTTCTGAGGCCGTCCAGAAACTGCAACTCTACAACGAGGAAAAAGTGACTTTGGTGCATTTGGGCAACTTGTTGTCATTCACAGTGGAGTCAAAATGTGACCAAGTTTATACTCTTGGCTAGATTCCTTCAGACATGAGTTAACCAGCTGGGTCTTACTTGAAACTGGGGCATGTTAAACACAGCAGTAAGAAACATGCTTAAATTCTGTTCCAGTGGAAGAGGATGCTCCCCTCTGCCATTCGCCCGCTGGTCCATGTGTTAGAGCAGCCACCACAGTGCCACTCCTGGGAAGTCGAGGCTTCCGTGGTGGAGGGTATTGCCAGCCACCTGCAGTGCCTCACAGCTGCTGCTGCCCCTCTCTCCAGCACTGTGATGGCTCAGGGGTGCCAAGCAGCACCTGCCACACCTGACTGTGTGTAGGGTGCAGAGGGAACACCGTGCTTCCTGCTCCACCAGCTCTGCAGCCGTCTCTGCTCCCCACGCATCGCATCAGGGCGACAGAGGAAGGGGTGAGGAACAGGGTGTGGCAGCTGGCAGCTGGGCTGGGCTGAAGGGGGAATGCGGTACATCACGCAGGAAAAGAGCTCTGCATGGCCTGACTAGCTCAGTCTGTTACGATATATAGAGCATCTGGAGCCTTTGTGCCATCAGGCCTTAGTACACAATGGCAACCGCAGGAGGGGAGAACTTTGCTTAGGGCAGCACAGTTAATACCACTTCCTCTACTGAAAGGATGTTATATTTACACGGCAAATACAGAGCAGTTCTCCTTTATGGGAAATACCAGGTAGACCTGAGTCTTAAGCACACTGCTCCCAACAAGTGCCTGGGAGAAAGGGATTGTGGCAGCCTTACCCCTCCCAAATGGCCGTGCCACACCTGCTCTTCTGCAGTTGGTATGAAGGAGCCTCTAAGCACAGATGACGTTTCCAGCCTCCATTAGCAGTGACACGCAGTATTCATATTATCTGGGGAAACATTTTTACTCTGAGATGTGACTTTACACAGCATACAGCCTCGTTACATTTGAGTCACAGGTGTAATGCCGAGAAGTTTCATTCCGTTGGCTAGAACGGAGCGCGCAGCTTGAAAGAGACAGAGCCTTGCCTGGAAAACAAAAGAAGAGTCAGCTTAGGGTAGTGCCACAGAGTAGGGTGTGGTTCTCAGGACAGCACTCAGAAGCAAAGGTGAGAACACTGTGTGCATCCTCTGCCCCCACACTGGGATCGAGACCTACGCACACACCAGCTGCTGTCAGCCCATCCCAGTGTCAACAGAGGGACACTTGGTCAAACAAAGGAAGCAGAAAAGGCATGTCTAGCCCAGCCCTCTGGGCAGAGCAAGCAGAGATGCCCACGGAAGAGCTAGCAATGACTAAAAAGTGAAAATCTTCCATGCACCAGGGGCTGGTACAGCCCTGAGGCTACTGTTGGAATCCCTCCCCTTGCCCTGCCTGGATTAGAAGTTGTCAAGCAACTCTGGGCTGCTGTGAAAATTTCACTCATCCTTGTCAATGTCTTGGCTGTTATACAGCTGGCTGTTTGCTCTAAAAACCATAGTTCTGAAAGCTGTCACACTGTAAGATATTTAGAACTCTTTTTTTTTTTCTTCAAGATAAGGAACTTAAGTTTTTCTTGTAGCTTGGACCATCTTAGTCCATCTCCAAAGGCAGGAATACCTACAGCATTTAAGCTCAAATACAGACTGCAGCTCCATCAATTCCACTGAATGTTCTTCCCCCACAGCATAGCTCAACTCTTAAGTGCGATTTACTACCAAAATCAAATAAGTAGTTGCTTTTGAAATAAAGAAAATAAGAAAGGCAGTGTAATTACTGTATCATTTATTTAGCATTTAGGGGGTCAAACATAGGGAGATCAGTAGAAAATTTTCATTTATTTGGAACTGCAGATTAAAAGTTGTCACCCTCTAGCTTTAGCTACAAAGGCAACAAAAACTTGGGATACAGAGGTGGCAAGAGGGAAGACACAGATTTAGTTCTCTCCTAATTCTGTCTTCCCACATAACCACTAAAGGAAACCATCAAAAATTAACCGGCAAGTTTAATGCTCAAATGTTTACTCTTAAAACAATCAAAAGGAAAGGTGACAAGAAGGGGTTTGACTGGATTTGGAGCAGTTGTCCTTAGGGAGCACTGTGTTTTGGGAGGATCAAGCAGAGCAGCCCTTTCCAGAAGGCACAGCTGCGAAGAGCGATCCCTGCCTTCCCAAAGCAGTGCCGCCCACAGGAGAGCCTCCCTGTCGGCTCCTCCGCCTGCGGGTGTGTATTCACCCAAGTGGTTACACGGCTGGGTTGGCAAAGCCAGGATCCTTCCTCTGGGACACTCTACACAGACTCCTGCCAGCTAAGATGCTGTACCATACCTGTGCTACTTCAGGGGGGCTGCCTCTCACAGGAAGGGTTTTGTGTGCCACGGCTGCAAGATGGCTGGAACGGAAAACACGGAGACAATGGTGAGAAGGAGCAAGTCGCTCTGGGCTACAGAAAGCAGCAGAACTGGAAGGGCCACCCACAACTGCAACGTGCCAAAGGCTGATTTACAACAGCCTCCCACCTGGCTCAAGGAAGGCATGATTTTCTGTAGCCTGCATGGTGTCAGGGCATGCCATTAACAACTTAATGCTCCTAAAATAACCCCAAAACAATCTCTCTGCTACCTGCCCGTCAAAAAAACAAAACCATCCTCAAAACTGCTATGGGAAATCCTTGAGATTCTACTCTGGCATTCCCAAGGTGTGTGATTCCTTATACAATTTTCCTTAATTTGCTAAAACCTTCCCCATACACAGCTTCCTCCACCAAGCCTAGTCTTGCATTTCATGGTGCTGTCAAATCAGACAGGTCCCTATGGGAGTCACATACGCAGTATGACTTACAGTAATAAGCTTTGTTCATTGGCCGAGATAGTGGTTAAAAATGGCTTGGACAAAGCTTCCTAGCTGAAATTTTGATATTTGTGAGGATGTTATCAGCTTAAACCTCCTTAAAGATTCCATTAGTCCAGCATGATTTTGGTTCTGTCACTGGGTTACAGCCATGTGACTCTTTTTTTCTTAAAAGTTTCTGAGAAGGCTTCTGGCTCCAGCCTTAATCTCTAGTATTTATTATATTATTTGCTATCCTACTTCACTTTATACATTTCCTGCTTTATGGAAACCGTCCCACAGATTTGCATCTTCCCACTATTTTTACTCTTCAAAGCAGTGCAGATATGAGGGCTGCAGAGCCAGCTCAGGAAGACCTGTCCTTACTGGAGATGCCACCAGTATCAGCCATCACCTTACCTAAGTGTGAGGAGGTAGCTGACAATGTGCTTGGGTTGCAGATCCTGAGAAGATCTATACAGGACCTCGTCGTACCTGTGAAGGAAGAAAAGGATTGTTTGGTGCTCGAGTGGCAGAGAGTGTGCTCAGATATAAGACTCATCAGACTTGCTTAAGTCAGAGCAAGCACACAACCACAGCTGTAGAATTAGCAAAACCGATCTTCTGAACCAGACCCAAGCCATATCGTCAGCACACAACTCATTATTCCTTCCTCGTTCACTTATTATTGAAGGAGATTGCTTCTGCTCCTCATCATGCAAACACTGGAGATGGCAGAGCTCAGAGAGGGAGGCTAGCCAAGAGAACACAAGAGCTATATTTGCTCCTGGAACATTATGTCTGGTTTTACATCTCAACACTAATTGTAAGTTCCTAGGAGCAAAAAATGTGTTAAATAACCAAGAGAGTCAAAATAGTCTCTTGGAGGGCCTTGCCTTTAGTAAATGCAGCTTAGACTTTTAAGTAGCTAAAGGGAATCTTGTAACATTAAAAGAAGGCAAAACCAATGTGATTTTAGATAATCCTGGAATACAGATTCCCACAGAATCACAGAACAGGTCAGGTTGGAAGGGACCACAGTGGGTCATCTAGTCCAACCTCCCTGTTCAAGCACGATCATCCTACATAACTTACACAATACAGTAGACGTTGCTAGAGAGTATTAAACTGGGAGTACAGGCAAAGTCATGAAATCTATGTTGGTCCCTCAGAGACAGCAACATAGGTACAAAGAAATTACTACTAACAAACACCATGAAACAGCCGCTGATAAAAGGTTCACAGAGCAACAAAAGCTGGTATCAAATAAAAGGGGCCTGATTTGATACCAGCTTTTTTGCTTCAGGAAGCTGCCATTTCAGTACTGGCCTACGACAACTTGCTAAGATTATTTTATCAGTTAAGTATGTCTGCTTTTGCAGGGTTATACACAGAATCATAGAATGGCTTGGCTTGGAAGAGACCTTAAAGATCCTCTCGTTCCAACCCCCCTGCCAGGTCTGGTTCTGGCAAGTTACTCAGAGCCTGGTCTACTGGAAGGTTCCATCTTCTCCCTGCCACCTTCAGTCTACTATTCATTAGACTGCAAAGTTAATGGTATTCAGAATTGGGCAGCTATTTTCAACGAAATGTTTGGTATATTTTCAAACAGCAGAAGCAGACCCTTCTGACAGGCTTCTGACAACTCTGAAGGGTTTATTTTGGAAACTTTTCAAGAAGCATTGAGTCATGGCAACTCACAAGGAGGACAGAACAGTAATTGAAACTGTGGAATATTTTAACATGAGTTTGTTAGCCCTTGAGTGTCTTGTCTAATGGATAACCTAAATACTGCTTTCTGCTGGAAGTAAAGGCCCCTGGAGATGCTTCACAGAGATTCCATATGGTACTGGGCCAGACTCAAGACTTTTGCAATAAGCAGACCCAAAGTTCAATAAAATCAGGAGCCCTGCAGCAGATCAACAACTTGTGTCTGAAAATGGACACAACTCTGCAATGCAGTGATCCCTGCACATAACCCTGTTGGTTTTCACACATAAGATAGGCAGCTATAACACTAATCTGATAAACCTCAAGAAACGACCTTCATGTTTTCCATGAAATACAATGGCACTGGATAAATAAGACACTACTGGTCTTATTTAGAGTGCTGGCTGATCCTGTTGCTCAAGAGAACATGCAGCATATGATGAACTTCAGGCAGGCCTCTTGAGGCAATTAGAGATGACAGGACTCTACAGGCTACAGGCTGAAAGAAGCCACCTGGGACACTGGCATGACTTTTGAAAGTCCAGATTTTAAATGGATGCCCTCAAGAAGGTCTTAGTATGGTCAAAAGAGTTAACTCTTTTGTATATAGGACCTCTCACTAGGAATTCTGAAACCTTCAGTGATCTCCGACTCCATCACATGCTGTGCAACATGGACAACTCCCTTGTCTCTGTATTTTAACTGCACATCTACGAAATAATGAAAACAGAAACAGCTCAACTTTCAGACTGAATTAAATGAACATTACTGCTATTAACAGGTATTAGCTGTGCACATTCAGTAGCTCTGAAGGATACTGAGCTACTGGCTGTGCATGTGCATCCTCTGTTTCACCTCACCCAGGAGCAATTCCTCTCTCTTTTCCCACAGGACAAAAACAGAATACAAGGAACCAACCAAATCTGCAGTTAGTATTTATATAGAGCCTAGCATACTTTAGTGAAGACAAGGAAGAACTAAGAGGATCACGTACACAGAGTATGTTCCAAATATTGCATTTTCTGTCCTATGGCTCCTAAAGCCACAACAATTTCCAAGTGAGGACTACTGTTGCAATCAGTGGGGCACAAGAGACAAGTCATTGCCTGAAATAGCAGTTTTTTCTTATGACCATGCAGTCTGTGCCTTCTCAACAGGTTGGTGGCATATCCAGAAGTGTATTTTTAGGGAATTGCTATTTGGAAAGAAAACTAGACCAACCTGAGAAGATGCTGAAGAACAGAGATGGCATCTGGCTCCTGCAAGCACGCCACGTTAACGTCACTTATCTGTGCGTTCCCATGCATCCGTTCTAAACTGTGGTGTAAGAATGGAAAACAAATGTTGGGATGAAAACCTCCTGTTAGCAAAGCAGAACAAGAAAAACAGTCATTTGTGTTTTTAAGAAAAAGGGTAGGCTTATTCTGCTCCAGATGAATGAAACACTGAGACAGACCATCTGACTTCAACTCAAGACAAAAAAATATAAAAATCATGCCAGACATTCATTATCAGCAAGATTAGAGATCTGCACAGACAACAGGTCCAGAAGCTGATGCTAAAAGGACTAGAGAGGTAGTCAGTATCTCACTAATGGTACCTTGGCACCACCAATACCTAGACGATGAGGGAGTACAAGGGGAACAGACTACAGAACGGGATCAGGCTTCCACACTCTCCCTGATCACCACCTTTTGCTAGCATTGCCTCGGACAGAACACCAGGGCGGTATAGACCTTTGGCCTGATCCAGGAAGGGCTCTTACATGAAAATACATACTGATTTCTGCCTTAAGAATGCTCTGACAGTTCATTATAATTGATAAAAGTGCTCAAACTTGCCTCTTCTGAAACTCTTTTAAAGAAGTAATTAAATGTGTTAGGTGTTTGACCTGAGTCAACAGGATGGGATCGGCTTTTAACCTTGGTTACCAACAATGGGAAATAACAGAATGTCAAAAAAACCCCACTAGGTACTGTGGTAGCCAAAAGTTCTGTGTTGTGGTATATTTTACAAGTATGTGCATTTTAGTTTTTATGTCAGTTTCCCTAATCCTAGGGCTACCATTCCTCACCACTGACACCAACTACAGAGAGGCTGTTCCTAGAACTGGGAAAGTACATGGACAGGCAGCTCAGTTCTGTGGAAATGAGGTAGAAAATTCATTTTAATTGGCTTGCTCTTCTGGGAAGTTTCAATTATTCCTATCATAAACTCACACCTCTGCTGAAAAAGTGTGTCATATTTTAGGAAGGAGTTAACACTACTGCTCGTCAAAGCAGTAAGTTAATAAGGTTAAAATGCATGTAAAAATGTACTTTTGTGCACAAACACTCACCTATGGAGCCTGGCATGGGTGTACTGCAAGAACACACCTGTATCTCCACGACTTTGAAGAGCTCGATCCCAACTAAACTGATAATCAGATGAGAGAAGGCCCCGGAAGTCCTGGAACAATGAATCATTGTCACCTAGATAAGGCTCTTCATCTCAGTTTTTAACTTTTCACAGAAGATGCAAACAGGTCGTGAGGCAGCTCAGACTCACCTGAATTATTAGTGCCGCAAGACCAACCTTCTCTGCTGTCTCCGTAGGGTCTCGTATCTCTTTGGTTGCTGAAGAGAAGCAGAGAGAGAAACAATAGTTAAGTCTGCAGTAGCATAATGACTCCCTTGCTCAGACTTGGAGACGCCAATAAAACAGCAGGTCTTCCAAAAACCCTAAACTAGCAATGTGGAAATTGTCAGGAGGCAGTAACAAGTCCAGAATACAAATCTTTCTTAAAAGCTGAAACACAGCTGTTTCAGATGGGCTTTTTCCCACTTCCCCTGGTATGTGTAACACAGATATTGAGGTCAGAAGGGTTCATTGCCACAGGATAGAGAGAATACCCTGAATTCCTCTTCACAGTTCTGACAGCCAGTCTCTAAGATCAGGAAGAGAATGACAGGGCAATTCAGATTTTGTTGGAAAACCGATAAACTACAAGTGATACAGGTGCATAAACAACCAAAAAAAAGTCACTCCAATGGTTAATGGAGCATTTGGATATACATTCAGGGAGTAGTCACACTATCCACTACAGTAGATACCTAAATTGACTGTACTCAGAGAATCTGAACTGAGAGAATTACAGAATGGTTGGGGTTGGAAGGGACCTTTAAAGATTCCAGTCCAACCTTGGACTGTGAGGTAGCGAATACCCCACTTGCGCACTCTCCACTCACTCCAGCATAAAGATGTTTCCTTTGCACTCAGCCATGACACTAATATTTTAACTGAAGTCTAAGCTCCAATCCTCTCTGCAGTAAACCTGTTTGAGTCGAGGGCCACTCTTCTATCTTTCTGCCTGACTCCCTTCTCCTGGTCCACTCTGCAAGCAAAATTACCTGGATTAAAAAAGCTGATGAGGCAGAGCAAGGAAGATGCATACACTATTTAACCTGACTAGATAGTTGATTCAATCCAGCACCTAACTCCAGAGAGCACAAGAGGGGGCAGCATTTCACTAGGAACTGCTGAAATCTTGACTGCATCAAGAGGAATCAGTCTAGAGCCACAGCCCGAGGGAGGTGAAGGCAAATATCCCCTTCAACACGTTCTGCTGCAGAGCAGTGACCTCCTGGGCACTCTGAACAGCCACGAGGCTGGGAGGATGACAAGGCAGTAGTGGAAGGCAAAGATCCTTTGGATGAAATCTGACTGTTCCTTGAACTCCAGCCCCAACCCCACTATGGACTAGTTTGTCCCTCCAGAAAAAAGCAACTGTTGTCTCCAAAGACAGGTACGTCCTTCTCACTGTGAAAGCAGGATGAAATAATTTCACTGGATGTTAGAATTAGCAAATCTGTAATTTAGGGAACTTCACAGAGTTGCAAAGAAGTATTTTAACATTGTTTATATTAGGAGAGGTAAGAAGTGCATGTATCAGGGCCTATCACGGTGATTAGTCTGATTCAGGGAAAAGTGAAGGGTGGAAAAAAATGACACATTTTTGATCAACACAGAACATCAAAAGAAACTAATAAGACCTGAAATAGCTAACTTTTTGCAGAAGTCATGTTTTGTAACATCCTTGAGCGAACTTCATTTAAAACATCTTCCAGGAAAATTACTTCTCCTCTCCGAGTCTTCATCCCTTGCACTAGACCAAAAGACACATGCTGGCACCTGCATTGAAAAGCAGCAGGACCTAAAATTACATTTCAATCAAGAGAAATGTCTGCAGTGTTTGTTCAGAGCTGGATTCTCTACCAGGAAACAGCAATAACAGCTGAATAAATAACACTCCAACGTCAAAAGCTTGGTGATATAATCAGTAACTCTCATTTCAGCAACCAAAGCTCCATACTTATTATATAATGGGAAAATTATGACCACAATTATGATAACCTGGTCATTTGCATGCTCTCAGGAACCTCTCTTGCTACTACCTTTAGTACAGAGGCCTCAATGCAATAATTTGCAATAAATTGAAGAGAGGCAGGATGTAGACAGATCAAATTACTGTGCCAACACAGATCTGTTAATATAATTAGAAAGGGAGTCATAATAATTCTATTGTGGGCACATTAAACTAAAAGTATAATTAATCATCGCTAATAATAAAATATTCGTTGCTTCTGCTTATAATAATCCCAAGCATTATTCTGGATCCAGAATCTAAGACAACTTTAAGCACTGTGAAAGGAGGCAGTCTAGCTTTCCAGAAGGCTAAAACCCTATATTTAACCACAAAAGACATGCAGTCTGGCAGAGGAATATGATTTAGTTTGCAGATCCATTACTGACCTTTGCCCAGATTGCTAACAAGATTGGCAAGTACAACGAATAACAGCAGGGATACACTTCCTTGCAATAGATACTTCAAGCCTGAAGCATGATTCAAACTCAGATTCAGATCACTGCTAAAATATAATACTTCAAGAAGTAATAATTTAATATGTTATCACACAATATCCCACAAGCTATGCCACAAAGTCTCTTAAAGATTGTTTCCCTTTTTCACATCAAGCGGCTATGAAAAGTGTGTTTAAATGAGAGAAAGGGCTGTTTTTCACATCCTGAACACACGGCAATGACTCCATTCACAAATTAATCAGGGCAGCAGCAATGGGCATATAGAATGAACAGGTTGGCGCTGAGGACCTGAGGCCCACCTTGCACACTATTCTAAGGGCTTGTTTCGTTATTTTTTTTTCCTCCTTATTGGACTAGTATTAGTTGGGTCCTACAGGCCAAAAGTCTGCTTGCACTCTAGAGTTCAGTAGTTGCACACCAGCATCACATCTTGTAGCTCAGCTTCATCCAAAATGCCTACGTGATGTGTACTATAGCATGGTGGTAGGTGGATACAATCCTCCCCAAAAGAACAGTCCACTGAAATTCCAATGTACAAATTATCCATTCTTAAGAAAACCCAATCAACAAAATAAGGTATATAATATAATTAAGACTCATAAATACATACCTTTCTGCCCAGTCATAACCCATGAGCTTCAGTATTTGGAATAAATGTTGAAAATGAAGACTTTGACTTTTATCTGTCTAAGGAATAGAATTGATGCATATCAGAAAACACCAAGTCTGAGAGGGATTAGCTTTTCACACACAAACACGTACCACCACAGATACTGTGCCAGTAAGTCACTGCAGGGAGAATCAAAATTTTCAGAGACAAGTAAGACTTGAAAATTGTGGCAGCTGGAATCTATGGCAGTGGGATTTTGCATCATAATGGAAAAAAGTAATTACCTTTTCAGACATTATTCAGGTCATGAAGCAAAAAGGCATGAAGGGAAAGGGAACCTCGATGTTCTTTAGTTTCCCATAATTCGTGAGCTGCCCATCAAAAAAAACCCTCCATTTTCACTTCAGAAGCTCGCTGCTCTTGTTATATATCCACGTTTTATGTAAAGCTAGAGTTCCTTTGGCTTAGAAACAAAACACCTCTTTAAGCTGTCTGTCTCCAGAACCCACTAGTTTCTATTGTCTCCAGTGTGATTTGTAGTTTTACATTATAAGGCAGCTACATAATTTTAAAAAAAGAAGTATAAATTATCACCATTTCCTAACAATTATACATTTTGTGCTCTTACACTTCCAGTTACTCTCTCCTATGAACTGAGTAGTTTCTAATGGTGGTTTATGCTGAACAATGATCTTCATATTTGTTTCTAGCTACAGCTGTTGCTGCAAAGTTTCCTACCTGGTTGTTTTGACTATACCACTCAGACTCCTTTCTATCCCCCCCTTAAAAAACACCGCAGAGATAATCAAATAATCACTACTTCCTCATTTGTTTTGTGTTCCAAGACAATGAGTGAGCAGTGCTTATCTGTATTCCTTCTCAATTCTACCTTTGTATCAAGCACCTGCCTCCTCTTTCAGAGTTCCTCATAAGCTGCTCCAGTCCTATCACCTCTCCATGCTGACTCACAAGCAAGGCTGATAAATGGATAGCAGTGGCCAGCATTTCAAACTAGGCCTTCCAAGCTCTTTTCCATTCATCATACATATGAGGTTTATCCTCTGTACCTGTAACAAAGGTAGATCTCTCTCACTAAGTGGTTAGCTTTAAGGGAGAAGTTTGCAGTCTGGCAGCATGGATTATATTCCATTCTTCATAAATAAAAGCAGTTTCATCTCCTGTTTTGAGTGCAACATTCAATGGTATCTTAGCAACTCTTTTAATAATACGTCACACATTTTAAAATGTTTTGAATATTTTTCTCATATTACTGCCTTTTTATGAAAAAAGTAGGATTAAAAAAAATCTAAATAGGTGATGCACTGATTTACAGCATTACAACTAGTGAACTAATTTAATGTTCTCTTTAACAAGTTGATCTGATGAAGATAAGATGATCTTATTACAATAAGATTCAAGAGTCTCTAAATAATTCTCTTGTAACAAGATTAGGATTCTTATATACCTTTGTATTTAATAATTGAGGACTAAAATCAGTGTTCTCATTTAAACCCATGAAATCCTCCTGCCTCTGGTAACACTGAGTGAAGTCTTAACTCACTACACAGTACTGGCACAAAACAGCAGCAAAGCTCAGCAAGGCTGGCAGGTCCCTCATCAGGCTGTCTGTCCCATAAAGTCTCCTAACAGCCTATGTTATCACCCTCTCATGTTATAACCCACTTTCCCAGTCCTCAGAAAGCCAGAAGTGATAAAAAACCCCCTTGAGTAGGACGTTCAATCGACACATCAATCACATCACAGTCTGGTTTTGCTGCACATCTGTTTGGACTCAGAGCAGGACAAAGAGGGCCAGCCAAGGAAGTAAACAGTTACTGGAGTTCAGCTGTGAGCAGCCAGTCAGCTCAAGACTTGCTTCCACACTCGCTCATTCCATGAGCATAACATTCAGGCAACATCCTAATCTGTGCAAAGTAGAGACCCAACTATTCTTTCCTTCTAACTGTACTTTCTTCCTTGGTTCCCACCACCTCACAGTATAACAAACACAATTCCCTATCCACATGAACTAGTCAGGGAACATCCCTAACTCCTAAAGCACTGCATTTTCACAGCCACACTGCTCTTTGATATCAATGAACCCAGTGTGTTCCAGCCAGAAGGGGCAGAAAAAGTCCCACCAAAAATAAAGAAGGTTTAATGTAGACCAAAGAAAAAATAACCAAGAAGTTCCTGTTCTATGAAAAAAATGCAGGAGTGGCAAGCTATGCAAAACTTCCCGAAGACTGAAATAAAAGGAGGAATGTCATTTAACTATAAATTGCACTTTCAGCTACCTGTGTATTAAATGTTATGCTTACTGATCTTTCCCTGTCCCCTGAATCTCGTCACATTATACTGACTTCAGAAAAAGCTGTACCAGAGAAAGTACGTGGGCATTACTAAATGTGTCACAGCAACATCGAGATTTTTTCCACATGTTATTAGCTTCATATAAAAGAACACAGTTTACAAAATTATTTTTTTCTGAAGCTGGGAAAAAGAAGATTTAAAATCATCATGTGATATCTCCTTGGTAATACTAGAGCAAAAAAGTGTTTCAAACAAATGAGGAGGTAATCCAAGTATTCATTATTGATACTACTGGAACTATTAAAAATCAAAATAATCAAACCAAGTTATTTAAAACATTCCCTGATAATAACTGCTCCATCCAGATTGATTGAAGAGAACATACAAACAAAGTAAAAGTTCCTTTGAAACTAATTGCAATGAATTTTTATAATAGAGAATAACTCCAGAGCTGATTTTCATAGAATCATAGAAAGGCTTGGGTTGGTAGGGACCTTAGAGATCATGTAATTCCCATCCTCCTGCCATGGGCAGGGACATCTTCCACTAGACCACATTGCTCAGAGACCCATCCACCCTGGTCTTGAACTCTTCCAAGGATGGGGCATCCACAGCACCTCTGGGCAAGCTGTTCCAGTGCTTCGTCAATGTCACAGTAAAGAATTTTATCTAATATCTAATCTAAACCTACTCTCTTTTAGTTTAAAGTTATTTTTCAACCATTCTGTGGGGTCAGGAACTGAAACAGAACAAAGAAACACTGCCACACTGAGGCACAGCTGCTGGACAGTAAGGGCATCTATTTTACTGCCAAAAATACCATGTGTCTAAGTCAGATTGTGAGCAAGAGGCCCCCCTGGATTACTGGCAAGAGTCAGGCTCAAAAGTGTTCACTGAATCTAGAATTACTTACCACATAAATCATAGTATCACAGCTGTGCTTGTTCATTCGGTCTATGGCCGCCGCAAGATCTCTGAAAGAGATAAGAAGAAACTATTTGGAATTTCACTCAAACATTATGTCATTATTTGCCTCTCAGAAAAATAATCTACTTTTTATGAAGGGAAGAGGACTACCCTGTTAGAAGGATCCATGTATGCCTTACATAAAAAAAAGAGGTGCATACTTAGTTATGACATGTTTGAAATGTTTTTTTTAAACCACTAACTACGAAAATTACCGAGGAAACAGTTCTTATGTGCAGGGTAAGTCTGCTCTCTGTCTGCCTACTGGGATGTGAGAGAAACGACCCTCTCCTGGAAAACTAACGCAGTGCTTGGCATTAGGTTACACGGTACAAAGCTCATCTTCACATACACACACAGCAGTACAGAGAAACAACTTGCTTGAGTCTCTCCCAGGGCTGTCACAGAAGAGCCATAGACCCCATGTTCCAGCCCGGAACCCTCCTCAGGGGACACCACAGCAGCTCTCCAGACCACCTGATTGAGGGAGGGTACTGCCTAAGGACATGGGACACATGGGATGAAGGGGAAAAGCATTTTGCAATTGCCCAAGAGTTAGCATGGGATACTCAGGGGAGGAACCAAGGATAGGAAAAGAAAGGGAGAAGATGGTAACAGGGACAGGTGGCTTGTAAGCCAATTGCTGGTTAGCATGTTTGCACAGTTGTGCCCTGAACTTCATCAGCACAATCTCTCCTGTTTTCTCATGAAATTCCATTTCAGACTCTCCCTGGGTGAAGTGGCTCTCTCTTTTCTGTATGCACGTGAATTTAGAGGTCTAAATATCATTATCTGGAGTTGGGGCCTACAGCTCATATGGGCTGTGCATCTGTGGTGCCAGCAACTGAAGGGAACTGGGCATTAGAGAAATTAAGTGATAGCAACTGGGGTCTGACCATGGGTCATAGGGGCCAAGGTGTCTCTGCTGCCAACAACTGGCGTGAGGGTACACACATCGACATGTGACTGAGCAAATATCAAGCTGAATAGCCAGCAAGTAGGTAAAGTAACCTGGGAAGTATCCAGGTAAGAGGAGGCACCCAGAGGAGTCTGTACTGTTGGCATCAGGGAGTCCAGGCCAGCAGCTGGAGAGACCATGGGGCCAGGGGGCTGACTGAGAGACCTGTCTGTGTACATGTGTCTCTACGCAGGAGGCATCGGGGCAGAGCAAGGATCCAGAGCCAACAGTTACCTGTCTAAGCTCAGTCACTGGAGGGGTTCAGTGTGTCTGCACCAGTAACAAGAGTGGGGCTAAGGGCCTTGGGGACTTGCATGCCCAGGTGCCAAGAGCTGAGGAGACCTGGGAATCCAGGGACAGCTAATGGGCAGAATCTCAGCCACTGGGAGGGATACATATGGTATATACCTACTCTGTACTTACAATGCATACGTTTATCACTTGGGTTGCTAAATAATACATATCACATACTTCAGTGTGCATATCTATACACACACATATATCTCTATTTTTTCACAGTATCCTAATCAGTCAGCGGGGAACAAAACCACCAAATGTGCTGTCTGAGGGCTAAGTGGTTTTGGCTGGGGCATGTGCATGTGTCTGTGTGTGTGTGCCTAGTCCAAACAGGTGCTCAGCCTTACTACTGCTTGACCTCAGAGAAAAGGATGCCCCAGCTCCATGCCCAATCTGGCTACAGGATCGAGCAGCTCCTTAATGTGCAGGATTGACTGCAACATCTCTCTAATACCCTTGCCCTGAAAAGCTGTACACAGTTTACCCTGAGGGCTAGACCTCTGATTTGTTTGCATTACTGGTGCAAAGAAACTGTTAAGGCTTCCGTATTAAAATACCCAAGAGGAATTTCAGGATACTGATGATGCGGCAGGAAAACAGCAGCAAATTTGATGTTACAGTGCTGGTGGTCCACTGAGTAAATGAAGACATGGCTGAGAAGTCATTTTTTTCTGCATCACACTGCCAATAAACATTTTAAGCAAGGTCTTTCTAAAACCTTCCCTATTTGACAACTATTTACTTCATCAAGAGATCCCAGTTTTGTTTTCAAAGTTAGTAGCTGGAGAAAGTATTATGATTTATGCAAAGAAGAGATTTACTAACAGACTGCTTAAGGGGAGGAAGAGTATTTAAAAGCCATCGTTTTTCCTGATCCACTTTTATCCTGACATAGTTACACTGATAGTTTCAGTTACAGTTACTCAATAGTAAGGCTGTTCCATCCCAGAAATAAAAAGCTTCAAAATCTGTCCTATCAGTTACAAATGTACTCATGTACAAAAGTTTACTGACAAACTAAATGGCAATGAACACAGATGAGCTTACTTGCCTTGTTATATAAAGAGATGTCCCATCACTACGCATGACGGTGGAAACCGATGAGAGGTCTTTCTTTTCCGAAAGATCCACAATTCCTGTCCCTTTTCTGTAAATTGAGATAAAATACTGATGTAACTGCAAGCTAATATACAGGTAAGTTCAGGTAAGACTGATAAGGTCAGAACCAAAACGGCCTCTTGCCTCAAACCCCCCCCACTGTAGACAACTTCATTCTTTCTCTTTGAATGACTGCCTCCTTTAAGTATTTTTGAAGACTGTTCCTGTAAGTTTGTTGTCACCACTGCTTATGCCAGGGAGCCTGCCCACATTCTGGGGCATTCCATGATTACAGCTTCCATCCCAGTTCAGCCAGCCACCTGCTTCATCAAAGCAAGGATCTCATCTAACTCTGCTCATTAAATGGCACATGCAGCTATCAAAGTAATTAACAGCCTAAAAGGCTGTTGATGAGTTGAACACTGTCACTGTACTTAATTTGTCAAGGCCAAGCTTCTGTACTAGCCACAGAAAGGCAAACTTAATTTTTAACTGTGAGTGCACAAATCCTCTCAGTCTTCTACTAGGACAGATACCAAGACCATTTAAAGCAAACTCTTCACCTTAGATTATGTACAAACCTCACTCATCATATCTTGTTTGAAATGCAACTGAGATGTAAGTAAATTACACCAATAAACTGAATAATGAGTTCATACGCTGTTTTTTGAAGAAGTCCTTTATCTTCCAACATCTTTAGAACTTCCTGGGCCTTCTCTCGGTAATGTGACTCTCCAGAATATTCATCAAAGTGCACTCCTAGACGCTGAAAAGTTCCAAGAATATCAAAGAAGGGTAACATTGTTAAGACTGAGGTTAATCATTTCCTCAAATTAAGTCAGACGATAGGTCTGTGTCACGTGTCAGATAGAGTGCAAAGATTAATTTTATTCCAGGAAAGATCACTTCATTGTTAAGAGGAAAGGATGCCTGGATTTTGATTTTATTGATTTCTGCATTAGAATTAATCTCCCTAAATTGAATACAGTCTGGGCATAATGTTCATGAGAATTCAGGCATAAACTGGCTAAAGCAATTAGTACAAAAATTCCGAGACAGGTCACCAACTTGCTGTGCTGGAGGTGAAGGCCACAGACTGTAGAGATGGTACTTGGACATGAAACCAACTCTATTTTGAAAGGAAACTGAAAGAAATTTAAAAAGGCAGAAGCTGCTCACAAACATTGCTGAGCATACAGAAGTCATCATTACTATGAAGCCTGAGGGCACACCCAGGAAAGACAGGATGACCTTAACTGTCAAAAGTCATCAGTCCATCAGCTCAGTACTTATTAGTTTGAATGAAACTGGGAGACAAAGATCCAGCTGTACCAGTCATCCTGTGATCAATGATGAGTGACCATCAGGATTCAGCTGCATACACAGCCCGATACCTATTTACTCTTACAGGTAAGCTTTCCACTAAAATTATCAAGTGTCTCACTTAGGAGATCTTAACTTAGAATACTTGGCTTGACTGCACAGGTATGTTTCAGGGCAGAAATTAAGGCACATCCAGGTTATCTGGACTTCTGAGGAAAGGGCAGGCAACTTCTGGTTTTAACTTTGCAGTCAAGGATGAAACAAAACACGACCATTTTCTACAAATACAGAAAGAGGAATGAGATAGAAAAGTAAAATTTTAAATAAATAATAATACTAGAAGAAGGAAGAGATAGAAAACAAGTCACAAACTCTCTGGAGATGCAAGTAAAAAAAAAAAAAAGTCTAAGCCCATCAAAACTGGGCACACATTCCAGAATTTCATCACAAGTGGGAAAAACACTAGCTGGTCTTCAGATGGACTCAGTTGGCTCTTGAGTAGTCTTACATAGTATCAATGACCAATTTTCAGTGACAGAAGTGTATCTCACTCCTGTTCCCCAAACTTGTAAGATTAATTTTGCTGTCAGTGACACAAACATGAAACAGTGGACAGGGGCCCCGTTCACAAGATCACCTTATGCAACAGGTGACTGTACATTAGCTCATCTCAGCCTGTAGGGAACTCATGCACTGATTACCATTGCAAACTCCTGCTGCTGTAATTTCTTACACCTGATTTAATATGCAACATATACAGCTCTGCATTATAACATCAGATCAGAAATGTGAAATCTCCTAATAAAATTTATTACGTGGAAACTGTTAAATTCAGCAGGCAGTTGCTGACTTCAAAGATAAATCAAAACTGAACAATATTTATCCAACACTGATTTGCCTTGCTGCTTAGCACCACACTCCTTGCTTCAGGACTTCTGAGAATGGAGAATTAGACTAAAGGCCAATTACCTGGACACCATTAAATAAAAAGTATCTAGGATGTCAGCTTGGATGTAGATCAACTACTATGCTTTTTCCAAACAGAATGGGGCGTAACCTGGCTTACTGAGAAAAAGCTTCCCCACAACACACTTAAGGTTATGGGAAAGGCAATGAATTGACAACATGAGAGCAATCTCTGTTCCTAAGTGAGTTCACTGCTTGCCAGTCTCCTGAATGAAAAGGTACTGTGCACTGTCAATTATACTGAAGGAGCAATAGAGAAAAAGAGACTATTTAATCAAGAACACAGAGAAAGCAGTGGATGATTTGTACCTTATAAATCCGGATGTATTCCTCAATACTGAAGTCTCTAAATTGCTTCCAAAGTGACAATGTCTGCTCATCATGTTCCTCCAGTTTTCTAAAGAAATCCTTTGCCAGCTTTTTTGTGTTTTCATCTTCTGCTGCTTTGTTAATCTGCACGTACACCTAAAAGATGACACTGACAATGTTGAAGTAGTATAATCCTCCTCTCTAATAAAAATAAAGTTCTACAAGAACAATACAAATACATTTAAAGATGACATTTGTAACATCAAAATTCTAAAGGCATGTTAAAGCAACACATTTCCCATTTAAAGGAAGAATGAATAGCCCAAAGTCCAATAGGATAATTTGCAGCTTATCTTGAAAGAAGACTAATGCCATAATTCCTTACTGCTGTTGCTATGATCCTCTTCATAACCTTGAAACTGCTGCAGCAGCAAAATGTGGAAGAACTCATTTACATGTGCAAGGGAAACCATCACGGACATTTAAACCACAGACTTTTCTTCGGAGAACCACAAAGTCGATACTTAAAACAACTACACTGCCTAAAAACGAGATAGCAACTGAAACAGCAAAATCTTTGATAGACTCAGTATTTAACAAGCTCAGAAAGAAACCCCCAACCCATTTATGATGAAAAAAAAAGTTAACACTGTTTAACTTTTAAATATTTGTAGGAGTTTTGATCCTCAAATCATTACAACCTAGATAAAAAATAAGTAATTGTAAAAACTCCATTCCTGTAATGTTCAGTGAGTTTGCCAACAATGCAAACCTTGCTCAAATGGGCTCCAACTCTTCCAGAGCAAAGCTCACTTTTCCCCTTGAAGTCTAAAGATTTTTGGAGATTTTTAACTGCTGACAAGCTTCAAAGGTTATTGTTTGTTTGGTTCTACTATGAAAAATAAATTTAAAGTAGAGGGAAAATTCCAAGAACAATGCTCGTCCTCTCCCATCAGTAGTTTCACACATTCTAATGCTTGTCTATCCCCAATCCTTTATGTTTCGGGCAAAAAAAAAAAAAAAACCGCAAAAAGCATATTTGCATCTGCCTCTTGACCAAAACAGAAGGTGCAAAGATGTTTGGAAAGGTACATTTTTCTATACATTTATTTATATAGAAACCGTGCTATGGAAATGTTCTTCTTAAACAACTATTGGAAAGATTAATTTCATACGAAACCAGAAAAAACCCACCACTTTGAAACACATCTCAGTTTTTTATATAACCAGGGATACAGCTGAACAAACACTTAGGAGTTGGGAATAATTGAGAAATCAATTTGGTCTCAAACTACTGTCTTAGAACCTTTTGCATCTTGACTGAATACTGTTCTCCGCATTTGAAGGTAATTTTTTCAAGGACATAAAGCCTACACCCTGCTACAATTTTAAAGCTTTAGTGCAAAATTCAAGTATTAAAAATTTAAATTCTAACAATGGACTTAAATTATAAATAAAGTAATACACAGCAATGCACAACCACAAAAATATGACTACCTTTTTTCTCTTTTAATCAGTGCTACAACTCTAAAAGACCTCCATGTTGAGAATATATCAATTTAATTCAGCAGGGCTCAGGGATGAAGGAAAAAGAGAACAAAATTTACTTATGTCAAAGAAGCTGGCAAGCTCAGAAGGAGCTATTCTGACACATAAACAATCTGACTAACATGCATTCAGCTACTGACTATCTAAGTATTCAAACATAGTTTGCTCCTTCGCTAACAAACAGATTTACGCAAAACAATTATCCTGTAACACGCTAACTGAAAACCACTGGCCATAGTTCCCAAATCCAGATCACAGGGTGAAGCACAGCTCAGCTTAGTAACAAGAGAACATCTGACAGCACCACACAAGAACCCTGACAAAGCCTCATCAGCATGTCAGATCTTCCATTTAGAGGATGAGGGCTCGAACATTGGCCACCGAGAAAATTTCGTCCACCTACCCACATAGTTAATGGATCTGTGCAGGTAAGTGCAAAAGTCCTTTATGTGTATTGTATGTATGTTACATGCAGCATGGTTGTCACCCAAAGATCACTTACAAGTACCAAAAATTGACAACATCCTTTTGGTTCACTGCACTGTATGAGAACAAGGAAGTGATATAGGAACGGCTAAAGAGAAAGAAATGAGTACTAACTCAGATGGTATTAGGCATAACGGAATAGAGCAATCCAACAACCAAAACCATATTAATCCTGGAAAGACAAAGCTTGTTAAACTACCTCAATCTTCACTGCCAACTGGGAGAGTCCACTGAGTCTGGTTTGTCCCTGACACACAGAAATGCAACTGATAGCACTTGCACCACCTGTGGGCTTGGTGGGTAACCAAGAGGGCAACCTCCTGCAATAGAACAGCCCTCCCTACTGCTGCAAGGCATTTCCTGAATGGCTGTCAGCAGAAACCACACCTTCTAATGCTCCTGGCTCTTCCACACTCGTGGAACATAGAGCATTCTGCAGAGCCAGAGCAGCTTTCTGGAAAGCGATGGTCACTCCTTCTCAGCTATAAATGTTAAAGCTCCATATTAGATACAAAACACTTTCAAGGTCCTTTATCCCCAACCACAGTGAATCATGTACTGAGCAATGAAAAATCAAACTCTAAAAACACTAGCAACAGGCATCCATGCCACTTTTCACAACTTTGGTAACCAACAGCATCAGATGCAGTCTTTACTGCCAGAGCCCAAGCTTGCACTGCTCCTTCAAGTAAGGTCATTTAAATCCCACATGGGTCTCCTCATGACCCTGCAGCCTCATCAAAATCACTTTTTGTACACATTCTGTACAAAACTGATAGCTAAGTTAAATGGATTGTCCTCTGAAGTGTCTAGTTGGTCTTCTCCGAACTTACCTCAAACAGGTGTTGTAAAGGACTGGATTTTAGCTTTTCTTTGTTGCCAAAGGATTGGAAACCAATACCCAATAAGCCTTGAATAACAATTAAATACAGAGTTAGACAACAACCCAGAGTATGTTATGTTATTTTCATAAGCAAGTCTGGCTTTAGTACTGTAGCCAATAAAACAAATGCCCTACATTTTAAAACAATATAACAGTGTATGCTACAAAAACAAATGAAAAGCATAACCTATTATTCCAATGCATGAGAAAAACACCCAAAAAATATAATAGCTAGAAACTAGTAAGAAATACTATGTTGATTTTTCAATTCCTCATAATTGGAATTTGTGTTTCTGGCCTTGCAGAGAAAATCATCTTTTACATAGCAGTGACCTTAAAATGAGAAGCCACACAGTGGAAACTATCCAGCAACAGATCATGCTCAAAACTCTTTGTTTTGCTTTCTCCCTTAAGAGTATTATCTTTTCAAGGACAATAGAAACAGGAACACAGTGTGGTATTCCGCATACCATTCATGCAATATTTTCAAGGGAACGTTTTGCTGCATGCTTAGAATATGCAGCTTTTTTCACATATCTGATTTGGCTTCAGCTCTTTCCAAAAGCCATCTGAAAGGGCAAGCAATCCAAATCCCAATCTTTCTGTTTGAATAAAAACACCACACTGACTCCTTCAGTAATGTCTCTTAGCTTATCTGTGGCTAACTTCAAGGTCATCTTCCTCCTCTGAGTTGACAAGGACCAGGACTGCTGTAGGAATAGGTATGCAGTTATCCTTTTGAAAAACCCTCTGCAAGTAAACAAATAGCACTGTCTCAAGAACTGCCCTCTAAGAAACATTGAGTGTAGTAGAAGCCATGGCAGACTTAAGGAAGAAAAACAGGTTAGGGTTTAGGAAATAAAATTAGTCTAATCCTACTGAAAGTAAGTTTAGCTAAGGACAGCTTGTCTGCAATCAGAGTTTGATTTCCTAATAATCCCTCTTATTAGTGTACCTAAACATTCCACTTTTCAATGCTGGCTTCACACTCCAATCCCCAGCACAACTGCCAGTCTTTTTTAACCCAAACACATCCTTCCACACATTTTCTGTCTTCCCCAGACCTTGGTACACTCACCAGTTATTGGCAAGATGCAGCATGTGTTGGGACCAGTTCTGACTTAGAGGTGCTGACTGGTTTGCTGGCAGGCTAAACACAAAAGTTAACTCTCCCACAGGGCATTACATTGTATTTCTATCCCTACTCAGCTTAGTTTCTTAGTTTTTTTCTTAGTTTTCTTGGAGACATTTTTCTTTGTCAGATCTGGCTGAAGTTGGCCAGTGGGTTCAAAATCTATTAGGAGCAGAGTGACAGGAAGACAGATTGACAGACAGTGTGGCTGCATAAACACTGTTACCTTAAGAAACCTGCCCCAAAACTGCCTCAAGGTTGAGCACTTCTCTGCCATGTTTCAGCAAGATATGTTTTCAATTATTAAATTTTAAAGCCTCTGACAATAGCAGTTGTAAAAGAAATGCTGACAGATGGCTAATTACAGCACTGCTTCTGAGAAAGGACCACTATAACAATATTTCAAGGCTGTAATTTTGTGAAGCATGACTATATTATTTGTTATAATACCTGTCATATATTTGAGCTGAGCCAGCCCAGATAAAGGGGGGATCACCTATTTTGAAAGAAACAGTTGGAACTACTAGGTCAGTTGTGTGCTGCTCAACAGGTAAACATATATAAATAACAGGCACTGTGATCTTTATACCTTCAGGAAACTTAGTATTAAAATACATAAAACTCCTGATATTCAGACTTCAGAGTGCTATTCAGTATCTCCAAAGAAAGACAGAATGAGGTCAGCAGAGAAGCCTTTTAACTACATTGCATTTCATTGCCTAACTATCACTGCCACATTGATTATACAATAGCACAGTGATAAAATCATGTTTAAGGGTCAAAAAAGAATGAAATATGCAATAATGAAACTGAATTTTTGGTGAACTCATTCCACATTCAGTTCCTATAAACAAATTCTAAGTGAGGCAAAGCTCTGCTATTAGCTACTGTTTCATCAGAAACAGGATCAAGAAAGACAAGCTGCAGAGGAAATAATTTAACAGAGGAAAGAATATTGTATTACTGCTCTCACAGTCATAAGAATGTTATGCTGCACTCTCTAAAAGCCAGGAATTTAATCTAGAAGGATAATGGGTAAACCGAATGTTTCAGTTGTGTTATCTACACTTTGGAATCTGAATACATAAATGGAGTGGAAGTAGAGTATTTATTAACCCAACTCTGTTCATAAAATTGATTCCTTGATGTCCCTATAACCAGCAGTACCACTGAAACTGGAGGGGGCAGAATAAGGGCTAGAACAAGCAAAAGTGACTGCTTAATGGACACCGCACTCGGTGTTTGCCATTCAAAAATAGTTTTCAAAGCCTATTACAAAAGAAGTGGGGGATTTTTATAGTTTTCACAGGTGTACCAGATTTCAAAAATGAGGAAGTGAGTACAACTGCCTTTTTTTAAATGCCTAAAATATATCAAACCCAGCTTTTTCGGGGAAATTAGAAAAAAAAAAGGAGGAAAATACAGATCAATTTAAAATTCAAGATTAACTACAGAAGTCAACAAAGTTGAGAATTCTATGGATGGGTCAGTTGCCATAAAAGAGAGATGGCTACAGATCCAGAAATTGGACCTAAATACTCTGTGGTCAGGGAATAAATATCAAGCTATGCTAGGCTGTACATGAGAGGATTTTTCAGTTCTCATTTATCTGATGGACATTTCAGAAGAGGTAGGGATGTCTATGTGTGTCTATAAATGATTGATAGTTTTCCACAACCTATTCCCTTGCACATTCTCCATCTATAGACCTCTCTTGTGCTACATTTTAAGCGGAAGCTGAATATTTTGGGGAAAGCATAGGGATATCTTTAAAGATACAAACTCCCTGGGCCCCAAACTGCCAAAATATGGTTGCTGTGGAAGTTAATTATGCTCTATGAATAATGAACTAGTTTCCAAAAGGAACAAAAAAAACCAACAAACCCACCACCAAAAAAACCCTCCACATTAACTATACATTACATGCATGGAAACAGGATATCACTCTTCATGAGCACAGAGTGGGCAGCAAAAACTGAAGCTGACACCTAGACCATATAATGCAGTAGAAAAAGGCACTGAGAAAACATGTATTAAAACATACCAAACTGCATGCCCCAGTCACCAAGGTAATTTATTCTTACTACTTCATGTCCCAGTGCAAGTTTGAGATTCGCTATAAAATTCCCTGGTAAAAAAAGAAAAAAAAAAGGTGTTACTGTTCAGTTGTAGGTAGTCTCTCATCTGTGCAAAGTTTCTGTTTTCTACAGTTTTGTATGATCTGTATTCAAAAGGAAGAGGAAAAGCAATCAGGTGGAGTACTCCATAGAATTTGCTAAAATACTTCACAACTAAAAGCAATAGTAGGAGTAATAGTAAAAAAGCAAGTTCCTTTCTGAGCAGGAAAATAAATGTAATGCATTTGAAAAGTAACATAAAGTACCTCACACAACAGTGATAAAAACATACACAGGTGTATGTGCATGCACATACTGCAAAGTATGCAATCATAAAAAACACCTTTTAAAGTCTTCTTGTATTCTCACAAATGTGTGTATACAAACATGTATATATAATTCCATCACAGTCAGGCAACCTTTTACCACGAGGTTAGGCGAGCACTACAGATTCATAAACTCCTGTCAACTGTGATGTTAAATAGAGAACATCAAGTCCTGAATCTTTGTACACTGCTGGAGCAGTTCTGAGCTCTGCATTTAACGTGCTACACCCCAAACTTATCCTATCACATAAGGACACCTTAGTTCTAACTGTTGTCACAACAAAACCCCTTCATCTCGCTCCTGAGCTTAACAACAGCCATAGAACTACAAAGAAGAAATACCCACATCCCTTCTCCCGTTTTCCTGTGTTCCAAGGGTGTCTTTTAATTACATTACTGATGTAACAGATGCAGAAAACTTCCTCTTCTTCTGTTGTTATAACACCATATTATAGCTTGCAATTACTTCCAATCACATTCTCTGTAGTTAACTCATTCTCTTACTATGGGACAAACTGATCTACAGAACTGTTTTCAAAAGTGGGTTTTTTTCCTGTAACAAACGGTCCAGAAATGGAACACTAGGAGTCATCTCACTCAACTATCAGTCCATGAAGAGGCACAGTTATCACCTTTATGTAACTAATAATTATACATGATACTTTAAGTACTTTAAGACTAATACATTATTAGATGCACAGATGCTGTAGGATCTTCTAATAATCTAGTTTTTATTGTGAGACAGGGAAATGAGGGAGAAATAATGTTTTCCATGTGCCACTAGAGTACTGCACAATAAACTTATTAATTATACCATTAGAAATTACAGCAACTGTGCCAGTACTACTGGCATAAAGTAATTAACATATAAAAGCAAGCCTTTTCCAAGACAGACACCAAGACATAACTATCTGACTGCTCTGCAGTCCAGTACAAATTGTGAACTTAAAATTCAAAGGACTCATCACACCTCAATGAAAACTGCCTTGGATGTCTTTGTAGACCAATTTTAAACTACTTCATTTAATATTCACAGTCATGAAACTACATTACATGTGACTTAAATCTGCCAGCAACACACCACTTTCTTCTCTTCACTGCATAATAAGCAAAAGGCTTTTAATTAGCAAGCTGAGCCTCACACGGCCCCTCCACCAGAGTGAAAGGTTAGCAGTGCTCCTCTGTCAAGTGAAACAGAAAGACAAAGAAGCCCTTTCAGAAGGCAGTTAAATGCATACTTACCTACTATTGTGGAACGCAAATGTCCTATGTGAAACTTTTTGGCAATATTAGGGGAGCTGTAACAAATTTTCACAAATAAAGTTTGTTCAGTGTACAAGAGTACTAGATCACCAAGTCAAAACAACTGAACTCACGCATCTAGCAGAAGAGCTGAAATAAAACCACCATTTCTAATTTTCTCTTAAGATTCCCTGATTAGCTTCTATTCTAGACAGCAAATTTTCCTATCCAAACAGCTTTTCTTCCAGTATCATTTAACAACCAGTGCTGTAGGGAAAAAAGAAACCACAAAACACCCCAAAACCAACAGCAACAAAAAACCCCAACAACCAACCCCCAACTATACCAGTGACAAAGAACTGAAAATATCTTCCCCCTGTTTACATGTTTTCGACATATGGATCATTCTCTTCACACCTTTATTAGAGATAAATCTGATACCAGGGCGGGAGACCTTGTGTACAAGAATCAGTAACTAAAATCACATCTTCAACAATGTCTCATTCAAAAAAAAACCCAAAACACAACCCTGTACCCAAAATTGTTTGCTCTGATAATAAAACGAAAGTTCAGTTATGAAAATTCACCCTTCAAATTAAAGCCAAGGGCTTACTTTCCATGACTATGAAAGCCTGCAGAGGGAGTATAAGTGAACATTTATCCATAAAAAGATCTGAGTCAGCCACTTTTCATTCCACAAGCAGGTGACTGTAAACAAAATTGCACTGGATAGAAATTTTGAGGCCAGCAATTGAGAAGATTTAGCAAGACAAATACCTGGCTGCTTTAATAAGTCAGGGAGAAAGGTATTAAGGTGATAAAAAAAATGGGTTTGTGGCTGAAAATTCAGATCATGTTTCTTGATAACAAAATAAAAGAAGCTTATTTAAAAACGGAATGCTACTGTGCACTAAATGAGAATATTCTTAGTGAAAGGAAGTGTGAGGCATGAACACCTTAAATACCAAAAATATATTCTGGGAAAAAGCCTCAATACCCTAAATATAACTTATATTCTACTTGGCAAATTAACATTACAGTATTAAATGCAGCTGAATACTGTAAAATTATTATTTAACATCACAGGCATCATACATTACAGCAATGAATATCAACCAGCAAATATCAATCAGCAGACAAGACAATTCTCTCAAAGGACTCCTCACACATGCTTACCTGAACTCAACCACTGCCTTTTCTCTAGGCACTGTAGAGAAAAGTTCACTTTTTACTCCATACTCTGAGCCATCTTGGAACACCTGCTGCAACACAGTCTAAAGCACAAGGAAGATGAAAAAAAAAAAAATACAAAAAAAAGTTTCAACAAGGGAAAGCATCATCAGGAAAACTGTTTACCAGCCACACAGGAGACTGATCCACATCCCTTATGCACATCAGCAATTAGATGGGTGGTCTGCCAAACAAGTCTCATATGCAGAAGAAAATGCCATTAACTTTTGAAAACTGTATCTGACCAACTAAAAAAGTTAGAGAAAGTGTAGGCAGAGTTTTGGTGAAAATCAAGGCTGAATGTTGTAAAAACTTTCTATTTTCTGCTTCTTTTGTGCTAAGAAAAGCCAACTATTCAATCCTCATGTGTCCAAACACCCCTTCTTCTTTCCCCCACCTGCAAGTCTGCGGTGCCACTATGAATGGTCCTGTACAAAAATATGTCTGCTTTAAAGCATGGAGCCTATGTAAAGTACCTAAAAATATTTCCTCAATACAGTTTGTGGGAAGAGGAATCCTATGCTGACTTATCCTAGACTTGAAGCCATTTATCATAAAGAACTGTGGCTTCTTTAATCACCCAACCCTAATATCCATTGGCTAGGTTATAAGCATTAAATATATACCTTCAGTTAGGATGCTGAGGAATATTTCTTCCATTTGGGTTTTTCCCTAGACTTTTTTTTTTTTGTAGTGAAGCGTGTAAGGATAGATCTGCTATCAAATATTTTTAGTTGAGGTAAAAACAAGAGTCTTTACATGCAAGATCAAAACTTTTGAGTTGTGAACTGTAGAAACTCAAAGATGTAACCAAGTAACCAAACCTGCATTTTAGAGCATAGAAAGGAAAGGAAAAAAGAAGAGTTACGGTTGTCAGTGAACAGTAGATACATTGTTTCCTCATAAGGATAAACTTCCAAACTCTAGGCCTACATAACAAATCAGCAACAGAGATCCTCAAAGAGAACTTATCAAAGACAGTTTTACATAGAAAATACCTTTCCAAGGCAACAGTAGTTATCCCATAATTTTATACTGAAGAATT
>JAWMRA010000113.1:79978418-80046415 GCA_035584735.1 Pseudotriccus pelzelni | reverse complement strand
AGGCAACAGTAGTTATCCCATAGTTTTATACTGAAGAATTTATTTTTACCTTAAAGTACCGGAAAGATACTACTCACCTTTGCTAATAACTCCCTGTTTATTGTAAAGTTCACTGTTCCTGGACCAGCGCTGATTTCACTCACTACAGCATCACATTTTAGCTAAAAGAACAAAATAAACCAGAAACTCTACATGAAAACAGGTAAACTGGAAAATTGTAATTTGATCCACTATAAATATTAATTTAGTCCACTGTAAACATTAAATGTTACTTGCTGGTTTGAAGCAATCAGAAATGGATCATTTCATCCATCCTGTTGGAAAAGGAACAGTTTTATTATTTCCCATCCATGCTTAATAGGTCTGGATACAACTCAGCTTGAAATGTCACACATGTTCTATTTCAGCTCCTGTCTGTGCACAGTCTGCGTTTTCTTCTGATTGGGAGTTGAACTCTTTGTACAGACAAAAGCTGAGATACATCTGAAAACTTACCCAGTACCTGACAGCACTTAACAAAAACAACAAAAGAACTTTAGTGACAATGGGCTGCAGTGGCCAGTGACACAAAATACACCCCGAGATTGGCTCAGTTGGTTTGAGAATGGTGCTAATAGCAACCGGGTTGTGGGTCCAACCCCTGTGTGGGCCATTCACTTAAGAGCTGGACTGGACGATCCTTGTGAGTCCCTTGCAACTCAGAATATGCTGTGGCTCTGTATAAAATAAAGATGTTAAAGGCCAATTTATTAAAAATTTCATTTACAATTATCCATGTTTTGAAAATGCTGAACCCATAAGGCATATCTGGGCAACCAACACCTAATGTCAACACATATTTGGGTCTCTTCACCGGCTGAGAGTTTTGGATCTCAACCTGTCAAGTTTGAGAGCTTCTTATTAAACTAGCTTTCATAGTCAAGAAATTGTCAAAAAAAAAAAGAAAAAGAGGGATGGAAAGCATGTAAAGAAATGACACAAACCTTATCACTTGGTTAAAAGCATGGCAAGCCATACATTTCTACTGAAGCTCATCATCAAGAAGAGGAAATTGTACAACCATGCTCGGTCTCCAGCTTAGACACTGACCTAACCAGGAGAAATGACAGCTAGCCTTGAAGTTCTCTAACCTTCACAAGCTCTGATAACAACTCATACCAGTGTTAATTGACAAGATACATAAAAAAAACCCCCAAACATTTACTGTATTTACATTGAATTTTCCACCTTACTGTTTTACAGAAGGTCCTTTCTACTTATGGGGCAGAGGAAAAAAAGAAATATACACTGGACTTTCTCCATAACATTTGTTCTGATAAATGTTTTCTACATAATCTGTCATTTGTCATGTCAGTAGTTTTCATCTCTTTAATATGAGAGATGATTGGCCTCTCCATCGCTTTAACAACCTCTCCTCCAAGTGTCCTGTGGTTCTTTAGCAACCAGATGTCCCCACGCCCAAGGCTTGGACTAGAATGCCACTGTGCTGTACAGAGGCACAGAAACCCCCAGCACAATGTCCCCTGCACAAAGAACTAACAGTACAAAAATGAAACAAGAATCAGCCAGCCAGATGAAATCAAAAGCCCATGGAAACAAGACCCTTTTGACAGCACCCAGAGCACATTATGTTTCATTTAGTACCGTGGTGCCGTATTATCTAGGCTATTTTAGTTAACGGGAAAAATTTCCATCTCTTCTGCCTAACCTAAATATCTTTATTTCAAATATTGTGACCTATTTCCTTAGAAGTGGCTAAGAGCATACTGCTGAATGTTAAGGCACTCCAAAACTGTTTATCATGACAAAAACTGGTAACTGCCTTCATTTTTCTGTCTCTGATAGTTTTAGATACAGTCTTACTTTGTTAGTTTATATGCTGCTCACTTTCTTTGTAGAAGATATGACCAATTTAAATAAATTATACTAAATGCATCTCCTTTATTCATCACTCAACAAAAAAACATTCCTAAGAGATTATGGATTTTTTTTTGTCTAACTGGCATGGTCTGTGCAGTTTGAGGCTTACACTGATGGTCTGTTCTTCTTTACTGTTACAATTGCTCCTCCATATAAAGCTGAAGGGCTAAATGTCCCAGGTTTATTTAATGAGTCACAAACAATAAAAGGAGGGAGGCAATTTTCAACTTCCTAAGCACTGGAAATAGCAGCTGTTCTTAAAATGAAAGACTGGACACAAAATAAAAAACTTGTTGCCATGACAATGCAGCCATTGAAACAGATGACAAAGGAGGTTGTCAGATCTTTGGAGGCTTTCAGCACCTGATTGCATTTTAAAAGTCCTCAGCAACCTCATCCAAACACCATCAACAGCATGCACTGGGAAGAAGATGGGAACAGATAACTTCCTGAGGTCCTTTCCAACCTCAATTATTTTATGGATCTAGAAAACCTCTAAGCCGTTTCAGAACTTTTGGTTGTACCTCTGTGCACCATCACTTCTTTCACCTGAGTCAGGACACTCATCTTATTAAAAGAACAGGTCCAAGTTACAGATGTCTTCAACATCTCAGCAGTGAAAAATTAGATGAAAAACAGTTTAGTTTCTCAATAGTATTACAATTGGGTTTATTTCTCCTTTTTAACTTCTGATTGTAGAGCAACCCGAGCGATTCCTTCTCGCACTTGCTGGCAATTTCCTAGTTTATACTCCTCCACACCGGCATCAGCAATACAGCATTAGATTGTGAATTATTTTTTTTTCAGCACAAATGATCCCTCAAACCTGAGCATCACCCTTCCGATTCCCACTTCTTTTTCAACTTTATGCATGTCAGCTTCTCCAGATTTTTATTTCCTTCCATCCTTCAAAGTTTGTGTCACTTCTGTAGACCTTGTTTTGTATGCTGCTTCTTTTTTTATGCTAGAGTTAGTCTTAATACCTCGATTACTAACATTCTCCAAACTAACACCTGAAAAAAATTGCTGTTCTAAGAAAACCCAACTTCAAGAAGCTAGGGATTTGAAAGTTTGGCCTGTTTGTCTCAAAGGCTAAATTTATCCATTGTTTTTCTAATGCTGGATTTTGCATTTTTGGTTTTCCAAGCCATCACACATCCAGTTTCTTACTCAAGTGCTGGCAACAGCACAGACCATGGCACAGCCTTTAGATACCCACCTTATTCCACCAGTATCATTTCCCTCAAACTATTTGAAAACAACAATTTCACAAGAACCTCAACTAAAAATGCTTCTCCATCTCCCTGTGAAGATTCTGTGTACAATTACAGGTGCAGTCATCAAACTACTCTGACCTAGACAGATGTTTGGAGAAAGAACACTTTTTACCTGATGATGTTCCTTATACCTCTAGTCTGTAAGTTTGTTATTGCATAAATATATGATGAATGCATCAGCATACCCTTTCAGCCAACTTCTGAGCTTGAAGATGCAAGTCTTGTGCTAAGCAATCACTAGAACTGTTTTCTACTGCAGAAGCAACGGAGAGCTGGAAATCAGCAACATGCCTGGAAAAAAAAAGCACATATGAAAATCAGGAAAGAAACAGTGACTTAATTAGATTGAACTATCTTCTTACAATTTAATTGGTATATAAGGTTTGATTTTTTTCTGTATCTCTTTTTACCTGAAGTTAAGCTCTTGCAATAGTAAGCATGACATAAAATAATAAAACATGACATAGCATTGTAAGATAAAATGTAAACAACTACCGTTTTTTGGAGACGGGAACGGCAGATATGGACTTTATTAAATTTTCTGGTGGCAGATCCAAAACCTTTGAAAGCTAAATTGGAAATAAAGAACAAATTGGCTTAAGCAAAGACGAAACCAAACCCAAACAAAACCAACAAAAAACCAGCCACACACAAACAAACAAAAAACCAACCAAACGAAAAAAAAAAAAAAACCAAGGAAAAATACTGCTCCCTCTTTAATTACCTACGGGGAATGCATTGTTTGTATTTGAAAGCGAATTTAAACACAGGTGAAAAAGGAAAGACTTATCAGATATTACGAATAGAAGAAAATATGCGATACAAACTCAACAGAGTTTTAAAGGAGCCTCAGAAAAAAAGAGGGTCGGGGGTTTTTTGTCCCCACAAAGGATTCCATCAAACCCTCGCGTGCCTTTATCGGCCGAAGTACTCGTGGAATGGCGGAATGGTTTGGGTTGGAAGGGACCTTAATGACCTTAAAGCTCCAACTCCCTGACACCGGCAGGGGCACCTGCCAACCAGACCAGGTTGCTCAGGGCCCCATCCAACTTGGCCTTGAACACTTCCAGGGACGGTCGCTACACCTCACTCGGTTTATCCCAACCCCAGCTCGGCTGCGGGTCGCGCCCACGAGTGCGAGGGCGCGAAGGGGACGTCTCGGTCGCGGCGCTCTTCCCCCTCCCAGCGGGAGGGAGCGGCGCGTACCCGTGAGGCGATGCTCCCGCGCCAGGAACCCGCCGCCATGGCCCCGCCGCCCGGCCCGGCCCGTCCCCCCCCCCCGCGCCGCTCCTTCCGCCCGCCCAGGGGCGGGCTGGGCCGTACCACCCTCGCGTTACAGGGGGAGCCGGGATGGGGGGGGAAGTGGGAATGAGCCGGGACCGCGCGTGCGCAAAAGTCCCGCGCCGTCCTTCCTCCTGCTCCTGCTCCTCCTCCTGCTGCCGTCCGGTGTCGCCGGGGCGCGGGGCGACATGAGCACGTGCTCCGTGTCCAAGGTGAGGCGCGGGAGAGAGGGCGGGGGGGTCTCCCCAGGGAGCTGCGCGGGTTGTGCGGGTGCTGGAGGAGGTGGACCCGCGGCATCGCCCGCCGCGCCCGGCGCCCGCTCCTCTTCCCGCCTCCTCCATCCGCTCCTCTTTCCCGCCTCCCTTGTGCCCGGGCTCCCCGTTGCCCGCCGTTCCGCCGCCCGTCCCTTCCCAAAGCTTTGGTGGCTTTCCATCCGTGCCCCGGCTCCCTCCCGGTCCCGTTTCGCCCAAGGCGCTTTGTGTCCTCACCGCAGTCACACGGAATGACAGAATAGAAATTCTGAGGTGGGAGGGACCCACGAGGATCGTGGAGCCCAGCTCTTGGCCCTGCCCAGGACATCCCCGGGAATCACACCGCGGTTGGTGACTGACACGCGGTCATCCCTCCGCCAGCTCCGCTGTCCTGTTGGCGCGATAGGAACGCTCACCCGGAGCAGAGCAGGGCTGCGGTGCCTGTAGCTTTTGTCAGCTGAAGTCTGTTGGCACCTCTTGCTGCCCCTTTTCGAGCGCTCATTGCTTCTGCCCCCAAAACTAATTCAATGCAGAAATAAAGGTTAAAGTGCTGTCACCCACATGTGATGTTAAGTATCTGTTACTGCCTTGGTATTTCCGAAATGAAAGCTTTTATCAGGCCTGGCAGTAGGGACAGTGCATTCATCAGTGTGTTAATGCATAGCAAGACTGTTATATTGAAACATTTGACGTTTAATCTCGTGCTTGATCATGTAGTGAACAACAGCGGTGGTTTCACAGCATCTGTTTTATCATCACAAGACTCCTGTAATATTGTTTTTCACTCAGTATTGACGTGCAGGTGGATCCTTTGGTGTGGAAGTTGCTGTGCAGATTATTACTTTCAGGAGCGAAGGGAAGCGCTTGCAAACAAACTTAAAACTTGGAATCCAAAACAGATGGATTTCAGTTCAGGAAATGGCCATTGCCTTTTAGTTTGGTAGTGAAATGTGTCACTCCACTTTGCCTCACAAGTCTTTTGCGTAGTACTTTGCAGTTTTATATGCAGGTCTCAGCTGCATTCAGTGGTGTAGAGAAATCCGATGCTTGTAAAGCATTCAGTAGTATTTGTGTTTGATTTGATTAAGGGTATATTCTTCTTTATATAATTGCTCTGGCCAATGCCATTTGTGCTCCTGTTGTGCATATAGCGGTATAAATAAATCTGTATCTGAAGTTTTTGCAGTGGAATTGTTCCAGAGTGTTTAGCACCTGTAGAATAACCATAACTTTTGTCCAGCTGGTTTTAAATGCTCCTTAATATACGTGGTAAAGTGGAAAGTATCTGAAGGCATCTCCAGTTCATAAGGCTGTTTTTCAGAGGAGGTCAATATAATGTCTTACTTGTATAAAAAAGGTAATGTCTGAAGTCACCCAACAGAGTGGCAACTGATCAGAACTGAATATATCTCTGGTGTTTGATTTTCATTACATCATTCTTACAATAGTGGCTGAACTATCCCAGTCGAGTTCAATAGCCCTTGCTTGTATTAGCATCTCCATTGAGAAATATAGGATTGAATCTGTCTGTTTATTTTCAACACTTACGTGTTTCCTTCCCCCCTTGCTGTAGCGTTAGAACCTTACAGTGAGAGTTTTGAGATTTCTGATACACAGGAAATTCTGATATGTAGGAAATAACTCTTCAAAAGAGATGAGCTTCTGTAGAGAGGGCGGGGGAAGAAATTTCAGATTTTCTAGAGGAAAATGAAAAAATCTCCTGGAATACAAAACTTTGTGATGAAGTAGGTCTAACTGGGGGATGCCTTTTATCTGGAGGAATTCCTTGGAACAGGGATTTTTATCTGAACCCTTTCAAAACCATTTGTCATTCTGCTTCTAACCATCCACTTTGAGTTGGGATGCAATTGTCCTCTAGCTTGGGTGTGCCGTTTGCTTTTGTAAATGGCTTAGTAAATACTCGTTGCATTGTTCTGGATCACATTTTCTATTCATCTCAGCCTCCTGCCTTTTGTTTTTAACTGAAACTGTACTAAGAAAACTGTACTGCTGCATCCCCAGGGAATAATTTCCTCTTAATATTAAACCTGTTGGAGGTTTTGAGACTTCTAAAGAATATGCTGCTGTTATAGTTGATGGCTAAATTGCAGAATGTAGTGGAAAGATGTAAAAGTTTCTCTCAAGTGTGCTGGGATATTGCTTCCTCGAGTTCCAGCTTGAAACAGGAATATAAAAGGATAATATGTAACTTGATATTCTTAAGAGGCTGGCAATTCAGTTCAAATTGCTGGTTCAATGAAACACTGAAATTAAAGGATAATAAAGTGGCCTCAGGAGCCAGTCAGATTGATGCTCATATTGAAGTCTGTATTTTTTTTGCTATTCTCTAGGGCTGCTTTGTTTTTAAACCAAGTACCAAGAAGAGAAAATTGTCTCAGAGAACAGGTTAGTGCATTTTTATATATGTTTCTGTGCTTGAGAAGGGTTAATCCTGAAAGGTTCATCACATCTAATTGAATTTGTATGATGAGTTCTGTCATAGCTGCATGAGGTTTTCTTTTGATTCTTGATCGCTGAAAACTCATTTCTTTGGAGGAACTCAACCAAATTATTGGCTACTGTAAATGTGAAGTTTTTTTTCATCTCCAGCAATCGAGACTGTGTCACTGTCCTTGTCTTTGCACATTTTTTTATGAGAAAACTCCTTACAACGCTACCATAAATTCATTCCTAACTGATAAACAATTCATCTGAAGAGTCTGAATGAGTCACTTTTAAGCTATGGGAGTCAGAAATTACATCCCATCCATAAGTCTCATATTCTGTGTAGTTTGTCTAAGTTTCTTGTGTAAAAGAAGAAAGAAAAGCCGCTTGTGAAGATCCCATGGCTTCTGTCTGCTAGTATTTGTTGCATACATTTTCTCTAGATGTGTATTTAGTGTGTTGTCATTTGGGGAAGACTGAACAGGAGTGACTCTTGTTGGAGCCACAAATAATGCTTCATAAATAGTTGCTGATAGAGATTTGATTAGGAAACTTACAGTTCTTATTCCCAGGTTAAAATACTTTTAGCATCACCAGAGCTGTCAAAAGGTGTGACAATTTCTGTGAAAAAGGTGGAGGGGAAATAAATAGAGCTAGATTTTTGTGGAAATCACCACAGGCTCTGATTCATTACCTACTGTAACACCTTCTTCATTACTAATCCCAAATTGTTTTTCTGTGAAAGTTGTGACATCTGTAGCTCAGTGAATAAGAGGCAGGGGAATAGAATCCAATCTGTCATGGCAGATCATTGCAAGATAAATAAACCAACAACCAGGACCTGTGCACTTAAGCCACATTTCTGAAATTTTGTCCCTTACTAGATACTATGTTTTCGTTTTTGCAAGATTAGTATTACTTGGATAAACTACTAAACATGTTGTTCTAGTTAGCAAATGCTTTGAGGCAGAAAAATAAATTTGACTGAACTAAAAAAGAGGCAGAGGTGAGCACATTTGCACCTGTTTAGTTTGAGTTTTGGTTGCGTAAAAAAGTATATTATGCCTTGGTATGTTACCAATAATGTGGTGGCTAGATTTTCTTCAGCTAAAAACCTAAGACATGTAATCAGAGTGGGTTATGTATTTTAAGTGATTTTTCTTAGGGATACAGATGAGGTGATAGTTTAGGGGAGACAATGAAAATGGAGGATGAGGGATGCTTCTTGTGCATCACTTATATTGCTATTTTGGGTGGGTTTAGTGCTTTGTGAGATTGTACTTATCAACTGGTTCTTTTCTAGAGATCAAACCACTGCTGATAGTGAAGGAGGATTGAATATTTAATAGGTGAAAGAGACCCACAAAACTTTTTGAAGAAAGGAAAAGTTTTAGAGTTTTTAAAGTTTTTTTTAATTTTAGTAATAAGGGCTGTTTGCTCTGATTTAGCTTTTAGCTCATACGGGACTGAAGTTTGAAGTCACTTCTTTACTTTTTGCTTGCCTACTTGGATAATATATTCTGCCTGTTCCCTCACTTATTCTACCAGATACCAGCAGTTAATTAATTGGTTAGGAGAAGTCATCTCCCTCTAATGTATATGTATATTAAGATGTTCCTTTCAGTTGCTTTATTCTCAAGAAAAAAAAAATCCTGTTTTCATGAGCTTATTTTTGCTTTGCTTTGCTTTCTGTGTTTCTAGCTCATGATTTTGGAATCAGAAATGATAATTCAGAGGATACTGAGTTGCGGTTTGTTACTTGTCAGTCTTTATGGAATCAAATCAAGTCAGAAACAGAGGTGAGTCTTGTGCTTCGTATTAGAGCAGTGTTTTACATTTATAAAAATGCCGCTTGCTTCTTTGTTTCTGGAGATCTTTTTTACACGCTTAAAAGGGCAGTTAGTTAACGCAGAAATATTGACTGAGACTGAAATCCTTGTCCAGAATATAAAATAGTAATAATAAATCCATCACTTACACGTTACTTGTAACCACAGAATTGTATGCTTTTGGTGCTTCAACCTGCTGCTTCTAAGCTTCTCTTCTTACTAATTGTCCTTTTTGTGAACTCCTGGCATACTGCTGTCTTCTGCCTTCAGTTCAGTTAACGTTTGCCAACCCTCTGAGGATTTTAGGCTGGTCTTGACCTCAGTGTTACAGGGTTCATACACAGCAGTCCAGGACTCACGGTGGGTTTATGTGAATACAACTGCATGGATGTCAAGTACCGAATGACACAGCTGCAAATATAGGACAGACAGTGTGAACAGGCTTGTCTGGCGTGGGGACAGAGTTAATTTCATACTGAACTGTGGCCTTCTAATTGTTGTGTGTTACATGACATGCTGTTGTTGTGTCCATGTAGCCAGCTGGCTTGCATTATAGCATGACTAATTGCTTCTGTACAGCAGGGATTTCCTCCTCTGTTGAGTGTCATGGATTCTGGGCAAGTATTCCATGTTCCTCTGCTTGCTTTCGGGCTCTAGTCATTATGAGAAATTTTTTCCCGAAGTTTGTTTTGGGATGTGCAGTAGAAGCCAGATGGATGTAGCTTAAAATCTGGACCCTGGGCTAAAATCATAAATTCCTGTAATTCTGTTCCTACTATTCCATGATGCAGCTCACTTGGACTACTCAGCAGCTTTTCAAACCATGGTTATCCAGGCTGTGTAAAGCAGCACAGGACCTCACAGTGCCAGTCAGAGGGAACACACAGAAGTTTGTGGAGGTGTATTTGGTATCTGTCTGACAGCTGGTACAGCTAGATGGGTTAACAACCATCATTAACAGTAATGGTGGCAGCTGCACCAGAAACCACTTTGGCAGCTACGTGGTGGATTGTAGGGAAGCTGACTTTCTGTGGCTGCTTCTGGCAGATCTTCTTTCTTGGATTTACTTTCTTTGGCACAGTATTGTCAAGGCTTTTGAGACAAATCTCCTGCATGGCCAGCAGTGGCTACAGGATTTTTTGGTTGAAGAAGTGTTGGATTATTTCCTAGTGCTCTTCAAAGATTTCTTCCAGAGCAGCAGGCACAGCCCATCATAGTGAAAGTGTCCCTTAACCACTCACACAGATCAGGAGTGAGAGGCACAGAGCCACTGTGCTTCCCATCTGGAAAATCATCATTGCATCCTGTTCTAAATCTTTGTTTCCTTTGAGGCTGTTAGGAGTTTGTTAAATGCTTTCTTCTGGTCTTACTCCTCCAGATGGAAGACAGTTCATCCTACACTGACAAATTTATAAGGACCTATCCTTAGAGTTTGAATTGCCCAAGGACAGATTAACTGCAGTTACTTTTGCTGCTACACATAGAATTTACTTCATCCAGCTTCTAGAGTATCTTAATGAGTTTTGAATTACCATTCTGTCATCCCACTGTTGGCTGATGATATTTTTTACGTAATAAATAGTGTGATAATTCAGGTTGGGATTATAAAGTCTCTAGTCTGAACTTCTGCTCAAAGCAGCATCATCTGTGAGGTCAGACCAGGTAGGTGAGGGCTTTATCTAGTTGGGATTTCGTTTCTTATAAACTTTCAAACTCTCGTGTAGGAAACCTTTTCTGTGGCAGAATTCGTGGGAAGGGTGTGGTTTGCTGGTTTGGACTTTCATTCCAGGGGTTCTGCTAGTGTGCTCAGGGAGCCTCCCAGGATGTTCTCCAGGGGTTTTTGCCAGGGTACTCCTACCTGATGATTTCTTGTCAGGCCATATGCTTGTACTGGTCAGTAGTATCTCCTTGAGGTGTTGAAAAATGAAAAGCATTTGACTTCCAGGTACTTTGTTGTGGAGCGCTCTTGTTCTTTGTATGTCCGTCATGAACTGTGCTGTGATTGTGGCAGCACCATCTGTCATCTGCTGCTCACAACATGAAAACCTGACAAAAGTACAGCAGGAGCTGTCCTTTGTTTTTGGAAGGTGAATTTTGGATGGCATTTTTGTTTCAGTATTGCGAGGTATCCCAGTTTTGACTCCTGCTGTCAGAAGTGGCCTTGCAAATTTTTTTATTATGATAAATTTCATCAAGGGTTTTCAGGAACATTGTTTTCCTATGAGGCAAGGAATTCCAGCTGAACTACCAAGATCTAGGTTAGAAACAAAAAGTGCAGGGCTAAAATATGATAATTTTACCTTTAATGTGAAGATAATGGCTTTTAGACCACACAGGAAATAGTCATGACCAAACCTGGTGTTTGTTGCAAGGACTGAAGTTCCAGTTCAAGTGACTTTTCCAGAGAGATACTCTGGTGTTTTCACATTTTTATAAATAAAATATCTCCGTGTATGTTTGCAGAAAGTACAGGAAGACTTGAATAAGCAGTTGCTTGATAATCTGGTGAGATTTTTGATCCGATCTCATTCTGAGTTTCGAGAGAAGACAACAGAATGGACTTCCCGGATGAAGTTCAGAGAAATCCCTACTGCGGCTCTTGTCTTAGGTAATTTTTTTTTGAGTTACATTTTGTTACGTACATCTGTTTAAAACTGACAGGGATATCAAAGAAAATTACGTTGCTGACTCCCAGCAGTTACTGTGAGCAGTATCAGCTTGAAGAGATTGGGCTGGGAGAAGGAAGCCAGATAAAACCTCCCTCCCCTTTTGTCTATATAGTCCAGTAAGTCAACACCTGCCCAAGTCTTTCTTACGCAGGGGGTAGCACTGAGGCACTGGAGGTACTTTTATTCTGTCCCTGTTTCTGCCACCAACATGCTTGGTGGTTTCTGTGACTTAAACATGGGATTGCAGAGCTTCTGTATTTCTGATATGTGTTCTTTCAGTGCATCTTTACATGTAGGAAAACAGCATTTCTATCTTGGAAAAGGAACAGAAAATGAAGAAAATGGCTGAATATCATATTACTAAAGATAGTAAAGTTCTGAAGTCTGTCTTTTTCTTCCTTTTTTTTTCCCCTGCTCCTTTCCTTTAAAGGTTTGTGATTATAATCCTAAACCCGATTCAGGGTAAGTTAATTGCATTTTCAATGGATGATTTTAGGGAACCTAAAATCAGGCCAGTGCTTCAGACTTACCATGTGAGCACTAACAAAGAGTGGAAGGTGCTCTGCTTTTATAGACAGTAGAAGGTGAGAAGCTTCTGCTCTGCATATTTCTGTGAAAGAAGCTCTGAATTGCCTTTTGGAGGGGCTTGTTCTTTTTTTTTAATTTTTTTTTTTTTGGACTAAGGATACTAATAAAGGCATTAAATATTAGGTAGTTTACAGTGAATTCAGATGGAGATTCCTACTCATTCGTAGTAATTTTCCTCTTTACATAAGCCGTGTGAGGATCCAGAACTTGGGCATATGCAGTATTCTTCTGCAGAAGGTGAGCTTAACTTACTGTCTGCAGACAAGTGGATGGCTTATGAGGATATCAATAGCAGGGATGTTGGGAAAGCAATCTTACTTCTTGCAGCTTTGCACTTTTGAGAAATCTTTCTGTTGAAAAAAACCAAACCTAAACTATATGAGGGGTCTTTGCAGTGATTCCTGTTTCTCTTAATCAGGGAATATCAACATGTATGTCTAGTCTTGTGCTAGTTTTCATCTTGCGTCATAGCTGATGGCATGCTTTCCATTCCTTTCTTAAATGTGTGAGCTATCTTCTGGTTTTTGTCCACTGTTCAGTTTATTATTCAGCCATTATGATCACAAATCACAGGAAAAGTACCCCTAAAAATTTGTCGTTTGGTTTTTTTTTTCCCTAGGTGTAAATGTTACAGATCATGAATTGACTTTCAGAAGTCTCTCAGACTTCCTTCAGAATAACGTTACTCCTTATATAGCCTTCCTGGAAGCCAAAGATTGCCCAGGTAAATAATGCAATAGTTTTGCTGCTTGTTTGAATAAGGTATCAATTAACTAGAAATTTTGGCCCCATATGTAAGACTAGTGGATGGAGGGATCCCGAAGACTTTCTAAAGATTTGATCAAACCCATGTCATCATAGCAGTAATACCTACTGTGTTTTAAGATGTATCCAGTTCTTTTTAAATCAGTGAAGACTGAAATACTACTTAGAAGTAGCATAAATGTCAAGAATATGTTGCTTAGTGTACTGCACGTCGATATTGTAGGTTGGCTTTCTTCTTGTTTAGTTGGACAGTGCATGTATGCATTTCAGGTTCTAAATGCTCGCAGTCACATTATTACAACAAGGGAATGGGTATAATAAAATTTTGTCCCACTCCCCTAGCTCCTTTTTTATTTTTTAAGTAAAAAGTAACTTATGGCACTATCCTCAGTTGTGTGGATTGGCTGCCTCATTTATTTTTAGGTCACTCTAATGGCAGGTGGCTGGAGTTCAGGAAAAGTGGAAGACCAACATCTTAACCTGAATTGTTGCTATCTAGGCAAGTTAATAGGATAATTTTTATTGCATTAACAGCATGCCTTAATTCTTTCTGGAGCATGAGATGTGCATTCTGGAGAGAGAAGGAGACTAGTTCGAAATGTGAAAAATAGTTGGGGTAATATAAAAAAAAATAGGGGTAATATTTTAGGATATGGATTGGAGAAGTGTTACCAAATAAGCAAATGTCTTTACCCTGTATCTAAAATTTTTTGTGAAGGCATAAAAAATCTGATGCAGAAGCTGATGGGGCAGCTGATGAACTGCTATATAGATGTGGACTCACTGGAAGATGAAGACTATGTGCAGGTTTCCCAGAATAGAATACGTTGTTCAATGTCTTCTCTTATCAAATGGTATGAGAGTGTAACAAAGGTATGTTGTTTGGGTTTTTTTAAATCACCAGTTGATGAAAATGCCTGACCTTTAGATGTGTTTAAAACAGAAATTTAATAACTCAAACAGCTTACTGATGGTATATGATTGTCAGAATTCTGAAACACAAGCAAAAAGTACTATTTTATCATATGTTTAATTGGGAACTAGAAGCTCAAAATGCAGTATCAACTTCATGCCAGATGCTTTTCTCCCAGGAGTGCTGAGATATTTTGTTTATTAAAACAAAACTTGATGGAAGAACAGCCATCCAGGGGAAAGGTACTGTATTACTGCTAATGAGCCATGATGTCTTCTGGAGCCCAGGGTACATTGGCAAGCAGTAAGAAAATAACCCTCAAAATGTTTTGTATCATTCAGTTTGCAAAAACTAATAAAGTTTTAGACTTTGTTTCTGCCATGAATACAAGTTAGAACTGATTTTATGATGACTTCGTCAGAGCAGTGTGATAAACAAAAGTGTAATGAGTACATGCTCTTTTTATTACTGGGTAAAGATATAGGAAATAAGCAGTGTCTCTGTACACAGCTCAAATCTTCTCCCTCGATCCCAGCAGAACTTCACCAGTTCTGTCTCACAGAGCTATTCTTGTCTTTGTTGGAATGTGCGCTTAAAATCTGTTTATTCTTTGTACTTCATGCTGTGCCAAACAGGAGGATGAAAAATGGCAGTTCTAGACGCTAATAATAAATACAGCTGGCAAAAAGTTCAGTCATGTCACTTTGGAGTAATATGTTATCGTAGATGGGATTCAGTCTTTTTATTTTACTGTCTTCTGTTTGTTAATGTTTAATGAACGGCTTTAAAGAAAACGGATTCTGAAACTCCAAGCAAAAAAAGAACTTCCTCTTCTACACACTGGCAGTCTCCTCCAGTTGTAGTCATATTCAAAGACATGGAAAGTTTCACCACAAAAGTGCTTCAAGACTTCATAGTCATCAGCAGGTAATGTGACTTGAAGTTTAGTTACTCCACTCTGACCATTTTCTATTTGCAGCTGTTTTGAAATGTGACAGTGACTAGTACTCACCATGTGACCAGAGTAATACTGGAATCAAATATAAATGCTGCTTCTTTGCAGCAAAAACATAATTGTTAGGTTTCGGGGATAAATTATCCTAAAGCTAACTTGGGTCTCTGAACTAGAGTGCCTTAGGATCAGGTTGAGATACAGGGTGGCTGATCTAATTCTTCACATAGGAGATTTTATTGGTACTAGTTGTTGTAGAATTTGTGAATGTGAAACTAATTTTTTAAGATGCCTAGATCTTTGTTCTATAGGCTTTTAAAATTGTTTTCAAAGTATAGTTTTGTGTGACTACTGATGTAATGCTGATTAAAGGTCACTGGTGTACTAACAGGAGTGTATGTAAAACTTACACAGTTGGTGTAAGGATCTGTAATCCGCAGCTGACTACTTCAGGTGCTCCTGTACTTCTGTTCTTCCTTAACCTGGCTTCCTTAATATATCATCTCATGCGTGCTAATCAAAAACTCATGCTGTTCTCCAAAAAAGGGTGCCTTGTACTTAGTTCCCAGGTGGAAACTACCGTTGCATCAGAACTGGGGCTGCAGTTGTACAATTAATTCAGGGGCAGCATGTTCACCTGACATTACCTCTAAACAAGGCCCGGGCAATTTCTCTTGGTGAGGGACCAACAATAAAAATAGGTTTCCACTTCAGATATGGCAGTGGATTCTCAAGGGAACATTTTGAAAAGTAAAATCAGAAGTGCACAATTATGTGGAAATCATAAGGCAGTGAAAAATTAGGTTTTAATTGGTTTTTAAGTGTTGTATTTTCTGTTGCTTCTTGTGGTAAGGATAAATACCTAATTATGAGCTTATAGAGTGTAGATGAAGTGCAACAAATCTTTTAACTTACCCCTTTCTGCATCTAAGCTTAGTGCTGTAATAAGAACATAATGCATGTGTTTCTTGAGTTTCTATAATGTAACTATTTTGGGGTTTTTTTGCTCCCTTCCCCCATTATCTAGTCAGCATATCCATGAATTACCTCTAGTGCTGATTTTTGGAATCGCTACATCACCGATGATTATCCACAGATTACTTCCTCACTCTGTTTCCTCTCTGCTGTGCATAGAGCTTTTCCAGTCCCTTTCCTGTAAGGACCATCTGTCTACCATAATTGACAAGGTAATTCCCTTTATAAATAGGAGTGTGTGTGTATTGCAGCACAGTCTACATGTGTGGCCTTTAAACATGGGTTGGTCTGGAGGTTTTGAAAAGGAATCTATCCCTGAGAGCTGTGGATTTTGGATATTTCTACTCACAACTGCAGAGTAGCTTAGTGCTGAGAGCTGCCTTCTCACACTGAGACACACACCTGCTTTCATCTTTCATTTGCATTGACATCTGTGCATACATACTTGGGCAATTACACTTTCACATTCACACCTCTGCATTAAAGTAGTGCTTTGATTTTGAGTTTTACTTTGTTCCAGAAAAAGATAGCTTTAAAGTTAGAAAAATAACAGTTCAGCCTGAGTTTTGCCGCCTCTCAGACATTAGCTGAGTCATCCAAATGTTCAAGCCATATAAACGTGGTGCCTGTGGATTCTTGGTACATTGCTTTGTGCAGGATTTCCAAAATCGTTATGCTTGCTGAAAGTAGTGGTATCTCTGTTTATTACAGCAATCTCTGTTTTGTTTGCAGCTTTACAAATAAAATCGAAAACAGCATTAAGCGAAAAACTAAATTCAAACATTGCATTAGTAAAAGGTACTTACAGAAGTGTGGTAAAATAATGAACTGAAAATCAGTCTTTGCATGGATATTTTAGTAGAAATACCATTTTTAGAAGCTGGCAGTGTATTTAGTATCTCATTTAGTTGAATGCTAACACATACTGGGAGTTGTATCAAATTGTATATGTAAAGTTTTGCTTATTTGAATTCAGGAGAAAATTTCCGCTATGGCTACTTTTTCTTTTTGTTTCTCTTTTAGCTGCTTCTGACAGCCCAGTTTCCCTTTAAACTGGGTGGGAAAGTTCTGCAGGTTCTCATCAACATTTTCTTGTACCATGATTTTTCTGTCCAGAATTTTATCAAAGGATTTCAGGTAGGCAGTGGTAACAAGAATTCAAATTATGGGTGTGAAAACAAAGGGTAATTACTAGGCACTGAAAGATTTCGTAGGACCTAATACTGCTGAATTGTATGAAAAAATGTACTTTGGAAGCAGACTGATGAACAGGTCTATGAACAGATGCATGTTTTAAAACCTTAACTGATAAGGGTTGTAGAGAAAACTGGTGGGGCAAGTATGAAGAAGCAAAAGAAGTAAAAGCTTACTCTGCCACAAACCCCTCAATATTTTATGGTTACATTTAAAAGGGTGACCTGCCTTAGTGGATAGAAAGAGCTGTGTTTTGCTATAGATTGACTTGTAGCTTTCTAACACCCCTGGCAGAACTCTCTGTCTGATTTTCTGTACCAGGGCCTTGGACTCTGGTTTGTCTTGGTGTGAATAGGCTACAGCAGTGTCTCTTTCCCTCTTGAGCTCTTCTGGCATGGTTTCTGGATGCACACTTGTTACCTTTTCGGGGACACAGTAGCTTACTTTGTGCCTCAGAGTAGGTAATGCTTGTGCTTCAAGCTGCTGTGCATCGGTGCGGAGTTACATTTACCCTCTCTCAGGAGGCGAAGTGGAGGAGTTCAGGCTTTCTAAAGATAGTCTGTACAGAGCATGATGATTAAATTTTTGTTGGCTTGTGTAGATCTTCATATCTAGATATATTTCTGTGTTTCAGTTTCCTTGTAGCTTTTGTGGATTTAATACAAGTTTGTGAAATTGTTTCTTTCTTACCTAGTTCCGTGTGTGACCCTGTTAGTAAAACATGCTCTTTTAATGTCATATACCTTTAGAGTTTCTCAGACTCTGTGCTATCTAAGATTCAATGATTACATGTGGCCAGAAGAAATATCCCAGCCATAGTACCTCTTCCTGCAGACAGACCCGTGTGGACTTTCATAGTTTTCAACTCCTCTAATTTCAAAGAGTCATCAAAATCTAATAATTCTCCACCGGCCTGATACGAAAATGCAAATTCTAGCCTTGACAACATATGGTGGCTGTGTCCTTGTGTGTTAAAAGTATTCAGTGATGAAGCAATTTCAGATCAGATTTTCTAAATAATAAATAGAAGGGATCACAATCATCTCATTACGTCTGAGCATGTTGTTAACTCTTCTGACAGGAAGTGTCTTTCCTCTTTGACAGTTTTTATGTTTTAAAAGTTTTTAGTGAGATAGTCTGTTTGATTTGGGTTTGTTTGGTTTTTAAGAATAGGTGTGATGAGCATATGCTATTGTTCTGCAAGGCCGTGATGCCGCAAACATTTGATACAGGTGAAATGAGTGATAAAGTGCATTTGTACGTGTGCCCAGACAGAGCTTAATGGTGTATTTTTGTGTACGTGAAGCAGAAATTGAAATTAGGACATATGGTAATTTTGCTTGTGTACAGCAGTTGCTCTCCATACCTTTAAATGCAGCCTTGGGTATCTGTGAGCATTGGAGATGAATATGTAACCTAAACAATGCAGTAATTCACATAAGTGAATATAAGAGATTTGACAAGCTATAGTTCCTACATAAGAGAGGGGAATTATGAGATACTGAAAATTAACGGCACATACAGCAAAGAATATAACTGTGACTGTATAATTGGTGCCCTTTATTGACTTTATGAATTGTAATGCTTTTTTTTTTTTTTTAGAGAGTACCATTACTGCCATTGCAGTATATGCATTGCAGTAATAAGAAAGCATTAAAAAGTAGATAGATATAGCAGGGAGGATGGATTTTATTATCATCCCTATTTCTTGCTTTGTTTTTCAGCTTTGTATTGTGGAGCACTTCTATTCCCAGCCTCTTAGTGTACTGTGTTGCCAACTGGTAGATCTTCAGAAGAGAGTTAATTCTTTATCTCACAACCAGTGTGAAAACATTCGGAGACTGCCCTCTTTTAGAAGGTAAAAGGGGAAATAAATTTTTTGGACAATTATTTATTGAGTCAGCTTTAAAAAAGAATAAAGGAGCAAAGGTAAATTGATCAAATGGAGGACAGGAAGCCTTAATCTTCTAGTCTAAAGAATACAGCTTCTGTGATGTGTAATCATTTTAAGTTTTTTTCCTTCTTGTTCTCAATACAGAAACAAGCTATTGTGACAAATAACCATAAATCACTTCTGAACTTGTTAAGCTGATTTGGAGTATAATCTCCAGAGTTTTGGAGTAGCCTTTCAACTTTTTGGATTTGACTGTTCTTTTTCAAGGACAGTCCAAGGGACATTTCTTTCCAAAATAAATCTTTGTAGCAGCGTAAACATTTTAATTTTTTTTAACCTTAGAATCTTTCTTTACTTTATAATTTTATGTTGTTTTTCTTTCTTGCCATCAGCTATGTCGAAAAGCAAGAGGCAGGGAAACAGGTTGCACTGCTGACAACAGACAACTTCTTAAAGGTAAAATTTTAAGAATGTCTTTGGAAAACAAAGACAACTTACCCAATATATTAGTTTATGGAGCATAATAAAACATAAGACCAAGATGTATAGTTCTGTATAGCCTCTTCTGTACAGGACATACTGTATTTTGTGTCCAGTGATGAAGAATTAGGATTGGCAGGTCAAAATTCCAAATCTCTAGGGTTGCCAGGTCAGCCTTTATGCAAAGCTGCACAACTTTCTTACATCGACTTTTAGTTATGTCTAGAAATATAACTGCTTAAAAGGAAGGTTACGAGGTTTATTTATGGCCAAGTCTTTTCATGCTTACTCAGACTGACTTTCTTGGAAGTTAAGTGTTTGAAGAATGTGTAAGTAATCTCGGAGGTTATTTCATAAGCTCTTAATCCTTCATACCCTCTGTGTAGTATCTGATTGAACTCAGTAGGACAGAGCCTGTATCCCAAGGCACACATTCACACTAGATCTCATACAGGATTAAAACTTCAATATTTTACATGTTTATCTGAAGTTTTGTCAAGTGATTGAAGTCAGAGTACTACTATTGTGAGCCCTTTAGGAATTCACCAACAGGAATCTGTTGGGAATTTTCATCGTCTGAACCAATCCCAGTAGAAACATTGCTAAAGGTAAAGGATTTCTCCTAACTCTTCATTTCAAGTCTAGCTAACCTGTCAGGCAAATGGTACTGTAGGGAGAAAGTAATTAATTTATCCTAGCAGAGCTTCCTGGACTGTAAGGCTTTTTCAGGTGTGAAGAACAATGGTAATGTCTGGAAGAGAAGTTAGTAGCATGCAATGTTGCAAGTGCAGTTATAGCCGTCAAGATAAGACATGATTTTATGTCATTTTAGCATCCATAATCTTCATTGGCAAAAATAGCCCAAGCTACTGCTGTTCCCTTGCTGTTTGTTCACACCTACTTTGTAAGTTGCAGACTCATCAGCTTAAACTTTCTATGTTTTAAACCTTATATGTTTGATAATCTACCCCTTATTTCACAAGCTTCACCCTATCAGTTTGGGAAGGAAGCCGGAATTCTTGTGCCTAGGTGCATAGGATCATGATCACAAATTCTTAATTTTTATAATTATTAATTAATACAATTTATTAATAATTCTTAAGTGAAGACACTTGTTTTGATCTCTACAGTAGGGGTAGGACCATTACTGCCTTGCCAAGCTGGCAGTGTAGTCGGCTTGGGAGGAAAAGGTCCTGCTGCTGCCCCGATGAGGTGCTGCTATATTCTGTATGTCATGCTAATCTGCAGTATCATTCCGAACCTTGGAAACACTTTCGAAGTCACTGTGGTGCTCTTTCATATAAATTTACTGTTTGTGGTTCCGGACCAGGTAAATGTGGTCTCCAAGCTTAGCCCCTGGATCTGCAATGCCCTTTATCAGCTGCATTTGTATTCCATGTTGTTATCACTTTTTTTAATAACTATGGGAAGAGTTTCACCTACTTAAAATAATCAGTTTTTAAAAGCAGTTTTACATCTTGATTTTTAACAAATCTGTCTGAAGGTTTTCATGGCAAATTTAATTTGAAATTATGTAAAAGTGGTGATCTGCATCTCTTATCTATATGGAAATAACATTGTATAGTCTTCTAATAAGGTTTTCAAACTCTTCTAAAACAGAGGCCTAATGCCTTTTCACTTCATTATTTGACAAAATACATCACTATTTATTTATAGTAAGTACATCAGTCTTGAGCTAAGAAACAAGATGAGGCAAATACAAATGGGTTAATAATGCTCTGGGTTTGGGGAAACAAGATCGATGTAGCAGCATTGAAGAGAACTTGTTTCTTTTATCACTTATTTTTGTGGTTGGGATAATTTTTTTCTTAGTCGTACTACTTAGAATTATGGTACAAACTTGTGAGTGTCTACCCTAGGGTCTTGGAAGTCATTTAAACAGTTGTTATATCAGTGACACTTAAATTTCAATATATAAAAAGTCTGTGGGGAGAAATGTCATTTATGTTTTTTAACATCGGAAAGCTGTGCAGCACCAAGTGTCTTCGTTATATTCAGTCTTTGCATTGTGATGCCTTTTCTTTCCGTACATCAGTACTTCCTTATATTGCCTGCAGACAAGGTTTTGCTTTTCTCTTTGATACCCTTTGTTTCAGCTTAACTTTAGAAAACTTCAGTGGTTAGTTTTATTTTTCTCTTTCTGTTTGGAATAGTTTGCTCAGAGTTGAGCAAAATGGCAATAAAATATGTAGAGAATCCCGTGGTTTTTTTCCTCTTTATCTTTGACTGAAGACAGGAGAGAGAAGATCTTTTGATTCACAAATTTAAATGTAACAAGACCAAAGTACTTAGTACAGTTACCAGAATTTTTGAGTGTGCCTTTCCAGAAGTGTTATTATGTGCTTCTGTGAGAGGCCAGTGATAGTGAGAATCTATCCAGCAGACATCCATAGTTTCTTTTTCCTAATATGTGATCTTTTTTTTCTGCATTTCTTAACCCATGAAGACACAAAAGTTGAATTAAGAACACGTAGGAGCAACAACTGTATTATTTCTTTATTTTCTGTGAACTGTTTTTTTATATACTTAACTAATTAAAACAGCAACCACCCACAATATAAGAAATACATTTTTAAATGCATTTGTAATATAAAAATGCAAATTTTCAAGTAAACGTAGCCATGTAACTTCTCATTGCCTATTAAAGGAAGAGTGTATAGTCTTGTTATTGTGAGATAATGTACCAAATCTAAAGGCCTAACTGTAGGTGAAAATGGTAACATAATAATTGTGATCAATAACAAATCTGTAGTGAGCTGGAGGAAGAAAGTACAGTTTAACAATACACCATGTAAATGCAGTGAACTATTGAAACTCAGCTCTTTTGCTCAGTGATCTTAATGTAATATTGGTGATTTTAATTATAACACATTACAATGTCAAAACTTCAGAGTCATTTTAAGTGCTTTATGAAAGTTCTACATGGATGTCAGAATGACTTAAAAAATTATTCTGTCACTGCAGGAAGAAACACATAAATTGCTGAAAGACCTACATGTTTACCACGAAAATTATGTTTCAGTTCTGAGATGTCTTCATGTTTTCACATCTTCTCTTCCGAAGTATCCTTTGGGCAAGCAGGTGATGTACTGTTATATATGGGTTTTGTTGTATTTTTTCTCTAAGTGTGATGTCTGAATAAATATTTGCTCTTTCTCTTTGTTTACTAATGTGCTGGTTTGCCCACTGCTTCTTAAAATGGAGACAGATGCTTTCTTGTGGAGGGCAGCAGTGGTTTCTTTCCGGGCCTGGGTGATACCTTGTCAGTGAACAGGAAGGAGTTTCCAGGAGGATGCAGATGCACAGATCAGCAAAAGAATCCACGCATTGACTTTCCCATGTCTGGGACATCTGTATGCATTGCAGACAGCGTATACTCTTCTGCCACCTATTAGATCACCACTCAAATTCAGATGAAGAGACTGAGTTTTTCGCAACCTTCTGTACAGGAAAAGTTTAGGATAGTTAAGGAACAGTGATAATTGCTTTTAATGACCCCGTTTCTCTCATGTGATTAATCCACCTTCTCATGCTCAGCAGTTTCTTCTTCCAGTAGAAGAACAATGTATTCTGTGCATGTGCACGTGTCTCTCAGTTCTCCATGTATTACATACTGCACTAGAGTCTGTCACTAACTACAAATGCAGCATGAACTGTACCAGTATTTGAGAATAACCGGACATTTTAGCTTGGGCATTTGGTTGGAGTTCTTCTCTGTTCACTGCAGTTATCTTCATCTGAATGTTAGTTGCTTGAAACCTGGTGCAGAGCAACACACTCTCCAGCAACACTAGAAGCTTAGTTCTGGAACATACTAAATGCTCACGATTCTTTTGCAGTCATTCTGCATCTTTGGAAAACAAGCTGAATTGCATATTACTTAGAACAGCTTGTTGTAAGATTTCTGCATTGTTTTGTAAAACACTTTATCCTTTCTTCACCTTCTGCATAACAGATCAGAGAGCTGCACTGTGCATGTTTGGAAAACCCAGTGTGGGAGACAGAAGAGTATGAGTCATCTCTTCAGCTAGCAAGGTGATTTCCCCCCCAACACCCATTGTGTTTTAATACCACTGTACACACAGAGAGTATCAATCATCAGTTATTCTGGAACTTAAAGCTGAGGATATTGCGTGTTTAGAGCTAGCTTTAGGATTGTTTGCAAATGTAAATGACTGCTGTTTTCCTTTTGGTTTTCTACTGATTTCTGCAAAATTCAACCAGGTTCTAATATCTCACATGCCCTGAGTAATTTTGCTGAAACCACTGAGATTATTTTGTATGAATGAGAACATGAGTTGGGTTTTGTCTTTTAAAGTATGATTGTGTTAGATATTATCAATCGAATTATTAGTGTTAGTTGGCTTAAACGTTAATCTGCTGGGAAAATTAGAATCTGTTCCAAATGAACAGTAGCTGAGACCTTTCTTTTTTTATTTTACTGCTTTCCCTCTGTTCCTCTTTTGTCTGATAGTTTGTATGGGGACTGGGTTAATTTTTTGTGTTATTGTAAGAGTAGGACTTTAGGAGAGCCTACGCTTGTGTTACCTGCCAATTTTCTTAATAGAAAACATTCCAATTGCAGTGTTACAGCTACAAACTTTTCAATGGGCTTTAAACAGACACGTGGCAGGTGTCCTGATAATTGCATTCATTCAAATAATACGTGGGTTCTGTCGCACGGGAGTCAATACGACACCACTGCCGTGACTGCCTATTCTAGAGCCCCTAAGCTGGTGAGGTTTGATGTGTCACACTGCAATACTGAATAGAAAAAAACATGTCAGTGGTGGGTGAAGAATAACTTTCTGGGTTCATATACACAAGGAAATACACGCATCAGACTGCACCTTTGCCATACTGGGTGGTTCTTACATGTAGCCGCTGCTCTGTGTTCTTCACTCTCCTCCCTTCGAAAGGATTACATGTTTGATTTGTCATTTCTGCAGTCTGTGCTTCTGATTCCTTCTCTGAATCTTGACAGCACTCAGTCACCTATCAGCTTTTGCCCACAAATGTGTCATTCTGCTTTCTTGTATTGTCGGTCTGTAATCTCTTAATAACACTTGGCCATCTTCCTCTCCTTTTTCTCCTCCTATGTTTAATTTGCTTTCATCCTCTCTGAATTCATCTGTCTCCTGTCTCAAAGCTGATGCTGCCATCAGATTCTGGCTTGCTCTCCTTTTATTCTTATCTGTTCATCTCCCTCCTGTTTTTCTTCTGGTCCTGGCTCCCACTGTGGGAGCTCCTGATAGAAATACAGTGAACGCAGTCATGCCTTTCATAGGTGATGATTTTATGATTCTTTGTTTTTATCCAGAAAGTCTATTAATTTCCTAACAAAACTCCTCCAACATAATTTCTTCAAATACTTGGAATTCTAGCTGTGATTATTTATTTTTCAGCTCATAACTTTAATTTTGCTTTCCATTTTACATATACTTCCTCTTGTGTCTGTTTTTTCTACATGGAATATTGCTTGCCATGTTTTAGAAGAAAATGATAAAATATAGTCTATCCAATTCTACTCGTAATCCTTTTTTTTTCCCCTTTTGCTCAGGTTTAGAAGCTACTTACTGTTCCTTAATATCTGTGCCTTCCCAGGAGCCACATCACCTATTGATATCCTTATGTTCACTGTTCCCCATCTCATATTCTTCTTTTCAATGTTTTTTTGAAATCCATCTTTTTTTCCCTTGTATTTAGAAAGTAAAAAATAGAAAAGCTTTGGATCAGCTTATTTCTCGCTTTCTAACAAAGTATCTCTTTTGCCTTTCATGAATTATATTTGAATGTGGGGTTTTCAGTTGTTGAATTGAGTTTCTTTTGTGGTTAGTTTCTCTACTTCAGTCTTTCCTTGGACAGGCTTTTATCCCTTCTACACGAAAGGCTGTCCCCGAAGATCGAAGATCGTGTTTCAGCTCATTTAACTTTAGTAGTCTAGACAGTAGTTATTCTTCTGGAGTTGCCTGGAGTCGAAAAAGTGGGAGCTTTATTTCACTTTGGATTAATCCAATCAGAAGAGAGAGAAGATAAGAGATACTGGAGAGTGTCTCACTTGATTGGTTATGTGGAGTTAACTGCCTGAATCACCTGTTCGAGCCTCTAGGTGGCAAAACTTGCAGTTAGACCTATTGTCCTCTGTCTAGACATGGTACTCTGATTTTTGTCTGCCAGTCGGTGGTGGCTTTTCATCACATGCTGCTTATCACAGTCCTGCCCTTCTGTGACACCGTCATTTTGGTGCTGACCAATCTCTGTTATCATTTCCTCAGTTGATTCCCCACTTCACCATTCAGGAGGAGTTTCTGTGGACTTCGTCCTAGCTTCCTTTCTTCTCTTTCATAACTTGTCTCTGAATAATCAGACAGGTTTATTTACTGCCTTGGGATGATCTGAGATCTTACTTTCTGCTTTAAGCCTGACTCCTAGGCAAATTCAAATCTTAACCCCACTCTCTGATAACTGGCATACCTTGCAGTAATCTCAAGCCTAGAAGGTTGAGAAGGATCCTTTTCTGTTTCCTCATACATGATAACCATCTTTTCTGTTCTTTGGGCGCTGTAATCCCATTGTTGTCCTAAATAAGTGTTTCTACAACTTACAGTTTCCTTGTGAATGATATTACTAAAACAAATTTGCTCTTTCTCATTCACAGGTCTCCAGATCTGTTTATGCTCTGTCCATCTTGGGTGTTTAATTATTGCAGTGTTTTGTCTGGCCTGGAACAAGGCTATCTTGTTTACCCATTATTTTACAGAAGACAGTTTAAAAATGTTTTCTAGCGTTTTGTGTGGTCAAGGCCACCCTTTGTGTTGCTAACTCCTCATGCTTTTCTGTACAAAACAAGTGTGTCTGAAGGCAGTAGCTGACTTGCAAAAATCCATAACCCTGAAGCAGATAAACTGAAGCTTCAAATTCTAACTTCTATAAGCATTTAACATCAACGGCCAGTTAGAAACTAGAGCTCAAATTGCAGTTCTCCCTCCAGATATCTGTCCACAGAGCTTCCCCAGCCTCTTCTGAATTCTTCCTTAAATTTCTTACTCAGGAGGTAGCTGATATGGAAACCCACTGCCTGACACACTGACCACCATCCTCTAATTCTCTGTCATGCTCCCTTCTTTGTGTAGCTGTGCTTTTTGTGTCTTCCAAAATCCTCAAACGATTAGCATTGGGGTTTTTTTATTAGCACCTTTGTTTTGTGTAAGGCAAAGCAAACCCACAAGAACAGGCTGGGAAGGGCTCTTAGTAACAGAGGCTTTAGAAATGTGTGGTTGTTCAGAACCAGAGTGTTTAGCAATGGGAACCTCTCATGCTGCATGAAAGAAGTTACATGCGTGTGTAATGGTACTGGCCGGATGAAATGATGAATTCTGGATTTCATTTATGGATGTTTGCAAGGACTTGCTTTGGTATCATTTAAATTAAGATTATGAGATTGAGCAGTGCTTGGTGACATTTGTGAAAAAGGCCTTAATAATTTAACAGTAAGTAAATGCAGGGCTGGAGGTGGGGCTAGATGATCTCAGGGGGTCCTTTCCAACTTGAATGGTTCTGGGATTCTAGTGGTGGTTAAATTTACAGCAATTAAAAAACCAACCAAACAAAAATAACAAACCACCAAACAAAAACCCCAGCAATTCTGATTTCGTTTGAGAGTCATTCTGAATCACAGAGAGTAATGGATTTTGTGGATGTGTGTTTACATACTGATTTTTTTTTTTAACTATTTCATTTACCATTCTTGTGAGTGCGTTATGAACCCTGCCATACTTGGGTTTTAAAATTTGGGGGGGTTTTTTTGGCTTGGAGTTTGGTTGTTTGGTTGGTGCTTTTTAGGTTTTCTTCTCTTCCCAGTTTCAATAATTGTAACTCCTGCATCCAGCAAGTGGTTTTAGGTAGAGTATCAGAAAAACTTTTGTTCTGCAGGAAAATGTGAAGGACATCTTCACCAAACAAAATCGGTTTGTTTCTTTCTGTTAATGACAGAAAAAAAAAAAAAGGACTTTACTGCTAGACTAAATGCTTGACATCTTGGAGTTTTTTTTTCATTAAAAAAAGGAGTTTTTCAATTCTTATGGGTTTTTTTTTCTTTTTTGCAACTAAGAACATTGGAAGCTGTTTCGTCACTGTGTTTTAACTTCAGCCAACAATTATGTCTTTTAGGATGTTGAATAAGTCTGATTTGGTAACCATGCTTCAACAATGTTTGGAAATTTTGCTGTCATCTTCTGGAAAAGAGTTTGATAGTACAGTAGAGAAGTTGAAGGAGTTCTTGACCCAGTTTCAGAATCTAGAAGGTGGGTGTGTATCATCATATATTCCATTGCGGATTATATAAAAGCTGTTTTGTAATCTGACCAATGGGTTTCATTTTTCCCTGAGATATCCTGTCACTGTATCAAACCATCAGATTTGCAGGATTGTTTTTTAAATACATTCACAAAATCACAAAATGTTTATATTCTTTACTGCTGTGGGGTCCGTGCTTTTTATGACACGGAAGAGTGATGTAAGATAAGAAACTGGACAGATCAGCAAACATTACTCACTAAACATCTCATACGTGTGTTTTGAGCATTTTAGCAGACGTTGCAATTGCCAAAACCATTTAACAAAGAAAAAACTGTACTGAAAGATGAATAGCAGGAGACTTCCTTATGACGTGGTATTTAGTCCTAACGTATGTGAAGTTCTTTGAGCTGCACGTTCAGAGCCAGGACACCAAGGGCCAGTTGTCAGGGCTCTGCTGACGTGCTGTGACTTGTCAAGCCCGTATATTTGGGTGTTCGTGGTAGAGGATGTATTTCAAAGTTCGGCAAGGCAAATGAGCAACAGCCTTCTGTCTCACAGAGGCTGACGTATTCCTTCTGAAACAGGAGTATGAGGTAATCCAGCGTTCTTCTGGAACAGGAATTTCTTTGCCGCCCCTGAAATATGGAGAAGCACTCCCCAGTGTGCTCTCCTTTTGAATTGGTTATCGTCTGGTCTGGTTTATGCATGTTAATTAAGCTTGCTACCAGTGTGGTTGCTACCTAGCATTTGGACAAGTAGGCAATAAGCCACCAAATATTAATTAATTAATATTTAATTAATTTAATATTAGTTAAACTAGTCATGCAATGCTTTAGGGTTAACTAAGCATTGTTTAGAAGAATTGGCTCTTGCCTGTTCCATGTATTTTTTTAATATATGTAGTCATAGCAGAGCTGTGGTAGAGGAAATAGGTCAGCATTTTGAAAAAGCTGTATATGTCACTGAAGGTACCAGCACTGAAGAATCTGAACTATGATGGGAAACCTAAAGGTTCATCTAGTTTGGCTAAAAAGAATTGAAGCAAAAGGCTTTTAAGTAGTTGCATTTTTACCTTGAGGAAATAAATAAAGAAAAACAACTCTGGGAATTTGGGGACTCGCTGAATTATAAAACAAAAAAGGCAGTATTTATTTTCACATAGGATTTGAAGATGATTTTAAAACAGAGGTCTAATGAATCCATGAGCCATCTTAGTTTGTTTTCAAAGTGGATTTAAGCTATAATGGAAAAATTAGAAGAGGAAGTTAAGATAAATTGTACATTAATAGGTTGCTGAGTAAGATAACTTTTTACTTTATATATTTATGTGATTGTATTGATCTTTAGCAAGAGTTCTCAGAAGTCTGCCAAAAATATTATGTACCCAAGTTGCCCAAAGAACCCTTAGAGTTTAAAAGGTAGTCCAAAATACTATTTTTTTAAGCAACAACAAAGTCCATTGTCCTCACTGTGTAATGAACTGCAAAACATAAAATCATAAAGCCTGAGGAAGCAAAATATCTCTATGTTCAGTCTGTTTTGAGCTGAAGTATTGGAGGGGAAAAAAATTGGTGTAGTAGTGGAGAGGAAGTTTTCTATTTTGAAGTCTTCAGCACGCATACAAATGTCCACAGGGCCCAGGAAATAGCAAATCATTCTATGTAAGTCACAAAAAAGCTTTAATATATCGTGATTGTCACTGCTGATTGGAGATTTACTTGTGACCTGTAGGTGGAACCTCCAGCTACCATCTTCTTAAGTCAGGCAAGAAATCTAGTTAGCTTTTCATTTGATATTATATGTCGCTCATCCTGGCATTGATGATGCTTTGGAAGTGTTTGCTTTTTTTGTTTTCACCTAAAAATTACTAATAATTGGTGCAATTGATAACAAACTATATGGCTATGAAAATGAAATTTTGTTATAATACATAAATATATATAAAATCTATATTAAAAAATTAAGATGAGAATAAAACTGGGCAGTGGAATACCTTAGCATGCTTCTGGTTTGCAGCTCTGGTTGCAGTTCTGGGCTACATAGGGAGAACTCATTTCTTATTCAGTGTTTTCCTATACATGAGAAGAGAGAAAACACGGTGTGTGGCATTTTGAATATCCTAAAGCATCAGTAGTATCTAGTACTCATCTGTCCAATTTAAAAATGTTGAGAGTATGACCTAGGATAGCATAAACAGAATTCATGTGATGTGCAAGGCTTGTGCTGGATCTTTGCTGAGGGCTGACTTGCTTCAGTTATTTAATTACTGTTGGTTAAGCTGCACTGCAGACTCCTTTTTTAACAAGGTGCAAGATCACGAGCTGCCTGTGTTTGGGTCTACGTGAACAAGTAACTTGAACACTTGTCAGATTGCTTGGGTTAGAGTGTTTACGTAGGTAGTCAGGAAAAGTTTACCCCACATATCAAACATCAATTTTGTTCTAGTAGCAGAAGCTTTCCAAGAAAAGGATGTGTCCGTACCATCACAAAAGGAGCTCCAGAAGAAGACAGACCTTTATCAGCTTCAGAAGGTTAGGCCTGCGCAGGCTTTATTGACTAGTTCCTTAACTGAATCTTTTAAGATGTGATTGTTAATGTTTAGTTCTTCCCAGCTTGCTGGAGCTCTGAGTAAAGGTTGTGTATAAGTGTCTCATCTTAAAATTGAATAAGTGCCACCTACGTATGTCAGGCCCTCCTGACGTGTAGAAAACTATAGAAAATATCTATCATAAACTAGGGTTTTAAAATGCAAAGTAGATATTTTCTTTTTATTTAACTTGTGATTTGAACATTCTGCCTAACATGTATTTCTTTCAATTTCCCAAACTCCTACGGGTTTGAGAACTGAATACATTGGCCTAAATAAAAATAACTGCACAATCACACTTTCAAACATCATCAGTGAAGGCATGCCAGCAAAGTAGTTATGCATGTTAAACATATAGATTGTGTTCTGTAGAGAATAACTACCTCCCATGTAGTTTTATGCACCACTTTTTTTTAAAGAGTTTGTTGGAGTTGAAGGAATCAAGGCGGTCTAAGAAACTGACAAAGTTTGAAATGCTTCGTTTTGAAGTTGTTGACTGTATAGACAATCTTGTAAGGTGAGCTTTCCTGTTTTATATTCCTGTATTAGTTTGCACCATAAATTGGAAATGAAATTTGACTAACATGTTAACTTGTTCATCTCATTGAAATTGTGTTTTGGTCCCTGCAGAACACTTTTTTCTGATTCCTGTTCTTTCTTTGGAGGCTCTAAGAATATTAACTAAAAAATCCCGCCTCTTTTCTGCAGATTAGTTGAAATAATTTGTATATGAATTGAACAACTTACTATGGCTACAGAAAAAAAAGTTGAGGGAGGACCGGGTATACATAGCAGAAAAAAGTCAAGAGTTTTTACCCTAATCTTTGCTGATCTGTTCTACTTATGAAACTGTACAGATGTCAAGTGTGATATCCTGTCCATTTTGGGAACTGTTTTGGTGAGCAAGCCATAGCAGATACAGTTTTGGAGGCAGCTCCAAAGTAGTGGAAAATGTGAAAGACTTGTTGTGGTGGGGGAAGAAATGAAGGCATTTGTTAATTATAGAGCCTTGGGCAGGGAGGGAGGCAGGGAAGCTAACAGAAGTATGACTGTGCCGAGGAAAAAAGCTTCAGATAGACAAAAATGAGCAGAGAAAACTCATCATGAGGCATCAAGATGTATAAGCAAAATAACAGACTTCTCTGCTTAAAAGTTTTTTTCAGTGCTGTTCATATTGCTTTTTCAGAGATTTGTCAGTGCTGGTTGGGAAACATACATTTTTGTAGTCTCTGCCTGCAGCAGACTTCTGCTACTTCCCTTAAGCTGAAGCTTGTGTCTCCCCCACTTTCCCCGTACCTCATGCTTTTTCAGAAAATACCTTGTTCCTGCAGACCACAGGACTCTGCATGAGATACTGTATTTCAACACATCTGCTGTTCTCCGTGGGCACCTGAATGCTGCCCCGAGGACTGCACTTCATACAGCTTTAAATAACCCACACTGGTACCTGAAGGTAAGAAACAAGTGAGTTGTTCGTGGTGCTGGAGTAGTTTGTGACGGCTACATGTGAAGATGGTGTGCAAGACTTAGTTTTGCTGTTTCATGAAGCTTGGCACACATTCAGCTGTTTTGCAGAGAACTAGCAAGTACTGATAAGCAACTAGGGACTTTGTTCAAAGAGTTAGGGAATCTGTCTGGCTGAAATAAAAAAGGTAATTCTGGAAAGAGTTCTATACGAGGAATCCATTTTCCAGAGTGTGGTCTAGTCTGAATATTTTTCTTTCTCCTGTAGGTGTAGCTGAAAAGTAATTTTGTCCTCCACTACAAATGGGATGACTGTCCGTCGGGAAAAATACAATGTCTATTTCTCTTTCCAAAGACTTTCTTTATAGGGCTGGTGCTTAGTCCTCACTGTGTAGATTAGCTATAAGATGAACGCTGTTCAGGTGGAGTGATAACATGAAAATAGCTGAGATACAGCATATTGTTGTGTATTGATACCCTTTGTTTTTCGAGTCCAGGAAAAGGATTGTCCTTGATTTTATCAGCTGACCCTGCCCTTTTCTAGAGGAGAAAAGCAGCCTGTTTACCACTTCTTTCATAAGTCAAACTCATGGGATGACCAAAAGAAAGAAATAGAGGAGGATTTAGAAAAGGAGTGAACATATATTTCTTTTTGTCCTTGATTATAGATGCTACTTGAAAGTTGTCCTTATGCCCTAACGTTTTTCTTAAAAACACAATTATAGTTTTGAAAAAAAAACATTGGTTGTAGCTGTATCTGAGTAATTATATGTTACTTGAGTCAAAGCCAACACTTATCAGGAATCATACGTGATAAAGATCAGTCTTTGAAATTTACAACCCCGTTTGTATTGGGTTTGTTGGCACTGTGCCTCGATTTGAATGAGGGTTGTCGGTTTTACTGTGTGCAGGAGTTATTTCTAAAACCACTTACAGAGCTTATTTGTGAAAACAGTAGTTAGCAAGTGAGCTACCCCTGAAGAAACCTAATATGGACCTCAGTAATTTGTATTTTTAGAAAACCTGTAAAATTACAGATTAGGACAGCTAGCAAAATCTAACTGCTGATATGTTAATAAGTATCCTCTTTGATGAGTTGACAGGATGTAAATCCCTCTGTCGTCCTGTACTTTGTTCTTTGATGTGCTTTAACATACTTACAATGTTTTCTGAGAAGATTGTGAAGGTTTGGCGTGGTTTCTAACAGCAGCAGTATTGGCAGAGTACCTTGCGTAGCATTTTAAGTCATGTGAGTCAAACAAATATTTTTTCTTAATTATATCTATGACTTCTGCATGTCTTGTGTGTTCCTGTGCCATGACTAGAGCGAAGTTCTCTAGAGCTGTCCTTTCCAGAAGAAAAGTGCCTCAGTGGAGTACCAGTGAATGATTAATACGTGATGCACTGGTTACGGGAATCCAGTCCAGTTATTTATTTAGCAAAATATTTATCATGGGGAACAAAAAAAAAAAACCACAACAACAAACCTGCACCAAAACCAGTGTAATTCTGTTTTCACTGAAAATTCAGTGAGTTGTAGCTTAGGATACCAGCTTCCTTATCAGGGAAGGAGGATTTGGTCCTTGGGATAACAACATTGATTCCAGAGCAAGGTAGGGGTCGGTCCTCTCTGCAGCTTCTAGGGACAGGGTCAGGCAAGAACACCCATCAGCAGTGTTCTGGGTTGCTCCCGCTCCCATTCCCTTCTTTCAGAAGCAGCACCTGTGTGCTGTACAGATGGTTTCACAACTGGCTGCTCATTCTAGGGCAGCTTCCTGCGTGTCAGTCTAGTTATTTCCTCTGGAGGACGTGGCGTGTGCTGCTGCTCAGCTCAGGAAGCTGAGGTTTCCCTGACGGCAGCTGCAGCTCCTTCCCGCTGTGCTGCAAAGACTCGGCATAGTTATCACAGGCAAGGCTGGGATGTGGCAGGTGCTGGGAGAGACCCTGCAGTGCCAATCAGTAATAGCTTTTCTGGATCATTCTCAGCGCTTGCGTGTGGTCCAGGTAGGGACTAATTTCTACAGATAAACCTGCTCAGGAGAGTGCAGCTGCTCAGAAAGTTGCATACTCTTGGTTGTGATAACTGTCCTGACCTTAAGACTAGAAAATCAATGCAAAATGTCCAGCAATGCCAGGTTGGCACTTGGTTGAGTAGTAGGAAGCCATAGAGTCAGGTGCAGTAGGAGGGGAAAGGAGAAGGGTGTAGGGTTAACCCTTCTGGGCAGTGATGAACCACTAGATCTAGATCAGTCAGAAGGTATAACCTCATGTATGCTTGTTAGTAACACAGGAGTATTTGAAACTCTTACGGTACACTCCTGAATTACAGTCTGGTAAACTGATGTCTGCACTGCCACATTTTGTGGATTTACCCACGTTTCTCTGAATCTTTCTGGAAACCATCTGGACTGCACTGACAGACATTAACCTAATGTCTGGAACTTTTGTGTTCCTTGTAGAGTAAATAAACTTGAAAATTGCTAGGTGTGAAATGTCTCATAGTGCTAGTGTCCAAATTGGATCTAAGTCTCACAAATTGCAGGAATTGAAATCTATGAGTAAGTAAGCTAGGGATTCTTGAACAAAGTTATATTCTTTGCCCAGCCTTCTTTCCTGTCTTGGAAAGCATTTACTTATAAAGGTATCATTGTTACAGGTTTATAACTTTCCAAAAGTAGCTTGTGTTTTTTACTAGTATCTAAAAACATTTTAGAAAGAAACTCTGTGAACTGAATTCCTGTGATCAGTGGTTGTTTTCATGTTAAGAGGGCTGACTTCTTAGAGTGCATGAAACTAAAATGAAATGCTGTAAATTTCTGCAGCTGTACCAAGGACGTTTTGCCTCTGGCTCAAGTGGCTTTTTTTACTTCTCAAGTAAATGGTTCAGAGCTGATGACCTGTATCCGAGTGGCTGTAAAACCGCCTGGTAGAAAAGGATCTGGGGGTGCTGGTCAACAGCAGCTGAACATGAGCCAGCAGTGTGTCCAGGTGGCCAGGAAGGCCAATGGCATCTTGGCCTGTTATCAGGAATAGTGTGGCCGGCAGGACTAAGGAAGGGATTGTCCCTCTGTACTCAGCACTGGTGAGGCCACCCCTGGAGTGCTGTGTCCAGTTCTGGGCCCCTCAGTTCAGGAAGGACATTGAGGTGCTGCAGCAGAGAAGAGCAACCAGGCTGGTGAAAGGACAGGAGCACAAGTCCTGTGAGGAGAGGCTGAGGGAGCTGGGATTGTTTAGCCTGGAGGAGGCTCAGGGGAGACCTCATGACTCTCTACAACTACCTGGTTTTAGCCAGGTGGACGTTGGTCTCTTCTCCCAAGCAACCAGCAGTAGGACAAGAGGGTACAGTCTTAAACTTTACCAGGGAAAGTTTAGGTTGGATATTAGGAAAAAATTTTTGCAGATGTAATCAGACTTTGAAATGGGCTTCCCCAGGAGGTGGTGGATTCATTGTCCCTGAAGGTTTTTTTCTTAAGACTGGATATGGCACTTAGTACCATGGTCTAGTAACCACAGTGGTGTTGGATCAGAGGTTGGACTTGGTGATCTCAGAGATCTTTTCCAACCAGGTTGATTCTATGATTCTCTGAACTAACAGTACCTTTTTCTTACCTACTGTTGGCAGGGCCCCCAGTGTAGTCAGAGACATGAAGCAAGCTGCCACAGAAGCAGGAGTCAGGCTCTTTTTCATCCTTTCTAAGCATGAGCCTAGTAGTCACTGTTTGCAGTCATGGTCAAACACCAAACACCTGTCCATGTGCTGCTAATGCAGAAAGCAGAGTACTGAAAAAAATGCCATTGATTAAAAGTAATGTCAGGGAAATCCCTTAGGCTATAAATTCTGCACAGCACAAATGGGGACATTTTATCCAACAATTCCTGCTTCACACCCTCCCTCTACCAAAATTGCATTACATTTTCAAGCTGGGCACCTGGCTTTGAACACCCTTTTCAGACAATGATTTTTTCCTCTCCTATAAGCTGAAAGAACTAAAACATAAACAGGTATATGAGAAAGTTATTGCCTCAGCGGCAATAACCTCTCCATAACCTAGCAGGAAGGAACTGTGTACAAAAAAAGAATCTGCAGTTAGATATAACAGTTGCCAATAAAAGCTTCAGGCCGTGTCACTGAAGCTGTATATTATCCATGGAGTTTGCAGAATCTATTTTAATTTATCCACTTCCCTAAGAATATGAACAAGGCAAATAAAAAGCTTCACAGGAGCAGAAACCATGGCGCAGCTATGGAGGTGTCCAAGTAGGGACTGGCAGCTCAGGCTTCAGGCAAGATGGCAAATAACCAAAGACTGGAGCCCAGCAGTGTGTGGTTTGTCCCATGTGCCTCATGCTGCACCATCATTCCTTACAAGAGAGCCTGGCCACTGCCACGCAAGGAGGACAGGTGATGGCTGCCTGTAAAGGGAAGGCTGGGCAGTGTTCATGGAGAAACTGTCCCCAGACCGAGGGACAGGGCACCACTCCCTGGGGCTGCCAGCCAACCCTTTCCGTAAGTGTCCTGCTTGCTAAACAGTGGAAATAAAAATAAGAAATAAAACATTTAGCCAAACCTTAAGATAAAGGGGAAAAGTAACAACAGCACAATTCAAAAATACATGTGCCTGCCAAAACATGTCACCTTCTGCTCTTCCCTTCTCTGAATGTGCTACAAGTTCCCAGCTTGCCCATCCACAGCTTCCATTTAGCTTGTTATGCCACCCTGAACACATATGGATATCTTCTGTGTCCTTCGGCTCTCACTTCTACATAGGGGTGGGGTGATAAACATATTTTTGCAGACCACGTAAAAATTTCCCAGTAACAAGTTGTTAATCTTTAAAAACAAGTATTGATATTTTTCAACTCTTCTAAAAATAGTGGATTTCATTTGTTGCAACATTGCTGCTATTTCTTAAATTTTATTTTCCTAGCACTTTGCAGAGGAAGAGCTAGAGGTGTTTGAGAAACTACTTGAGCAGAGCTGGACCAAGAACATCAATATCCAAAGGGGGACCTGGATGTTCAAATGTCAGCCTGCCCATATTCCATTAAAGCACTCCTTCTAATGCTGCATGTTTGCTGATTTACTTATTTCTAAGAGAGGCAAAACTTAGATAATACCTAGTTGAGACAAAAAAAAAAAAAAAAAGACTATACAAATAATTTAAGGGTCTACAACTGTAGCCAAAACTACACCATGGAAATCTGGCTTGCAGTTAAACACTGCAGTCGCAGTGCCCAGCTGAACCAGCTGAGAACACACAAACTCATCTGGATTGGTGGTTATCCCATGTTGCAGAGGTCCCATGTGACATCAGCATCCCAGTGGTGCTGTAGCTATTGGCCTTCCCCTCCTTATTTTGTGCCTGAGGTACCACTGCTCAGGTGAAGCCTCGTAGGTCTTGTGCTCTGCCTGCAGATTGCCTGGCACTGAACACAGAAAAGAGGCTGGGAATCTGCTCTGGCTGGCTGTTTAAATGATTTTTTTCCCTGCTGTTGCCTCATTCCACAGCTCCTGCGTCTGTATGAAGACAGTGTGGACGAAAGCTGTGGTTCACTAGGGCAACCGAACTGCAGGGAGTGATGGTAGTGGCAGCAGGTAACAGCCTCTGGAGCTCGTGAGCCTGGAGAAGAGCCAAGTGAGGTCCAAAACCACACAGTATACTCTCTGGAGCTCTACAATGCCTTTCTAAATCAGGATAGAAACAAACTCCAAGGAAAAAGGGAAGGATAATCCTCAGGGCTGCATGCACTGTAGTACAGCTGGAGCCTCTCACCATTTTGAGGGTGCTTCTGTGTTGTAATTAAAGAATATAAGGACTGCTCATTTGCCGATACGAAGGCGCTTCTCTTGTGTGGCAGAGTTGTGTACCACGGGTTTTGGACAAAGGCTAAAACTAACAGGTTTGCTCTGACGGCCCTGCTGCAGCACCCTTCTACAACTTTCCACTTGCAGAGATCTTTTTTTAAAATCTCCCTTTCTTTCCTTCCCTTTCTCTGCCACTAGCTGCTAGCTGTCTCTTATTTCATATCTTCCCTAAGGCTGACCAAGACATAATCCTTGCAGATTTCACTCCTGCACAATGGGGAGGCAGCACAATCCTAGTGGCGCTACCCTACCTACTAATGCCATTCCTTTGCTCTCCTGCTAAAAGGATCGGCTCATCATCTGCAGAAGAAGCACAAGGTCTGCTGGGGAACTGACAAGCCAATGTATAACAGGACTTGTACTCACTGCGCCTCATCTACGCTTACCCATCTGGCTCCTGCAAGGGAGAGTGGGGGTGGCACCACGGGAAGGGACTGAGAGCAGCCAAAAACTTTTCCTTTCGTGTGTCTCCAGACTCTCTCCTAACTTTACATATGAGAGGGGACTTCCATGGGCCCAGTACGGACTGAGGCAAGTCTGCTTTGAGCAGAGACCTATTCTTGAGCTGCAAACTGCAGAGTAAGAACTCAGCAGAGGGGTGGACAGCACCACGGGAAAAAGAGGTTGCCTGAGCACAGTGTCTGGTCTTTCATGGTGAAATTTTAGGTCTTGGATCACAACACAGCAATAACTGGAGAGGTGTTGATGCTGATACTGGAAGTTAATTTGATGTAAGGCAGGTGAATGCAAACAGATCTTTGCTCTAGTGGGTAGCTGGACACAGGAGCAAAGACAAGATTTTTTACATGAATACCTCAAGGTATCTCTCTGCCTTGCCTTCAATCTTTCCTTCTGTCCTCTTGTAAATACTCACAATTTAAAAGTGTTACCTCCTGTTATATTAGTATTTCTAACAGTTTAACTAGCCATTTCAACTTAAAGACATCAATTTTTTTTCCTTGTTGGTATATTTAACAAATTTCTTATACTTTCCCCATTGTAGGATTGGAAAATCTGCACTTACCAAGGTACTGTGAGCAAGACATTTCGTGATGGTAGAGAGAAACGTAGGGAGCAATTTAAAGTGTCCAATCTCATAAAAGCCTGGCAACACCTTCATCATGCAAAAAATCATACATGCTAATACAACAAAATGAACCCCCAGTTGTACTGAAGCTTGTGAAAACATTACTTAGTACTTAAAATATGGTGTAAAACATATTTGAAATTCCAAATTGCTTTGGTAAAAGCTTTAGTCATTAATTTGACAGCAGAATTGGGCACAGAAGCAGGGAAGGACAGCAAGGACGTGGTGATAAGACACGGTGCATGTATATAGTCAGAGATATGAGATATGAAATCAGTAGGAATTGTGCTTATGCATGTGAATGATAGTTTAGTCCCAGTTCCCAGTCTTCCATGGCAGTACCTTGGATTCATTTATGTTCATCTTCACTCCTGATTCTTACAGGAGGCTTCGAGAGAACTGGTTGGTCTTGCTTTGGGCTAAATAAATTCAAAAGTTGTGAAAACAATTCTCTATTAGCATAGAGCAGATAAATTGCAGCAAACTGATGAACTGTGGCTTCACAGGGACACTACCACAATCAAGAAAAACACCCATTGATGGTCTGCATGTTTTCTGGGCCTGGACTTGCCTCCATGGCCCTCTGGAGCACCCTGCCCCATGACCTTCCAGGGCACACACAGGGACAGGGACTTGCTTGTTCCACCCTTGGCTTGTGCCAACCCTCCACAAGGCTCACAGCTGCTATTTTTGCAACATGATGAAAGTGCCCTTCTCCTGCTTCATGACTTTCCCAGCTACTTGTACCTCTACTCTGGGATCCTGAGTCAAAAGTGAGACTTCATGTCCAACACCAGCCCGTTGCAGAGGACTATTTCCTGAAACAGTCCCAAACTTGACTGTGTTCATAAGTAAACCCGTTTTGTGGGATCCCCTCCCCAGTTTCTCAGATATACCTTGGCATATGAAAGTGGGCATACGTGGCCAGTGCTTGAGTCTTTCATGGCCAGGTCCCAGGACATGAAGGCTGTGCACTGAAGCAGATGGAATCCCATAGATGACTCTTGAACCAGTTTCAGCTCTGTTAGAAGAATTTCATTCCCCCCCAGAGCCTATAAGATCGCTGTAGTTTGGGTAGGAGTGGTACTGCTGCTGTGCCAAGTCACACACCTCCAGGCATCACATCAGCTGCAAACACAGCCATTCCGGACTGGGAGACCACACCTTGCACAGAGGACAAGGTGGCACAATTCTGTTTTCTCTCATCCTTTTCATCAGAAATTTCACCTTCCTTTCAATGAATATGGTATCTTCACTGAAAATCTCCTGTTTCCTGACTTACAGGATCTACAGAAAGCAAGTTGTAATAATGAAAACACCACTCCAAAACCAGACAAGTTCCACATTGCTCTGGTTGCATGGATGGCTAAGCTTAGAAAATCCCATTGCTACAGAAGTTTATTTAAGAGACTCAGGAGTGTTTCAACGTTAAAATCCTTCCTACCACTGAGTGTTTCAAACAGCTCTGTTTATATCCAGGTGCTAAAATAGTAATAAAAAAACTGAAGCCAAAAATAGTTGTCAGGTTTTGAATTTGTCTAAAATTCATCAGAAGCAGGATGTGGAGAGCCGGGAACTTACTTGAGGCACTGCAAAACCAAAACATGAATCTTCAGATAAATTATGTAATCCAGGGATTTCCTTCTCCCGCACCTCAATTAAGGAAAAGGTTTAGAAAAGCTGGTGCTATATTTTCATCCATTTGTATTTGACAGAAGTTACCATGGAATACCTTTTTCCAAGAAAAAACACCAACAAAACACCTTGCAGAGCTGTAAACTTGTGTCAGGATCAGTTAAGAAGGGGCTAATAGGGTTATTCTGCTTATTAGCTCTTTATGGTGATGATCCCCACGGATCAAACAACAAGCTTGTCTCCAACTCTTTTCTCTGAAGTAAGAGTTAGTGGGTGTTTCCCTGTGGACTTCTGGAGAGCCGTATGAATTCAGCTCTTCTTGCTGAATTGCACAAGGTTCCTGCCAACTGCCCGTGCCGGCCTGTCCAGGTCCCTCTGGATGGCAGCATCGAGCCTATGGACTGGTACTGCCGTCGCAGCTCCGAGTCAGTGGCAACTGCGACAAGGCAAAGGGCTCTTCATCACTTCCTCCAGGTCACTGCTAACGGTGTCACACCGGACAGGCCACAGGACAGACCCGCAGTATTCCACTCGTTAGCAACTCCCAGGAAGAAGGTATATGACCCACTAACCATGACCTGCTGAGCCCAACCACACAAAGAGCTGCTTACCCATCTAGATTTCCACCCAGTCAGACTTCAAATTCATGATTTAGGTGCATGAATATTATGGGAGACAACACTGAAAGCCTTGTCAGAGGTTTACATGAACTGCATCCACGTTATTAAAGCTGAAGTAAGTGAGATCCAGTGCTCTCTCTGCACTGAGAAGTGTGGTCATTTTATCACAGAAGATGAACAGGCTGGTCAGGTATGATTTGCCTGTGTAAAGCTGTGCTGAGGGTTCTCATTCATCTTCATGTGCCCAGAAATTTTCCCAGGGCTGAAACAAGGCTGATTTGCCCATCATTCCCAAAATGTTGCTTTTGTCTTTTGTAAGACGATCATATATAACAACCTTTCCCTCACTGTGTTACATACAAGCAGTCATCTGTACACTTGGCACAATTGTTGTACTTTCTTTTCTGTCCTTTCTTTTACCTCTGTTCTGTGGTCATTTTTGATCATCCCAGTTTACCTAAAATTATTGGGGGGGAGGGGGGCAGGGAGTTGGAATGAGAAACCCAACCCTGTTCCCTAAAGTCTGTCCAAGTTTCAGCAGTGCTGGACAAAGAGAAGTGGCTCTGTTGATACTACTGCCGCCTCACCCCACAAGCATGTACAGGATTTGCCAATCCACAGTTTGCATACACTGCCAGGGACTGTCTGCCAGAAGCAATTGACAGGTAAGGAGGTAGATAAGCTTTCAAAGGTTCATTCAGTATACTGCAGAAAATGAAGCACATCCACTCATCATGTCTACTACACCCCTCTGAACCACCCTATCCCCCACCCCCTCAAAATAAAGAGTGGGAAAAAAAGAGTGTGTGTGAGATCCTTGTCTATCTACCAGGAGCACGTGTCCCAAGCGGTTTCCACAAAAGTACAGAGACCTCAGAGACAAAAAGCTTTGATGACCAGTGTTTTCAAATTGCTAATAAAGCAGCCTCCAGAAGCTGCTTGATACAGAGTAGAGATGCCTTACTTGTATTTTCACTGGAGGGAATCTCTGTTGTCCAGAAAGACACAGGTGCAGGTCCAGCATACAAAGGAGCCACCCGCACTGATAGCATATCTGAGTCTGTGGCTCTAGTTTTTACTTCAAGCAGGAAACTGATCTAAAAAGTCCATTAAAAAGGATGATGTAATGAACCCTCTTTAAGTTAGATGAAACTATTAAAATAAGATTTGCATCAGTTCTTTCTGAGTTTTGGTCCAGACCTTTTCAACTAGTCCTTCAGAAGTTCCTTTGTTTTCACCTTCTATACACTCACAGCATTAGATAACAGATCTCTTCACTGAATGCCTAAAATATTTCCTAAAATGCAAGCATCTGACAGTTACATATGGAAAATACTAACAATTTACTCATGAAAGTTAATATTTGTGCTTTTGGGGAACCTTGCTTAGCTATGGCTTGACGGTGAGTTGAAGTCAAATATAATTTTGCCTGTTTCTGCTCTGTCAGTCACAACAAAACAACCTTTGGCCTCTGACTGGCACAGAGAAGATTCTTTGGCTTCCCTTGAGATCTCCATGGACAGGAGTGTTACCTTCTGGCCAGTGGTACCTTCCATAAAATAACAACTACAGATGATAGGACACCTTGGAAACGCACTTCTAACAATTCTTCAGTATTCTCTCGTGCAGCATGACACAGTTCTGGCTTTTCAAAATGTCACTGCTGCCCCAGCACATAACAGCCTCAGGTCCTTTCGTCAAATCTAGCAGGAGTGTCTCATAACTTGTGTTCAACTTTTAGGGAAATCTGATGCTCTATTTCCCTTGAAACTGTTTGGACAGAATTCCTTTAAATCTATTATGGCCCAAGAAGGATTATTTGTGATAACAAAATCCAGCTGTTTACCTTGGTATTGCAACCTTATTTCCACTCTTTACAAGTCTCTCTCTACCTTTTTTAAGGGTTCCTTTGTGTTGATTCTGAGGGCTCAACATAAAGGAGCTCTCACAACACCTTCTACATTCCCAGAATAAAAAATGTTAGTGTGGATAACAAAGGTTGAGAGCAGTATCAGTAATTTTAATTTAAAAATATTACTTTTGTCTTCTTGAAGCTGTCTCTAATCCAAGCAGAATAGGGGCAGCAGATAAAAAACTGAGAAAAAACTGAGAAAAAACATAAAATAAATAAAATCCTGATAAAGCATGGAAATGCAAAATCAGGACATTCCAACCCTCATATTTCTCTTCTATGGTGACACTACCAAAATGATATGAAAGCGATCAAATTTTTAAAGTAACTGTGACCATAGATTAGACTTGATTAAAGTTTAAGACATGTTACATTCATTTTTTTCTACTTCCAGTGTCCTCCAGAGACATGCACAAACTAAAGCATTCAGACTCAGGGGACTTTCCTGAAAGAATTGCCCTTAATCTTTTAGTTGAATAAAATCACTGTGTGGAACATGAATCTAACAATTCATCTTTTACTGATAGGGCTCTTGGTAAATTGTCTGTTCCTAAAGTTATAAGACTGGAGGAGCTATTATGAGAACAGAGCATTTTATTTCAGATGCAACCACGCAAATCTCAAGGAGAGAGGAGGCTGGCAGAAAGAAAAGTCCCCTGATGTATATCTTTTAATTAACATTGCAAAACAATCCTTTCTGTATGCAGGTAAATCATTTATGCACAGTTCACTTGTATTTCTAATCCTTATCACTAAAACCCTTTTTTTCCCCCAAGTCTGATTTATTTTGAAAAAAAAAAATTGAACTAGCAAATTGTATTGTATGATGAGGGAGTTCAGGATGTAAAGTACTGAGGGGACAACAGCCATTTAAATTGCATTAATTCTTCCACAAAGTGAGAGCATAAAGGTGACTCTATCTATCTTACCCAAGTTTTATAATATTCACTTAATGTATCCAAGTTTATTTTAAGGTGGTTTTTTTAGGGTGGTTTTTTTTTGTTGTTTGTTTGCCGCTTTTTTTGTCTTTTGGGGGGTTTGTTTGTTTGGGTTTATTTTATAATGTTGAGCTATGAGCCCAGGATATGTTAACCTTTTAGGGTCTTACTTGACTTGTCAGCAAGCCAAATACAAGAGACAACTCCATTTTCTTTGCATCAGAATCCTTTCCCCAAAGCAAGAAGCACAAGCAGAAGTTCAGACCCAGTTCAGCCAGTGTCTGTGTGGACAACTGATGCACCACCAGCATGAACTCACCCACTGCCTACATCTTCTGCAGACCTCATGGAGCCTCTTCCAGCCCTCAGTCTTGCCTGACAACCATAGAGGAAGGTTGACTTACTAAGGTAAGCTATTGAAAATAAAAACAACAACTTAAAGCAGCTTATAGGGCTACATTTGATAAGTAATCGGAAGAATTGTCTTGAAGCTTTTTTTGAGGGGGGAGCAGACTCAATGCGCAGGCACATGGTGCTTACAGCACAGTCACATATAAACTCAAATTACTGTGCTGCAAGGAATTCTGGCCTTTCAGACACATTTTTTTCTCCCTACTTCACTAGTTTCCTAAAATTTGGATAGAGGTTAGATTTGCACCCCAACAACTGAAAGGAATTTTGACGTCTACAATGTGTCCATCCACCAAAATGGGATTAATTTCACACTTTCTGTTACTGCAGCATCTGTAGTAGTCATCTACTATGACTAGATACACAATATGGAAGATCTTTAAAAATGGTTAGCTGAACTACTAAGGTACTGACTGGAGAGGACAGCAAAGAAACCACTCCCTCTCAAGAATGTGTGGTGGGTTGACCCTGGCTGGATGCCAAGTGCCTACCAAGCCAGTCTATCAACTCACTGCTCAGATGGACAGGGGAGAGAAAAAAAGATGGAAAACAACTCATAGGTTAGGATAATGCAGTTTACTAAAGCAAAATGAAAATTCGTGCATGCACAAGCAAAGGAAATAAACACCAAAGGTTCTATTCTCTACTTCCCATCAGCAAGTGATATCTGGCCACTTCCCAGGAAGCAGGGCTTCAGGATGGGTAGCGGTTGTTCCAGAAGGCAAACACTGTAAATACTGACTGCCCCCCACTTCCTCCACTTTTTCTTGTCTTTTCTATCCGAGCAGACGTCACATGCTATGGAATAGCCCTTTGGTCAGTTTGGGTCAGCTGTCCTAGCTGTGTCCCCTCCCAAGATCTTGCACGCCCCGAGCCTGGTGATGGGGGGCAGAACGCTGGAGAGACAGTGCTGATGCTGTGCCAGTGCTGCTCAGCAGCAGCTGAAACACTGGTGTGTTATCAGCTCCCTTCTAGCTAACAATGCAATGGAGAAAATGAACTACATCTCAGCTAGACCAAATACAATCTCCACAGCTTATTCCATACCATTTGTGTCATACTCAGAACCCACAAAATTTAATGTTCTAACTATTCCACTGTATTTACTTCTCATTACTGAAATCCCCTCTTAACAACCCTTACACCTTTAACTACATCCTTAAACCATCTTTATACCCAGCATACAGATTGATACACTTTAATTAACTATTATCCCCAGTCCTTTCAAAGATAGATATTTTCCCATTCCATGGGCTTCCTCCAACTCTGCAATGTAGAGAAACAGGCCACGATTTGGACTCCATCCCATCAGGACTGGTGCTCAGGGCAGGAGAAGCAGCACACTCGATCATCGGGCACCAACAGTGGCTCAGCCTGGGCTGTCATCATGCTGGCCTTGCTCCTTGCAAAATTCACTCTTCGTCAGTTCATGTCCTTCCTGCTACTTTACTTCCTGCAACATACAACTTACACCACAGATTATTTTCCCCCCAAGGTTAAATCTCCTTGAGGCACACACCAGGTATCCCCATCCTTCTGCACCGCCCACCAAGTATACCCAGGCCCTTGAGAAAAGACAATCCCATGGGTGGGTTTGCCTTTTCCCATGTGCAGAGAAATCCCCAGCCAGAATCTCACCCAGAAATCCCCAGAAATCCCACCCCAGCCACTTCCCCATGTGTAATAAGGGGATCTTGTCTCTTCCCACAGTATGCAGGGATTTTGTTTGGGCAGGACTAGGGCGGTTAGCAGATCCTGTGGTGTTAACCAGCCAAACGGCTTCTGCTAAATTTGTATCCCAATGCTTGCACGACCCATTGCCTAATGCTCTTAACGTAGTCCTCAGCAGCCTGTTATACCCTCTCAGTCTTTCCAGAGGCTTGTGAGGGATAGGGGATGTCATACATCCACTCAATGCCATGTTTCTTTGTTCAAGAGTTTATGAAGTTATTCTGAAAATAACTCCCACTGTTTAATTCAATTCTTTCTGGGGTGCCATGTTGCCTCAAAATGTGCCCTTCCTTGACCAAGATTGTCTTTTGAGCAGTGGCATGGTTTACAGGTTATGTCTCACATAAGACAACCAGTAGTTGCCTCCACCATGGTCGATATGTAGCAGTTGCCTTGGCATGTTTGTGGCAGTGGTCCAATACAATCAACTTGCCAGGCCTCACCATAAGGAAAACTCAGCCACCGCCCTCTCCTCCAGGGAGGTTTTACTCATGTGGCTCACTTGATTGCAGCACATGAATGACATGTTGCTGTTGCTCAGGGCCCCATTCAAAGCAGTTCTTTTGGGTCACTCAATAGAGGGGGCTCACAAGCTGACTGTAACCTGGAACATGCATTCTTCAAAACCCCACAAGGCCTAGGAAAGCTTGTATTTCCTGCTTGTTAGCTGGTGGAGACATAGCTGTTATCTTGTTCACCGCATCCATGGGCACACAATGGCATCCATCCTGCCATTTTATTCCCAAGGAACAAATATCCTGTGCAGGTCCCTTGACCTTGCTTTTCTTTACGGCAAACCCAGCTTTCAGAAGGACCTGTATTACTGTTTTTCCCTTCTCAAACTGTTCTGCCGTGTTGTCCCATCAATGTATTGTAGATGCTCAGGGGCATTGTCCATTTCCAGTACAGTTTGGATTAGCCCTTGACAGATGGTAGGGCTGTGTTTCCACCTCTGGGGCAGTTGATTCCAGGTTTAACCCCCTCATGTGAAAAGCACACTGTGGTCTGCACTCTGCTGCCGAAGGAATTGAGAAAAATGCATTGGCAGTGTCACCTGTAGAACACCACTGGGCTGCCTTAGGCTCACACTGGAGCTCTAACGTGTCTGATGTGGCAACCTGATGTGGTTCAGGGTTCAGTTCACTCAACTTTGTTCAGGCCATGACAGCCTTCACCCTCCATCAGACTTTCTCACTGACCACATGGGGCTATTTAAAGGTGATTGAGGCGTGCTGATGACTCCTTGGCTCTCTAGCTGATGAATCAGCTCATGGTTGGGAGGCAGGGAGTCTCAGTTTGTGTGGTATTGCCGCCGGTGCCCTGTTCTGGTAGCAATGGGCACCGGCTGTTCTTCAGCTTGCAGCAATCCCATGATGAAGGGATCTTCTGAGAGGTCAGGAGGAGAAATAACTGCTGGGTCTTCTCTGTATTCACCATGGCTACACCAAAAACCCATTGGTACCCCTTTGGGTCCTTGAAATACTTCTCTTGAGGTACTCAGTTCCAAGGATACAAAGGGCCTCTGGACCAGTCATAATAGGGTGCTTTTGCCACTCTTTGCCCCTGTTAAGCTCTCTTCAGCCTCCAATACACATAATTTTTGGCATCCCCTTGTCACTCCAGAGATCGAAATGAGTTCTGTGTCCCTGTACCCCAATGGCATCAGCATACATTTTGCACCAGTATCTACCAAAGCCTTATATATTTCTGTGGGTCTGATGTGCCAGGCCATAAAATCCAATATACAAAGTCATCCCTTTCCTCCTCCTGGCCGAAGGCAGGGACCCTCTATTCCTGCTCCTGGACAGAGTATTCACTGTCTGACCCTTGCAGTGCCAGACCAGGAGTCCCCCTACCAGGATCAAGAGAGGTAATTTCAATTCTTCTGTGTCTTGGAGATCTCTGATTGCCTTCCTGTGTCTACAGAAACTACACTGACAGCCTTCTTGGGTGGTGCCTTCTTAACAGCACTCTTCTCTTTCAGTTCACGTACACGGGCTTCCAGCTTAAAGGTGGGTTCACCATCCCACTTCCTCATATCTTCCCCTTGGTCACAGAGAAAGAACCAGAGTGCACCACGTGTCATCTGTCTGGGACTTTCTTTCCCTCTGATCAAGGCAGGAGAAGACTGATTTCTTGGGCTGCCCTTCACAGCTGAGGTGTTGGCCTGTAGGGATGAGAAGGTACAGAGGGTTTCTTCTAAGTTTTTGATCCAGAGAGATGCTCTCTCTACAGTTGGTGTATCCATTTCTGGGTAATACATTGCTGCCAGGCTGTTAGAATAAGAAGCAGGGGCACTTTGAATCACCTTTCTCCACATGGCCATTGTGCAGGGGACATCCTCTGGATCTTTAGAGACATTATCACTTTTTAAATTACTATAGATTACTTCCACAACTGCTAATTCTCTCAGGTACTGGATACCTTCATCTGCAGTTGTCCATTTTCCTGGGGAGATCATGAGATCTTCCTTAAATGGATATCTTGCCCTCACACTTGAGAGGAGCCGTCTCCAAAGGCTGTAAATTGCTGTCTCTTTTCCAATTCCTCTTTCAATTCCCCAATCCCTAGCAAGGGATCCCAGCTGTTGGGCTTCTCTACCTTCCAGTAGCTGACTGTCAGCCCCATAATCCCAGCATCGAAGCAGCCAGGCAGAAATCCGCTCACCTGGCTGGCGGCTGTAATCTTCCCACAAGTCGCGAAGTTCTGATGAGGTCAGGGACTGGTTGGCTTCTGTTTCCAGTTTGAACTCTCTCACTCCTTTCTCCGATTTATTTGTTGAAGGACTGGCTTCTTGATCAGACCCTTCCTTTCCTGTTGATTCTTCTTTTTTGTCTTCTTCTTCCTCTCCTTCTTCTTCTTCGTGTTCTTCTTCTTCTGCTTCTTCTTCCTCCCTTTCTAACTGACAATATGGACCTGTAGTTGTCCCCCTTTTCTTTTCCACTATGGGGACAGTTACAGTAGTTGTGGTTTGAGTCCCTGTCTCAACCATGGTGTCCTCAAATGCAGTTTGGGTCTCTGCCTCCAATACAGCCCTCTGAGAGTACTGAACTGCGGCTCGATAGGCACAGGCCAGGCCCCAGCACAGGGCAAAAAGCTGCCGGTTTTCATTGGGTTGGGCAAGGCACCCTTCTATCAGGTGATGCGTCAGTTTGCCAGGGTTGAATACCTGTTCAGGTGTAAAGTCCCAGGCTATGGGAGGTGATAACCGCCCTAGGAACCTGCCCAAATCCTTCCACACCCCCTGCCACCCAGGCACTGGCCTCTTCAGGGCACATTTCAACATCACCTCACTCAAAATTTGTTTTCTGTTATACCAGGATGACACCAGATTCCACAAACCCCAGAATATGCTAACAGTACTAATTAGTATTAAACAGATCATGTAAGGATGAACAAGGACTGCAGGAGCCTGCATAATAAGAGTATCCACATCAGTTCTGGGTAGGGAGAGGGAGATGTATTCCCTCATTGTCTCCACAAGATAGGTCCCCCAGCACAGCAAGGCCATCAATGCCAGGGAAAAGCACAGAGCCATTGTTTGTGTTAACATGTTCCCAAACTCAGCAAAATAAAGCGATAAGCAGTGCAGCTGACAAACTCCGTGCCCTGCACAGGAGCTTGCTACTCACTGACTGCTGTTACTGTAGCATGCAGTACATACATATAATGCCGTTGTCTCACCCCACATTAGGCACCAAGAAGGATTGTGGTGGGTTTACCCTGGCTGGATGCCAAGTGCCCACCAAGCCACTCTATCACCCCCCTTCTCAGCTGGACAGGGGAGACAAAATAAGATGGAAAGCAACTTGTTTGTTGAGATAAGGCAGTTTAGCAAAGCAAAAGCAAAAGGCTGTGCATGCACAAGCAAAGAGAAGAACACCAAAGACTTTATTCTGTACTTCCCATCAGCAAGTGATGTCTGGCCACTTCCCGGGACAGGGCTTCAGCACGGGTAGCGTTTGCTCTGGAAGGCAAGTGCTGTAAATAACGAATGTCCCCTCCTTCCTCCTTTTTGTTTCTTTTATATCCGAGCAGACGTCACATGCTATGGAATAGCCCTTTGGTCAGTTTGGGTCAGCTGTCCTAGCTGTGTCCCCTCCCAAGATCTTGCACACCCTGAGCCTGGTGATGGGGGGCAGAGAACGCTGGAGAGACAGTGCTGATGCTGTGCCAGTGCTGCTCAGCAGTAGCCAAAACACTGGTGTGTTATCAGTTCCCTCCTAGCTAACAATGCAAAGCACTGCACTGTGAGGGCTGAACTCCATCTCGAGCCAGATCCAATACGGGATGTTAAGCCACAATGTTTACTAACACTTCTCAAGTAAGAGCTGGAAATTTAAATTAGGGTACCTGTTTTTAAAAGTTTGATATCAACCACCTTTCTTCTTCTTCCACCCTTGGCAAAGATGTTTATAAAATGAACTGAAGGATTAGTTCAACCTGGGAATCAGGCTCTACATAGCGAAAACAAGAAGCCTGCAACTGAGGCACATCACCAGCCCCCCCCACAGCTGCCCCAGCCACTAACACAGCTCTCCTGCTGTGAGACAGGACAGGGATACCTCAGCTTCTTTTGACTACCAACAACAAATGCTTACTGGGAAAACTGATCTTGGAAACGTAATCCTAAACTCAGGAGAAAACCTTAATACTGTTTACAGCATTTCCTATACATCCTGCATTTCCTCCAGTGCCCTTCCTTGCTGCATCATGCCTCCTGCTTGCTATATTTGGGAAATACACCTGGAAAGGTGGGAAACTGCACAGAGCATTATTAGCTTGATCATTTTTTGACATTATACTACTCACACTACTCTTTTGATACTCACACTACTTTTGATGCTGAAAAATTATTAGCTGTTTTGAACTATTCCCGCAAAAGGGTGTTTTGGGGTTTTTTATGGACACAGCAAACAGGTCATGAGAATGATAATAAATTTACCTAAAGCAACAGAATGCACTCCAAAGATATTAAAACTTCTTTTGAAGCATTTCTATTACAGAAAATTTTTTTATTATATTCTGTGAAACAATTTACAATACTTTTCTCTTTCTCTTTCATTGTTACGACAATTTAAAAGAGTAACTAAAAATACCCTACCAAAAAATGAAACCAGTGGAGCAGTCCAATTCAATTGTATTTATTCTGCACTCTCCAAGAAATTAAGACACAGCTTATCAGCAACTGTGCATAATTAGTAAGAAACCTATTTAAACCTAATGATACGCATGGCCAAGGTTGCTCCTGCTCAATGGAGACAGTAGTTCTGCTTAATTGGGATGCTTTCAGATGGTATAATTGTTGAAACTGATGCTCTGCTCTGCTGGTTCAGGCTTCTGGTAGGTCTCTCCCCATCCTGCTGGGAACATTTTGCAATTGGAGCTCCATAGCACCCACAGGGCTCCCTTGCTGATGCCTTTTACCTCCCAGCTTGTGCCTTCAGCACCAGCTCTGCACTGCCAGCTGCCCCCTGCAGAACAAATCTGCTGCTGAGGACTCAGAGGTGAGATCTGCTGTCAGCTCCCTTGATCTGAGTGTTGAAATGGTACCTTCCAGTAGCTGGGAGGACTTTCAGCTCAGGGGTTCAGCAACACAACATGGACATGCCTGCGACACCTACTGCACAGAACAGCAGTGATTAGAGCTGCCTGAATGACTTCATTGAGAAGAAGCTTGCGATTCCTGCTCCTGTGAGCTTCTCCTCAGCAAACACCCAATGACTTTTATACATTGCATTAATGCTACCACACCTGATAGCCACTTACCAGCCCGTAGGAAATGGATCAGAAGCCGTAACTGAGCTCCTAGAAGATCCTCCCTCTCACTCAAGCCTCTTGTTAGCAGCCTCAGTGGGAAAGGGTCACCAAGAGAGTAAAATGTTTTCTCAAACCTGCAGATGATCTCTCCAAATCACAGCACCATCACTCTGCTGGGCAATAAAAGGAAGCTTGCAAAGTAGCTGATCTGTCACGCAGAAATAATGAAAATTGGCTCCAAGGATGGCAGTTTCTTGTGGAGGTTAAATTCACTGCAAATAACTAAAAACGGAGGATCTGTCAAGACATTTTGTAAAGGCGGCGTTTCAGACAAGATACCAAAGCCAGGACAAAGTCTGCACAGTCCACAGCACTTGGCAGTGTGTCAGTATAACACGAGATGGCTCCACTTCCAGCCAACAAAGAGCTTAGTGCTACAGTAGAGTCCTCTCATCCAATTAAAGTAACTAATCGTGCCCATCGACTGAAACCAGACCTGTCAAATGGTTCCATGCCAGTCCAGTCAGCCCTCACAATTGAGGAGCAGAACAGTGTTGCTGTAACAGGGTGAGTTGTGAAGGTAACACAAGTCTGGGAAAAAATGTGGAAAGGGACATAACTCCAAGATGCTTTGCAGGCCAGCTGCTGTCTTCAGCAAAAGGCTGAAATATGGGAGGCTACAGCCACCCTTCAGTAGCTGAAAAAATATTCATTTAGGGGCAGTATAAATATGGATCTACCGATCCATCTTCAGCTGAACTTTATTACCATCCTCCTTTGCACCTTTCTTGTTTCCTTCTGGCTTTTCATACTCAAAATGCCCTGAAGAACCAATGCAGACATTTTGTGAAAAAGGCTTGGTTTGAAACCCTATCTGCACTAGTTCCTACACAAACTTTCACTGGAGTTTTGCTAGTACAGTCCTGCTGATCAGTGTCGATGTTCTCAGTGTAGGCTGGTGGGAGGACGACAGAACAGCTGAGGCAGAAAAGACCAGAAACGTCGGCATCAGCCACAACAACAGCAAGGGGAGGGAGGGAGGAGCAGGAAAGATCAGTAAGTGTGTAGTGAGAATGGCTTTCCCAGAAGAGGAAAATAGAAGGGTAAGAGAGCAGAAAAATTACACACCGACCCTGAACCACCTCAGGAGCAGGAAACTGATTTGGAGCGATCACTTGCCCAGAGCAGAGACAGCTCAGTGTAACCAGTCTGCAGCAACTGGAAACACGAATGCAGATGCTTGGGTACTTAGTGCACCGATTTAGAAGAAAAACAGGATTTCTACTTGTCACTGTGAGCCTATCTGTCTGGCAGGGCATATCCATGCAAGGTGATGCAGTGCATTTTGGGGCTTTTCAGTACATCATTAGAAAACATTGAGCCCCTCCAGCTGTCTTGTTTTCAACTGGATCCAAACCCCTACTTCCAGCTGAAAGATCTGGTGGAATACACTGGGGGGAAAAGCGGATTCATTTCAAGGTTTCACTGTTCAAGTAACAATTATAAACAGAAGGCTGTGTTCCTAAAAAAAACCTGACCCCAGCCTCCCACGTGCTTACACAAGACTTTTGCCTGACCCATCGGATTTCACAACCTCCACTTCCATGGCCTTCCTACTGCTGGTCTCATTCCCTTCTCACCTGGAGTGAAGACCTGCAGGCAGCCAAGGAGATGAAATCTGCTCAGCCACAATGTCGAGCCCTCCAAGCCACAGAGATGAAGGAAAAGGCCTGGCCAGGCTTCACTATCCATCTAAGTGGCAGAGGACCTGGATGCCTGGCACTGCACCTTGCTCATAGCAAGGATGTTTTTGCATGAGGTGGCCATGAAGAATAAAAATGCCTGGTGCGGAACAGCTGCAACAATACTTTGAAAATGCTGAAATGCAAAAGATCCTTCAGCTGATAACAAAAATGGACTAATTTATATCCATAGTGAAAAAGCATAAAAACAACTGAACAAGACCAGCTCTATCTATACTACTGATTTTCAGACAAATGTTTGGGTCTGAGACCGACTGCAAGCACAAAATGAGAAGATCTGGATGGAAAGCTAAATACTATTTTGGTTCTCCTACAACCTTGCTCTGTGAAGATTCATTATCAGAACTGTAATTTGGTTACCACTACAACAGTTTCAGGCTTTCTAGCAGCAGCCTGCTGGAGCTGCTAAGGCTACAGACAATTTTTTTTTTTTAAGCTATATGAATGATCATTAAACATGATTGCTAAAGAAGCAAACTGTCAAAGTAGTTTCATTTATTTCTTAATATCACATCTGTACAATTTTCATACATACAGCAGGAAATGCACATTGGTTACACAATGGCATTTGGCTGCATTTCCAAATATAATACAGTAAGTGCAACTCCACTTAAAATGTACATTTATACAACTTAAACAAATTAAGGATTGCTACACCACTATCTGTGACAGTATAAAGCTTCATTTATGTTATGTCTCATTACTAAACCACTTCCCGGTTAAATATAAAACATATTCAATCATTTTAAAATGGCCTTTGTGGTACCTGGCCAGCATATAAAATATTTGTTGTGTAAAATTTAACCATTAACTTTTTGCTTTAAAAAATAATCCCCTAAGCCTATTTAAACATTGCTATTGAACTGTTATACTGACACTTTGTAGCAGGAACCAAATTTCACCCTCCTTTTGTTTGCTCTTCCACTGCTTATCACCAAAAGAAGTAACATTTGTAATGTACTGTAGTTTTATTCAAATACAACCAGGTGGTTAAACTATTTAACAATTTTGCTCAAAAGGTAAATAACATTTTTTATTAAAGAAAACAAAATTACATATCAGAGATATTTGTCATCAAAATTTTAATGGGCAGAGTGCTACAAGCACTAAAAAAAAAAAAAAAAAAGAAATACAGAAAAATTATTAATTTAGCTTTTAAGAAACACCCAAATATCCTTATAACTTTACTTTTGGAATACATTGGTCCACAGACCACATTCTTGTTACAGCTTACCAAATGAAAAACAAAATTGCTTATTGCCGTCCCTGTAACAGGAATGCTTTAGTTTTAAACCTCCTTTAAAAATATACATTTGACAATCCTTTCACCTCAACAAAGGTGACACTGACAATAAATACACTGGTTTGGTGGTTTTCTTCTTCACTATGAAAAGTCTACGAACTACCTGTTGTATGCCCTTTCTTTTTTAGACTTCTCCAATGCCTTGTCCATAGTTTTCTCGTTTTCTCCTCTACATTTGGGGCAGTACCATTTGCCCTTTGGTTTATGATTGAGTCCCACGCACGAAAAGTGAAACCACTCAATGGGGCACTCATCATTATCGCATCCTATCATTTCTCCATAGGAGACTTGGTTGCACAAGCAGTATGTCGGCTCGTTAGGGTCAATAGGAAGGTCAGGGGGAGAAGCTTCCCGCTCCGCTTTAGCCTTGGATCGTTTCTTCTTCTTGGATGTTTTCGCTTTCTTCTCCTTTGGTGTTCCTGAGGTGATGTCATCATGATCGTGATTGTTTGAGGCATTTTCTCGATTCTCATTATTCCTTTGCCTCCTCGATCTCTTGTTGTTGGGCTTCTCAGCCTGTGCGATTGTCTCATTCTTTGATTTATCTTGGCTGGCCTTCCCGCTGTTTCCAGTGGTGTCAGTAGTCTCTTGACAAGTCTCAAACAGTTCCACATGGCTGTCCACTTGCCTCGTTCTGTTCTCAACAAGCTCCACCATCTGACTGACGATCTGGATCTTCTCATCCCCCAGTTCCTGACTCCGAATCAAGGCTCTCTGTATGCAGTGCAACATTCTTCTCTTCTGCACAGCATCTGTCTCTCGTTTAAATTTTTCATAGTAGTCGTCCAGGTCCTTCAGAATCTCTGAAAAGAAGAAATAAAAGCTATAAATATTTTTGACAGGGAGAATAGCTAACAAAACCTTCCCATATTTTTCCTTCCATACAGCAACATCTTTTCATAAAGTTCAAAGCTGATCAAAGACAGATTCCCTGAAGCTGATATCTGACAAGTGGCTCATAACTCCAGTGGATTACTTTTGTTCTAGTTGGTCCCACGGGAATAGAATGCAAATGCTGATTTAGCAAAAAAAGGGATATTTTTATATGTTGCTAATTCTTCCCTTTAAAATTTTCAGTCATTAAAAAGAACTAACTAAACAAATACACATACCATTGAGAGTTCCAAAACTGACTGCAAAATTAGAGAGGAAATTACTGGATATTTTCTGTATAACAACATTAACATTTTTAGTGAATGACAAAGTGGGAGAAAAAAGAGTGGGAGAGAAAGAAAGCACAGATCAGTGGAGAAGCCAGATTCTGTGTCACTTGACAGCTGATGCAGAAGCACCAAATACATGGTTTGGACCCTAAGCTATGGCACTTATCATCCAATACTGCTGAGCTACTTCTGCTAAAAATGTGAGGCCATGTAAATCTCTGGATTACGGAATTATGATTACAATATCCAGGATATTTCGATTATTTCCTTCCTATACCTTCTGTAACATACATGTTGCTTATCTTTTAAAACACAGAAATATTACCTTCATTAAATATTTACTACAGTGAAGGAGATAAAAAAAGCTAGGAGATAACACTAAAGATGATCGGCAACAACTGGAGCAGTTAGAGCCTCCGATTTAAAATGCTGGCACTGAAAATAGGTTAGATTTTGAATTGCACCTCAAGGATTGTTCCAACAGTCTATAAGAAAACACAATGCACAAAAAGTGTTTAAAGTTTCAAGAATGGTTCAGGAAATCTATTTTTAGGCAGATGTTTTTGAATTTTATTATGATACTCAAATCAACTACAGCACACAGGACACTTGGCATTTCCATATTAAGTCCTCAAAAACATGCAGAATGTTTTTCCTGCATCTCATTCCTTCTCTGAATTTTCCCTTCCTCACAGGTCAGAACATTCTGCCTTAGAGAAGCAAAATATACCAAGATATAAAATTCGACCTTAATTCATCTAACAGAAACCAGGATTTCTCATGCATGCAAACAGCATTATAGAAACTTTTAAAAACTTTTTATTTATTTTTAATAGGAGAATGTGACACATATGCAACCAACAGTTACCCTGTGATTTAGGTTTTGCCTTGCCTGGGCAGACTTTCTGAGCACATGTGATCCTAATTTCCACTGAAGACATGGAAATATTACACAAGCTTTACTTTGGATTTTAGAGCTGCAGCCTGTGCTTCACACATTGTTCAAGCACGACCTGTCAGCTGGTATTGCAATATAGTCTATCTGACCAAACCAGCATTTTGATATGTTATTAACCATCTTAAGCACTTGTTTTTTCCCGCTTTAACAACAACAACAAAAAAATCTAAAAATAACATCAAAAACTTTAAAAAAAAGTCAAACCCAAGATGCCACTGAAACAGTGGCTGAATAGAGCAGATTAAGCATTAGTTATTTTCAGTGCCTGGAATGCACAAGTTTAATGCTTGAAGCTCTGGCGCTTGACTGATGCCATCAGCTTAACCCATCTGGATTTGGTAGGTGGGCATCTTTCACGGAGAACAATCTCTCTCGATAGCGCAACGTAATTTATGCCGGGAGTTGGGCATTAGGAAAACTTCATCTCTGGTACCGCACAGACACTACAGCGCCGCTCCCCCTCCCGGCGCGGCGCTGTCCTGCAGGAGGGGCGGCGGGATGCGGCGATCCGGGATCCTGCGGGGCGGCCGCGGCACGGACATGTTTGGTGCGGAGCCGGGGCGAGCGCGGCCAAAGGGATGCTCAGCAGGCGCTGGCCGAGCCGCGCAGCGCTAAAAGCCACATCCGTGCTGCTGCGTGGTGCGGCTCGGGGGGCGGGGGCTGCCCCTCACGGCAGGCCGAGTTCACGGGAATTCCAGGGAACCGCGTTCCCGTGCCCTGCCGTAGCAGCGGGAGCAGAACGCCGCGTTCTATGCGAGCTGCGAACGCACCCCCCCCGGCACCACAACCGCCATTGAAACGGGGAGGGTGTAAAGGGCTGCCAGAGCTTTATTCCCAGCGCAGCACCGTAGCCTCTCGGGGGCCGAGACACGGCGGGACGATGGCGGTCGGGACACGGGTGAGGGTCCGGCCCCCTGCCCGCCCCTCTGCGCCGCCGCCCGGCGCCCCGGGGCCGCCCCGGAGGTGACGGGGCCGCCATTGTTCTCCGGCAGGAAACCGGCGGCGGTCCCGCGGCCGCGGCGGAACCGGGGGGGCCGAGGGGAGGGGGCGGGGCCGCCCCGCCCCCTTCACCGCCCGCCCCCGCCCGGAGCCCAAAGGAACCAACGGGAGCAACAACAGTGACTGACACGGAGACGCGGCCAATCGCGGCGAGCGGAGCGCGCTCGCGCCCGCCCCCCCAGCCACTGAGGAACGAGAGGAGGCGCGAAGAGCGACCCCCCCACACCCTCCCCCCGGGGACACGTCAGTCACAGCCCGGGCGGCCACGGTTGGCCCGCCCCCCCGGTGCGGCCCCAGCCAATCAGAGCGCGCGAGCCGGGGCCGGCCGAGATATTCAAATCAACCCCACCGAAAAGTTGCTTCTCGAAACGTCACGACCGGGCGGGACCTAAAGCGGGGCGGGGCGGCCCGGGAGCCAATAGGCGGGGGAACAGGGCGCGCGGCCGGCCCGCGGGGAGGGCCCCGTCCTATCAGCGCCGCCGGGGGGAGGGATGAAACGCGATATGCTAACGAGGGGCGTCTATAAAAGTCGCAAGGCAGCCGCTTCCCCAGCACAGCGCGGAGGTGCCCGCTGGACGTGGCGGCTGCGGGTGTAATGCCCGCCCTGCCCTTTCTTATCCTGTCCTCGCCTCCCGCGCGGCCAGCCCCCCGTGGGCTCCCGAGGAAGTTTCCCTCGGACCTTTCCGCCGCGAGCTGCCGGGCTCCCCTGGCGGGCTGCCAGAGGAGCTGCTGGGGGACCGGCAGGCAGGGCTCGCTACCCACCGCCCCTAAGGCCACATGCACAGGGACGCGGGGAGGGAAAAGGGGTCCCCTCGACCGGCACCCCGGCTGTCAGCGTTGCCGGCGACACCGAATAAAGCCCCTGCTCCCCTCCCCCCTTCCCGAGTGGACGCCAGCGAGCAAGTGACAAAGCTGCCCCGAGTCCCGCAGACCGGCCTCCCCTTCCTTTCCTCCGCCCGTGGGGACGGGGACGGCGTGCCCCGAGCACGGGCAGGGGAGGGGGCGCTTCAGCCGAGCCGTAAGCGCGACCGTACCCCCCCCACATTCACACCGCACACGCCGGTCCTGCCCCCTCGGCCCCCCCGGCCCCCGGAGCGGGGCTGTTTCACCGGGTGAAACGAAACCCACCGAGGAGGGAGCGAAGAAAGCACACCCTGCCCCCCCCTCTCGCCGAACCCTCCTCTCCTCTTCTCCCTCCCTGCTTCCCTCCCTCCCTCACTAGCTGCCTCTCTCCCCTACTACAGCCATAATGAATACTGTACATTCCTAAATGTTGTGCTGTAATCTCTCCCTCTCTGTCCACCCAGCACTTTCTTCCGTACCCCAAAATCCTTGCACCTCAGCCCCACGGCCAAGGACGGCCCCCCTTTGTGCACCGCACACCCCACTTCCCTGCCCCCGCCTTCTTGGCCAGCAATTTACACAGAAAAGCAGAGTCCTTGCTTAATAAGAGAAGCCGGAGACCTTTTGTTCCGCCCCATGACAAGAGCTAACGCTGCAGATCAGCCCCTCTCTCTCCTCGGATCTTTCCTCCCGGCTTTCTCCCTCCTTTCACCTCCCAAAAATAAAACTACCATTCCTGTGGGGTGCAGAGGGGCAAAAAGAGCCGAGGCTCAGCTCTGAAGAAAAGAAAGGCAAAGACACCCTCCCCCCCCGAGCCCCATACCACACACACGAACACACACACACACATATAGAAAGCACTTACCTTGATATTTGGCGTCAATTTCCCTCATCAAGGAGACATTTCTCTGCAGATCGAAGGGCATAGACTCGATGGAGTCCAGATAATCCTCCACATAGTTCACTAGGTGAAGCTGGTCTCCGTTTGCAGGACTCAACATTTTCATCCGGCAAAGAAAAAAAAAAATCCTTCCCCACACCTCTCTCTGTGTGAGAGCAAGTGCTGCTCCCTTCAAAGACGGTAACCCCGATGAAGGGCTCACTCCCTGCCCACCTCTCTCTGTAGCTCCCCCCAAAAAAACCGAGGGAAGCTACATCTGACTCCTCTTCTGTGAAACAGAGGGGGAGAGATACACACACACCCTCCGCTAGTCCCCTACAGCCAGCAGCAGCTGATTGAATGGCTGTCGTTGTGGGTAATTCACGAAGGAGGTGGTAGGAACAATCAGAGGGATTTGTGTGTGTGTGTGTGGGGAGGGGAGGGGGGGAGGAGGAGGAGGAGAAAGGAGGGGGGCTTAAACCAGCTCCTCCGAAACAATCTGGAAACAAAATGTGCTCTGCAAAGTGTCTGTCAGAGGCAGCGGCAGCCCCTCTGCCTGCGCCAGCGCCGCTCTGCTCCGCTTCTCCTCCGCTCCCCCCTTCCCCGCTCTCTCCTCACCGCCGCCGCCGCCGCTCCCCGCCGATATCAACGCAGCCTCCTCGCTCCCATACGCCGCGCTAGATCCAACGTGGAAAACCCAAATACCAGTTTCAAACACTTGGGAAACATTCGGCCCCGCCAGGCAGGGCGCATGCGCTGCCCTCCCAGCGCTGTGTACACACACACTCACACACACACACTCACCGCACACACCCGCTCCCTTCCCCCGCCCGGAACCTCCGCATATCCATCGGCCCGCCTCCCCTTACTCACGTTTGGGGAGGGAAGGAGGGAGGGAGAGAGGGAAGGCGGCGGGGATGCGGTCCGAGCCAGGGGGCGGGAGGCTCAGGGCCGGCGTGGGCGTGGGGAGGAGGAAGCCCCGGGGAAGGCGGAGGCTCTGGTGAAGTTGTCCGGAGGCTGCGAGGAGAGTGGCCCGTGGGGAGGCTGGGGCGGGTAGCGGGGGCAGGTGGATGCTTTTGCGGTAGGGCACCGGGACTTTGGAGGAGTCTCTCCTGCTTTCTGCCAGCTCGCCCCGGGAAGGAGCGGCTCTAAGGGCTTTCCTAGGAGAGAGGGACACTGAGACCGGTGCTACGCCCCCCCGCGCTGCGGGTAGGGCTGTGCCCGGCGCGGTGCCGGACGCGGAGGGGAGACGGGGAGCGCTCCCTCCCTGCTCAGCGGGCACCCGCAGCCATCGCCCTGACAGCCGCCACAGCCAATCGCCGCGCCTCTCCTGTCCCGCCCCGCGGCCCCCTCGGCCAATCGCGGGCGGGCGGGCGGGCGCGCGCAGCTGTGACTGCGCTGCCCGGGATACCGCGGCCGCGGCCGAGGGGGCGGTGACGCTCGCGGGGATGGGCGGGGCCGCGCACGCGCGCTTCCGCGGTGGCGGGGAGAAAATGGAGCCGTTACGGAGGCGGCGGGACCGCATTTCCCAGCGGCCCTCGAGCGGCTGCGCGTGCGCGCGGGAGGGCGGGCTGGAGGCCCGGAGAGCGGGAGAGCTCGTCCCGCCGCGCCTCGTCCCGCGCAGCAGCGGGCGGAGAGGGGCGGGACACGGCGGGGCTGCGCTGCCGAGGAGCCCGGCGGAGGAGCGCCCCCGCCCCGCGTGGCTGCCCGGCGGAGAGGCCCGCGAGCGCCGCCGAGGAGAGGGGGAAGGAGGAGGGGAGGAAGGGGCACCGCGTACAGCCCCGTGCCGCCCGCGTTTTTCGCGCCAGGGCGAGCCGGTCGTGCGGAGGGACCCCGCTGTCGGTCAGCAGTGCCCTTGTGTCCTGCGGTCGCTGCCATGTCCCGGAGCCCGCAGGCACCCAGTTCCGCCTGGACTGGGGAAGGCGGGGCTGGAAAGCCCTACGCAGGCTCTGGCGGAGCAAAACGACGCGCGTTTTCTGGCTCTTGTTTTTTAGCAGACGTCACCGGCAATCCCCTAATTTAGGGGAGACTGACTCATCGCTTCTGCGCTCCCAGACTTGCTGGTGCAGTCGCTGTTCGGTGAGGCACCGACGTTCCTTTGCTTGCTGCAGGGAGTGAAGGGAGCGACGGCCGTGTGTGGGGACCCCTCCCCTGAGCCCCACTGAAGTGTTTTTGCGGCCGTCATCAAATCGGTGCCTGAAAGCGCAAAGTTGAGTTTTCAGGGAAGCACAGGCAGCCCTTTACCTCCCACCCTCCCTTGGGAGCCTCTATCGAAATAATTCTGAGGAGTGGAGACGGTACCACAGACTAAGCCTGTTTTGAACCGCCCCCGACCCACTTCTTCGGGCAGGTGTCAGAGGGCAGTTGCTTATTTTCTGAAGATATTTGTAAGTTCTCCCGGTTTTTCTTCCTGTCCCTTTCCGTTGGCATGAGTTGCTGTAAAAAAATGAGTTGCTGATGTAAACCTCACATACACAAGACCTTCGGTTTTTAACTTACAGTGAGCACTATGGCATTTAGGCAGCACTCCAAGCCAGTGCTCCTGGACCCGTGTGCGGTGGCATAGAAAGGGAATTGTCTGATGGCAGAACTGGCCTGGGAGCACCTGTTCCACGTTGTTGGCATCACCTTGGTAATTTCACCCGTGCCTTGAAGAAGCCGAGCCACTGTCAGCAATTAAAGGTAGTTAACAGTCCCCTGGGGAGTGTGAGAACCCAAACCAATAATTTTATTCAGTAGAGGCAAGACATCTGAAAAGAATTCAGATGACTCTTAAAAGGACTAATTCTTGCAAAAAAAGGTAATCATCATTCTGGACACACAGTAGTAATTACACATACAAATAAGAAATCAGTTTGTTAAAGTACCTGCTAATTTAGTAAACAAGAACTTCTGTCCCTACTCCTTATAGACAAAAAGGGGAACGTTGATGTGTAGCTGCAGCCTGCTAAGCTTCAGTCATCATCTCAAAGGTGTTGATAAACTGGACACACTGAGGATACAGAGCGTGGTATCATCTGCCTATTAAAAGTGCCATCTCCTAGATCATTCTCTGTTAGCAAGAGTGACAGAGAGAAAACAACCATCAAACTTTGCACAAGTCCTCAAGAGAGGATGGGACTGAGGATTCACCTGTAAATGCATTTGGTATCTGTTGTGAAGGTCCCTTTTTGAAGATGCTCGGTGCTTTGTATAATTGATATAGGAAGGTTGATGCCCATTGCCCATCTCTGCTTTTCCTCCTCTTCCTCTGCTTTCTTTTTATTTTGGCCTCCTGCCTCTGAACTACAGTAGGTGAGAGGTGGGAGATTTTGACTGGAGTTCCATAACTTTTTTTTTTTTTTCCTGTCAGGAGCTCATTTCTTATCCTGGTGAAGAACTTACAAGTAGAAGTGATTGCCATGTGTCAAAGAAGGAAGTGACTCATGGGCTTCATTTTCTTCCTATTTCCTATACTTCACCAGAGGATAAAAGTATCTAATTCTTCTCCTCTTGCTCCCAAGTTCCTTTGCTCTGTTTATAAAAAATCCTATTTAGGAACCTGAATCTTTGGGGTTTTTAGAAGTTTCTTGAAGCTGTTACCTTACTAGATATCTAAACTCACAGAAATTGCAATCAAGGGAACCTATAACCAGATCAACAACACATGCAACTGCTGTGTGATGTACATATTATGTGTGTGTATACATAAAATATTATATACTTCATATAACATAATTATTTTAGTAATTATAGTTGTTGCAGTTGTTATTCCAGCTCATCAGAGTAAAGTTCAGAATACTTCATATGAGGATCCCAAACCTCTGAACATGTTCCACAGTATGCAGATACTGTATGTAACCAGATAGCTGGTACAAGGAATTCTGTCTGCCTCCTTTCTCCTTCTCTGCCATAGCTGACTGTTGCTATATGAAATACTATGTAATCATTATGGCTGTGTCTCTGTTTAGTAGAAAAGATAGCTTTTTCTGATCGTTTGTCATTATACTTTATAGGTATAGATGAATCAGATGAGTTGTTCCTGCTAATGAATTGCTGTTTCCACACCATTTAATAGCTTAATCCCTCTTCTATAGTTACATACCATTGGAGGTTTTTTTCCTTGCTTGTTTGTTTGTCTGTTTATTCTTTGAGGCTAAATTCATGCTTACCTGGATATAATGCTTACCTTATGTTAATAGAATTTTACAAGTCTATTCATTTTGCTTGTGGTTGAAGGTTTTGAAACAAAACTGCAAACAGTTAACATGCAGGGTGAGCAGAGCTGAGGTTTGCAAGTATGAAGACCAGCAGAGAAGTCATAGTTCATACTTTCATGCAATATGCATTGGCTGTGCAGTGGATAGTTGGGCCAGAAATACCTATTCATGTCAACAACTGATGTGAGATTAATGTATTCAAAATCTAGAAAACAATTCTAGTTGAGTTTCTCCTTTTTCTGCTTCCCAGTAAAGTCTCCAGATCTTTGTGAACTTCCCAAATGCCTACCTAACGCAGGCCCGCCATTCTAAACTTCTTTTTTTTTTAATCAGTTAAGTCCTACTTAAGGTTTTCACTGGCTACAAGCTCATCTTCTCTGCTTGCCTCAAGACAGTTGCACTCACTGCCTCACACCTGTTTTCTGGCTACTCTTTTACTGGCCATCTCTTTCACTGGCCATCTCTTTCTTGCACCTGCTGCACTGGTGCACCTCCAAAGCTCTAGTGAGCTTATACAGCATTAATCTGGCATTAAAGGTGAACAAAAAATTCTGAGTGGAACTAGTAAGTGTGCGTTGCATAGAAGGCCAAGACAGAAGTACATCTAAGTGTTCCCAGAGTGTCAACGCAATCAAACCAGATCAAAGGCAGCATATCCATGGGCTCTGCATTCTTTGGAGAGTTCAAGAGAGCTACACCTCAACAGTTGGAAACAAGTGACAAAGACAACAGTGGGAACCCTGACTGAATTCATACCAATTCTCAGACTTGTTTCTGTCAACTGTGGTACAGGACCCAAACACTGCTGGGTGATGAAAAACAGGCAGTGTTTGTCAGAGCAACTAATAGGTAGATTGTCTGAACAGGAGTAGGTGGTGCTAAAAACTACTACGCTTTTGGTAAGAGCAGGAAAGCTTATTTGGTTCTTTATGTCCACCAGTCAAATTTCTTTTGCAGTCTTATTCCATTTACCCAGAACCACCCTTTTGAAATAGTTGTCTCAGGATAATTTCTTGTATATACAACATGCTCTTTACTTCGTGAATATTTGATGGAATGGCTACTCAACATTTACAGTATTTCTGAGCCAAGCTTTTGGTAATAAGCTTGAGACAATTTTTATTCTGCTTTTAAAAGTCAAGATTCTGGAGCAAACCAATATGCACCTAGATCTTGTACAACTAAAAGGACTACAAAAGGCTAAGTCAAAATGTGTGTATTATTACAGACTGCTACAGAGCGCCAAGAGAAATTCAGTCCACTGCAGTGGATTTAGCTGATCTTTGCTTTTGGTTTGTAGTTTGTCTTTATAATCTTTCCCTACCTTATTTTCTCAGGGTCAGCTTCCTTGCATAAGATGACCTGACAATATTACATACATGTGTATGCCCTTGAAACAACAGTTTACCTGAAGCTCAGACAGACATGCCCCAGTGGGATTGTGACTTAGAGATATACTACTCTGCAGATCCCATTTCCTACTGGCTGTTCAGAAAATACAGAAGTAACAGGAGTGCAGCCCGTCCAGGCCTGGCATCGATGGGGTGCACCCTTGCTCCAACTGCTGGCAACCTCTAAAAGCATCTCCTACTCCAGGTGAAAGCAGAGGTCTCCTGATGGAGGCAGAAAATACTTTGCTGTTATTTTGCCTTTGGTAGGTGACTGTTGTCTCATTGCTCATGATGTAGGACAGGAATAAGGGTATTGGTATAGCTGGCGTAAGTGGAGGTGTGCTTACAGCCACAGACCAATGTTTTCTGAAAGTGCTGGTATTTTTAAAATTAGTAATTTATGGTTCCAATCTAGCAGGATTAGTTTTGCTTTTATTTGAAATTACTTTCTTTGGGTACTTCAGTGCTTGAAGAATACTTTCCACTGTTCCACTGAATATATTTTACTACATTAAAACAAGTCTCAAGTGTGAATGATGTTAGCTGTTTATTTCAAGCATTTAATTATTGTGGTCTTTCCTACCATTAGAAAATAACATTTTATAGCAGAACATAGTGGTTTCTGGACTAAAAGCTAAAAGCCAGTCTGGATAGCACAGACACTAAGCCTTCTGAAAGCACTGGGAAGGAAAAAGCTCCTGCATTCTTCTGATCTGTTAGCAGTTTCATCCATGATAGCTAAACCTGGAATTAAGACTAAAAAACATCCATTGTTACTTAGTATTGACTTGGACTCTGTCAAAGTGCTCGGAACTATACAGAACGAAGAAGACAACAGAGTTAATGACAACTCTTAACTAGATGTGTGTGGAACAGCAAAGACATCAAAACCAGCTCACTATGGAAACTGAAATAATTGGCTTGTGAAGCTTCTTGAGAAATATATAAAGCAAACATTTACAAAGGTTATTGGATGGTGCCTTCAGTTTCATTTAGATAGTCTCAAATTAGCAAGTCCATAAATTAGATTTCCTATTTGATCAAAAAATTAAGCTTGTTAAATGACAAATTTTAAATGATTCTATTACATGTGAGAAAAATCTGTCAAATCTGACCCTGGTAGATATAAGAGAAAACAATACAAGGACTTCTATGAGGCAGCTCACCACAGGCAGACATGCAGCATCCAGTCAAGAAAGGCTGTGATCACTCAGTATTACCTTCCTCCCAAAGGTCAACAAGGTAACACAGTGGTCTGGGAGACCTGAAAAACTCCGCTCTGAACAGCCTGCTTAGAGGTTCGTTTGGAAAGTGACAGTTTGCAGTGGGATAGACAACATGTGCTGGCACTGACAGTTTACTCCCCTCATACAAGAGCAAGGGTGGCTGCAACTGGAGCTCACAGTTCAACACATGCCAAGAGGATGCTCCCTAAAATGGCAGTAGACTTGCAGTACTGTTTGTTAAAGTCTGCCGTCGATGTGGGTTCACAGAGATCAGGGAGATTAATGGTACAGCAGTCTACCAAGGGACAGTACAAAAACTGAGGGGAAGGGGAGCCAAAAACCCCTAAGGCATTCAGCTGAGGATGTCATCTGGTCACAAGCTGGAAAAATATTTGGGAAAATATTCATAGAATCATAGAATGGTTGGGTTAGAAGGGACCTTAAAGATCACCCAGTTCCAACTTGCCTGACATGGACAGGGACACCTTCCACTAGACCAGGTTGCTCAGAGCCCCATCCAATCTGGCCTTGAATACTTCAAGGGGTGGAACATCCACAGTTTCTCTGAGCAACCTGTTCCATTATTTCCCTACCCTATGAATAAAGAGTTTCTTTGTAACATCTAATCTAAATATCTCTTAGTTCAAAACTGTTCCTCCCTTGTCCTATCACTATATGCCCATGTAAAAAGTTGTTCTCTCCGTTTTTTATAAGCTCTCTTTAGGTACTGGAAGGCTGCTATAAGGTCTTCCTGGAGCCTTCTCTTCTGCAGGCTGAACAGTCTGTGAGCTTTCTCAGCCTGTCTTTATAGGAGAGGTGCTCCATCCCTCTGACCATCTTTGTGACTATTTTATATATGCATGTAGAGTTCTGACTTGTTTCCTTGGTGCCTGCTGATAGTTTCTTTTGAAAACAAGGTGTTAGTTAAAAAAAGATTTTCAGCACCTTTAAGTCTGTTCCATTACTCTGTTATTCACTCTAGTGACAATGTCCAAAGTGGATCAAGGTGCTGCAGCCAGTTAAGCTTTGTTTTCTTCCTATGCTCTGAAAGAAAGAAAAAAAAAATCCACAATGAGATGAGAGAAGCATCGTCAGAAAACATTCACCCTTAACTTGTTGTGATAACAGAATGAAAGCTGACCTTGACAGTCAGCTGGCTAAAGCCCAGGGTACCTTATCAGGTACCCAGCAGTATTTCATGTAGTTTTTGAAAACGTTCAGGTGAGGTAGGACTTTATACAGATATGTGGGAGTCAGGGGGGTGCAGAAGTATTTTCTGAGAGTGATTTAATGGAGTCTAGCTTGGGAATGTCACACCATGTTTTTCTTTCAGGAGCTAACTGGCTGCCAGCCATTCCCTGACCTGAAAGGCAGAGCAAAATAGATTCACAGAATCACAGAATTGTTAGGGTTGGAAGGGATCTCTGGAGATCATCTGGTCCAACCCCCCTGCCAAGGCAGAGTCACCTAAACCAGGTGACACAGGAACATGTCCAGGTGGGTTTGGAG
>JAWMRA010000113.1:79919399-79978318 GCA_035584735.1 Pseudotriccus pelzelni | reverse complement strand
CCTGGAGTGCTGTGTCCAGTTCTGGGCCCCTCAGTTCAGGAAGGACATTGAGGTGCTGGAGCAGGTCCAGAGAAGGGCAACAAAGGTGGTGAAGGCTCTAGGGAGTGAGTCCTATGAGGAGCAGCTGAGGGAGCTGGGGTTGTTTAGCCTGGAGGAGACTCAGGGGTGACCTCATCACTCCCCACAACTACCTGAAAGGAGGCTGTAGCCAGGTGGGGGTTGGTCTCTTCTCCCAGGCAGCTAGTGATAGGAAGAGAGGAAATGGACTCAAGTTCCATCAGGGGAGGTTTAGACTGGCTGTTTAGAAAACTTGTCTTCCTGAGGAGGGTTGTCAGGCCCTGGAACACTTTGCCCAGGGAAGTTGTGGAGCCACCATCCCTGGAGAGAGATAAAACACAGGTAGATGTGGCACTAAAGGGCATGGTGGCCATGGCAGTGCTTGGTTAACAGTTGGACTTGATGATCTTAGAAGGCTTTTTCAACCTTAATGATTCTATGAATTTCCTGAAATATAGAATACTTCGTGAGAAATCAGACTTTTGCCTTTATAGGTGCTGAGTTTCAAGCCAGAGATGAATAATGGTTGCATTCCAAACATAAAACTCTGAGAAGAGAGAAGCAATTATGCTTTTTAGTACATCTGACAGATACATACTGTCTTCCTCTTCCTTTTGAGGGTATAGGGGGAAGGGATACTTTTCTATTTTCTACATGGGCAAATCATAACTTGTTTCTTTTCCTGAGTCCACAAAAGAGAATATTTCTCTCTCATATGTAAATAGCACTAGCAAAAGAATTGGGTAAAAGCCTAATCAGATAACCACTCATTATAGTAGAGATGGTGTAAGTGTACAAATTTATAAAAGGAACACCTGGAATGAAGTAGCTGGGTGGCTTTTTGTTTGCTTTCTTTTTTATGGTATGTTTTCTTATTTTCCTCTTTGTTTTTTGGGTTTTTTTTCTTCTTTGTACTATCAATTTGCCATTAAACACACAAACAGTAAATGTTTGGTTAAAATACCTGCCATCTGAATTTCCTGAAATAGTTATAACTAGCCCTTAAAATTGTTCATGATTAAACACGGATCAAAGTTACTGTCTTCAATTTTTTTTTTCATCAGAATCAAGCTTTGAAGTGTGATGGAGGGAGCATTTCTAATAAAGCCCCTGACATATGCATAGTGTATAAGCTTCATTTGGAGTGTGGCAGATTAATCAATCTCGTTGATTGGTTAGAGGTATGTGATGATGCAAACAATACCTTTGCCTGCTTTCAGTATTCTGATTTATCTTTTTCTGCATATCTGCTTTTCTTCAGTGCCCCTTTTGACACCTTAGATCATTGCATACCTTTGTCCACAAGAACACATAGTAACTCCAATCAGAGTCTTCCTCTACTGTGAATCATTTATTTCCAGCACTGTTACCCTTTGATGAAAATATTTTGCTTCTGCTTCTGTTTTATGCTTGGCACAGGTGACATTTTGTGCTTCACAAAATGGCTTTTCTTTATAAGTATTCTGTGACACTTTTCTGGAAGCAGGCAAGTGGGGCTCTTGGAGAAGATGTTTGTGCCAGGGAAGAGCAAAGTCCTTCTAGCTTGATATCCTGTTTCATACTCTGAACAAGAGCAGGGAGAGTATAGCAAGAGAACATAGATTAACATGATAAAGCCTCCCTACCTAACAATCATGTTTTAGTTCTAAAGTTTCCTAAACTTGAATAATTTTTCTGTATTTTCTAAGCCTACCTGGATGATATTACCAATACAATTTTTAAGCAACCACAGCATCCCCTGGCAAGAAACAGCTTGACTATCTGCAGTTTAGAGGATACTGCTTTTGCTTGTTCTGTGTTTTGTTTGCTGCTGCCTGGTTTGTGTACTGTATTTTCTACTCAGACTCCTGCTGTCCCTCAGTTTTATAGATTTCTTCACAGCCAGCTTTACCTTTCTCATTTCCTCAGAATGTTTAAGCAGTCTCACTTTGAAAGTATTTTTCAGTTCTGTGGTTTCTTTGAGAATGGGTCAGTACCCAGAACTGTTTTGAGATTTAAAACTGGAGGCACTTGAGTTCACTGAGTGATGTCTTGCATTCTGTATTGCTTGCTCTTTTGATTGCTGCTGAACTGACACGCTCATAGAGCTATCATTCCAAGCTCTCAGTCCTCCTGAGTGATGGCCGTCAGCTCAGAGCTCACTACTTTATATGCAGCTCTGTCTGTGAACTGTATGAAATCTGTGCTGCTCTTCTCTTTCTAGGCTTTCTCAACTGTGGTGATGGCAGGTGAGGAACCAAATGCAGATACAGCTTCCTCAGACCAGATGGATGATATTATCCAGTATCCTTTCTCATTTCTCTCAACCTTGACATTTAAATGCTTAAAGGATTTATGAACCAATGTTTTTAAAATACAGGTTCATGTGCGCTGATAACTAATTTCAGAAAAAATACTGCTTTAAACAGCCTTAGTGGACTGAAAATGTCTAAGAAATAGATCTGCTGTAACAGGTGGGATGGGAGTGGTGAGACAGGAGAGCAGCTTTTGTCCATAGAAATTGTTTGGGTCTGAAACAGAACCAAAAGTCCATAAAACAAGTTGAAACTGCTTGGTTAAATCATCTGCGAGTTTGTATAGCTGCTGTATAGGGGTAAGGCATTACTGAGGAACAGATGGTAGGAGGGCTGTGACCTGAAGAGCAGATTGCGAAATAGAAACAGTAGTTCATTATGAGGAAGATGAAAGCACTAGCAGAGGAGTTGCTTACAAATGTGGTGTCTCTGTAGAAGCCATGAGTTCTAGTACCTAGGACAAAGTAAGAAGCAGAATGAAGGTTTTGTGGAAACTAGTCAACTCTGATCCTGAACTGAGGAATGAAAAATATTTAATGGATGAGCATTAGAACCAAAACCCATGGCTACAGAGGTAGTGCTGCCACAGAGCAGAGATGAACAGTTGTAAAAAAGGAGACTTAGAGGAAGGATATTTATGTGCTCTAATACTATACTTGGCTTTTCTTTAGCATAAGGCCTTTCCTTTTTTTACAGGCTCCACTGGTAATTAACACTCACAGTAAACTAAATTCTCTTAACTCAGAAATAAAAGCTGTGTGTCAGGAACGCAGCAAGAAAGCTATAGTGAATGGAATATAAGGAGAAGGTGGTGCTGTTTTATGAAATCTCAAAAAAAGTCTCTATAATTATCTATCTTTCCTTTTTTTTTGTCAAGAGTCATGAAAGTATAAATTCTTCTTAGCCACCACAGAATTAGTATCTTTGTCGGCTTTAAGCTTCTCTTAGCAGGGGGGAAAGGAACTCTTCCTTTGTCGCCACATTGTATGCAAGTAGCAGCAGTACTGATCAGGCTGAAGATTTGTGCTTCTGTAGGCAAATCATGCTCTGCCCTTATTTCCGACAATGTTATTGTGCAACACGTTGTGTAATCTGTGCTTGCTGTGACTTAGAAATCTTCCCCTCCTAGAGAGAACTCCATCAGCATGTCATAAAAATTGTGCTTGGTTTCCTTGACTGAAGTGTGCAGCGCTCGCTTTATTCGAGCTGTTTCTGAGCTGGAACTCCTGGGCTTCATAAAGCCCAGCAAGCAGAAAACTGACCACGTGGCCAGGCTGACATGGGGAGGCTGTTAACGTGCCACCAAGGTGCTAATAAACCTGTTCTTTCCAACACTGCAATGGCTGTGTTCTCACTGAACCAGTCCTCGCTAACTTTGCTACTGAGTCAAAGTCAACAGTGGCTGAATGTTGTGAGATACATTCCCAGTGCCTGGGCAGGCTTGAATAGCGATGTTTTTTAATGCTCATCCTCCCTGTGCAATGTACTGGACTATTAATGCCCATGTTCCAAATACTGTATTGTTGTGCCAGTTTCAATCTTCTTTGATGTGCGGTATTTAACAGTGCACTGATATAACTCAGGCTAGCAAGCCAAAAGGACAACACTGGCTGTGTAAGCTACAGAAGTGATGAAGCAGTATTATTAACACGCTTATAAGCTGGTAAGATTTGAGTCATTATTATAAAATGCCTTCCAAATCCTTGAACTAGATTTAAAAATAAATAAAGACAATGAACTTCCATGTTCAGTCTCTGTTGTACGTTCTTCAAAACTAGTCCTAACTCCCTAAAAACTGCTTCTTGAGGAAGAGAAGGGGACAGAATAGTTATGAAGGTACAAATTTTCGCTCCTCAAAGAGCAAAAGTGAACTGTTTAAATCATCCCCTTTTTCTATTGAAGTTGATCAGTACTAGCTGGCTTTTGCTGTCAGGGAAACTTGTATCAGTATAGACTGACAACATGGCAGTCATGCTCATTAGAAGGTAGTAAATCCACACGTAAAGCACATCCTGTAAACCTCCCTCTTTGCCAAGGATTTGTGCTGTAGGCAGGTAGAGGAAACAGCTGTATGAAAGTAACTATAGGCTGAGCATGTAAAAGCATTGCTCACGTGACAGATCTTCAGAGAACCTTCTCAGCCCAACCTTTTTTCTTGACTCGGTTTGGGGAGCATATGTTGTTATGCTGATGTCAGCATTCCGTGTTTTTCAACCATGGCAAAAGCCTTAGAAACCAAAGGGGAAAAGCTGCGTTGCCCTCCAGAGCAGTGTGTCTGCCGTGTCCTGATAAACCCTCCAGAGGAGGGCTGTATTCCAGCCGTTTGTATGGGCGGGGACTTCAGCTCAGCCATGGAGGGCCTCACTTATTGAGAGGTGTTCAGAGTTTGTCCCTCCCAGACTTCAAAGCTGAGTGGTAATTAGTTTATTGTAAAAGACTGTATGTACTTCAAAAAAACTTCCAGACATCCTCAGCTGAGAGAGAGGATGACAGGGTTCACTTTCCTTCAAGTGCTGCTCTTCGAGCACATGTTCAGCCGCCACTAAACTCCAGATGCTCCCACTTAGTTGCACTGGCACTTCAGCCTACTCAAAACAACTGAAAATGATAGCCTGGAGCTCTGAGGACTGAATCGCTTCCATAAACCAGATCTCACTAGGAGGGGGGAAATCCGATTACAAGAACCAGTAACTTACCAGGCTGTTTCCCCAGGAATCTATATAAGATAGGTCAGGCTTGTTTGAAATACCTTCAGAGAGGGTAGGAATATTTTCCAGTCACTCTAATTGCACACACAGCAACATGTCCTACTGTGCTTAAGGAAGCGCCTGGTTCTAAACGTTGCCAGTTAGTGAGGAGGGGGAGGAGGCTGAGTTTATCAGCCTTTACACTGCCTGAATGTACACCCTGGGAAACAATGATGATAACTCAAAGAGTGTTGAGTTTTTGGCATCTCAGAGGAGCACTTCTAAAAGCTCCACTGAGACGCAGGGGTAAAGAATTCCACTGTTCTTCCCTGCAGAGAACCAAGCTCAGGGACCTGTCCCATAGCAGTCTTCGTGCATGAGGCTCTCCAGCAGCAGAGAGGAAAGCGCGCCGTTTCAGCGGAGGGGAACGCTAAACAGCCCGTCCTGAACCTCACCCATTTATCTTGCAAAGGCACTTGACAAATGAAAGAGAGCAGCACCAAATGTTTCTCTGATGCACAAGAGGACAGCGAGCCACGAGCTCTGCTGCACAGCTGTCCCCTGCCACGTCCCCTCTGCTAACCTCACACCAGCTAACTTTCACACCCCTTGGAGGGTAAAACATTCAGAAATAAAGAGAAGCCAGCCTCAACAGTGTGTGGCCTTTAATCCCCAAATGTGCAGGCAACATCACATTAAAACAGTAAAATTAATGGCTGTTTCTTCCCTTTAACTAATAACATAAATTTTTAAGGTTAGAGTCACATTTGCTGTGCTACATATGGTTTCTCAAGATCGAATCTTTAATTCTATACTTGGCACTTAAGACTGCAAGATGTATAAAGACGTATAATCAATAAAATTATGTAGGAAGTACTGTGTAATTTCATTTTCTTCAGCAAGGAGGACAGGAAGATTGAACAGTTAAAAACACAAACTAAAGAAAAACTGGGCATAAATTTAATTTAGTTTGCCTCTCTTCTGATGCAGGACTTTGTAGTCGGAGTCCTACCTGCCAGGAAAGGCCTTAACATCACCGAATCTGAAACCAACATCAGTAACAGCGTAGACGCCCTCAAGTTATCTCTGATGAAATACAGACACAGGAGATTTCAAGTGCAGAATTAAAGGTTAGTTTCTACAACTGTCTGCACAGTAAGAACATGTTCTGCAGATACTCCAGGAAACCTCCACTGTCTGCAGTGTTCACTGAAAAAGAGGACAAAAAAGTGCCAATAATATCTGTAGTACCTCTGAAACTGTAACAGCATAAAGGTTCTGAACTGCTAACTGTATCATATTCTAAGGTAGCCACATCTTCTAACAAAACTGCCAAAAATCAGACCTGAATCCAAGTTAACACTTAAGTTTTCAAAAACTCTTTTTCTCTACTGTTATAGATGGTGTTCTTTAACACCTCTTTACACTACTGCACTGCTGGTTGCAAACATGAACTTCACAGTTTTTCCTTTATCTCAGAGCCTACAGCAGCAATAAATTACAATAATATGCCAAATGCCTGTAAAACCATTCATTCTCACATTTTTCACCACTGAGAATGACTTACAAAGGCCATGAGCGTAAACTCTTAATATTCACCAGCCTCAATTTTTTCCTCCCCACTGTGGAATAGGAGAGCTTAAATCCTTCCCAATTCCCAACTGAGGAATGGAGAGTGCTTTCACAAAACACAGTTTCTTAACAGAACCTGCTAGGGGTCATGCTGTTCAAGAGTATGTAGGCAAATATCAAACATCAGCACCCAAGACTGCTTGACACTCCTTCCTTTGCAACCTTGAAAAATGCTGAACCATCTTACAGTTACATGCACATCTAGACGCAAAAACCAACACACGGGATGTACATGCTGCTTTTTAAGTGCACAGTAACTGAGATCTCCTCAGAAAGAAATTTACATATCACTGCCTCAAAAACAGGCTAACCAAGATCTTTGGTTTCACTCTGTTAAGTTGCAATTAACTGTCCTCAGCTTGCCTGGCTTTTGGATAGTTACACAGAAATTGCAAAAATATTCTAAATGTGGCCACCACAAAGGGTAGTGCCTAGAACTGAGTAGGTATTGAATTGTACCCATTTTTACTTGAACCAAAGGCCTTTGAAAAGGCTCTCCAAAGCAGGTTTATTTTCAAGCACCAGCCTGCTCCTCACTGCACCCCGATTTTCCTAATTCGTTCAACAGTCGTCAAGCTGCCAACCATTTTCCTACTGAAGAATATGTAACTTGTTAGAACAAGCCTTTCATGTGTAATTCATCAAATCAGATACTGGCGCCAAGATTAGGAAAAGGAGCCAGTTTAAAGCCCAAGACAGAACAAGCAGCAGGTTAAAAAATGAAAGTTTTTGAAGAATGCAACCTCATTTTCAAAAGAGGCACAAATTAGGCATACCACAGCTGTGATGCATAAGCACCCATGGTGGCATGGTATTTAATGTGCCAGAAGACTGCTTATTACGCATCAACTTGGAATAACACAGGAGTGGCTGGGTGCTAACACAGGAGATACAGGGGATGATCAAGATGCTGGAATTTGCATGGTGGTCCACCTAGAAGCAGTGGTTTTCCTGGCCTGGGCAACGTAACAAGAAAAGGGGGTCAGAAAGTGAGGAGTAGGAAAGAGGAAGGAGACTGAAAACTTCAAGGCAGACAACAGAAATTACAGCCCTTGATAGTTTTTTATCTTCAGTGACAGAAGATTAGAGAGGAGAGTGTAACAGAGATTTCTCATTTCTGACATTGTGGAAAAAAAAGTAGAAATTATCCAAATATTTAGGTAAGAGGTTTCAGGAAAGAGAGCAGAAAATACTCTGATACTGTAGCAATATGCCTGATTTGGAACCTGTAATCTCACTAAGTGAAAAAGTTCACTAAGAACTAGAGCTCATCACGTGGCTTCTCTGATACCATAAGCATCAGCATGAATCAATTACTGAGTCTTCCTACCAGCTGAAGTTGCAATTACATTTCAACTAAAACTCCTCTGTTAATTTGAAGTGGGACAGAGATCTATCCCAGAGCAGACTTCCACTTCACAAGAAGTTGACAAAAAGTTAGAGAAGACAGCAGTTTATAAATCAAAGGATTACTCCAAAACTGCTTTAAAGTCCCCAAAGCAGGTAACTCAAATCCTTTGGTAGCAATACTTCTACCCCACAGCACACAGATCCAGATTTGCCATGTAGGAACTTTGCAGCAATTCACACTGAGACTCAGCCAGCACCGACAGAGCAGTCTGCAAACAGCTGAATGTGTCCAGCAACAAACTCCTCAGCCCTGAATAGATTACACACCTTCCTTGCAATAGCTACACAGCTCCAGCTTGCAGTGCATGCGCCCACTCTATCTTATGAACAGATTTCCTTTGATGTGTCATTTAAATCTGAAGGAAGGCAAATGCAGCTATTTGAGTCAGCTGCAGCAAGTTACAGCAACAGTTTCTTGTCAGTTCTGTACCAAACATGCTTCCACAAGAAACAAATACAGCAAATCTAAGGAAGATTTTCTTTGTCTCTGAAGAATGACCTGAGATTTTCATCTACCTCCTTCTCCTGATCTAAAACTGACCCACCCACTATTGCTAGTAAATAAAGTTTTCATTTAAACACTCAGATTTAAGTTTATTCATACACAGCAAAAGTTCCACCTGCATATTAAAAAAAAAAAAACAGATTAGAAGTAAATGTTTTATTCTTCCAACTAAATTCCAGTACTACAAGGGCAGTAAAACAATGATACACTGAAAAATTGCAGCAATAAACATTTGTTAAAGACTGATAGAATAAATAAAAACTACAAAAATGAGAAATCATATAAACCCATTCTTAACCCCCAAAAAAGTCATGGAATACAGAAATGCCCTCCTTCACTATTTCACAGGCAGTACTGTGGGCTATTTGCTTAAAATTGTCCTGGGATTACATTCTAACTTAACTGTGATTACAGCTTTGTTGTAGTGCACAGTTATGAAAACCACACTAACTTCAGTCAGAAGTGTCATTCTACATTTTTATTTACACAACCAGTGAAGGGCAACTTCTAGAACACCAGCTTTAATCCTTTACTTTTTCAAACTTATTAACATAAGAAGCCAAATCGTAATGATACAGCAAATGAGGCCACTGGTATTATTACAGGTAGCAAAGGTCCACATCCAGGTGGTACTGACATCAGGGAGCACTCCAAAACCAGTTGCTGCATAAGAGTGGTTGCCACTGACAAAAGCTTGAAATAACCTGTGTTCACAGGGGGAAAAATATGGCATTGCTGCAAGTCTTTACTGGGACAGCTTGCAACAATAAAACAAGGTGTATAGGGCAGCCCACATATGCAGAAAGTGTGATTCATGAAACATCTGGAAAGAGAAAAAACAAGAGTTAACAACAGAGGTAACATGCCAATTCTACTGCAAACTTGCTATGGCAGTGCCAAAACCCAGCAAGCTATGGGAGACAGTTCTACATGTTTTAAACACAAGCTACGTTTTCTCTCACACCTTCTTTTCAACCTCAGTCTTCCATATTATCCATTTCAAGTATTTTACCTTAGGGCCTAGCTGAAGCTTAACAACAAACAACAGCCATTTAAATTATTGAACATCTGGTAATTCAATGCTGCTACAGGGACCAGAAGAAACAGATACTCACAACTGGCAGGCTGTTCTCCATATCGTCGCATGATCTGGTCATGCGTGAACTTCACAAATGCGTCATATTGTTCTGCAAGGATGAAGCATTAGAAGTGTATTAAGTTTAACTCAAGCTGAAAAATACTCAGGGCTAATTTTAATACACAGAAGTCATACAAAGTTATACACACACCCACTACTCGTAGTTTTAAGTGACATTACACAGTTCATCGCTGTCATTTCCTTTTTATCCCCCAGAACAACAATGCAGCACGTCCCCTTAATTAAAAGACTTCCCCTTACAAACTTCTTTAATGAGAAGGACAGCAGTATGCTCAAAGAGAATTATGCTGCACATAAACAAAGACCTCAATATATGTAACTCCTGCTAAGTGTCACACACTGTATTTTGGACTACTGAAGTGTGCCCATTTCACAAATCCAGAATGGGGGCAGAGCAGTTACGGTGAACATGGCGTTAAGGTCAGTGTGCTCCTATCACCACCAGATGTAAGAAAATTAATTCAATGAAATGGAAACACAGAAGTGCAGGAAAGGGACTTGCTAGAGAGTTAGAAATTCTTTTTTGGTGACCACCAGAAAAATCAAAAGCAAACAAGAAACTAAAAGGATGAAATGCTAGGTGACTAACACCGAGTAATTGCAATCACAAAAGCAGCTACTATAGGAGACACATAGTTGACTGTGGACCACATGAAAACAGCTACTGTGCCATCTGAAATGAAATTTAGACAGGAAATGTACTAATTTGGCTTTGAACCGAGCACTGTTATTTCCCAGAAAGGTTATTCTTTCTATACACACACACATACAAATACATTTGCAGTATTTTATTCAGTTTTAATATTGCACTCATCAGCAAGATATCACCTTTCAGAACTAGGAAATTGAACAAGGAGAGTAATATCTACCAGATGCCGCTCCTCTCCATTCCCCTTCCTCCCTTGTGGAAAAATACATGTGCAGCAATGTGGGGTGTTCTGAGAAAAGGGCAAGGTCAAAGAAGGCAATCTTCAACCAAAAATGCAGTTAGATTTGTAGTGGTTCCTAGTCCCACAGGTTTGCCCCATTAAAGTTCCCATCCTCTTGCAGGGATGAGCTTCACCTTTGAAGTAAACAGGGTATCAGTAATCAGCAAGTAGTGCAGCAGCAGCCCAAAGTACGGACTGGACCCAAAGATCTAAGGACATTCAACCCTGACCAAGGGGGCCCAGAGTCACAGCAGCCAGTTAGTTCCCCTCTGCCCACAAGCAGGACCTGTTTCACTGCAGTTCTGACTAACGGCTTTTCAGCAGCCATGCAAGGACTGTAGCCAAACAAAGTAACACAAAGAGCAGATTGAAGGATCTATTGCCCAGAAACCATTTCAAAAAACAACAGCAACTAGAACTTTTCCTAAAAGTATGCGTTAAAGGCCAAAACTGAGCTTGCAAACTTGCTTCTTTAAAGCTGTTTGTCAACATATGCAGCTGCTTTACAACATCATCTTTGTCTGAACTATGGCTTTGCAAATTTTTAAGAATCCAGTTACTAAAAAGCCCCGTTCTCAGATGTTAAGCAATCCAAAGGTAACAGCAACCTACAGTAAACAATTTGAAAATTTAAGTGAACACTGGCAAAGATACTTACATCACTGTCATCCTGTATCAATACATCCTATTTGAAGACGAAAGCTGGCTAAATGCAATGTATGCAAATGATTACTACAGTCTTTGCCTTGACCTTTAATATGAAATGCTGTTCTTCACAGATTCTAGAAAACCTTTCTAGTCAGTCTCTCACTTAGCCCCTTGCAAACCCAAGTTCATGCTAACACAGCAGTTTCAGGTAACAGAGGCAGGAAGGAAAATCAGAGCATTACAGTGATCTGAGTTTTCCATTTACCAAATGCTCATTCTGCATGAAAAGCAACTCTGCTCACAAAGAACATGGGAAAAGAAAAGAATAGGCAGTACCTGGCTAACTACCTATAAGACGACTGTGATTCAGAAAGGAATAAGGAAAGTATCTGAACATACACATTCAGTTAAGTCACTTGAAAGAAGCTATTCAATTGAGATTATGAAACTTCCAGTTAATTTCCACTGATTTAAGAATGAGAAATCCCTACTGCACAAAGTTTAGAAAAGCATATAACCATTCTGTCAGCAGACAACTACAACTGGCCTTCTACGTAAGGAATTTCTGATTTCTTTTGGCAGTCTCTCTTTCTAAATTCCCACATAATGCTGAAAATGTATTATTGGCCTTGTATATGAGATGCAGTAACAAGATCTTCCTAATTGCTCTTGGTGAGCAGCATCGTAAGAACAAGTAAACCCAACTCACCTAACTAAACCACAACTCCCCAGATGGAATTCAATCCCCTCCCTTCCCAAAAACAAAACTGACAATGCTCCCTTTGGGACTGAAAGATAGAGCACATATAAGGACCTTGACAGAGGGGTTTCCTGCTTGTAAAGAACTACAAGTTTGTACTCTGAAAGTGTCTGGAACAAATGTAATCTATCTGGCCTTCAAATGGTTATGATCACTGCTAAATGAAATATATTTAGGAGGATACAAGAACAATAACCCAATTCCTAACAAACACAAATTAGGCAAAAAAAGTTCTGCAATCCTAATTAATCAGTTTGAAGCAGGTTAAAAAGAAAACCACAGAAATGTAATATTAGGCCCAAAGCAACAGAAATGTTCAGGACTCTAGTTAGAGCTGTAAATAGATGTAGATTTAAAAAGGACTTAGATCTGTAAGAATTTCTTAGACAGAAATGGCAGATCAGCAAGAACAGAACATGAACTGAATCTCAGTGCAGACACAATACTGTCACAGGCAACCCACAAGCCTGACACAGGTCTGGTGCCTTTCTGCACAGGCTTGCCTGTAGAAGGTTTTATTCACACACCTGAAGAGATCAGTAAACTTTAATTCTGATGTGTTTTCAGGTGGGAAGCAGAACAGCTGTACTATTCAAACGCAAGTCTGCTGCTGAACAGTCCACTCAGATGCTCATAATCACACTAAATATTAAATTATACACAAGATCATACTGTGAAGGCACCTACTCAATGCACCAGAATTTAGGTGCTCAAATGCCAGCAAAAGGCTTAAAAGTAGAGGACTTCAAAAACTGAAGAAAGGTCATATTTACAATGCTGACATTAACATGATCCTTTTGGAAAGATAAGCTGGCATCAGGTGCCAAAAATTCCAGCTGAATGGTGTGAAATACAACAATTCATCACGGTGCATCAGAAATGCAGCTAAACTGACTCTGAGGCAGATATCAAACACTGCTGGCAGCAGTGTAATGTTAATACTGGGAAGAGAAAGGGAAATCTTAGGTACTGTCATCTTGCCAAATTCTAGAAAAAAGAAGTCAGTTCCCAAGCAGGGAAAAAAAAAACGAACACAAGAAGTTCTTCACAAAGAGCTCTGAGGGCAGTAGAATACAAAGTCTTTCTGGGAAAAAAAATTAGGAGGAAACGATCAATTCAGAGATGACGGCAAGAGAAAGTTCTAACTGAAATAAAACCACTGTTTTCACTGATTAGTAATACCCAGGAGTCATAGTTTCTATCAAAAGCAATACAGAAGAAAAAAAGGGAGTAAACATTTTTTCTGTTCTGCATGTAACCCCATTCCTTAATAAAATAGGTCAGGAAAAAAAAACAAACATTGTATCACAAAAACAAGAAAAAGTTTTAAGCTTTCAAACTCACTCTAACACATTATTCTGAACTGTAAGATACCTGCAAGTTTTGTGGTCAAAATTTCTTCATACTCTTCACGGATTTTCTCTTCGCGTTCTTTCAGCAAACGTTCACAGATCATTCCAACTTGTCTGAGAGTAAACAGGGGCTGTTCTTTTTTCAATGGTGATGATGCTGCAGATGAAGTACCTAAGATTAAATATTTGGGCACAATAATTTACAAGTAGATCAGAACCATTTTTATAATCAGTTTTCTTCACATCTTTTACACTAAAGGAACTTTACAAAATACGTGGAGAAAGATTTCTCTGCTACGTGAACCTCCTAATTACTATTAAAGTAGAACTGGACACTCAAAAGGAACCATCAAAACACCAAGAGTGTTACACAAACACTATGAACACCATTTATAGGCAGTTGCCATGTAAAAATTTAAGCTTCTATTTTATATAAAAATTTTAGTACACTATCACAGTATTAATATATTAGTGCAATGACAGCTGCTTTGAAAAAGCCTGTCAGGGACAGGGTATGCAGGACAGTCTCTTGAAAACAAATGCCAGCTTTACATCCTACCGATTCTTAAAATGAGAAGCTACCATCTAGTACTGACAAAAAAAGGCAGCAGTAACTGGTGAGAATGTGCCATAAACACCAGGTAACTAGAAAAAAATTATTTACAGAGTCTAAAAACACACAGAATTACATGGAATTTTCTGGGTACCTGGCAAAGCTGGTCCAGTAAGGAGAAATGCATGTGGCTGTGCATCAGTAGAACAACAAGGATCTGTCTGCTGGAAGCTATTTTCTAAATGTCTTCTCTTCTGCATGCGTTTGTACTCCTGTTTTATATTGTACAGAATTTGTTCTAAAGAAAAGAAAAGAAAAAGCCTAAAATAATTACATCATCACCATTTTGCTTGATTTTCACTCAAACACCAAAATGCTGTAGGCAAGTAACAGATGACAAAAGATAGACTCTTACGACATGGCCTGCAAAACCCACTATGTTTTTTTCAAGACAAACACAATTAAACTACTTAAAAGAAATGTTAACCCAGATCTTTTCCACCAGGAGAATACTAGCAAAAACATTGTTAGTTAAGGTCAAGTACTGGTGCCAGAGTTCTGCTAACAAAAATGAACAGCATCCTAAAATTTAAGAGCTATCAACTATACAATACACAGGGATAAAAATTAGGCTATAAAACTTATACTGGTACTAATCATCTTCCCTTCATACATTTAATTTGCAACCATCTTTCTCCCCCACACAGCATTTATCACTCATACAATTAACAGTAACAGGAGACTCTAGAATAAAATATCCACATGAAATACCATTCCACTCTGTAGGTTGAGTGGCCTACAGGCAGCACAGCAAAGAAAACACAATTTAGACAACACACAAAGAACACCTACTGCTTAAAATATCAGAGAATTGGAAACTGACAGGCAAAACACAAAAGCCTTCCGCAACATTTCTGACAGCCTCAGATCTACCTAAATAAACATAATGGATGGATCGGTAGTCTCTTTTAAAGGAGTATGGCACTATGTAGTTCAGCATTTGATTACACTAAATGAAATACAATAAATTATTCTAATAACCTTAGCTCCACTACAGAATGACAAGGAAAAAAACAATCCCTGCAATAGAACTACCAATCCTGTGTGCCTTCTCTCTGAAATTCCACGTACCAAATGGCTCTCACGTCATTAGTGGCCTAACTGCATATCCTCTAGCAATGTAAAATATTAAAGAAAAATTTTAAAAAGTAATCTACTTTTTAAGGAGACCTTTCCATAAAGATGCTTCCAAAACCTCTCTCTTTTTGAGAATTCTTAAGTTTTAAATGCTCAAATGCATTAAAAAAACCAACCAAACAAAAAAACCCCCAACAAATCCCTGCAGGATTGGCTTTTACTAAGACTTCCAAACTTTTTTGCAAAGACAGCTTTCCAGAACTCAGATACATACAAATATATGTGATCATGTCAAAGCAGCAAAAGACTCCACTCAGAACCTTCCTATTTTTGTTCTGCATTTTGCCAATACAATACCATGAAAACTTCTCAAATAATTTTCACTTTTCTAATCCCTACACTACTGAGGTTCCATATCTGATCATTTTCTAGTAAGCAACGATGTGATACAAGTAACTTCAGCTAACAGCTTATTCAGTCAGTGGCTGAAGCCTCTACTAGACCAAGGAGAAGCAAACATTCAGCAATTCTGAGCTCAGATGTTTAAATATTGGCGTGGTTCTTCAATTCTGCAACTCAGTCTAGAGGCTTCCGATTTACAAAAAGAAAGAAATGTTTCCAGTCAACAGGAATACCAGCATTCTCAGCAAAGGAGCTTCTTGGATTTTGTCCATTGATTAAAGCCTTTATAGCTTTTCAGTCCAATGCCTGCAGTTGTACAATTTTCAGCTCCTTAAGATGAGGTCAATAACTTGGTTCGAAGAAGCAGCAAATGCAGAAGACATAATAAGGAAGCACAACAGGAAAATTGGAAACTAAGAAAGTGTGCGTGTGGGGGAAGTACTTGGGGGGCCTGAAGGAGTCCTACTTTTTGTAGGACACGATACGTACACTGCAGTATGGTACAGAAATATATAAATCGTGTTAAATCAAGACGGATGCAGGCTTCCAAAATTAAACAGAATCCCACCTAGAGTTTGTGAGGTGTACATACACATCAGTCAGAGAATGGCACTGCAACATTTTTACTCAATGGCATTATGGTGGTAAAACAATACTCCTCAAAATCAAGTGCTGTTCTAGCTAAAGTGATACTCCAAACTATTGAGAGAACCAAACTAGCTCATAAGACCACATCTGTCCTAAAGTATGTCTACACGATGAGAAACACGACTGCACACATCCACACTGTATTTGCATTAACTGAAAAACGTAATAGTCCACGTCCATCCTTCACTACAACTATTTCGTCTCGGGCATATTTTCCCAATCCCACATGGAAACTATCAGCCAAATTTCACGTGTAACAACTCGAATAAAAATCTTCTCTACAGCTCTCCTTTGTGTTATCTTTTTGCAGAAACATTCTCAAACCACATTAACCACCAACATCATGAAGGACAAAAAAAGTAAACAGACTCTGGGCAACTGAGAAAACAGCAAGAGTTAAATCAACAATTGTCAGCCAGGTTTCTTCCAGTCCTAACAACCCTCAGAATTAAACAGGCAACACTTTAGAGAAAATGTTAAAAAACAGCCAGAATAGAAAGAGTAAAAGCAACGAGGTGGGAGGTAGGGAAACAGGGAGAGGCAGAAAATAATTTAGGTACTGACTTTGGGAAAAAAGTAACAACTAGGATAGAAAATGAAGATATGCGCACCAAAGACACATTATTCTATTCCAAATTATATTGAATTTTGGACAAAGAAGTCTCTTATATAGCAGTTTCATCTTCTAATTTGGCAACACTTTTTAATTTGGCACCTTCAAATCTAGCTCCAAAACCCAAAAACCTCAAAAAACGCCACTGACAGATACACTGGGAGATCCCTGTCCTGACAAAATCACGTTGACAGTTTGCATTACTATGACTTCAGGTAAAGGTACAGAACTAAGCATAATGGGATAGAGGAAGGGACTATTTAATAACCATGACACTGACTACATCGCAAGCAGCAACCAGGAGAAAAAAGCCTGAAATGTTCAGGCCTGGCTGAACGCTTGTTTGGCATGTACATAACCTCGTTTGGTGAACGACATTCCTCTATTCAGACCAACTGAGGAGATTTAGGACAATATTGCTCAGTACAGAGAACAGGACTACAAGCTGCACTCAGCACCTTGCAAATAGCAGGCACGGTGACTCTGAGAATGACTCATCTCATGTCCTCCTGATTTATAAAATAGAGATTAACAGTCAAGAAACACAAGTTTAACGTAGCACCAAACTTTCAATAACTTCTCACGTAAGTGATCGGACCAGGAACGCTTCAAATAAAGCAGGCACATTTTTCCACCACCAAAGACTGAGTAGACATTTTAATTAACTTATAGTGGCATAAAATCTTTGACTTTAAAGAAAACAGCTTCACTGTGAACTGAAATGTAAGACTGCAAATATTTATGACACATTTTAAATGAAAATCTGAATGCCAAATTAATATAATCTAGTACAGTAGGAAACGTTGTTAAAATGCACTAGGTTACTATTATCATTTACAGGTCTGACTCATAAATCCACAAAAATATGTGGAAAACATTTTTATAGCATCTCAGCACCTGAGAGAAGCCATGAAATATTAAGCAGTGCAAACCAGACAATACCTATATAGCAGACATCTAACTGGAAAGACCTTTAAAACTCTGGCCTAGTTAAACAAAGCTTAGAGTTAGCAGATTCAACCTAGTTTTGCTTCCAGAAAACCCTCCTGCCTTTTTTAAGTTCAGTTTCTTAACCTCTCTTACTTCCAATTAGCTCTGACTATTCCCTCTGCAGCTGACAACTGAATTAAAATGTGCATTTAACTGGTGTCAAATACAGGACAGGGCTTTTTATGTGTTCCTCAATGTAGAGGCCCAAATTGTTCTTTACAACAATGACATGTATTTAATTAACAAATTATTTTATATAAAAACCCTAGAATCTTAAAGTACACTCAATAAAGAAAATATAGTCTATGTGAGCTTCTCTAGGACTATAAAATTGAAGTGCAAACTTGGATCCCATATATTACAACTTCTTAGGTATTTTAAATACTCTCAACCATCTTATAGGTGATAAAGTTTAAATCAGACGTTGTAGGTCATGTAGTGATTTCATCTGAGATGACAAAAGGAATGAATATATTTAATATGATCAAGCATACATCACTGTGGCCTATCCTCAGTTTCTTTTTAATTTCACCTTATCCCCTGTACTCAGTGTTTCCTACTGGGGTTAGAAATGCCTCTGAAGGCACAGAACTATTTAGCAGGGAAGACCAGGCAGAGGTGCTATAAGTGAAAATGAGACTTGATGAATCTGGGGTAGCAGTGAGGGAAAGCCACACAAGCTAACACACTGAAATGAATTAGTACTTCATAAATAACACTTCAAATTCAAGATGACTATGAACCTCTGCCACCCACACAAGAATCTGTTTTATACCCCCTTCTCCTCCTTCAGGTTCAAGGCTAAGACAAAGAATGATAAACCAAAAATGCTAATGCCTCACTATAACCACTGAAGGCACCAGAGATTCAGTCAAATATACCTCCATACAATGAAATGCACGGACACTTTTTTTATCTGGAGCTGCGTACTGAGAGCATAAAGTTGAGTACAATACTTCATGAAGTACTTCATTAAGAAGGACACCTTTCACACCAGTTTTCTTTCAGAACTTGAGATGCAACTCAGAGACAGAAGATTTCCTAATGAAGAGAGGATGAAACGTGACAGGGGCAAATCAGAATCCAAGTCTGACATCTGAAATGTGATCTGTTACACTAACAGATACAAAGCCAAATATTCATTTCCAAGGAGTGATGTAGTCTTTTAACTTCCTTTACTTCATGATAAAAAGTCAAGTTAATCTTTTCCAAAATTCTGTCATCTACTTACTTCATCCTGACCTGTAATTACCAAGCAATTATGTACAAAGGAAACAGCAGTTCAACGTGAAAAGCTAACAAGGCAAACAATTATTTTCTCCATTTTAGTAAGTGTTTATCAACTGTGTAGGTGCTGCTTGTTCCCCTGAAGGATTTTTTTTCTTTTGGCTTGATTTTTAAACCAGCAATCGCTCATCTCAGTTCCTGGCTTCTCTCATTTAGCTGAAGGAAAGTTCAGCAAAACACACAGGAAGGTGACTCAATAGGCTGAAATCAGAGTAGCAGTTTTCCTGGCCTGAAATGGAACCTTAAGCTCAGGTTTCAGTTTGCATTGTCAGTATTCGACACACGCATTCAAACTCGAACCATGCTTGAGATTTCTTCTAAGTATTAATCTAACGCTGTCCTGATGTCAACAGCATGCATCTTCAGGGATTTCAGCTTCTGTTTAAGCAAAACTGCTCCACTGTCCCTAGTTCAAAGTAATATGTAACATTTCCATTAGGCCTTCACCCGTATTTGACATCTAGGTGATGCTACCACAAGCCTAGTTTTGGTCTCCCCACCATACTACTGACACAGAACGCCAGTTTTAAGATGCCAGCTTCCCTTAAGGGCAGCGCTGCAGCAGAGCAATAGGTAACAGTATTCCTCACTTTTAACCAGGACATTCACAGGCACAGACAGGCATTACAACCCAGCTGGTCCTCTTACTCCCTTTGCTTTGGTCACACTGATGTGACCATTTTACTCCACTGATGTTTCTTAATTAGGCATGGTCTGTTAAGACTCCAATAACAGAATGTATACTTTTGGAAACCATGCTCACCTCAGAGGAGCATGCTGTAAGCCCAAGAGAACACTGATAATGAGTACAGTGACACTTCACAGCCACTGCTATAGCTACACAATGGGCAGGAGCAGCTCGCCGTGGACTCCGGGGCACAGAGCAGGCCCCCTCACGAGATCCAATTACTTAAGGTTTCAGGCTGACGAAGGTTCTGGTTCTCCCACAACAAGCTGGATGCTCACATATGCATTAGCTCATTCTGCAAATGTGTTATTTCAGGAAATCCCAGTTCTCCTGATCAAGGGGTTGAGGAATGAAAAATAAATCAAGCAATGCAAAATGTATTAGGCACAGCAATTAGATCTTTCCCTTCACATAAAAAATTGTCACATTGCATTTATCAGACTTGCCACTGAAACAAAAAAACTGCTTCAACATTTTATGACACCTACAACCAAGGATATTTAATATTTATAGTCACCACAGGTATCTATACAGAAATTTCTCATATAAACTAAATTATCAAGTCCACATGCAGCCATTACGTGACTTTTTTTAAGGGGTGGGAATGTTTTGTTTTTTAAAATCCTAATGATTTCTGCAATACTGGAGCACAATGAGAAATCTGGCATCTCACCAAGATAATTTAGCAATAAATACACATGTGGATAAATGTTAACAAAACAGAAATTAAACAGAAAGAGATGCAGCACTACCATGTCACATTCCAAACCCCTTAGATCTGTTCACTTAAAAGCCAAACCTGTACTTGGCCACTGCCTGACCAGGTTTGAGACAGAAGTAGTTCTATTTTCTCAAGAGGGCAACTCAAAGGTCATAGGAGGACAGCTTATAGGGAAGACTAACAGTTCTTCCTATTTAAAGGGCAAAGTAATTTTCTTGCATTAACTTTGAAAATGTGTGCCAATTATATAAATTTTTTCCAGATTATTCTCGTAAAGAAAAAGGTGCACATTAAAGGCAAATTCACCTACCTTCTGTTCGTAAAGAGTCTCTCCTGAGAAAGGGACTCTTACAACCAACTCCCTTTGCAATCTGTAACTAGGGACATTCACCATATAACTGCCCTTAGAGCAGTAAATACCAATTAGGCATACTCATTACTGAGTACTGCATAAATTCAATAGTTTCCACATTCCGTCAAACTTTTGACATTATCTCTGCTTGGATTTCAACCAGGGACCTGAGTTGAAGGCCTGTTCTCAAAAGCTCCACCCACTGCAATTTTTGGTTTGCAACATTAGTTAGTTGCTGGGGAAGTGTTAAGACTGTTTCAGATGGAGGAAAAACTGCACGTGCAAAAGTCTGTGGATTGTTAAGTGATTTCATGAACAGCTTTTACCTACAACATTCTTGTATAAAGTTCTACTTGCAAGTTAAACTCCGATTTTGGATGGAGTGTGGAAGAAAAAGCTACTGAACTCAGTTTGTCTTTACAGTTACTATGTACCAGGAATTAGGAGATTTAAATCCCTAGCGTCAACACTCTCTCTCCCTTCCACCTCCCACCCCATTTCTTTGGACTGTATTTGCCACTGTAGCTTCAACCTCAGAAATATCCAGACATGCAGGCTTTTAACAACTGACCTGCCTCTGAATTTAAAAAAATTCAGTGTATTTTTTTTTCTTTTTTCTCTCCACTCCCAAACATAATCTTTCATCAGCATAAAACTGAAAACAAGGGTTCCAAAACATGCAGCAGAGAACAGAAAAAATAGTACTGCCACTGCTCTCTCCTTTCACCCTCTAAAATTCATTTAACAGCTTTCAACAGCAGCATTCCGACTTCAGAGGAAACCAAACAAGTGTAATGCATTATTCACAGGCATCCAGGCCCCAGTGCAGTTATTCCGATTATACAGAACAGTCTCATTTATAGGCAGAACTTACATGAAACTAAACCTGGTTTATGCCAGGCAGGTATGTTCTGCACTGCTTTTAGTAAGCACAGTTTTAAAAACACCATTTTACATGCAAACAGTGGTATTCAAAAATCAGCAAACATACTCAAGAGTTATGCTCAAGCCAGTAAGCACAATTCCACAGAAAGGATAGACTGTAAAGCCACAATTACAGTTTGGCTGCCAAATTCACCAACAAACTGGAAGTGACCTAACAGCTGTTCAAACAACCACAAAATATTAAAACACTCTCGTGAGAGATAAATTTCATCTTGAATAACCCACCCTCTCTCAAACAGACATACTGATTATTTGTCTATGACCACTCTATACAGACAGCTGTTTTCTCATCTGACTCAGTTCTTAGCACACCCCTCAATCAATCCTTATTCTACTTCCAGATAATTCTTTTTTGAAAAAATGAACGATGTGGTAAGAAATCCTGGTGTTGATATAGTTTCCACTGGCTGAAGTTAAACACTACCAGGTCAGAATAGCAGACAGAAGATAAATGTTTACAGGTGAACTTAAAAGTGTAATCATCAAGTTTTATATCCAAAGCTCTGATTTCATTTGAGCCTTACTTTTCATTAAACAAAACTCAGACAGACATTTTTTAAGTGCTAGAAATCTAAGCATTGTAGTAATAGATTGAGAAAACCGTAACTGAAGTCAACTGAATTCTGGCTATTGTTAATAAATTTCCCAATGCAAAACGGTGACTCAGTTGGGAACACATTTCAAGTCGGACTGGAATTCTTTTCACACAGCGCAAGATTTATCTAGCCCTAATGTAGATATCTGAATGCTTACATGGTCACAAACTCAGTCTGCAGTCACTGGAAAGCAATACATACTTCTGCAGCACACTTTGCCTCACCCTAAATCAGAGCTCTAGAATAAACCATCCGTTTCTTCCCACTGATTATCAAGAAAACTACAAACTATTAGGTCAGACATACATTTACAAAGTTAGATGAGATGAATCCCACAAAATCTTTCAAGTGCCCCCTTTAAAATTATAAGCTCTGGTTTGCTCACTAATGGTTGAAATGAAATACAGACAATGTGGTGGTACCCCTAAATTCAACTGAAGGTAAAAACTAAGTAAGCTGATTAACAGACACATTTTTACCAGTCTGGTTTAAAGATTTTTTTTCCTGTAACATAAACCAAAGAGAGAGGTTTTTAAACCAAATCCACGTAAACATGCACAATTTATGAATGCTTCAAGCACTGTAAGAGATATTTTGATTTACTGTTCTTCCCTCTTCATTATATTATACAAAGGGCTTACATAAAATACAGCCCTGTCTGTACAGAATCACCTTTTCACACAGATTACTGCACCTCTGATCTTCTCAGGAGATAATGAGGCCTGTATATGCTCAATTTCAGTAACATTTCAGTTTCTAAGCCCTTCAGAATCATTAAGCTAGGAGCTTAGATATTACCTCAAATACTGCTGTAGGTTGTCTCTACTGAAAGTCTTATTGATTTGTCTCTGCAATATATATTTACTGGCCAGATGACATTTATATTAAATATTCATAACCTAAGCTCTCCAAATCCCAAAGAAACAAGCCAAAAGAAATCCTTGCAAAGAAGCAACATTTATCCTCTAAAAGAATCAAATTAATTCTGATTTTAAACATCTATCTCAAAGTACATGTAATGCCTCACTGTACCAGGGAGTGCCATCCATCACAACTCTCATCTCAGACCGCTGACTCATTCAAGATCTTTTCCTAGAGGTTCAAAAAAAAAAAATCAAGGCACTGATGCCAAGTTTAACTCTGTATGTCCTGTATATATTTCCTCCACAGGAATTTTTTTATTATTTTATTAAAACCTGTAAAAAAAAAAATTATACAACGGTATAGTTTTCAGAACTAAGAATATCGAAACATGGCGCTGTCCTACGTGGAGGAGATGGCAATTTGAAAACACATTCAAACTTACTGCCTGCTAATCTGGAGCCAACTTTTGCTATAAAAAAAAGAGTACCGAATGCAACAGTGGAAGGAATTCCGCTGCAACAACCGCAGAGGGCTTTCTTCCCCCTGCACACAAAGGACACGGATGCCTCCATACCTCGGCGCTACAGCCGCTCATGGCCGCGAGCCTGCACCGTCCCTGAGCGCACCGCTGGAAGCTGCCCACTGGACTAACCATGGCACGGGCCAATCAATCCCGAGTGCATAGCCAAGATTCATTCCTTTCTTCTCTCCCTACTCGCTGCTAAGAAGATCCCGGTTGATTTTTAATTGACAACCCTTACACAAGCAGACCTGGAGCTTTTAGGGCCGCGGTTGACTCATCTCTCGCAGATTAAGAATGTAGAAGGGTTTCGTTCTCGCCCCGCGTCTCCCAGACGAGGAGAACGCCCGATTCCATTTTATCTGCCCTAAAGGCAACTCTCACCCTTGCACACAACCGCCTTCAACGCTCGGTTTTCCTATGGAACTTTAAGGATGCCACAGAACGGGACAGCCGGGACGGTGGCCCGCATTAAGGGGCTGGGAGCAGAATCTCCCCTTTGTTTTATCCGCTTTTCCTTTTTCCCACTGGCGTTTTGCGGGTGATGGATGACAGGCCGCCCTCCAGCTCCTTCCCTCCCCCCACGATATCTGAGCAACGGGAGGAGGAGGTGCCGCCGCCTCGACCCATGGATAATGGCTGCGAGGAAGGGACTGATGAGGGCCCCGCCGGCGCTCCCACTGCCGACCCCAGCCCAACCTCGGGCACATCCCCAGCCCCTGCCACCCCTGCGGGGTCTCCGTTCCCACATCCAGGCACCCGGGGAAAGCGGGAGGGGTGGGGGGAAGAAAAAAAAAAAAAAAAAAAAAGCCGGCCTCCCCCTTTCCTAGGATAGAGCTTCCCCTCCACCCAGCACACTCCCCCGCCCCGTTCTCCCGCTTGGGCCCCCTTCTTCCAGTCCCCCTCCCGCACTCGCCGACCCCTTTCCTATGGCCACCCTCCCGCACCGGCTCAACCCGCCCCCCTTCTTCCTCCCCTTCCCTCCTCCTCCTCCCCCTCTCCTGCTGCAAACGGCCATTTCTATTGTGTCTCTCGGTGCCAAGCCGAGCAGGAATCGCCCTGGCCGCTGCCAGCGGCACAGCCCGGCAGAAAATGGCTGGAGGGGGACGCCAGACCCACCCAACCCTCCCCTCTTCCTCCTCCTTCTCCTCCCCGCTCCCCGGCTGCCTTCCCGGCCCCCTCCCCGCCGAAGTGCCCCCGGGGGGAGGGGGGGTGCCGGACACAGGGGGTGCCGCGTCCCTCACCTGTGGTGAGCCGGGACGACACCTCTCCGAAGGGCGAGGGCTCCATGCGCAGGTATTTCTGCGGGGAGGAGGCGGCGGCGGCGAAGGAGGAGGAGGCGGCCGAGGCCGGGGCTGACAATGGCGTACATCGCCTCCGCTTCGGGGACGCCGGGCTCAAGAGCGGGTCAAAATCCAGAGTCCTTTTCAAAGTGGCGCCGCAAGCCATGGCGCGGGGCGGCCGAGGGGGCTCGGAGCGAGGGGCAGCGCAGACGGCGGTGGGAGCAGCAGCAGCCGGCCCTGCCCAGAGGCGCCTTCCCCGGTGTCTGGGGCGGGCTGGGGGGGAGGGAAGGGAAAGGAGGGGGCGGCTGCGTCAGGGCCGCCTCCGCCGCCTCCCCGCCGGCCTCTCTCTGGGGAGCGGCCCCGGCAGCGGCAGCAGCAGCCCCGGCTCGGTCCGGCTGGATCTCCGCTCTCCCCGCCCGCTCCGCCCTGCCCGGCCGCGACTAATTCCGCCCTCGGCCGGTGGCGGGGAGCGATCCGTGCCGAGGAGCGCGGGGCCGGTGCCGGGGGCGCGGTGCGGGGCGGCCGATGCGGGGCGATGGCGGCAGAGGGGCCCGGGCGGCGGCGATGGCGGCGATGGCGCTCCCGGCCGTAACCCCCGCACCAGCAATATGGCGTCAACAACAACGCCGCCGGTTCAAACGCCAGCCCCCCCCCGCCGCGGAGGCTCACGGGACTCGTGGTTTTCCCGCCCCGCCCCCGCTCAAAGACCGGGTGGGCCCTGGGGCCCTGGGACTACAACTCCCGGCGTGCTCCGCGCCGGTCGTGCCGGCTTCCGGGCTCTGGTTTAAATCCCCCCTGGGAGGGTGCGGGCCGGGGTGTGGGGTGGGGGACGCGGCGGGGTCCCGGGCGAGGGCCGAGGGCTCCCGTCGGGACAAAGGCTGAGAGCCCTGCCCGGCCTCCGAGTGGCTGCGGCGGTGGCTGCACGTCCGCGGGTCGCTTGTCTGTACGTGAAAGAGGGGCAAAGTGCGTTCGGTCGCCCCCATGGCCAGGGCAGAGCAGGGAGCGTGCGGGAGTCGGAGGTGACAGCTAAGGGCACGCCAGGAAAGGCCTCGCGGTGTCGGGAACTGTATCTCAGGGTAACCGGCTGGTTTCCCCGCGATTGCATAAAGGGCATTCTTGCTTAAGGAGGGCGGTGAGGGAAGAGTGCTTGTGGGAAGAGCACAGCTCCTTCCTGTGCAGCTTCCTGATTGAAATAAACTGTGTTGCAGTTCACCCCAATGGAAAAGCTAACAGAGGTTGATAGCCCCCCAAAATATATGTAACTTTTAGCTTTTCTGTATCTTGTTAAATTAACCATGGATATAAAGACAGGTTGTTTTTGGAAGATAAAATTATGAATATGACCTTGTGAAATTTTAGCACTTTGGTGTTTTTTAATTGTGTTCTGAAATGCAAGCTAGGCTTTCTCTAACGGTATAAAAATTCCATGAACCTTACCATCTTTTGGAAGGAGGGCTTGCCGTGTACGTGTTTGGTGTGTGGCATATATTGCTAATTAATCCATAGCGGCACCCATTCGCTCTGAACACAAGTGTGCTTTGCTGGCAGTGTGGTTGTGCTGCCCTTAGGACGGCCGAGGTTCCAGGTGGTGGGGTGACCTGGCAGAACCTTTCTGCCCAACAAATACTTTGCTTTCTGGGACAGATAGCTCCTGACAGTGTTGGAGCAATTAGGTGAAATTCACCTTGTGTTGGCCTGAGTTGCCTTGGCCTAAAACTAATTATGGAAAATAGGAGAATGATTCCTCTGCTGTGAGCTTTTCCTCTGCACCGGAAGTACTTGGAGTATTTCCTTGGAAAGAAGAAGCCTTTCTAAAACTAAGACAAGTTCTGGTTCTTCATAGCGAGACTCAGGAAATGTACTGATGTTATTACAGTCTTATAATTGTCCTCCTGTTACTATACCGGTACTACTACTTCTGTGGATACTCTTCTTTGCAATAATGATGGCTCATCTTCCATTTGTTTAATTCTTCATTTCTATTACATTTCCCTAAGCAGATAAGTTTCCCCATGTTCGGGAATCATTGTTGAGTACTCTCACCAAACACTCACCCAGCAAGACTGAGGTGAAAGTTTTCTTGCAGGCTTTGAATCAAGGAAGCCTTGTGTGTGTGATGTACTTGTTTGATTTGGAATGTCCTGTGCCCTGTGAATGTCTATATGCTGAGAAGTGCCTGTGTTTGGGTGCAATATTGGAAAAAAAGTTTCAGAATAACCAGCATTTTCCCACTGAACTTAATATTTTAGATATATATTCTGCATTCAGCAGCAGCAAAGATTTGGTTATGTTAACTCATGTCACACTAGATCCTAAGGACCATTCAGGTGCAATTTAAGTCAATTAAAACAGTCTGAGGAATCAGGTGAAACTTCATCAAGATAAGCTTCTAGAAAGTCAGCTTTTGCCAGCGCAGGCAGCACTATAATTGTAAGCAATTGATTAGAACCATGATTGTCCTAATCAACAGAGTTACTTGGCTTTTATCTGACCTTTAGTTTGTTGAACTGAACTGAAGCAAGTCTGATTTAAGTCAAAATAAGAATTCGCACAGCCCTTTGCAGCAAATTAAACCCAGCTAAACCAATGTAGCTTTGCATGTAGACAAGCCCTACGGCAGCAAAATGTCCAACAGCAGTGACAAAGTGCTTGATGGTTGTCAGGGAACATGTGTTTTTACTTTCATTGTGGCAGGAAACACCATAGGGTCAAGGCTGCAAACCACTGTTTATATTGTTCTTTCTTCTACTGACTTATTATATAACCAATTTGCAGTACCCCATTATGTGCTACGTGGGGTGCCTTTAAAATTATATATTATAAACACATTTTTAAATAAATAATACCCACAAATTTTATTAATACTGAGAATGGGAGAGCTTATTCATAAATGGTGATGTGCTAGATTTTATTGGATCTGCACTTCAAGCACGGCACCTGTTAAAAAGCCAAGTCCAGATGTAGGACAACTTCCTGACCTTTCTATAGCCTTGAATGAGGTGGGAAAGTAACCCTTTCAGTGTATTGCTTTGGGACTGTGATGGAAATGTCATAGGTGACCAAGTGTTGGGCTTTGCATGCTTTTCTTCCTCTTTCTTCTGCCATTGCTTTCTTTCCCCATTGTTTTTTGTCTTCTCTTCTTTGCTGTCTTCCTCTCATTCTCTTTTATATACCATGTTGACTCTGGTTCCTTTTCCTTGACATCCTACTTATTTGATGTGGGGTCCACATCACAGTCCCTATCTTTTTGTTTATGCCATCTAACCATATTCCTTCCACTTCACACAGTGGCTCATTTCTCATTAACCTGTCATGCTTGCCAACATGGGAGCACGGATTAGCTGAGCTGTTTTCTAGGACTTGTTCACTTCATCCTGAGTGAGCAAAACTCACCTTAAGCATTCTCGTGTCACTTGAATTTGGATATGCATACCGAAGGTTTCTTACTTGTGTATCAGGCACACATTTTAGTTGCCAATTCTGTGACCAAAATGCAGTGGAGGTTATCTGTCAGAAGATCAGTGAAGGGTGTGTATGGTGCCAGGTGAGGAGGATGATTTAAGTTGAAAAAAAATGGAGGTTAGTGCAGGAGTTGTGAGGTGGGAGAAACAGCCAAGAGAGAACTGGAATAAATTTCTCAATCTGCTTTGCTATACGGTCACGTAGATAGTGCTGGCCAAAGAGAAAGGCTCCACAGGAACAGGAGTGAAAGGCAGAGGTCAGTGAAGGTCAGCTCTGTGTATTTAGATGCTGGTAAACTGTATGAAAAATTATGATCTGAATCTGCAACATGCACTGACTTTCAATAGGACAAATCTATTTCTTAGGCCTGAGGTAATAAGGTATTTCCAGCAGAAGTACAGAAGTATATTTCACAGTATGAGACATTCAAACACCTATTTTTCCTAAAACACTATAGATAGTTCCACATATTCAGGAAAGATTAATTAAAACCAGAATCTATACAGGTAAAGATGGCCGAGCTGATTAGGATAATAGAAATGGAATAATTACAGCAGGAAATTAAAGTGGTGTATTTAAGGATTATTACCTTAACCAAATAATTGTTGAAGTCTATGATTTTTCTCTAAAGCACAAGGAAGAAATAAGTTCAGGAGATCTATTTTTGTGATGAAGACTGTCAGTTGCTTCACCCAAATTGTAAATAAGGGAAAGATTTATAAGTGCCAGAGGAATGAGTTTGCAGAGCACTCTTCCAGTAGCACTAGTATGGGTGAAAATAAAATCAACACCAAATCTTTAGATTAGGGTTACGTGGGCTTTAGGTAAGGCTTACTATTTTTTTTCAAAAAGGGTTGTATGGTACAGTTGCTTTCAGTGTCATGAGATTATTGAGAATGACCTAGGAAGTTCTGTAATATAAAATGACAACAATAAAGTTGCAGTGAAACTAAACCTTTTACCGGATGGAGTTAATTTTCTTCACAGTAGCTAGTGTGGGATAGGTTTTGGGTTTGTGACCACAACACTGTTGATAATACAGGGATGTTTTCATTACTGCTGACTAGAGCTCATACAGTGTCAAGGCCTTTTTTTTTTTTTTCTCACCCCACCAACAAGGACTGCTGAGGGTGCATTGGGAGTTGGAAGGGGACACAGCCAGGACAGCTGGCCCCAACAGACCAAAGGGACATTCCATATCATATGGCATCATGCTCAGCATATTCAACTGAGGAAAGAAGAAGGGAGGGGGGGGAAGTTCATAGCAACAGCATTTGCCTTCCCCAGTCACTGTTATGTGGAATGGAGCCCTGCTTTTCTGGGGGTGGCTGAACACCTGCCCGCCTGTGAGAAGTGGTGAATTAACGCCTTGATTTGCATTGTTTTGTGTGTGCAGATTATGTTTTCCCTATTAAACTGTCTTTATCTCAACGCTTGAGTTTTCTCGCTTTTACCTTTCCAGTTCTCTCCCCAGCCCTCCAGGGGAGGGTGAGTGATTGGCTGTGTGGTGCTTAGTTGCCAGCTGGAGTTAAACTATGACAACTTGCAAGGAGGTGAAGCAGAATAACCCATTTGAGTCAGTTCACCTATATTCAGAATAATATATCAAGGCTATAAAAAGAAAATTACTAAACTCACTGGTGTATATGCATGAATTGTGCTAACAGACCTGGATATACAATAATTAGGAAGCAGTGAGTAAAATTTTGCAGCTCTGGCTAATGCAATTACCTCAACAATTTTAGGAAAGCATCAAGTAGTGAAGCATGGATCAGTGCACTTTTCTATCTGTTGTCAGTCACAACCTTGTGTAGCATCACCAAAAAAAGTAATGGGGTATAAGGAGGGTAGTGTCACGAGGTACTGGAAATACTACTGCAACCTAAAGAAAGATTGCCTTGCATCATCATGTCTTGCACACTCCTACCCTCCAATGTCAAATGTATTAATACATGAACGGTTACATGTGCCTATTGGTTATCTTCCTGCCTTTTACTATTGTAAAGAATTCCCATTTTTAAACTTGACTTATGATTTTCCCTGCCTGGATTTTGAAGAAACACTACACCAAGCTAAACTCTGCATTGCCCTTGATCTTAAAGAAAAGCTGCCACACTGCGTTAGCAGAAAGGAAAACTATACTTCTTATGCAAAGATTTTTTTTTTCCGAAGTGTTCTCTTACATCTTTGTGAAAGAATTTTTTATATTTGATTCTAAGGATAAAGGAGCAGCATGGTATTGTATATTAACTGGAGAGTAGAATCAAGTCAACTAAAAATACATTGAACTGGAATGCTGATAAAAATTACAGGCCAAATATTAAATAATATTAAATTAATATTAATCAAATATTAATCAAATCAAAGGGAGTAATACTGAGTATGTGAATAAAGAGCCATTGGAGTAAAACACGCTGAGCTGTAAAAGTTCCTTCGCTGCTGTGGTGGACTGGAGCCTGGATCCTCCGTGAGCTTACTCAGCTGTTTTGGGCTGAGATATAGAGAAGGTAAGGCTTTTCTTCTGTGCCAGGATGTAAGAGAACAAACCAGCATAGGACAGTGTGACAACTCAGACGTATCAACTATTTCCTACTGATTTCCTTAGGTCTAGGAGAAGGTTTGAGACATTATCCATTCTGTTCACTTGCACCACATAAGAAATGGGCATGTGCTTTTCACTGCAGATCTGTTGCCTCTTGGGAAATTTTGCATGGAAGCTCAGTGGAAACCAGCTGAAAATTTGACTTTTATTAAGCTCAGTTTTCTAGTTTTCTGCATAGAGCAGTGAAGAACTGGGGACTTGAATTAAAGCTCTTATTTTTCCAGATGATTTACTAAGGTTCAACTGCTCTGTCACTATGTTATTTTGTTCTCACTAGTGTCACTATATGTTTTGTTCTCAAAAACCTCTTCCCTACCTCTGCAGTTGGCCTTTGGGATGCTGCCTGGTTCCCAGGCGGGCGGTGTGTGTGTGTGCTGCACCATTTATACATACTGACTTCTTAACCTGCTTCTCCACCTCTGATCGAACATGCCTCTGCTTCCCCACCTCTGCCCCCCTCTGCCAATCCTGTGCAGCGCGTCTCACTTAGCAGACCTTTTCCATTCATAAAACAAAAGACAACACACACCTTCTGCTGGCAAATCCCTTCCCTGTCCTTTCTCCACCACCACTGGTAACTCTCTCATCCTCCAAGCTCGTTTGCTCCTTTTTCTCTCCCATATGACCGGTTTTAGGTTATGCTAGCTCTTCTGTGAAGTATTTCCAATGACCTGTTTCCCCACCTCAGACATTGTTTCTGAAATTCTTCTCCAGAGTTAGGTCACTCCGGCCTGAAGATGCTCATAAATTGCCAGCTTTCTAGAACTTTCTCTCATGGAATCTTTAGTTTCTCCTTGCCACCCACAGTTCAGGATGTCTCTGATCACCATTTCAGGAGATAAAGTTTTCACTGTCCTCCTCACTCTTTTTCCTCACTAACCAGCAGCATCTCATCACCCTTGTGCTCCTTCTTGGGCATTCTTGGATTGTTCATCCTTTCGGTTTCAGGCTTTATTGTTGGGGCCTGGCATTGTCCTGCTGATGCATTGATTTGGGATTTGTGTCAATCCCACACAGTCTGGTTCAGCCCAGCTTTCCTCTAATTGCTTCCTTCCCTCCTTCCTTCCCTCCTCCTGCTTTCCTAAGAGGACTTTGACTCATGCTGCCCTTCTTGTTTAAGCCTGAAACAACTGCACCCATTTTGTGAACTAAATCCATGCTGTCTTCATTTGAATCTCTCCATAAAATATACTTCTGGCATAATGCCTATCCAGCTCAGATTCCTCTGCTGAAATATATCCCGTTCCTCTATAATAAAAACAAATCCCGTTTCACAACAAAACAAAAAGAACTGAGCAAGAGACTGACTACGCAATTAATTTTTGCCGGTTGCTTTCTGCCAAGAGCAACATGCTTGTTCTTATCCCGCTCTTTCTGATTGTCCTCCCCATGTGCCTCCTGTTTGTCCTTTTGTTTTGTTATTGGTTTCTGAGTCCTTCCTGAGGGCTCCTGGCCTGATCCTGTGCTCATATTGGTATGAAATGAGGAGTAACTGCTGCAGCAAACAGTGCTTTGCCAAGGTGAAATTTCTGTGGAAGGCGATCAGCCCTTTGTTTTAATATTAGCTAATAAAGCCTGTGCACAGCTTCAGCACAGCACTCCAGTTTTAATTAATAAGAATTAGCATATACATCTACATATACTCTTTTTTTTCGCCTTTGTGGGCTCAGCTACTTTGAAGAAAACCTCTTTGTATGTCTTCCTGGTTATTCTATGTCTTGACATTAAAAAACCCCGAACGAATAAAAGCCAAAAACCAAAGGAGCATCAAACTCCCACGCAAACAAAAGGCTTTGCTGCTGCCGGTGGCGGGGAGCATTGGGAGCAGCTCTTCCCGCCTGCTGAGAGGAGCCAGCTTCCAGCCCCTGCTCCTTACCGCTGGGGAGCCGTCCAATTCCCAGCCCGCCATCCCTTCCTCTGCCTTTGCACAATCCCACTGCAGTGACTTCCCAGTCCTAATTGGAGCCTCTGGGCATTATTGTGTTATTATTATTTAATAAACAACCACATAAAACACTGGTTGACATTTAAATAAGAGTAAAGAAAGGAAAGCTCTGACTCCTAGACTGTTTTGTTTTCCTGTTGACTCGGGTGGAAGCAGGAGCAGGTTTTCTGTACAGTACCCACGCTCACACAACACACGCTTACCTTTAATGGTATAGGAAAGGCACTGCTAACGTGGGCCCAGTGCAGATGAGCGGGCCAGACTCTACTGAAGCTCTAAATCCCCGTTGCAACATGAACTGTAAATACAGAGTCATAACCTGAACATTCCTGGATAAAATGTGCAGCTTTTCTTGCCTGAGCTACAATTTGCAAGGGTTCAGTTTGGTTTTCTGTATTGTCGCCCCCAGCATGTCCTTCTGAGCGGTTATCTGAAATGCACAGCCATCAGGGTGCTATTAAGAAGAACAAACGGAAAAGATAGTTTTATTTTTGCATTTGTAAGTTTGAGACGTTCCAGGGTGAGAGTTATCAAGACAAAAGAAAACGTGGTGTCCTTGAAGTGAACACAGAGGAGCACAACTAGTTCAATAAGATTTTGAAAGAAAAACAAAGAGCTGAAGGCCAGAACCGACTCCTTTAGAAACAAGTCTAAAACGAGACAAGATTCTAAGTGCTTAAAATATTTTGGTGACAAGCAACGAAGAAGTGTCTGTTACTGGAATTAATTGAATAAAGAAAAAGGAGAGAAAATCTTGAGAACTTTCTAAAAAGTGGAGATTTGATGTGTGGGGAGTATAAGGACAAAATTCTCCTGGGCCACGACTGGAGCCCTGAATCAACATAACTCTTTTTCTTGAAGAAAGTGAAAAGTAGACAAAGGCGAGTACGTACACCCTTATTATCCTTTTTCATTGTGGATCAAAGAGGAGGAATTCCCAGGGCTGCCAGCTCTCCACTTTTCCTGCAGTGAGTCTGGAGTGCAGGCTGGGTTTATTTCCCTCGGTTAGGAAATGCTGCTTTATTACTTTAAATGATCAGGTCCTTTAATGGACTTCTTGTGAGATCTGAGTCCTATTTACTGGTTTGTGTTTTTAATGTGTTTAGTAGGAGTGAAACATTCTTACTGTTTATAAAAATTATGTACATATATGCTTTAATTCTAGGGAGTTCACCCCTCATTCTTCCCACCATTTCATTACACGTTTGCTTTCCTGTATTATATATTAAAAATTTTGTGCAGTGGCTCACTTGCATTTACATATGTGGACTGTAATAATTCTGTGATGTTGCTTGGAACTTCTGTATGAACATGTTATGTAGAGTTAATGTGGGCATGACAGATTGCAGATTTTTTTGTAGATAAACACAGCCAGTGCATGCAAATATGAGTGAATTTGTGCACAAGTTTTAATATCTAAGCAGAGCTTATAAGTGCGTAACACCTGTAACCACAACTGTCAGTGCAAACAGGGAAGCTAGTTTTAAGGCATTTGCTCTGATTTAAAAGTGCTGGACTCTGAAGTATTTCAGCTGTAATGGTGGAGATGTTTTCATTTTCTGGAAGGTATTTAAGAAGGACTCTGTTATTAAAGAATACAGCCTTTATTAGCAGTTGATATGCCAGACTCCTTGTGAAAACAAGTACCAGAATGGTGAGGACTTCCTTATGAAGCAACCTGTGGCTTTTAAAGACATTATGGAAATCTGACCGTGAAATGGATTAAAAAGTGCTGGTTTATGGTCTTAGGGAGGTTGGCATTAAGCACGGAGAATTTTTTTGGAAAGCAAAACGGGAACTTACCGGAAGGGTGCTGGATTTCCATGAGTGGCTGTGTAGCCTGTATAGCTGTGGTCTCAAAGCAGGGAATTTGCTTAGGAAAGGCACTGCAGTGGCATATAATGTAAGGAGAAAATGGAGTATGTCTGAATATGGGGTGTAGTTATCTTCCCCTGGAGGGAGACGGAGTGACTGCTTTTTGTGAGAGTACTGACACAAAACATATTAAATTGTTACCAAAGATGTAGATGAGTGCATTCTGGAATGTCCTCTGGTGCGTTTTATCAAAACCGTTTTATCAAGGCAAGGTTGAATGGGATCTAGTGGATTTGTACCTAGATGATCTTTAAGGTGCCTTCCAACTCAGACCATTCTCTGATGCTATGAACATTGTTCATGTCACAAAAAGAAGGAGGTACATACAAGTCCAAGCCTTTAGTCAACAAAAAAGGTAAAATGAACCTCTTTCAGTGCTTTCTTTATTTATGAATATGAATCTTTGCTTTTTTCTGTATTTGGTGGAGGTAAAGTTAAAGTTGACCTTAATTGGCTTGCAAAGTATTTCCTAGAGGGATAGTTCAGGTTCAACATGTGAAGGAAATTCTTTTGAATTCACTGGAAGTCCACCAGCTCATTCTAAGTAAAACCATATTAGAGTAGCTGTTGAACAGCTATAAGAAAAGTTATGTTTCTCAGACAGAGGAAATTAAAATGCGTTTGTATTTGCATTCCTTTAGAGCTCAGTCCGAGTGGTTTATTGGTAGAAAATTAAAAGGAGACAATCTTCAAAATGGCCAGTAAACTGAAGAAGCTGGGCTGGGAGCATCTACATCTCCCCATTTGAAAAACTTGACTGTTGCTTGCTACTACAGAGTACCTGGAAACACTGGTAAAAAACAAATTACGTTAGTCCCATTGTGTTTTAGAAGATCTTTTTTTTTTCTGTGTGACATTAGCATGATGTCAGAGGCTGATTGTATGTTAGGTTGTTTCAGTAAGAACAATTAATGTGGGGGCAAAAGCCAGTGAGGACCCTGTCAGACAGTGAACAATGTTTTTGGTTTTCATATAGTGATTCATCAGTGTTTATAGGCCTCCAACATGTAAATCACCCTGAGGTAATCTGGAAGGGAAGGATATGAATAAGCCAATTAAATTGGCAAAGAGCCTAAGGAACACCCTGTTTAGGGATAAAATCACATGCCTGTCCTAGTGCCAGTAGTTTTGGAGAAAGAAGTAAAGTTAAAATCTTTGCAGTTAATTTCTTTTTAGAGAGAGTGGATTTAGAAGACTTTGGTCTTCTCCTTTTTTATGTGTGAGCTCAGGTGACTGAGGCAAGGTAGTAAGTGTTGTGTTTTCTGCAAGTAACTTTTATTTTGATGACACAGGAGGATGTCATCCAGGTCGTGGAGGGTGTAGGAACTAGTTGCCTCATTTATGATAATTATTTTGTATTCAGTTTTATGATATGAGCATTCAAAGGACTGAATTGCCCTTTATCTTTCTAAGTACCTCCTCTTTTTTCTTTCGTTTGTGGTGTTTTGTTTTTTTTTTTTAAAATGAGGCACAATTTTCCATCAGGAAGCATCTCCACCTGACTCATCAGTTACTACATATGTTAAGGTGCTCTATATCTAAGTAATAACAAAACCAACTACTCTCTTCTTGCCATCTGCCAGGCCTGTGCCTTCAAAGATGTGATGTAACGGGAAAAAGGGGCGGCGGTGAAGTTTCATTGAAATAAAGAGGAAAAAGTATATCCATTCTTAGTTTACTTGCTTACAGTATAAATGGATTGGTTTTGAGTTTTTAAGAGGCTTGCTGCTTGCTGGAAGATTAACTGTGTATTTTTGCCGTTCCACACAGGTTTTTGCATTCATACGTCAATTCCAATCAGGAAAGTAGCTGGCTCTTTAGAAGAGACTTACCATCTACATGACTTCACTGGAGGAAATTCCCAGGCAGAACTCATGGCTGACACCAGACACTTTATGTGGGAGTGGATCATTATGGCCTCTCCAAGTGCCAGAGAAGCTATAATTGGCATTTATGTATTATTAAGCACCAGAGAATTTAACTGTAAACAGAAATCCATAGGAAATCAGGAGTCACCAGTTACATTGCTCAGAGAGCTACTCATTTAAGAGCAGCTTTTGAGAATTTTTCAGACACCGTTAAGAGCAGGGGAGAGATAACCTCCCCTTTTTTATCTCCATCATCTTTGGAATACTGAAAACATATTCCTGGTGGAAGGGAAGTAACTTTCTGAGACCAAAACCAGAAAGCAATAGAGACATGGGATCACTAGAGACACCAGTATCAACCCTCTGAATGTCTTGGAACTGACAGCATCATGTGATCCTAGCTACAAATGCACAGATGGGCATAAGACCCAGACACACATAGCTGTTAAGATGGTTTCAATGCCTCTCAACTAAGCCCAGACACCTGATAGCTCAGAATCTAGCTTACACCAGTCTTCACATCCTATGGAGACAAAGAGGCACCTTTCAGGAACAATTTGTCCCACTCCAAGATAGATGTGAAAGAGGTGAGATGAACCCTGTTTGTTTGTCTGTCTGTCTGCCTGCATGATGTGCTGAGAAGGCCTAGATGACCATCTGAATTTTTTAGACAGCAGATGTTCAGTGAGATGAATCCCAGCCTTACTGTTCAGCTCCTACACAGTCTGACCACGCGCTGCTGGTAGCAGAACAAACTGTTACTAGATGAGGGGTAGAAATTTTGTACCCGTGGTTTAGTTCAAGGATCCCTTTTGTTTTGAACTGTAATTAGAGATACACTCAGCCTCTTGGACGTGTCTGTGGCTCTTATTCATTTTCAAGCAGTCAGGCACTGCTCAGAGCAGTGGAAAGAAAGAGAAATAGTGCTTTCACTTCTCTTATTGGTGTATGGGCCCTGCAGGGAAACAGGAACCAAAGTAAGGTTAAGCTGGGTTTAAAGGAACAAGATAATGTTGGTAAAGGAAGGGGAAAAAGCATAAGCTGGCCACGTCTCTAACTTCAGCGTACATAGACTGTTGCCACATCCTCAGGAAAACAAGGGATTTTGGAAATAGTCTAAAGCTAGGCCACATGAAGTACAGAGCACATGACACAAGCCTGAGTCCCTCTGTCTCAATAGGCAGCACTCTAGAATCAGTATGACCTTACTTCTGCCCTTGTTAGTCTGAAATATGTAGCACAGCTGTAGGACGTAGTTCATCATTTATCAAGGGTAAATAAAGCTCTGGATGGGAATGTGGAGGTGAAAAGTGTTCTGCACAAGGCGTTTGCTCGCGTGTTGTAACTTGCTGCTCAGAAAGAAACAGAACGCTTTGTCTTCTTGTAGCACTGGTGAGCGACTCCTTATCATAACCTTGTAAGAGGTTTCAAGTGCATTCATGAATAGGAGGACGATTAAGATGACACATGAAGGTTTTCTGAAAACTTTTTCCTATTCAGACACATCCTCATATTTGTGTTTGTTATCATTCCAGACAAGATGTTTCTAATCTCTGGTGTGATTGGTAGACCACATCCTTTCACTCTTGGTAGCCCAGCTTGCTGTGAAACTCAAGATGAGCAGTAGGAAAGTGAGTTTACGTGAGGGGCAGTCAGAGCTAAGGCAGCTAATTGAGCTGAAAGGCCCTGCAATGAACTTTGCAAAGGAGGCCTCTATTGCTTTGAGCAGTTACTGTGACAAAACCCAAAGCTGAAAACTTGGCAACCTGACTAAAAAGTTTAGTGAGAAAGAAGCTAAATAAGGGATTTAAAAGATCTAATTTGTAGGGTAGAAAGAGGAAGATGTCTGTGAGCTGGGGAACAGTTGAAAGTCCTGCTCTGAACACATCCATAAATCATCGTGCCAGGTAGGGTATTTTCTCTTCTTTTAAGTGTTTCCCAGGCTGGGAGTCTGCTTTGGCCACAGCTGCTTCTCTTCCACAGTCCGTTAGAGCCCCAGGACTGGGTTCTGAGCAGGCCATGTAGGAAGGAGGTAATACTTCTATCTGTTGCACTGCTGAATAGTTAGGTCTGTAGCCTGACTTTCTGTGATTCTGTGATGTTCCTTTTTTGAGGAGAGGACTCATATATTAATTACCCTACATCTAAGGAAATCTAATTTCAGAGCACAAGGACACAGAGGAAAAAAGGAAGCCTGATTTTTCCAGTGTTCAAATGATTGTATCAGTGCAGAGATTTGTGTCACAGAGAGTGCCTCTGGGCCTTCTTGCCACCGGGGTTGCTAATAGAGGCCAGAAAAACAGCTGAGACTATTGGCTTCAGTGACAGACACCAGAGGAATACAGATGTTATCTTTGGCTTTAGGCTGAGGGGGCTGCAATAGACAGTGCAATGGCTGAGGTTTACCCTGTGTCTTCTTGGGTCTAGGGCTGTAAATGAGGGAAACCTGTGCTGTTGAGGCTGACCGTACAGACTCAACAGCACAGGTTTCACCACACTAACAAAGTGAAAAAGCTTTGGTGGTTCCCTCTTCGTCAAAGTGTTTTGCAAAGCCATGTTTGGGATGTGAATGATATGGACATGTCCAATTCGGTGGAGGTAGAGGTAATAGAGGGGACAGGTTAAATTTATATTGTAGCCTCATTTTCTTGATTTGGCAGAGCAAAGAGAGAAATCCCAGAAGTCACGGATCTTGAGATCTACTCCAAGTCAGTTACAAAGAACACATGAAAAAAATAGGTATGCTTCTTGACTTGGCTGCTCTGACCCTCATGATGTACAGTCCTTCCTGTCTACTTTTCCAGCTCAGCCCCTTGGTCTTACCCCCTTAGCTTTGTAGCCCCAAGGATCAAAATAACACCTGCTCCTTGTCAGGTGCCCTCTGGTGCAGCAAATACCTGTCTGGGCAACATCCCATCACACCCTGATGCAGTTGAGAAAACCAGCCTATACCCCAAAGGACTCATGAACTGATATATGCTTTTTCTCCATTACATCCTGGCAGTAGAAAGGGCCCTCTACTATGCCTTAGAGCAAGTGGGACAGGTCTGGGAGGTAGGAAGATCTCGGTCTAACTTCTCTAGTCCTGTTTCAGTCCTTGAAGGAGGAGAGTGCAAAGTGGACAGGCTCTCGCTGGTCCCCCTTCCAAGTATATCTCCCTTGCTTTACTTCGCCCCTTTCTCAAGCTTTAGCCTCCAGATTCTATCATCCATACTCTTTCATTACAGTTACCTTCACATAATTGCCTGATCTCACTGTTCTGTCTTCCTTCTCCAAGGTACAGCTCTTCTTCCCCTAGGAAGCTATTCCCACCACTCACAGTCTCTGATCCTGCACCTTACATTGCAGTGCTCAAGGCTCAGTAATGTTCGGTGCTTACACATGCTCAGATCCATTGTTCAGAAATCAGGATTACAGTACCTTTACTGTCATTCCTCTCTCCTCTAATTAATCAATGCTAATTGATTGATTGCTGATGGCTCTCTGGTTAGCAATATCCCAAGTCCAAGAAGCAGCCACATGCCTATCATTCCCACATATTTAACTGGCACATACCAAACATATTAACCTCTAGAAATTAGTTAGAGCCTCTTCTAAATTAGTTTCTATGAATTGGCAGGGCTCATTTCACTGGGCAAAAAGAAAACTGATGACAGAGACAGAGGCGGATAGCAACAACAGGCTCACAGGTTGTACTCTTGGTTTTGGTCCAAGTAGTTTTTACCCTCACAGGGAATGAGTGAACCACTGTGTGGTCACTTGGTGACCACAAACTGCACACTGGTGGTAGATTCTTGCTTGCAAACTTGCTTCCCCAGACCTGATGCTTGCACCCTCTTTAGTTTAGTACTCTCTTCCTAAGATGGTCCAATGCTGTTCAGGACGATGTTGTCTTAGTGCTGCACAAATAGTCAGTGTGGTAAACAGGGATCAGTTTAGAGAGGCTGAGACTGACCAGTTCCTGTTGGTCCCCAGCCTGTTCTTTCTCTGCATGAAACCCCAAGTGACCAAACCCTGCTCATCTCCTCCAGTGCTTGCTCAAATCCCTCAGCTTCCTCTCGTTAGACCCTTTTTGGCCAGCCTAGTTACTGGACTTTTTTGAGTTGTAGGCAGATGACAGTGCTTTTGTGCTGTTTGTGCAGCTGGAGTAACTGCTGTAAGGAAGGACTAAGCTTCACCTACTGTGTGGGCTGAGACATCGAGTTCTTGATTGCAATCTGATTAGCTCCAGGAGTCCATTTGGCATGGACCTTCATGGCAGATTCATGACCTGAGGACCATCAGCCTGATAAATTTCAATTCGCTGCCACAATGAGCACAAAGAAGAAGAAATACACAACATTTTTTCTCTTGGGTTTGTTTGTTTGTTTTGACATATCTGTCCAGGAAACAGCTGAACTGGTTAAACAGAAAGTTAAGATATCTGCCCCAAACTCAGCCAAGCCAAATCAACCCCCTAAACTCAACAAACAGGTTGGCAGCTGTTGGCAGGCACTGAGCTTGAAACACGTGAGCTGGAACCGATAAGGGTTGGCGGAGATGTAAGGAAACAGAAAATAAGACCTTAGAAGTTGGGCAATCTTCAAAAAAGTGGTGCTACCAGTCCTGTCAATGAATACTTAGATATGGCCCTTGCAGATTGCAGGTCCTTTGATGCAATGCTCACTGATGAGTCATTTGGAAGATCACTAATTGAAGGATAGAAAATGGCCTGCTGTGGCCTACAGCCATTATGAGCTGCTCATTTTTTAAGGGATGTTTGTTGCAATCCCCTTTATTTTCTGCAGATGGGGTGTGGCTCTCCCATTCCTGGCAAAGTGGCTGGTGCGGCCTTTGGTTGGGAAAATATGGGTGCTGTTGCATGACAAGCTGAACTTCCCCTACAGGGGAAGTCACCTTCTTCCTCTCTAGTACATCATCAGGGGTGTGACGATTCCCTAAAGCACAACGGAACCACGCAGAAATCTGGCAGCTTTATCCAGTTTGTAGTTATATGATTCTGCCTCGTAAAAACATCTGAATCACATTTCACACTGCCTACCTAGCTACATAAACAGAACCTCATCCTGTTCTTAAGATCTGAGCCTTGTATTCTCAGACTATGCCTCCTTTTCCTTTCTTCATCAGAGCTCTTATGACTGTCACTTCTTCTCCTTGCATAATTATTTGGACTTTCATGAAAGCTACTGCTTCTGCCCGCAGTCAGAACTGACACTGTCACTCTTTTTTCGTGTTAAAACAGGCATCCAAAGTTTCTTTGGCTGTGATGCATTAGAGAACTCATTCTTCATGCAGAATGGGAGGGGCACCACACTGAGCCTCACCGGTGACAGAGCATGGATAAGCAGCAATCCTGCAGCTGTGTCTGTGGTGCATAAGACAACCCCTACACCTCCTTGGCTTCTTCTTGCCTTTCCACCACTCTGCCTTTCCAGAGACCACTCACTTTGCTGGTTGAAGACTGCCTAGTCAGCTCTGCTGGAAGTCTGGGGTCACAGAGCATGAGACAGGCTGTAGCACTGTGCTTCAAGTATGGGAAGTGTGGACCTAGTTTTGTGGAGGCTGTAAGGAGGGAACAGTTTGATGAGTATTTGCACAGACACCACATCCAGTCTGGTAGGCAGAAGCTGAAATGCACCTTCTGTGTTTATAGTAAGATGGAGGTTGCTGTGCTAGGCCAAACTGATTAAGTCTGGTACCCTGCTTCAATCAGTGAACATTGGCTGGTAGAGGAGATACAAGAAATGCTGTAGTAAACCAGAGATTTTTCCACTCAGCATGGACATTTCTCATATCCTACCGATATCTAGGTCATTAGTTAATCATGTCAACAACTAGTGACCAGCACAAGTTGGGAAGGATGGAGGCTTTACACTGAACTATTCCAGTCCATGCCCTATATGATTCCTCTCACTTAGCTGAAACAATAGTAAGCAAAGAATGATATCCTTCTCATCCTGTTCCTTCTGAAATATATGACAAACCCTATTGTTATCAAAGGTGCAGGTTCAAACCTGTCATTTTCTCACATAGTGTGCAGTAAATATTGTGACTAAGAGTTAACAGTGTGCCAAAAATGATCATCTGTAAGTCCTGTTGGGGTGCTTTGTGTGAACTCAACCAGGTTGTCAGCCGCTTTCATCAATGTCAATGCAGCAACTACCCTGAATAATCTTTTTTTGTCACTATATATTACGGGTGAAAAATGCAGGTGAACAATATTTTACACACACAGATATGTAACTGATTATATTACAAAGAACTGCAAGAAAAAGACATTTATTTTTCACTTTTAGGAATTTGAATGAGGGGATCTCATTACCCAGAATCAGGATTTGTCTGGCTTGGTGAATACAATAACAAATGGATTCTCCAAATCCCTAATCCACAGATGTTTCAGAGGGAGACAGAGAGACAGCTCAGCAGCACAAGAAAGATGTACTTTTCCTGAAAGTCTTCTGACTCAATTCCTGTCCTGTACCTGGCAGTGATTCAGTGGCATGGCAGCTATAATTGATCAAAAACATACCTCTGTTAGCAAACAGGAAGAAGCTGGGCAACAGCAACAGGATAACATTGGGCTCTGTGAGTGCCAAGGTGGGTGGTCACACCTGGTCAGGGCTGTGAGACTGGTGATTCAGGCAAGGTGGTCAGGCTTGCAGAGGGAAAATCTGAATTGTCTGACACTGTGTGGTGATAAGAAAGGAGGATGCACACAGAGGATGATAAGCTTGATGGGCACTTAACAGGGCAAAAATGAGAGAAAACAGTGCTTCACTTCCATTTCTCTAATTGGTGCTTTACTTACCTTTTCCTTTAGATTGAATACTTTGTATAAGAGAAAGCACCAGCTGCAGCACTGAAACATAGTGTGTTTATGCTACATTAGTGTACTGTTACAGACGTTGTGTAATATGATGGGAGAGAAGATGGATTTTCAACAGGGAGCCAGCAACCTGGGGAGAGGTTCTTGAGATCTGTGTGCTTCTATATGCATCTCCTCAACATCATCCCGATCTGCTGGGGCTTTGGGAAAAAAAGCTTGACCATGCTCCGTTTATGAAAGAGATAGTGACATCAGGACAAAAATACTTGATCCGTGTAGTTCCTGAAGTTGGGGGTTACTTACAGGATATGGCTAGGGCATCGATAAAAATTCTAACAAATGAGTGTAAAACTTATATCACAAGTCTGTCTTTAGGAACCCATGGAACTGTTTGTACTTTCAAAAGTGTGGACTCACTGACAACTTCAGCTGCTTTCTTCTTCCTGCTTTTTTTTTGTGAATGGAATAGAGCTCTGTTGTTCAGGCTTCGTGGAGGTGTTTCTAGTTGCCTGAATTGGTAATCATAGAATCATAGAATATCCTGAGTGAGAAAGGAACCCATAAGCATCATAGAATAGAATATCCTGATTTGGGAGCAACCCACGAAGATCGTGGAAATCCAGCTCCTGGCCCTGAAGAGGACCACCCCAAAAATCACACCATGTGCCTGAGAGCATTGTCAAAATGCTTCCTGAACTCTGTCAGGCTTGGTGCTGTGACACTTCTCTGGGGAGCCTGTTTCAGTTCCCAATCACTCTGCTGAAGGATCTTTCCCTAATAACTAACCTAAACCTCTCCTGACACAGATTCATGCCATTCCTTTGGGTCATGTCACTGGTTACCAGGGAGAAGAATATGCATAAGAAACCAGTAGGATGAGTCAGCTACTTTCTCTGTCTTTTATTTGAAGTTACTTTAGATTATCAAATCTCTGCAGATGGATAAGCCATCAAAATACAGTTAAATGGGAATGAAAATTTTCTGTTAAATGCCTCCTCTCTCACCACTCCAACCTCCTGATTTGAGGTTTCTTCCTATCAGTCAGATCCCTGCACCAATCAGTTTGTGGTCAGATCCCTCCTGTCTCCGAGTGCCTCACTGGGGAGGGAATAATCTGCCCAAATTATCCTAAAGAGAGATTATGGTTTCACTGATTAAAACTCCTTGGGGTAGTGATGTGTCCATCAAAGCTTATTACTGCAGTTGATGATTAGTTTCAGGTATATTCCCAACGGCAAAAAAGGCTCCTCCTGCCAAATTTGGTTAGTTTTCCCAGCTGAAACATCTGTTGATGACTTGTGTGTGTGAATAGGTCTTGTTGGTGAGCTATCTTCTCAAACATCTTGGTTACATTTGTCTTATTGCCAACTTCTGTTGACAGCCTTTTGGAGGAAGGAGAGGATGTCATGAATGCAGAAGTATGTCTTCATTTGTTAGGTCTTTTCCTTTTTCCCAGCACATGGATCTAAAATGGCCCTACTGTCTTGTTGCTGTAACTTAATTAATAGATCAGTTCACATTCATTTTCTGACCCTAAATATAGCTTTTTTCCCCTGTCTGTACTTTGTAGGGATTTGGGCTTCAAGGAGCTCCTTCCCTACTGCTGGAAAAATCAACTTTATGTTCACTAAGTTCAAAAGAGGACCTTGGCTTCCAGTCAGATGTGCTGATCTGTGGGGCATATCTGGGTTTATGAGGCATAGCCACCAAGAAGAGGATGTCACCTATAGGCCTGTGTTTGGAAAAAAGTTGTAGGAGTGCTACCAACAAGCAGCTGTTGGGGCCAGCCATGTCAGTGCACTGCTCTTGAGTGTGTATCCACTCTCTCTTAAGCAACTGAGTGAGCCCTTAGAAAGACAGATGGGTGCTGTGCTGCCCCAGACATTGCCCTGTCTGTAATCCAGAGCTTCTGTGGACTTTCCTTTCAGCGTAACTGTTGTTTTGTCTGAATAAGCAGCAACAGCATCTAAAGAAGCAATAGGTTTTGAGACAACTGGAGCAATCATTCTTTGATCCCTGGCAAACCCCAGGGGCTTGATTATTATCCAGTGAAAGGAGCTGATATAAATAAATGAGTTTTCAGGAGTGGGGAACCCAAAAGAGTTCAGACTGGAGGAGGATTAGAGTGAAGGGTGAGAGGGTGCACCCTGCTCCCAGGATAATGAGGTCAGTCATGAGCAAGCCACAGGGTCCTCTCAGAGCCCAGCACTTTACAGGACTCACATGCATTTTCTAGGAGCAGGCCGGAATGTTTCTTTCCGTAGACCTCTGTCACCTCCTTGGAAGATGATCAAACACTTTTTAATAAAAAACACCATTTGACTTCTAACGTTTTTGTACTGATTAAGAACATTGACTTGGCTGACTGAACAAGGGAAGCAATTGTGGCTCAGCTGCTTTATGTTGGAAAAGCTTTGATCAGACTGAGTGGGAGTTTAAGGTACTCTATAAAATGAATTTTGGTGATAAGCTTATAAACTGAATTTGAACCTTGCGCAGGCTCCAGAGGGAAGGAATAAACAGCTCAATTTGTATTCTCTAAAGGTACACACCAAGCTTTCCCTTTAACCTTTGGGTTTATTACCTTTGGGGTCAAACTGTTTCTTAAACTGTTTGAAATTATTTGTCCAGATTAGCTGTCCATGCTGAAGATGGAGGGCTTTGAGGATGGATCCCAAGAGCCCTGAAGCCAGCTATAATGAATGAGTTTGGTGTTTTACTCAGAGGAAAAAAAGCTGAATGAGTTATAGGGCTGCTAAATAGCCCCAGTTCATTCACACAAAGTTAAGGACAAGGTGCTTATCTTAATCCCAACACGATACCATTAGAATAACTTATTTCAAGGGCATTCCTGTCTGAGATCTTCCCTCCCTCATTGCTTATCAGTCTCTGTAGTTATATTCAGGCAATTAAAAAACACCAGTATTGGACAGAAAACTCTGGAGAGAATGTGAGATTCATCTCTGCTTTGTGCTGAAGCTGGTGACCTAACTTGCAGGGGATCAAGTGGAAGCAAGCTCAGATAGTCATCCTGTGAAATCCTCTGGTCCAGTAAATCTGAGGAGGTGTATGTGCATAGGCATCAGGCAGAAGAATCTGATAGCTGGTCAAAAAATTATTCATCACCAGTGGTGTGTGCAGCACAGATCCCAGCACAGCCATTATGGAGAGTCCAAGGCTGCTGCAAACCCGAGGCACAAAGGATTTGCACTTTGCAGCAGCAATGTGGTCTTTGCCCAGAAGAGATTTTCTTTAGAAGGCAAGGTTGTGATCTGTCTAAACAGATGGCTAAATATTTTATCAGAGGAGTTATACCACTGATGTATAAATCTCACCACTGTAGGAAAAGTAACTTTTGTTTGCATTTTTTCAAGGTAGAAGATGGAAATGAAAAACCTGAATTCTGGCTTTGTGATGGCCTTCTGCATACCTATGGGCAAGTCACTCCCACTGTCATGCTGCTCTGGAAGTCTCCCCACATCTACTCCAAGAGATAATTGCTAAGACCCAGTAGCAACCTGAGCTTCTGTAGTCATTCCTCCTCCCCAGCTTCAAACCAAATCCACTTCATTTATGATAATAAATGGAATATTTTTTTAAACCTCGATTACGGTTTGTTCCCTAAGTACGTGCGTCTCTCTCTTCATCCCTCCCAATGACTTCTACCCTGATACCTAACTCCAGGTAAGTGTAGAGGCCTCAGTGGTGTCAAAGTTACATTAAATTTCCATAAAATTGGGAGAGCAAGTAATTCAAATTCACTTCTGCCGAGGGAGAAGTCTTACTAGATATCAGAAGGGGAAAGAGGGACAAAGAGAAACAAGTCTTCATTTGCTCATTCTGTTGTGCTCACTTATTTTGGGTTTTTGTTTTCTCATGACTCATCATTCTCTAAACCTTACTTGGGATTTGAAGTGTAAATTAGTATATTAGCAGTGAAGAATTCATCCCATTAGCCCGTGGTTGCTCTCAGCAGTGTATCTGGAAGGGCCCAACACTCACCTGGTACTGACTCCCCACCCATGGCAGAGGTAGAATTTAAGTAGCAGGGACACTGAACATGCCAAGGGAACAAGTCTGCTAGGAGATGGAGCAGCTCTGTTCATCAACCAGTTTCACCATATGCTAAGAGAATGCAATAATATACATATAAATTGGAGACAAACTGCAAAACTTTGTGAACTAGGGCCCTGTTCCTTGGAGTAAATATCTTCTGCCTCCACTGCCTTTGCCTGCATAGAAATAACTGTGGGAAAAAGCATCACAAACCACCAGCTTCTGTAAGTCTTCTGAGGGTACTTCTTCACATGCTCCCATTCAGGAATCATAGACTCCCTGAACACTTGGTTTCCAACAGAATAGCTTTACTCTCAGCCTGGTCTCTTCATCACACATTATTTTATTCATCTGCTCTAAAATAGCAAAGTTTAGTTGGCAATCTGGCTCTGGTTTACTAATATCTCCTTGTACATGGAAAGAGACCTTGAATTCTCTGTACTCATTCTCAGTCAAAGTCAGCTTGGTATTAACTCAATGTTATTACATTATTGATTTTATTCATCCCAAGAGCTACATCAATTTATCATGGAATTTACACTTCTTTAACAACCGACACAAATCAAGACCATTTGTTAGGCTTGCAATGTAGACTAGAAGGTTTTTGGAATCGGATCTCATTTTCTTTACATTTGTTTAGATTTCCAGTTAATCTGAGTTCCTATCTTGCCCCTTTGAACTCACAACCAACTGTAAATACTTCTGATAAATTTCCATGCTAAAAACTGTATTGCAACATCGTTCTTAAAAAAAACCACCTAAACCCAACTGCAAAATACCCAGTCCCTGTGATGTGTTGATGTAACTGGTTCAGGGAGACAAACGGTCAGGTGCTTTAGGTTACACAGTGGCCAGTGTAAACTGTAAAATCTGTAACCTCAGTCATGCATTTGATTCTGCTATACAGTATAACTGTTTGCAATTTCAACTCATGTCTTGAAGATGTGTAGCAAATAAAACATAGCAATATCTGTTTCCATTGCATTTTACTGGCTAACTTACTTGGAACAGATGAAGAAATTCTGGGAAAGTTCATTACCTGCTTCTGCATTTGTTCAGTCTTCCTATCTGGCTGGACTCTGTGATGGCTGGAGAGATACTGAAAAGATGATGTCAGAAGAGTGGGAAGTGAAAGCCGAAGGGAATTTTAATTTTAAAGAAAAAAAAAAAAGAGTTAATGACTACATAGCTTAAATGCTGATTTTGCATTTGGGAGAAAGGATGTGGGACGCTGGAGAAGCCACAGCACTGATTGGTGTTAACAGAGGTATTTTTTACAGGGCGAAAGCACCTTCACTGTCTTCTTTCACCGCCACTGGCTGGACTGCAAGGGACAGTTGTAAACTTTTTTATGTCATATAGTAATTTGTGTGTTGGTTCTGTTCTTGTGTCTGTTACCTGAGTATAGTAAAACAAAAGTTGTCAGAACATACTATTGCTTAGCAGTAATAGGACAGAGACCAGTCAGAAACACAAAGATGGACTCTAATTAAAATAAAAGGTCCATTTCAGCTGCATTTAACCTAAAGTGCTTGAGTAATCTAGAAAAAGGAGGATTGCAAAATCTGTGTGTTCATGGCATTGCCAACCTTCAGTGTTACCTAGCACAGTTGGGATTACATCATCAGAATAAACTTTCGTCAGTTCATCACAGTTTGGTTATGTGGCACAATTCTAAACGCAGCATGGAAGTGATGCTTTCATGTAAATTTGTCCCTTTCAGAGTATTGCAAACACTGTCAGAAACTCCATCCTGTCATAGCTTGCCATGAAGTGCCTAGGTAGAGAAAGCCATACTTCCCAAAAATATCAAATAAAAAACTTCAGAGCTAGAGGATTTGTATGGACTTTCTCTTTGAAGTCACCAAAGCAGGACTTTCTTGGACACGTTGCTGAGAAGAGTTTCAGGAACATATATTACGGTTAGTTTCCACATCAATATCCTGATTTGGGTCTCGGCATTTCACATGGTGGAGAAAGGTGGATACCTAGGTACCTTAGTGTTTGTGAGGTTTGAAACAGATGCAAGAGACAGGCAAGAGAAGACCCAGAAGTTCATTTGGATTGCCTGGGTAGACAAATGGGGGTTTTATGCTTTTACTACTCTGATAGCACAGCCAGCTTGCATCAGAAGCCTTTATGTGTTCACTGCTTGCCTAATGGTAGTTGTGATGCTCAGTGGGTTGTAGCGAGATGTTATACCCTTCTCAGGCTGAGCTGTACAGCAGGAACTCTCCTCCAGGTCAGACCTGATGTCACCAAAAGGCCAGAGAAGGCACAAACCAGAAAAGCTCTGTGGCATGGGAGGCAGCAGGGAGAAACAGAGCAGCTGAAAGGCGTGATCTGCTCCTGCCATTATGTGTTTTGCCAGCCAGAGGTTGAGTGACAAGCTGCTGTGGAGCTGTAGTGAAGGGCTCAGCACTATTCCATAGAGACCGGCCCACGCATGGGATTTGACAAGTGTTGAGATGGTAGCCCAGCTGCTGTTTCAAGGGGCGTGGAGTGGTGGCAATTTACTCAAGTGTTCCCTCATCACTGGCCAGGTGCACAGGTAAGCAGGCTGTGTCCTTTGCCAGCTTCTCAGACCAAGCCACAGGAAGCCCTAAGGGCTTTTATAAACCTATGCTGCAATTCCATGGGCAAGAGCAGGCAGGTGACCACTATCAGATTAGCCACTGACTTTGTGTTGCCTTTACATCGCTCATGGGAGGATGTAATGCAGCACAGAGGGCAGAGCAGCAGGAACAATCAGATCCTCATCCAACACCCAGCAGGCTTGTACAAAGCTAACCCACCAATGATTTTAAACAAGCACGAGTGGCAAAAGCTGATTTATCACAGCTTTGCAACATGTGGCATTTGGCATTGGCACTAGGCACCCTAATGCTGGCTTCAACATGTTGCTGGATCACAGCTCTGGTCTGTGGCTTTGCCAGGGTGTTTGGATGGGTTGGTAGAGGTACTTGGCAGTGCTGGGGAGGTTTTGGCTTGTTCGCCTTTGCTGCTGGTGCTGCAGCAGCATGTAGGCTCCAGCTGCTGCGGCTACAAATCACTGAGCCCCCGGGCCAAGCCCTTGGGCTCCTCAGAGGGGTATGACTTGCAGCAGCTGCACTGTGCCACCTTGAACATTAAAATATCTTCACTTGTTGCTCAGACTCCCTTGTTTTCCTTTCGCTGGCTCTGCATAGCTTACTGCCATCTCAGGAGTCCATCTCTGCAAAGGTCACCCAAGTCATGTTTTCACACACAGAGAAAGCTTTTCTCACCCTGCTCTGTAACCATGGTGATTTATTTTCTTTTAAATTCCTTTTCCTTAGGTTCAATGCTATCTTTAGATGTCATCCTGTTTTGACAAATGTCCGTGTAGTTCCTGACATTATGAAGGAACTGTGGCATGACAAGGACTGGCTTAAGTAACAGCTGCATAACTCTGTCAGGGATGAATGATGTGGCCCGTGCCCTTTTTGGAAACACTCCCGTTTTCAGTCATTCCTGCTCTGACACAGCATCCGACAGCCAGTATGGCCTGGCTTGCCCAGGTTTTGGTCTTTCTTGTTGCCCTGACCCTCTGCAAGTGTCTCATCACTGCACAGTTTTGCTCACTTTCTGGGATTTACAGCCTGAGAGGCTGGAGAGTTGGGATGTACAAAGCTGGGAGGGCAGGGAAATGGGCACTGACGACTGAAATGGTTAACCCTCCTGGGATCTGGACTCTCAACCTGGCAAAGACCCAATGACATGCCTTGGGGCTGGAGCATGAGCCTAGAAATGATCTTCCTGCCTCACAAGATGGGCCAGTTCTGTTTGAGGGTGAGTGGTATACAGTCCCCTGAAATTTTGTAACTGAACACATAGTTTATGGATCTTTATTCTTTAAAGAATAATTACTTCCTCTGTTTTGTGCTAATATTATGCACAACCAGCTAAATATAAAATCTCAAGAGTTTTGTTGTCTTTTATTACTCAAAGAGAACTGTAGATTTGCAGTACTGAAGCAACACAAGTATTTTCTTTTGCTTCTTGCAACGTAAGTAATAAACCACTGATGCTCTGAATATAGTTGCTCGTCTCTCTGCAGACACATGTTTATCAGGGCTAACTAACACAGTGCCTTTGCTGCTTTAGATGTCACAGTTTTCCTGAATGGTTTTCCCTCCACAACATGGATGTGAGCATGAGACACACCAGTTCTCAGGCTTCCTATCCTGCCTGGATGAGGCTGTCATGAGGACCTGTGAAAATACAGCACATGTCCTGCCAGAGAGATATTTTGCCAGCTAGAGGAGGTTCACGGGGCAGCAAAGGGACAGCGAGGCTGTGAGTCTTTCTGCTGGCATCTGAGCTATTTAAATAACCTATGCTTAAGAGGACTCAGAAGCCTTACCATTCAAGTTCATATTTCAGAGTCATCAAATGAAAATATTATTGAATATCTGGCCTAAAATAAAGACCATACAGTCTGACATCACCTTCAGCTAGATCGTAAGATGACATTTCCATCCTATAATGGACTGTATAAACCTCAGCTTAAAACGGCGAACAAAATTATCCCATCATTATCCAACTGATTTAATGCCAGTGTGCATTCAGAGGCACAGAGGTGATCTTTAGCGTTGCATGTGAACTTTATGTTTCTTTAATTAACTGCATCATACTGCATGTTGGCAAGAAGCCGTAATGGTACTTCATCCTTCACTTGACCGAAAAGCAGAAAGTCATAGTGATAATACTGTCGAGAGATAGACTAGGTCTTGATTTAAGAACTACTTTAAATACCACAAAACAAAAGCACTTTTAACAGTTCAATATTATATACTCAAAATGCTTCTGCCATGATGATTCCTTAGTATAAATGGTTGAGACCAAAATAATTCTATAACTGAACTGGATCACATGTAGCTTTACAAACAGCTATCCAAATAGCTACAAGCCTTGAGCATTGTGCAGGTGATGGTAGGTAGGACCTGGAAAGCATGATAAAGTTAGGTCGATTGTGTTTACTTACAAGAAAATGCTTGTCTCTGCCTAAGACAGCATTGAGGGTTTGAATGTGTCAGGCTTCCTCTCCAGGGACTGCCCACATAATGATTCTCAGCTTTTTTTTCTGTCTGGCAATGTTTGGTACATGCCGGGGTGCAGCTCCTTGCCCAGTCCTCAGCCCTCCTCCTGCCTTATTTTTGCTGCTTTTCACTCAACCCCAGGAGCCCTGCTGCTCTCTGCCTGTTTATCTCCCAATGTTGGCTTGATGCTGGGCCAGGTCCAGGATCCCAGTCTGGCCTTGAGCCCTTGGACATCTGTGGAGGCACTTCCCTGCTTTCCAATAAGGTGCTGAAGCAGCCTAGGCTGGCACAACTCTGTGCCTCACTCCCTGCTTATATCTCAGGACATAAGATGGAGATGTAACTCACATTCCAGGAGATGAGTACTCCTGGCCTGCCCTTGAGTACTGGGCATTAGGCAAAAGTGGTATGGTGGCAGTGCAGCTGAGGGCTCCCAAAGCTGTGTAGTGGTCACTGGTTTTGAAGGTTGATCTCCTTCAAAGTAAGATAAAAAGGGTCTCTGCTAATGGAGTTGCTGAGTTCTTACCCTATTTTGAGCCAGGTGCTCCATGGACTGGGAAGCATGATCTTTTTTGTCACCCCGAGCCAGCACAGCTATACAAGCTGTTACATTTTCTGAGCTGAATCCAACAGTTCTGCTTCCATGTCTTGTCCTCCTGCTCCTTCCCCTTATGCAGGCCCATGTTTAAGGTGATGGGCAGGATTCAGCACCCTACATGTTCTCTTTCATAGGAAGCCAGTACCAGAAAGTCCCCTGACACCCCTGCCTCTGGCAGCTCATTCCCTGTGCCAAGTCCCAGGCTGATGCCACAGGGACAACCATCACCAGCTGAGGGCATGGGAGGGGACTCTCTCACCCTCCCAGAAAATTCGTAGGTAACTCCACCCTCAGCCCATCTTCTGTGCTCAGCATTTAGAGCAGCTTTATGTGTTTGCTTTTGGTTTGGGTTTAAATATGTGCTTAGCTATCTCTCAGAGCTATCTCAAATGCAGGGGTGTGGTGAGGCTGCTTAATTTAACCCAGTGACATGCACAGATGGATAGCCTATCTCCATAAGGCTCTTTTATCTCCTTCATTTAGGTTGGTTTGATAGCTGAGCATTTAAATTGCTTATTGCCACTATTCTTTAAACTTAATTTTGCTGGCAATTGAGACAAAGGAAGTAAACCCTCTCAGAAACAGAAAAGGCCCCTGCAGAAGTCTGTCATGCTTGAGAGCTAGTCTTTCAGAACACTGCTTCTGTTGTCTTCCCAGGAGGAATCTGGGTTGCATAATGGATCAAGCTTTTATGAAAGGAGAAGAAATGGCAGGATGTTCTGGGTGTTGGTGTGAGGGCCCAGTTCCTCCCCAAACTTTTGTCACACACACTCCCCTTGTCATTTCCTGTCCTGGGGTCCTGCAAAACCCAACTGCCAGGCACCGTGCCTGCCACACCAGTCATCTGCTTCAGACGTCAGCGGAAATGCTCAGGCACCAAACTTGAGAAGCTGCATCCCCAACCCACTGGAGTCACTCAAAGAGCAGAAATCTCTGGCTTTCACAGGGTTAGGATTTCAGCCTAACCATCACTCTCTTTGAAAAGCTACAGGCCAATAACACCCACAAGGGTTCACAACATTGGTCTCTACCAATATGCTCCAGTTTTAACGTATTTGCATGTAATCTTCTCAATGAGGGTTTTCCCACTAAATTCTTGTTCTGACATAATGAGGAATGTTTAAGCCAGCAAAATGGAAAACACAGCAGGATTATGAATGACTGAACATAGACAAAGAAGGAAAGTGTTGTTACCTTTTTCTGCACCCTGCTTTTCCTCTTGCTGGCCCCACCACCATGGGTTTTGGCTTCCAGCATTGCTCCATGGTGGTCCTAAAGAGGGCACATGTGACACGCATGCAGCAGCATCCTGGTCTTCATGCTTGTGCTTTCTTGTTGTACATGGTGATGTACTGCATGTCAGACACCAGCTCATCAAGTCTGCATGGAGCTTGTGTTCAAATCACCGAGTGAGTGCCCCAGGGGTATTTTTTAATTCAGAGCAAGGTGGATCTCCATGGCACCACAAAGGGGGATTCCATTCAAGAGCGTTGCTTGCTGCCAGGAATTTGTGAAGTGCAAGGGGAGTGATGTATTGTCTGTTGGGGAGACGTGTTGTCTGTTGGGAGGATAATTACAGTGCTGTCATTTTTGATAGCATAGGGCAATATGCCACTGAAAGAGTGTTTTTCAGTCCTCAAGAAGATGGCATTTCCTTGTCTTGGTCTTTTATGTTTTTAATCCTCTGTGAGACAGATAAGTGCTACTACCAGCTCCTCATGGGGTGAGGTCATAGAGGACATGAAAAGTGAGAAACTGCGCTCTAGGTTAATGGCATAAACATGGGTTCTAATAATCCTCCTTCAGTATTGGACTCTTTCTTGGTAAGAGGGAAGGAGGTGGGCACCCTTTCTCTAGTGCAGTCTAGTGAGATAGATTGAGAACTGTCTGAACAGCAAATCCCAGAAAGTCATGATCAGTGACAGAAAGTGTAGCTGGAAGCCTGTCATTAGTAGTGGCCCCCAAGGTTCAGTACTGGGCCCAGTATCGTTTAACTTATTCATCAATGACTTGGATGAAGAGATAGGTGCTTCCTCAGCAAGTTCACTGATGACGCTAAGCTGGGACGAGTGGCTGATACGTCAGAAGGTTGTGCAGCCCTTCATAGGAACCTTGACAGGTTGGAAAGATGGACAGAGAAGAACATTCCGAAATTCAAAAAGGACAAATGCAGGGTGCTGCGCTTGGGAAAGAATAACTCCATGCACCACTACAGTCTGGGGGCTGACCTGCTGGAAAGCAGCACTGTGGAGGAGGTCCTGGGGTTCTGGTGGACAACAAGATGTCCATGAGCCAGCACTGTGCCCTTGTGGCCAAGAAGGCCAATGGTATCCTGGGGTGCCTCAGGAAGAGCATTGTGAGCAGGTTGAGGGAGGTGATCCTGCCCCTCTCCTCAGCCCTAGTGAGGCCACATCTGGAGTGCTGTGCCCAGTTCTGCGCTCCTCAGTCCGAGAGACATGGAGCTCCTGGAGTGGGTCCAGCAGAGGGCAACATGAGGGAACTGGGGCATCTCTCTTATGAGGAAAGGCTGAGGGAACTGGGAGTCTTAAGAGGAGACAATGACCTTATCAATGTCTATAAGTATCTGAAGGAAGGGTGCCAAGAGGATCGACCCAGGCTCTTCTCAGTGGTGGATCAGAGGGAGCAACTGATGCACAGGAAATTCCACCTGAATATGAGGAAGAACTTCTTTACTGGAACTGACTGCACACTGGAAAAGGTTGCCCATAGAGGTTGTGGAGTCTCCCTCACTGGAGATACTCAAGAACCATCTGGATACAATTCTGTGCAATGTGCTCTAGGATGACCCTGCTTGGACAGGGAGGTGGGACCAGATGACCCACTGTGGTCCCTTCCATTCTTACCTATTCTGTGATTCAGTGTTTCAGTGATTCTTTGATACTGTGATTCTGTGAATGGCAGCTGCACACACTTCTTTCCATCTCTGTTGTTTTCCTAAGGGTATATTCAGTTCACTCCTGAGGAACAAAGATCCTGGACACATTATGTCAGTTCGTGGCAGACAGTTGTGTTGTGAGTCCTGTATGAGATTAAGATCCTCTGCAATGTGCTCCATGAGCACCACAAGTGCTTCTGAGGACCCACAATGAATGCCTGTCCTTACTCACAGGATTGCAAAGTCCCTGCAATGCTTTCCAGTTGTGTGTCAAGTCTGGTCTGGAGAAGTCAGCCTCAGGCGGGAATAGACTTCAAGGTCCAGCTGCACACAAATATACTGATTAATGCGCTTTTTTCCCCAGATACAGACCTTTCTAAGATGGACTAAACACAGACCACCAGCAATACAGACTGTCCCTTTGTTATATCGATTTTTTTTTCAGAAGCTCTTAATTTTGGATGTATTTCAACTAGTGACCTTGACTGGAAAAGTACCAGATCCCATGCAGTGTATCTTGGGGATACCCTGTCTTGTTAATAAGTACCTTCATTTCAGAGTATTGTCTGTTTATTTTAGAAAGTTTACCTCCCCTCCCTGTAAAAACAGACATGAATTGGGATAAGTACAGACAGGAAATGGTTTCCCTGACAACAGTAAGAATGCATAAGAACAACTTCATCATTCACTTTTATTCCTTAGATACACTTTTAAAAGAAGTTTGAACTACATTAAAAGACATCTCCTGTTCACGGCACAGCACCCAAGTCAGCAGAATTAATCATCCCTGATTTTACTTTCAGTGAGACGGAAACTAAGTCCCTTTAAAAACCAGGGATGTAAGGTCTTAGTTTCCAGGGAATGAAAGCTGAGTCAAAAGGAGTTCATTCAGATTCAATGCTGGTCAAAAAAAAAGCCGCTTTATGCAACATTCAGCTTTGCTGAAGTGGAACTCACACTAACAAACTTCCAGTGTATCCTGCTCAGAGTCTTACGCTTTGGTGAAGACTGGGTCGGATTGTAAGCAAAATCTAATCTAGTTGTGTGAGTGCTGGAAAGGAAATCTGTGAAACTGTTTCTGAGAGGTTATTAATGGAGACATCAAAGCTTGGTGCGATGTAATTTCTACTCCTGTCACGTTGCACTAACACATCCCCCCTCCCTCTTGATCTGCTTGGCATTCCTGCCAGCCTCCTCACATGATGCAAGGTGCAGGAGAGACAGTTCAGCAACCTGGATGACTTTACTTGCCATCTGGAATGGTGTGTCCAGCCTCAGAAGCCAGGGGAGACCTCACTGGGCACATCTCCCTCCCCAGGCTGGTCTATGGTCTGTGGGTAGGAGGGGTTGTTCCTGAGGGAAAGCTGTTCAGGGAGCAGGGTTTCAGGCTTAGACCTGACAGATTTCTACTTCCAGGGTAGGCAAGATCTCCCGTTTCTCCTCGTTAAAGAGAGATCAGATGGTACAGAAAGGGTCATGGCACCCCAAGGACCTGGTGTTCAACTAGCTTCCTTGTCTCATGTCATTTTTGGGTTCACTGCTTCCCAGACAGAATCATCTGTACTGTATGTAAGGCCCATTTTCTTGGTCCTGATCTGCCTAAACAGCATTAGATTTGTCTTTATAAGTCCTGGGAATTAATCCACAAACACAGATAACCAGCTCTGTTTCTACTGAACATGTTATTGATGTTACAGAAAGAACACTCATTCCTGATGACATCTGCAGATGATAACAGAGAATGTTTGATATCAGGTCATAGGAGGATCAGTGGTTTAGCTGGGTGCAAACTAACAACAAGTGCTTCAACATATGTCTAATGTGAAGTCACAGATCCTACTAACAGAAGTGGCAGACCAATGAGAAGGTCTCCAGGGCCTCTGGCTGAGAAGAGGACTGGTCACTGCTTACCTTTGCCTGACAGATACTTGATGGCAGAATGCTTTTTGTTCCAGCAGTTGAATAGAAAAACAGTGAGAGGAAGCTGAAAGTAAGAAAATTCAGACAAAAATAAGATGAGTTTTTTTATTATGAGTGTAGTAGTTGTTGGACTTCAATGACTTCAACCAGGGTTAAAGTGTATTCTCCCTCATAAGCAACTTAACATTTATGGTGTTTTTCTTAAAGGTAGATCTTTGATCACTTCCTGGAGGTCCACTGAGCCAGGTTCACAGAATCACAGAATACGTGAAGTTGGAAGGGACCCACGAGCAGCATCAAGTCCAACTCCTGGCCCTGCACAGGGCCATCCCCATGTGCCTGAGAATATTATCCAAATGCTTCTTGAACTCTCTCAGGCTTGGTGCTGTGACCAAGGTGGTCCTGTTCCAGTGCCCAATCACTCTCTGTGTGAAGAACCTCTTTCTAGTATCCAACTTAAACCTCCCCTGACACAACTTCAGGCCATTCCTTTGAGTCCTGTCACTGGTCACTGCAGAGAAGAGATCAGTGCCTGCCCCTCTTCTTCCCCTCATGAGGAAGCAATGAGGTCTCCCCTCTTCTCCAGGCTGAACAGACCAAGTGACCTCAGCTGTTCCTCACATGGCTTCCCCTCAAGGCCCTTCACCATCTTCATTGCCCTCCTTTGGATACTCTCTAAATAGCTTAATATCTTTCTTATACTGTGGTGCCCAAAACTGCACACAATATTCAAGGTGAGGCCTCACCAGTGCAGAGCAGAGTGGGACAATCCCCTCCCT
>JAWMRA010000113.1:79818113-79919299 GCA_035584735.1 Pseudotriccus pelzelni | reverse complement strand
CCTCCCTCGACCAGCTGGTGATGCTTTGCCTGATGCCCCCAGGACACAGTTGGCCCTCCTGGCTGCCAGGGCACTGCCGATCCATATTCAACTTCCCATCGACCAGGACCCCCAGGTCCCTTTCTGTGGCACTGCTTTCCATCATCTCATTCCCCAGTCTGTACGAACATCCAGCATTGTCCCACCTCTGGTGCAGAAGGTTACATAGGAGATCAGAGAAAAATAGTCGCAGTGGTACCTTTCTGGTGTTAGAGGCTATTGCATGAGAAGCAGAGCAGCTGGAGAAGGTAGTCCAATATCATGGCCCAGCTAGCAGGCTCAGCCTCTTGGATGGACCATTGGGAAGAAAGGGGAATATATGGTGCTTGCATGTCTTTTATGGGCTCTGATATTTGCAGGAGATTGCTGATACACATCTTCCTTTCCTCAGGCCTGTTGGAACTGAAGACCCCCAAGAGGGAGTATGTCTTATTTTACCAGTCCCAGTTTATTTGGTCTTGTCATCAACTAAGTCCATGATCAGTATTACTATTGCTGCCTCGTATTAGAGGAGAGGGTTGATTGTTTCTTCTAGGCCAGATGCTATTCTTCTACTAGCATCTTTCTCTGAAGTAGCTCTGTGTGGTCCAGCTGATGGTGAGCAGACAGCACACCATGACAGATGATGCTGGAGGATAGTGGTGTGAGGGACTGAAATGGTAAGGATTAATGATTCAAACAATAGACCGTTTGCAAAAGCAGCATGGTCCTTTGCTGAGGCCAGGTTTGCACCCCCCCAGCCTAAGGGTAGGAGGGTTTTTGGGTGTATGGTTTGAAACCTCTGATCTGCATAAGAACAGCCCAGGTGCAGAGGGGATGTGCAACCGCCAGGGAGGATGACCAAGACAAAGGATCCTTTGACAGATAAGCAGCAGATCCTGTGAGGCAGGGTAAGGCTTTTTGTCATGTCAATGTCCTCCCTTACACAACTAGCTCAGGTGTAAAACTCCCCTCTGGGAGGGGTATCAGGACATTCACATTCACAGGTAGGCCTGAAATATTCATCCCGTCTGATAAGGTATAAGTGGCTCAGCTACACTGGGCTAGCATGACAAACATGTCTTAAAACTGGTCATAAACCATCAAAGACTTCTGAAGCACCCCCAGACTCATTTTTAGGGCCTTCCACCAGAGGACTCCGCAAGATCCACGGTATTCCAACAGGCAGTGTAAAACTCCCCCTGCCCCAGGAAAAGTACCTGGGCATTCCCAGCTGAACCTGAAAGTATATTAACTGTGCATTTCATGTGCTTCCCCTACCTCTGATGGATCAAGACTCTGACCATCACACATTAAATTGCAACAATCAAGTCTCATCACTGGATCCTCAGGAGGTGATATTTTTCCTCTACACTGTCTACTCTTATCCTTTCTTTTTCTTTCTTTTCTTTGTATGTTTTCTAAAGTGACATCTTAATGCTTTTAAATTGTTGCATTTCTATAGATAATAACCAACATGGCTACATACCTTCTTTCCATTGAAACCAAATTGTTCTAAAATAAACTTGCCATATATACATATAAACACCAGTTATTCAGTGTGTTCAATCTATCCCGAGGGATCTATTAAGGAGAACCTCAGTTACCCTGACCTTCAGGGGGAGTTGTAACATCTGTTTATTGGGGAGGCTAGGGATTTTCAAAGAGCCCCAAAACCTGCATGTTGTTCCCACTGATCTTGTACCACTCTGGATTAGCTCATAATAGGAAATGATGCTGTAGCCAAAGACAGCCCTAGAAACTAATGGCACTTCCTCATCTCCCAGGGCCTGATTAAACTCAGAAATTATTTCTAAAGCTGCTTCTGCATTCCCATCTAGAGTATTACTAACTTCAAATGTAAAAAAAATCCAAAATGCTGCAATGCTGTAATGATGAAATATTACTGAGGTGTGGGTGGTTTTGTTCTGTAAATGAGTATGCATTACTTGTTTCAAGATCAAAATTCAGCAGTTGTATGTTGCATTTCTGCTCTGTGGGGCGAGGTTGTCCCACGTAAGGTGCTTGGTATGAGGGATGGACTTCCTTTTTCACACTGCACTTCTTAGACAAGATATTTCTCGAAGATATACCTTTGTTCAAGAAGGGCTCAGTGCTGGGTGGCTCAGCGAACAAGGTTATGGTGACCAGACTGGGTAACCACAGCACTCTTTTTCTGGTTTTAAGCTATAAAAGAGGATTTCCTGAGCACAAGGAACAGGACAGCTAAGAGAGGTAGTCCAGCATTGTGGCAAAACCCCAAGACCCATCTTCTGGGAAGGAACAACAGGAAGGAAAGAGAAGGACTCCTCAGTGGGGAACTTGACAGGGCCCATGCCCTGCAAAGGGCTTCTCAATGCAGTGTGCAAACCAGGGTGGTGGGCCAGGAGCCAAAGCAGCAGAAGCCATGGGGCATGCCCCAAACTTGCATGATCCATGGTGACAAGATGTGTGGAACTCCTGTTTTGGGAATGAGATCCCTAAGGGCCTGGCTGTGCCCCTGCCTGCCCTGGGTGTGTGGAAGAAGGAGGTGTGTACTCTCTCCTGGCTAAGATACAGCAGGGTTTGGCGGGTGGATGGGTAGTGTCTCCACACCTACCCTAGCTCTGCTCCTGCGCAGGATTAGCTCTGTGGCAAAACCCTCACTGATTTCAGCAATTGTTGCCTAAGTCCCTCTTTCCATGTGTCTGTGCTTCTCTGCCACGTCTATCAATTAAGCAAAAGCCCCAGACATCTCTATGCTCATGCAATGTTTTAATTATAAAGTAGTTTGCTTCTGATTGACAATTACTCTGCCTGGGAATGGGCCTTCGAGATGTGATGGGCTTTTGAGATCTGTCTGTCACTTTCATTGGCCTTGTCCCCTTCTCCATCTGGCTGCTGAAGCATGAGGTCTCGTAGGCTTTTGCATGAAATAAGAGCACAAAAAAATTTAAGAAGTGGATTGGGCTGGCCTTCATTGAGGCTGTAGCTTTGGAGTTTATTCCCTTTCCCTCTTAGTTGTGAATAGGAAATGTATGATATTCATTACAGTTCCCAGGCTAACCCCAATCACACTGTGGCACCTGGCTCATCCTTCCAGATGTGCTGTAAGCAGAGAAAGTAGATAGCAGTGGCACACAGACAGCCTGCCACTGACCTGCATCTGCTAAAGGCAGTGAGACTACCCTGGGGACAATGCTTTTTACAAGTGCAGTCCTCATTCCAGATGCTGGGATCTACATGGGGTCTGAGGGGTCACAATGGCGATCTCTACAATAGGAAACCAGGTGGCAGGGTTGAGTGAGGGGAGCAGACTGAGTCTTCTTGCTCTGAAAGCCCTGAGGCTAAAGACTATGGACAGAAATGCAGATGTGAAGAAATGTGGAAGTCTCTTCTGTATCCTGACATGGGTGGTGCAGCTTTGCAAGACACCCTGGGGTCAGGAATGGTTGCAGAGTCTTGGACAGTCTCTGTGGTCCTCCTCCTGGGGAGGGGGAAAGCCCCTGCCCTCTCTTGACCTCAGCTGCCCCCAGTCCTGCATTCTCCCATGCCATGACATCCTGGCTGGTGGCACGAACTGCAGCTCAAAAATACCATGAGGAGTGGAACTCATAGCGCAGGGTTGGCCTTGTATGGTCAAAGGCCACCTGCCACCAGCAGGAGTCACCCACTGCCGTAGTGGTCTTCTCATGAGCTTTCTATGGCCAGTGACATCTGGGTTGTGCAACGTGTTCCCCCATGTAGATTGACCCTTCAGACCCCATCCTAGCCCCTCACCACATCAGGAAGCATGTAGAAGCATGTAGGCCCTTTTCCTTTTCTAACTAGAAACTCCACAGAATTAGATTTTAGTACCCTGCACTTTGGTTTTCCTTAGTACAATCACACCAGTCATAGCTTGTTGTTCAGCAATGAATATTGGCAAAGATCAAATATTTAGTGGCATGAAGATTAGGAACTGAGCACATTTTGAATGAAACTCTCCCTTTCTTCAGCAGTCTGTGCGTTTTTTTGAGCTATTTGGATTCAGCCACTAGAGAGCAAACTTCTGCTTTTTATAAAATGCAAGTTTATATATTCCTTTAAAAAAGAATTGTACGGTTCTTCAGGCTAAAAACCATAAAAATTGAAAACAGCTCTAAGTTTACAGAAGGGAAATGAAGCTTGCTTGCTTGCTTGCTTTTTTTGTCTGTCTGTGGCTCTCTTCCCCTCTCTTTCTCTCTCTCTTTCTCTCTTCCCAAGCTGTGTTTTGGGAAGGGAGAATATACGAGTGTGTTTTGTTGTAGTGAAGGCCTCTGCTAATGACTGCTGAAGCTCTCTTCCTTCATCCTGTCAATCACCAGAGGTAATTGTTCAGGCTGACATTTGGCAGGCTGTATGAGGAGCATCTCAAAAGGAGGCTTTGGGACAGCAACAGGCACTACAGAAACGTGCGGTGCGTGCAGTTGTGGAAGAGTTACAGGGGAGATCTGCCAACCACCATGATTATACCTATTAGTACTGGAGGCTGCCTCTTTCTAGAGTAGAGCTGAGCAGCTGGGCTCCTTAGACCATGTGGTTTAAGTGGCATGAGATTTTAATGCAAATGGGTTCAAGAAGTTAAATCTTTTCAGAGCAAAGTCTTGAGCCATGGGTTTTGATTTGCCCCTTGGTCTTTCAGATGCACCCTGCTCTGATGTGAGGACAGGTATGGAAATAAGTGGTTCTCAGGAGACAAGTCCCAGGTGTGGAGTGGGACTATGCTGCATGTCCCAGGTAGCAGCAACAGGAGGCAACTGACCTTCCTGGAAACCACCTCCAAAAGACCCAGAGCACAAGTGAAGCAAATTCTGGTTGACACAAGATCTGTCAACCCCATCAGCACCTGATCCAAAGCAGCTCTTTCCAGGAAAATGAAAGGGTATTTTGTGAAGTACTGAAATTGAATGACAACACACTGTTGTCATCAGTGTGTACACAGCGGGTTATCTCCCTGCTGTTCTCCGTGAGCTGACCAGCCGTAGATGCATGCATGTTGCCTAATGTTCAGTGAGGTGGGCCCTTATGCTGACTCACAGGCATGATATTAGGGCCCACGAACTGACAGGGACCTTTACAAAACGGCCCTCCAATGGACTGTGGGTAGTATGTGATTTGACTGCTAAGAGGGCAAGTCCTACTGTTTCATGTTCTATTGACATTATGAATTGCCTCTTGGGGTGATGTGGCCCAGATTTAATCAGTTTAATCCATTGTACCAACCTGGGAGCTAGTGTTTTAGAGTGAAAATGCTTTATTATCTTTTTGCTGCATTAGGCATGATGAAGTGGCTGTGAAATGAATTAGCTGTAGCCCTACAGCATGCCGAGAGAGACTCTACAAGCCAGATGTTCTGCCAGCAAAGAGGGATCTTAGGATTTTGGACTCAGTCAGAGCAGTTACAAGAGTCACAGTTGGAAAATCTCACCATCAATTTATTGCAATGTAAGTTTTTATATGTTGCTGTGAAGCCACTGGTCTTGAGACCAAATACATCTTGGGCAAGTGCTGTACAAAAGCCGGCAGCAGGTAATAAAATCCTTTCACTTCTGTCTTGGGAACATCAAGATGTTGGGGGAGCTGATGTGTCAGTTTGGAGAGTGGGGTACCTCCATCCTCTGTGCCCTCAGGGGCTTAGATGTGAACGACTTCACTGTAAGGTCACAGAGATCACAGAGGTACAAACTCTGAGAAGTGAGGATATAAGCAGGATGGGAGTGTGCCACGTCAGCAGATATCCAGACCACCACAGAGGATTGGGTATTGACCTGACTGAACAGTGGTCAGAGCAGGTGTGCCATCTCCTCTGACCTTCTACTAATACCTGCTTTGCTCTCCTCTGTAAATAACTAATAACCCTTAGTGAAGTGTGGCTTTGGGCAAGCTCACTTCACCAGAGAAGCTCCTAGCTGGTGCATGCTCAGATTAAACACAGCCACTGGCAAAGTAAACAGCTCCCAGGAATCACTGGCAGCCGCTGCACAGCTCACGTCTTTGCTCTGTGTTTGACCCCACAGTGTAGTGTCAGTATGAATTCAGCCCTGGGCACATTCAACCCTTTACACACTCTTACCTGCCCAGCTAGGTTTTAAAACTGTGTCAGACACAAAAGCTGATTATCAGCTTAAGCAGTGCTGTTTCTCCTTTTTGGCTGTAAACATTGGCCACAAGCAGGAGCAAAACCATCACCTTGAACTTTCTCCAGAAGAGACTTCTCGATAGGAACTGTTTAGGCAATCAGCACCTACTTCATTAATAGGTACATCAGTAGCTTCAGTGAGGTACATTTAAGAGTGCTTCATGCAGCTTCTGTATAGGGCCAAGGATCTTCCTCTCTTTAAAAAAAAAATAAAGCCATGATGATTTTTGTGTCTGAAAACCTATTTCCTGTAAATGTTCATGTGTCTGCAATTAGATCCCATGAACTCTGAATGGGACTGCTTGCACACTTTCTCCCAACAGCTTTCCTTAATGCCCCTCATAAGTGATTGTTTTCAAAAATACTCCCTGCTTTTGAGTGTCTGCTTGTATTTTCTATATCCTCTTTGGGACAGGCTGACTTGCTATTACCATGCTGCAATTGCTGAGGTCTCCATCTGCAGCCCGTGTTGGTGCTGGACCACCCTGGCACCTGCATTTTGTGCCTCCAGTGAGTGAGAATCTGTGTGCAGGGATGGGAAGGAGATGCTTGTCTGGCGCCATGGGGGAAGAACCATGCTGGTAAATTGTGGTGGGCAGTGCATCTTCCTGTGAACTCTCTGGGTGACCTTAAACTATGGCTTCCCTACTCTGGGCCCTGAGCTAAAGCACTTGTATGTATTTCTCTTCACTTTTTTTGGTTTGGAAATTCTTCGTATGGGGAAATTTTGTATGGAAAAAATAAGGAAATTTCTTTCTGAATCCTATGGAAAGTATTTTGCCAAGTGCTGTGTTGTGCCCACTGACCAGAATTTTGTTCTTTTTTTCTTTTGACTCCAAAGAACTCTTTTTACCTTCCTTCTTTATACCTCTGCCCTCCTCATGTAAGAAGTGTATCAATTTTCTTAATTTTTCTCTCTGTCTCTGTGCCTGAAATTAGATGGCTGCTTTCTTATCTCTAATCAGCTCTATAGTGCTATGCTCTTCCATTTCTTTCTTTTTTTTTTTTTTTTTTTTCTCTGTGATTTCTTTCTAGAAAATGTGGCTTGCAATGAATGTTTACTAATGGTGGAAAGGAAGACAGGACAAAATAAAAACTGAACTCTGTCTTACTTTCTTTACTCTTCGCATTCCAGAAATGCTCAGTTATTTGTCCTTGTGAATCCCTTCCAAGGCCTTATATTTTTTTCTTACCCCCAGTTGCGAATTAGAATCTCTGGTTCGAGGAGACTAAAAGCAACATGCCACTGCCATCTGATGTGCTCAGGTCAGTCTGGGGTCTGCAGCAGGGTGCTCTGCATGTGGATAGCCTAATGACATTTGGTGTCCTTCGCTGCTTCAGAGGGGTAAGGCTGGTTGTACGTGACCCCGAGCCTTGCTTAGCAATTCCCTTGTGCGGTTTTAGGCTTAAGCTGGCAATTAATGCTGTTCTCCTTTCAGTGCGTCAGCACGATTGTCATGCAGAGAACATTGCTGTCTTGGAGGGGTCCCAGACCTAGCCTGGGGGGATCAGAGGGGGGAGAAGGAAACGGGAGTGCTGAGGGTGGGGAAGAGAGGCCAATCACCTCTGGCATTATGAAACTTATGCCCTATAAAATACTGCAATTATATTGTTTTCTAAATCCAGTGGGAACTGTTGTTTTTCAAGCAATGAATATCCTCCTGCAGCATTGGCAGCTGTAATATGGCAGCTCTGACAACCTGATAGTGAAACTCATTCCCGTAACATGAAATGAGACTGATGCTAGTGACTTTCCATTAGCCAAGCTGAGAGAGACAGTCAAAAAGGTAAATAAATTGAATGTTCAAATTTGTTTTCCCTTTTAATAATCTCTTCACAAAGAATAAAGCCCAAGACTTTCACTAGCAATATGTTTTTGATAACATTGTGATAATGCAGCCTTAAAAGATGCAGAAGGAACCACTAATGACTGATAGACCCAAACCAATAATTTCTGTTAAGATTGATGCTCATTTTTTTTGTAGTTCAAATATTTCAAGACAAGGTGATGTAGGCAATCATTCATCCTTTGAACACTGACAATATTTCCTTTCCCTGTCTCTCAGCTGTTTTGGTCTGGGTTATGCAGCATATTCTATTGATATTCCTCTAGCAGAAATTCAAATGAAATGAATAGCAAATACATAATAATGAAAAATAACAGAATGACATGATTAAACTGAGGTTTAACGTAGCAAAGCCTTACTCAGCTCTCAGCAGGACTACAGTTAAATGCTTCTAGGGACAAATGGGAATGAATGCCCAGAGCATTTCAGTGTAAAACACTGTGCCTAAGCCACATGCACTACTGTGCTGTTATGATTAAACCACTTTGTTATGGAAACATATTTAAAGATTGATCTGTCAGCGGTTGAACGACAAGATCTGTAAGCTAGGTTTTCACATTTGTGGAGAACTTTCCTTGTGCAAAATATCCCTAGTTTGGTGCAACCCTGGACCTTCAGGTAAATCAGTCAGGTCTGTGTGTACAAACAAGCCCATTAACGCATGTTAGACCGGGTAATAAAATTGCAATACAAATGTACCTGACTTCCTAAGGGGATGGTGTTGATGCCTAGCATTCCTTGGGAAAACCCTTCCCGTGGTGCAGGTGTTGCAAACCCAGGTGGATCTCACATGCCTTTTTTTTCTTATGGGCTGTACAAACTCACAGCTCTTGGCCGTCGTCGCCACTGCAGATCCCAGCCTGGGCTCTGACACCAAAGACAAGGGTGGACCTAGAGGAATATAATCTCATATTATCAAGTTAAAAGGGATGTATTTTGCTCTCCAAACCATTTTTTCTCTAGGCTTGAACTCCAGCTGAGTTCTATTGTTCCAGAGACGTTTGTGAAATATATCTGTAGTTCTTGCACTAAATCTTAGTTGACAGGCTATGTGGTGAAGCAGTTGATCCCAAATTAAACCTTTAGGTTTTGTTCCTTTGTGTCCTACAATTTAGAGGCCATGATTGACTTCAAGATGTGCTTAAAAGAGAATAAAGTTTGCAATAAAACCTTCCCTACTGCAAGAACCTTGCATATGCATTTGTAATTATTAGCCCATTACCAGAGATGTTAGCATAGACATAATGAAAAGTTTTATTTTATTTTCTTGCCAGCCCCTGTGTGTGTCTTAATTGTGTATTGAAGATACTCTTAGAATCCTCTCTTTCATGTAAATATACTCATTGGCTAGTAAATATTAATGCTACACCCTGACTCCAGCTGTGAGAAGATTTTATTGTTGTGTTAAAGCTTTTGATTAGCCTCCAAAAGGTTTTGCAGCATCTACTCTATTTATCTGAAACATAAAGAACTGCTGCAAGCAAGGCTTGCTACAAAGAAAATCATGTACTTTCTTTCATTGTTTTTAATTTAGTCTGTGCAAGTGGAATTATTTCTGCCTGTTTAATGCTTGGGAGTCAACCTCTATGAAATTCCAGAGACAGGGAAGGAGCTGCCTTGTACTTTTTAGTTCTAGTTTTCAGCAGACAGCGCTAAGTAAAAGAAACATATGTTACGTCTTGCCATTATTCTCCCTAATTGTCACGGCAATTTACCCACAAGCTGACATGATAACCATGGAGGGAAATGGAGCAAAACCTTTTGCATAACTCTGGGCTCCAGGAAATTGTGGAGGCAGATGGAAGGGGGGAGTTCAGTGTCTGCTGGGCTGCGCTGCGGGGGCTCTCCCCCACGAGATCAGCTGATGAGGTTGGTGGCCTATCTTGACCTCCCTTCATCCAGCTGAAGGAACAAAATCCTCCTCAGCTGTCCCGGCCATATCCCTTACAGCAGGGTACATGGCTGCTGCAGAGTTACCCGAGCCGCCGGTGCTGAATGTCTCCCCAGCTGCTGGACTGGTGACTGCGGGACCAGAGTCCACCCTGTGCAGGGACCCTGGTGCTGCTGTGCCCATGCCAACGAGGCTTTTGATGGTGAAAGGCATGTTCTGTGGCTCCCAGTTTTTCACAAGGAGAAGGTTGTCCTGAATTCCCACATCATAAAGAGCAGGCAAACTGATATATCCCTCCTGGCCCTGAAGGGGCTTTCTGGAAAAATGAGCAGCAATGATGTGGTAATCATCTCCAGTCCCTCACCCAGGCCACTGCAGTCAAAATACTGTGCTGGTGTGAGCTCCGGTCTGTGCTTCTTCACAGACAACCTCAGAAGAAAGGATTTTGCAAGGAGGTGTATCTTTGAGCTGAGGCAATCACTTGCTGGGACAAGCCCAGTTAATCTTGCAGGAATGATATGCCTTTTGCCCTGTGATTTGACTTTAAAACCTGAATTAAACTTGCCCATTAGGCATCGACTTCTGAGCTGGGAAGCTGGATGCTCTCCTCTGTCAGTGGAACATCTGGGACCATTAGTGGTGTCTGCTCCACAGTGACCTCAATCCAAGTCAGATGAGGTACACACTTAGCCTCCAGCTTCTCCTGAAACTGAGGGCTTGTGTCTGAAAAACCCAAGCCATCACACCCTAGCAGAAAGGCTATTTGGAGTTAACTGCAACTAGGTTTGAAACTGAGCCAGCTACTTGGAGCTGAATTGCCATTCCCCAATGTCTGGTAGTCCTCTCTAACCTGCTGGATGTTAATTTTCAACATACAGGCTTTTGGGGGGCAGTATTTTTCAAAACTTGATGCATTGGTGGAGGGGAGTTCTGTTAGTCAGTTCTCACATAGAGGTCACCAGAATCTCTAGCCTCCTTTACATAAACTTTAAATATAAAACCACAGTAACTTTTCATGCTGAAGAATGTCTTGCTTCTATTATGCAGAAATTACCACATTTTCAGCTGATCTTTTAAGTGGTTCCTAATAAAATTATTAGGACTGGAAAATCTTCAATAACATTTTTAAATACAGCCCGGCTTCACAGTAATAAACTCAGCTTTTAACAGTCCTCATTTATAACAATTCCAACAGCAACTAATTTTCCCTTTCATAATGAGTCCTATTAGCAGGACTGTTCACACAGAGCTGACCTGGATTCAACAGTCATATGACTTTTTTGTTATTTTGAGGGCACATTGTGTTTAGCAAGTAAACATACAGCTTTCCCTCTTGTCCTTGCCTCTACTTGTCTCTTTAAAGGTTGTTTGAAGGTTGTTAAATGGAAAGCACAGAAGTAAAATGCAGTGATGTTCTATGCAAATAGCAGGTTTCTTCGTTATTCTGATGCAGCTAATTGCTGAACCCCGGCTACAATGTGTTCTTTCACAACAGGAACATTTATCCTGTTCCCACTGGGATTTGTTATGGTGAGAATACACCACTTCATCTTTTAATATGGGCAAAGGACACGATTATTTTAATATGTTGACAGCATTTATCATTCCACACGCCTCCTGGCTGTAGGTTGCAGAGCTGGAAGATGTTGTCCCCCGAAAGCAGCGGTGAAACTCTGATTGCTTCCCGCAGAACAAGGTGGGTGAGCAGTTCCCACCAAGCTTCCTGCATCAGAACTGGTGGTGTCCCCTCCCTGCTGGGCCCCATACAGGACCATGGGAGCAGATCAGCATGGTGTCTCTGCCTGTGACCTGAGACACCATGCTGATGGCTCCTGGGCAAGGCTGACCTGGCTGAGGGCTGCAGGACCAAATTGATGCTCCTGGCCCAGGCATTTCCCTGACACCAGGCAGTTCTGCCTACATACGTGTCCTTCACTGCGCACCCAGCATCCTGCAGGGATGAGCTTTGCATGTATCTCCTTTCTGCTGAAAGGGACATCTCATCCAGGAGAAGTTAGGTTTAGTCCTATTGCCCTCTTGTGGCTGCCCAAAAGAGGCTACAACACTGCAGCTCGAAAAAGGCTACAGCTGCCACTGTCTCACATTTGCAGAAGTGGTACCTGCCCATTCAAGCTGACGTAACTTTCCTATAACTCAAAAACACAGTATTGGTTCCCTAGGAACCGCTGCATAAGATAAGGTGGAGCACCAGTCAGGAAATCATGACATTTCTGAAAGGGATTTAGGGGTGCCATTGCTGTGATAGCAGAGGACCGGGCCCAAGGATGTCTTGGACCAAGCCTTCCTTCCCTTCTCCTTCCTTATGGTCATAGTTGCCTTGTGGCTATTTTTAAGCCGCATGAGAATGGGAAAAATGGTTTGGCAGAGTTCTCCAGGGTTCTTATATCCGAATATGACTATGAAAAATGTCCTGGTAGCAATCGCAAGACACCCTTTCCTTACAGTCTAATCGGAAATGACCTAATGCATTAAAAATAAGGCATATAGTGACAGTGCTTCTGTTGTTGTAGGACACGATGCGCACAAGGTGAGGGGATCATCGTTGAAGGGTTTCACCAGAAACAAAGTTTAGACTTAAAAAAAAGAGAAAGAAAAAACTAGGAGGAAAGATCACACACACAAACAACCCCAGAAAAAAAACCAAAAACCAGACCACTGTAACTGTCCCAAAGTCTTAATACCTTTCCATCTGTGCATGTGAATGTCCTGGGTTCAATCACATCTGAGCTGGTTTGTCTTTCTTGCATCTTCCATCAGGCTGGCAGCATGCGAGCAGCCTGCACACCTTACTGGTCCTGCTGCTTGAGTTTATGCCTACAAATAGCTTGAAAATTTACTGAGATTCCTAAAAGGACCAACAATAAAAATCAAAGCCTGCTTGTGTGCAAGTTAAATCTTCTGATAAAAAGTGGTAATGTTATTTTGGTTTGGGCAAACAGGGCAATAAAAGCCAAGATGTTAAATGAAAATCTACCTGCTGTATATTGCCTTGACATGGTGTTTTTACTCAACATATCCTGCACATAATGGAAAATCTTGGCAAACAGTTTGAGTCAGGACTATAATATTCATAAAATAGCTGTTGCTTTCAGTAGGATTTTCCCCACTGAAAGTCATGCAAGATAAAAAAGGAAGATTCAGTAAGTGTAATAGTGTCACATAACGACCACCCCTGGGAAGCCATCTGAAGTTTTAATGTTTTAAAATGAGTACTGAATTCACTTATCTTTGATAAAGCATGTAGTTCCTTTTTGCTGCTCCCAGGTGCAGATGTGCTCGTGCACAGAAGGGCCAGAACAAACACCATTTGCAATTCAAGTGCCTTTAGACCCCAGAGGAGACTGTTTCATAACCACTTCCCTGCTATTATGTAGCCTTGATTAAGAGCGAGAATCGTCCCTCCAGTCCCGACGTTTGCTGGTGGCTACCGAAGACCTGACTCTAAGATCCCACTAATGCAAACGTCAGCTCTCCTCAAGGCAGCAGAGGCACAGATTGACACCAAATCACTGAAATGACACCAAATCAGACTGGACTGCAAAAGGGACTGCTTGGCCATTAGTTGGCCATTGCATAGTTCTGGTCTCATTTGCTGAAGTGAGGAATTAAAATCTTTGGGTTTTGCTTATAAAATCATCACCACGGGGAGCCAAGAAAACCTCTTCCCTTCAAGGACCTGCCACAGTTATGTTTGCCCGTATGTGAAACACGGGCTGCTAGCAGGGACGGATATGATGTATGGGAGCTTCTAGGTTGCTCTTTGCATGCAGCAGAGTTTCAAGTGGGTTTGTTTCTTTTGCAGGACAGAGCTCCCAAGCTTGTCCCTGGGCTATGATTCCCTCCTGGGCCCTGACAGTCGCCAAGCACCCCAGACCCACCTCACGGTTTCTGGGCTCTTATTCTTCTTTTCAACTTGACATTTGATCGTTAACAGCAGCAGGTAGTACAGAACATGCCATATAGTTAGTTTCTGGAGAAGTTAACTATTTTACATCAATAGCCCCACCCCATCTTCTTGCTCTGTTGCCTGCCACTCACTGATGTTTCCTTGGACCTTCAGACACTGACCCAGCCTTTGCTTGGCTCTGGTGTCCATCTGTACCCAATCCCATATAGCATGTAAATTTTGAACTGTTTTGAGCCCAACACCCCTTTTCTGAAGGCACAGGATCAGTTAAGCTCTCTGAATCACACTTTAAGACATTTATTTCCATTCATTATCAGGGACAGGGAAAAGGTAGTTATAAAAATGAGTTGCATTGCATTGTCTGCCCCCAGCTGAGGATGTTCAATATTTTGGTACTGTTGCATCTCTGACATAACCAGTATTGCCAAAGGATTGCCAGGATCAGATGAGAAAAGTTGCCATCTCCTGAGGAGACTCTTGTCACAAGACAAGAGTTTTTCTTTCTTCACCTAGAAGTTTCAAATGCAGCAGGAGTTTGCTGTCTTTCTCAAAGACAGATATTTTCTCCTTGCCATCCACAGCAAGAATTGCAAAGGTTTTAACACGAATTTAAGAAAAACACAGAGCTGAATTGCTGAAGTTAAAAATTACCAAAAAGGTGGACGTTTATTTTCAAGGAAAAGTTATGTAATATGGAACTTTTGAAAGTATAGTGTCAAACTTAAAAAGGGAAGTCCAGGACTTCTCCAAGCATGCCTACATCATCAGATGATGTGGAGAGGAAACAACCGGTGTTTTCTGCAGCAGTGGCTTGTGCCTGTGTGTGATTTAGTAGGATAGTTTTCAATATGAGATCTACATGACACAAAGAGTATTTAATGAGGATTCAGAAGCCATCATGGACCAAAAGATCACAAAGAATCCAGAGTTTCCCTTAATATTTTAGAATCCCTACTCTTAGCATAGTGGCTGTATCTTCTTTGGATTCATACAGTCCCCAACAAAATGGGATCTTGTTCCTCCTTGTCACACTTTTTCTTGTTCCTGACTGGTATTTTTTTCAATAAAAATTAACCACAGAAAATGGAAAAATCTTATAAGAAAGTGACATTTTTTGTGATTTCCACCTGTGCATGGAGACTTCCAGCAGTGCCTAGTGTCCTCACTCAGTGGAGTTTGATGATCTTGGAGGACTCGATGATCTTGGAGGTCTTTTCCAACCCAATCAAAAAAAAAAAAAAAAAAAAAAGAAAAGTTCTCCTGCTGGCTTCACAAGAGGCAAAGGGAGGCTGTTCAGTCAGCCGCAAAGTCTGTCCTTTCCACAGGGACTGAGAGGACCTCAGAAGGATATGTCCTCCCCAGAAGACTCCACCAGGCCCTGGCTTTCATTGACCTTGTATGTTCACAGAGAGGGGAGAGGGCACGGAGTCAACCCTGGCTCTTGTGCTTTCTTAATGCCCCTGGCATCTCTGTCTCTCTCCAGATGTGTTTTTCTGCTTCATCATCCAAGAAATAGACTTGCAAGGTGTACAGGAAAGTGACCCCAGCCTCGTGCTTGGGTGAGTCTGATGTCAGAGATAGATTTTGCAACCTCAGTGACCCTGGTAGCCCAGGCTGGTACTAATCCACACCAAACACTGTGTGCAAGGCACAGACGCATTTCAGGAGCTCTGAGCCAGCAAATCTTTACATGTTGCATATGTTGCATGTTCATGCTTCTCCTGGTCCTGCTGCAGAGCCAGGCTGTGGCCCTGTGGCCCCATCCTGAAGAAAGTAAGAGATGTGCTTTCCTTTTTCCGTTTTGCCTGATTGTCGCTGGGGGATCCCTGCCTTGGTCTGTGCTGGCAGCCTTCTGATTTTTGTGTTGTAAGAGGGCTGGGAGCTTGACAGGGGAGGTTAACCTAAGCTATAAGCTCATTTTGGCTGAGTTGCTTTAACATATTAATGTGTTAAGGTCAGAATATTATTATTGTCAGAATTATTATTATTGTCAGTGCAAGTGTGCTGCTTGTAATTCATGGTGAATACAGTGAAGAACAGCACCATGTCAGTGCCATGGCAGAGCCATTTTCTACTGGAAATATTCCATTTTCTGGCTGTACTACTTTTACATGGACTGTGAAGCTTTTCCTGACCGGGAGCGTGCATTGTCCTTCCCTCTTATGAAGAGCACATGAGCACTGAAAAATCTCTGAATTGTTTGCATTTCATACATTTCATAGCCCCAATAACATCTCCTTTTTTTTTTTTTTTTTTTTTAGAGAAGAAAAAATGTGTTTTGGTTAATGTGGGCATGAATAATACCTTTTTCACAGTTATATTTGCTGCTTCTGTTTAATTTCTCTGAGATGACTAATTGCTTTAGGAGCTGCATTCCCAGAGCAAAACAAACAAGCATACAAACAAACAGCCCCCCCTCTGTTTCACTCCCCAAAGCTTAAGCCAGCCCAAAAGAGGACAAAATAGATTTTGCCCTCTATAACTGAGAGTTTTCTCTTCCATCAGACTTTATGCTCAAAACAGATAAGGTTTTCTTTGCCTTATCAATTATGGAACTATCTCTTCTTGGACAGATCTGAATCAACCATCACCCTAAGCCAAGATTAGAGACATAGGTAGAAAGACTGAATGCAACTTCAACAAAGTAGAAATTCTAGTTCATGGAGCTGTTAATGAATTCAGACTTTATAAATTAGAAACAAAAACTCTCCCAGGATCCAGCAGTCTCCAGTGAAAATGTGTTCATGTCATTTTGTTTGTCTACAAGTTCTCTTTCCCTTTGGCATTCTTATAAGGCAAAGCAGACTAACAAAAATATTTTGTTTTATAAGGCTGTGCAAGCTGTTCCATAGGTATCTGTTCTGGTAGCAGGACACATATTCGTTATGATGCAGGGGGCTGCCTCCCTGAAGGGCTTCCCTTTAGTCCATAGAGCCTACCATTTCCTCTGTTGTGGTGTTGGCCCAGCTTCCTAAATTTGTTTTCTGTTCTCTGCTGTGTTTTACAGACACTGTGGCTCAGAGAGATGCTATTGCAACACGACCAGTCTGCAGCAGGTAGTGGAGTTCCAGGGGGATAGCAGATAAGGGAGGAGGACATTGTCTCAGAGTGGGCAGAAGAGTTATCAGCCTGCCTGTCATAACCTTCACATGCCAATAAGCCACAGGTGTTGTGGTGGGAGTGTCAACACATGGACAAAAGAAGGGCCCACTCAAAGATTTTTGGCTCTGTCACATTCCTGCCTGAAGTGTGATGCCAGGGCAACATGGAGAACCAGTGGCAGGGCATTCAAGCTGGGTGGGATTTCCCTGACAGATCTCACTTTTGCCACCTAAAAATGGGCTGTCCTGTTGTCACTAAAGGGAGGCAGGTGACCCACAGAGGAGGATCCAAAACACCAGGCTCAAGCCCCTCACCTGTGTCACAACTGTATTGAAATACCTAGCTCTCTACTGTTTGCAGACGGGCCAGAGACAGTGAAGAACCGCAATTTTAGACAGACAGACTTAGAAGAAATTAATTCTGACATAGTGATGAAACTGCTTTAATGTCAACCATGCTGCTATTATTTTGGAATAAAATCTTCAGATTTCTGGGACTTTCATGTGCTAGGAAGCAACAGGATTAGGGGGTTTGTGGCCCAGTTAAATAATCTGCATCATTTTCTTTGTTTTATTCCATTTCCCTCTGAGGTTTTGTTGTAAGCCAGTGACAACCACTTCCCAAATGCTTTTAATAAGGAAGTAACTGATGCTGAACCTCATCAGCCTGCTGCAAATACACTGATATTCACGCAGTGTCTTCAGAGCCACAGCCACATTCCTAAGGAGGAGGCAGACACTTCTCCAAGAGCTGTTTCTGCAGCAGCCCATCTAGGGACCTATCCTGGGAGCTGGGACAAGCTGAAAAAAATGCAGGAGCACTGTTGTGAAAAGCTTTGGTTTGTGCAGTTGGGTTGTGCATTCTTACTTATGTGCTCCTTCTTTTTGTGCCCTGGAAGCATTTGGGCATTGTTAAAAGAAGTGTTTCACAGTGCTGCTGAAAGGGGATTGTTGGGGTGAATTAACAAATATTACTGACAGTGAAAACCCCCTGGCAGTAGGATATCAGCTACTTTCTGAAGTGGGCAATGTATTCTGTATTCATGGACTTCAGTGCTTTTCCATTGCTTTGCTCATTTTGAGGAGCCCATTTACTCTTTTAGAGAATTAAATTGACAGGCAACATGGATTTCTTTCACCATGCTCTGAGTAGCTGAATGATCAGAAGAAGGAAAGGTGTGTGGAGGCTGATGAGGGTTGTCAGCCTAACACAGCAGCTTCCTGCATGTTTTGCAATCTAAAAGCAAGGAGTGAGGGTCCTTTTCCAAAGGATGAAGAAGGCACATGGAGCTGAAAATTGTATCTAGGATATAGTTCCTGGTCTAAAAGCACAGCAGTCCTAGACAGAAGCCACATGTCAGCTAGCTGCTGGACTGGTTTTATGTTAAACTTGAGTCATCATAACTTCCCATAAACTAGGGTATAACTGCAATAGCATGAAGTTCACTTCTTACTTTGTGGGAGATTATGGTAGGTTTAATTAGTCATCCCTAATTGTTGGATGAGCAGAAGTATGAGGACAATGTTAGATAGCTTCTGGTATGTAGAACTAAATACGTAAAGTTTGAACGCGTGAGATGTAAAAATATTGGACAAACCCAGAGCTGGGCAAAGCTACAAAGAGTAATTTAAGGTGGTGTAGGGAAGTGTGTGTTTGCACAGAAAGCCTGCTGTGATTATCTTCCTCAAGACTTTCTCAATACTAGGGAAGGGAATGGTTCTACACTTGCCCAATATATGTTGTTGGCTGAGTTAATGTGGTTTTCTCCTTTTTTGGGGGGAGGAAGGAGGGGTTACTGTGCAGTAGTATGCACAGTCTATAAGAACCCTTGTAAAATGTTGCTGTCTGCAGAAAGGAGGAGTCTCTTGCTTTTCATTAGGGAAGCAAGCAACAAGAGAAGAATTCCCTCAGCTTTTCAGACAGGAGCCATGGTGAGGGTCTGGCTCTGCTATACTTGTGGCACAGGGATTGTACAAGACACCCAGAAACCACAACAACTAGAACAACACAGCACACTAATGACCAGGCTGTATGATGCCAGCCACTGGCACAGCCCTGTGTGAAAGCAGGAGACCGCTGTGGATGCAGAAGCTGTTTCTCAAAGATATCCTTTTCTAGTGTGTGTGAGGATGCACTATCTCTGTATCTCAGTAAAGTTGTTTGCAGATTAAAGAGCTGTAAAATGGAAGGTGATTTTTGATAAAAGTGATAAATAAGTGCAAGTCTAACAGGATAGACTACATATCAGCCTGCAACAGATATTCAGCATAGGCAACTCTTAGGTCAGAGGCAGTGAGTAGAGCAGCACCACAACTAACCAGGCATTAGTGATAATGGAAGCCAAAGTTTTCACATATGTAAATCTCCAGAAATACTAAATGAGGAGCCTGGAAAAATCTACAGATTTGTGAATATTATTATCTGTGAACTTTAATTACACTGACATTTAAAATGAACAGAAATTGCACTTTAATTGCACTGTAGCCACACTTTTATTGCATACATTTAAATACATTAGAAAGTAGTTAGATCTGTACTGTACTTTACAGGACCAGTTCAGCCAGTTAGACATTAAAAACAGGGAAAATAAAGGAGATTTCAGAGCTGCACCTCACCTAGGGAGAACTGGTTCAGTAGTTCTTTCTCAGTATCATAGAGGAGCAAAAAAAAAATCTTCTCCCAGCTTTTTGAAATTCTCCAAGGAGCTCCAGGGCACTGGATTCTAAGGTCTGCTTGGATGAAACTTCCTGTGAGCTTTAGATGGATGACCTTCTCTGTGATGCCATCTTCAAAACAGGCAGAGTTTTTTCAAGTACAACTTTACATATCCCTGTGTAATTGTGGCCATTGGTGTAGGAAGGGTCTCACCAGGCTCTGAAGCATCTGAGACAGCCATCCTTGGAGCCAGTGGACTGGATGAGATGTGTGGCACTTCATATCCAGTTTGGGAGGACTGATTTGAATTTCCAGATCTGAAGAGCTGACATTGACTGTCTGTGAGGCTGTGGTAGAAACCAGACTCCTGCTGCACTTCCAGTTTTTTGGTCAAGAATGCTGACATAGAGGGTCTGACATTGTACTTCTTCTTTGCAAACCTTATTCCTGCCTGTGGAAAGTTGTTAGCAAGGAATTAAAAAAAAAGTTCTGCTCTTTGATGAACACTTAGAAGTTATGTTCTCTTAGTGGTTCAGGCACTGAAGAACTTTATTCAGTTCTCTAGTTTTTAACTGACTCTGGGCAAGTGACTCCACCTCAGTGGTCTCTACTCAACTGTGCAGCATTAATGATTTCAGAACAGAGCTCTCAGCCTAGGCTCTTCAACTGTAAAGTCGTATTAGTCCTTAATTCATAAGCATTATTTGTGATAAGACATGCTGGCAAGCTGGACTACATAAGAAGAATTCCTTGCTTAAAACTTTCGGAAACCACTGGTTTGTGCAGTTTCTGTGCTACAGGCTAAGACTTTGAAAGTTTGAAATGCATCATTGCAGACTCCTCTGGGGACGGTGGCATTTGGTTCCTTGTCCAGCACATCTGTCTGATGCCTCAAACGCACAAGCCTGAATTCTGCCCTCGTGCAAGTAGTACATTTGGCAGTAGTACAAACGTCCCCACTCCTTTTATCGAGTGAGCAATCACACTGACACTGCAGATTTTGGGCACTGGTATGGTCATGGGGTCATATGACACCTTGCAGGTCGGAAAGTACCTGTAAGAGGTGCGTTGCTGGCCTCTTAGAAAAATGAATTGTCAAATTAATTTTAACTTGGGAAATATTTATGTAAGAGGCATTCTGACTTTTTAAAAGATCCCGTCCTTCGATATTTTTTCTGTTTCATGATTCACTGCATACTTATGTGAGGGTTGTTGTTATACCCTGCTGCTATTTTTTTTTTTGCAAGACCCCTTTTCGTTGGGTTAATTTTGAGAGTCAGTTTCAAAAACATACTTCCTCATCCCACAGGTGTGACTTGCATTCTTCATTGCCAAAGATGCTTGTGATTTGCATTTTGACATATTAAAATTCATACTTCTCAGATGAATCTAGTTTACAAAGTTATCCAGATCTCTTTGCGTCACTGAGGTGTCATTAGTTAGTATGTTGTTACTCTTTGTACCACCTGTAAATGTTACTGGTCTTGGCTTTAGATTTTCTTATAGATTAAGATACTAACAACTATTCTCTGAAGAGATGGTATGATGATACCATACCTCTGTTCTGTGTTCCTGCTGATGGTTTGGTTGATGTATATGAACCTCAGAGGGATTGCTAACTTGCTCAAGGAAAGGAATAGAAAATCATAACAGTCTTCCCAAATGGGAGGCACAGTCTGAAAATAAAGAGGGTCAGTTTCAAGAAGGAAAAATTTAAGGTAGCACACTTGGGTAGAAATACCCCTATATGGGAATATCTAATGGCAAGTACTTGGTTTTCAGCAAATCTGCAGAAAAAACTGCAGTTTTCAATGAATTGCAGGTTCAACAGGAGTGAACTGTCTATATGGTGAAAAAAGAAAGAGGTAAGTGTTACAGTGGGGAATATAGGCAGCTGTTTTAGCCTGCAACACAAATCAAATATTCCTCCTGCTATGATCAGCACTGAAAGGGCCTCTGCTGCAGCTTTAAGATTGATTTCAGGTGCTGCACTTCAAAGCAAATGGAATCAGCTGGAGGGAATCCAGAGGAGAACACCACTGCTGACACATCTCAAAAACATGGATTCCACAGGAGGACTAAACTAACTGGGTCAGCAGAGTGTACAAAATGAAGGACAGAGCCTTCAAATTTGTTAAAAGTGTCTCCAAAGAGAAAGAGAACAACTTCCTTGCCAGGTCTGCAGGACAAGAAGTGCAGAGCTTACATTGCAGCTACTGGTGTTTTTTTAAATATAGCCTAATCAACCCCCCTGGTAAATCTATCATTGGCTCTTCCTTGGGGTGAGGGTGATTTGGGCAGCCTCTCAAGTTCCTTCTTGTCCTCTTTTGCAAGAGCACAACGATTGACATACACTTCTATAGTTGATCTATTTTGCTACATTTGCTATAAAACTGACTTTTGAAATCACAAATGCCTTTAGAAATTCTCTTTGGATTCTGGCTCTTTATTTACTACTGATTTTCAAATCCATCAGTATATCTAATGTGTGCTTCTCTGACTTGTACTTGTGTTGACTCTACAACAAATTCATGGCTGGACAAAAATAGAGTAAGTTCCTTTGGTTTTGAGGCCACTGTTTCGGGAGATTGCCAGTGCACTTTAGAGATATACATCACATTTTTCTCATGCTCTAGCATTGACCCTAAGCTTCTACTGAGCAAGGTGTTAATGTATGCTAATGTATGCCTGTACCTCTAAGCACCTTGAATAAAACCAGTAGTTCCTGAACTACTTAGTATTAGGTCCTTTTTTTTTTTAATTGACTTAATTTGCTATATTTTCATGGCAAACTACCTGATATGTGGATTTCATGGGACAGAGGCCAAGTTCACTTCTCTTTTACACCTTTGAGTGTGCTTTCTCTAAGTTGCAATTGCATATGACTTGTTCCTGCTGCATTATTCTGGGACTTTCGAAATCCTGAGTAGAGTTTTCCATAACTGGAGGCAGCTGGCACAGAAGATGGGGAAAGTGGGATACCCCAGCTGAAGAAAACACCCAGAGAGTCTCAGATCTGAGATGGTTTCTTGGGCTTTCTAGAGCAGCTGCTTACCAAGGGACTAATTTGGTCTGCAGTGCCTGTCTCAGGAAGTACTGAAGCTGTATTGCTTTGGCCACATGCACAAGGTACCAATGCCCACCAAACTTGACCTGGTATCTCTGTTCCTACAACATAATTTGCACACGTCCAAGCTGGACATGGCTGTGCTTTACCAGTCATTGTTGCCCCTGAGGTGCAATAGCGTGAAGCATCAGGTGGGATGGGGGCATTTTGGGGGCCGCTGTATCAGTTTCTTACTTATTTGCTTCCCTGCCATGTTTGCCAGCTCCTCAGGAGTGAGTTGTTCCAGGCGTCTGTTAAATTGGCAGTGACTGACACTTACTGCAGGCACCCAGGGATTCCCTGTCATTCCAGAACTACTGGGACCTGTCTGAAAATCATACTTCTCATATGCACCTTCTCATCCAACCCTCCCTTCAGCTGCTGTTGTCTAATGTGATCAAAGCCTTTACCCGTCACATACTCCCTCTCCACTTTGTCGCTGGTGAGGTCTGATGAATCTCCCTTGTTATTATTCTGAGCCTGTAGGTCACCCAGCCAGAACACAGTGCCCACACTATGGTAACAACTGAATTATAACAACTTCGTTGCTTCCTTTGCAGCACAGATACAATATTTATGACACTATTAGTGCACAGTGCTGTCAAGATTTTTAAAATGAGAGTAACTCACCTGTCCCTGTCACACATGCATACCCTCCATGTTTCAGAAGTGTCAGGAGAATCCTTATCAGTTTTTCTCTCTTAATAGTCTTCTGCCATGAAGCCCAAGTCAAAAATAGCAGGCTATAGCACAGGAAATTCTGATGGATCTTTCTGTGGAGACAGCCAGCATAAAACTTTAGGCTGTGTTGCTTCAGCAAGTGACTTAGCCTTCAGGCCACGGGGATGTATAAGCACTTTTTTCCTTTATCTCCTGATTTTAAGCAGAATTTAAACTCCCAAGTATCTTCATAGATTTGTTCCATAAGCTTGCAGGACACCTGATACTTAACAAAATCAATATATGATGCAAAATTCACTCTTCTGCATCAGAGGCACCAAATTATGTTGGGAGCTTTATGCCAGATTGGATGCCAGTTATCTTCCTAGGGTCAGTCACGGAGCTGGCATCAACACCGCAGTTTTGTGCTCTGGCTACAGTAGCAGAAATATGACTGAAAGTGGGTGATCTGGAAAATTTTTGTACGTCAAGGGATGGGAAAACACATGCATTTGGAATGAATGAACATAGCACCTCAACTTTAAGCTCCCACCTGTTTTTAAATAGGACATAGACTTTGCTAACGCGTAAAACTCTCTACAGTTGGAAACATATGTGCAAGTTTCTCCTATGGCCAGTGACGATTAGCCAGTAAAAAGATTTTATTTTGATAGTGTTTCTTAAACTGCTTCAGGGAGCATAATAATTCCTAGTAGTGAAAGAATCACGTGGGACACACTGAATGCACTGCAGCCGGTTCCTTTGGGGTCCCTCTGTAGTTAGATGAGATCTGATTAATGTAAGTGATGGAGCCTCCGCTGTGATCCACCTCAGCCTAAGGTAAAAACTAAAACAGAGCACAGAATTTAGAGTTCAGAAGAACCTTGCTCTCCAGCAGCTAGGAAGGAATGAAACTCACATGGTTATACATACACTGCTGTTATTGAAATTGGGGGATGTGCAACTTTGCTTTTCCTTAGCCTTGGACTCATGTAATAAATCCTGCTGATGACTGATGAGGTATTTCCTTAAATTTGTTTGCTGCTCTTCTGGCGTGATGGTCCCACATTAGAACCTGCAGAGCACTCCAGTCAAGCCAAATCATTGCTCTGGCAATGGGACTGCTATTCTGTGATACTTCTTGCAACTCACTTAGCTACCATCATACCTGATTTTAAACAGAGCTAGCTGATTTTGCTTGGAGTTGAATAAGGGACCATGGCCATGAACTGTTCTGTAGCAATATAGCTGGAGTTGAACCCCATATTCTACCTGGCTGAGGTGGTAAGGACTTGTATCTACAGAGACTCTCACAGTAACTTTGCAAAAAATACACTTGACTATTTCCTGCCCTCATTGCTTTTCCAGCAGAAGTTTTGGTGACCAGTGACCTGCTCTTATGTTGTTTAGGTACTTCTGGATTTCTCTTCTTTAGCCTTCTGCTGTGGGTTCATATACAGCTCTAGGACAGAGCCAGGAGAAAACTGGAGAGGGAGGGGAACTAACATACAACTAGCCCTCCTCATAATTTATCGTAAGAACTTGCTTTTAATTTTCCTCTTGAAAAGCTGGTTATTAAATTTCTCTTGTGTCTTTGCACTGACCTGGCCAACGACTGAGCTCTATCATGGTCACAAAAAAAAAATCTGATCTGAAAGACCCCCACGCCAGTGGTGAAGGACCTTTCATGGCACAGCCTTTCAGTACCCTCCCCAGCCTATCTCTTTTAAAATGACAAACTTGCATTTAGGAAAAGGAAATTTACTGTGACTTTTCTGTGCAGATGGTGATAAGTGTGAGTTAGCATTTGTAAGCGTATAAGCACATATGGTTTTGTACATATCAATTAAGGCAGTTGGCTAATCACTCTAATATCATTACTGATTCATCTGTATTCCTTCAAATAGACATTTATGCTCAGCCTGCTGGTTTTCATACGTATGGACTGGATTGTGCAATCCTCTCTGTCACCATTTGTAGTCAAAAACATTTCCTTGGCACCAAAAGGAGTAAAAGGGTACATTTCAGAACTGTGTGGGCAAGTCGTTTGGCCCATGCCTTATACATAAGGCATGCACATAAAATATTTGTGCGTGTGTGGTTTCTTTTTAAAGGCTCTGCTAGTCATGCTGTGGGCTGAGTGACAACAGCACTATGTCTGTGCACATGGGACATACATGCAGACTCATGCATGCACTCATCCTGCTGTTTGCAAGCCTGCTGTGCATGGCCAAGCATCTTGATCCTAATCAGCCTCACCTCACAGCCCTGACAGGGCTCACCATTCTACCTCCACCACAGCAGTCCTGGCAAAGCTCACCTTTTCACCCCAGTCTCTCTGTTCTCCACGCAGATACAATAAATTCCCAAATAAGAGCCCACATACAGTTCACCACCTCTCTGGATCTCTGTGGCTTCCCTTCAAGCTCACTGCTCCTACTTGCTTGGCCGTGGTGTCAGCACGACATGCCTCACTTGCCTCCCTGCACATCTCAGGGCTGGTAAACACTCCTCATGCTGTTTCAGTTCCTGCTGCCATCTGGATCAAGCTTCTCCTGTGTCCAGGCACAACCCTGAGCAACCCTGAGACCCACATTGTCCAGAGACAGCCCCAAGAGCTGGCAAGCACGGCGTGGTTTGGTTGCCCCGTCATTAAAGATTTTATCTGTGCCTTCCCCTGGAGCTAATGGTTCTTCAACCCCCTTGTACACTCTTTGAATATGGGATATATGTACAGTTAGCTGCGTTCACTGCTGAGGAAGTTCAGCTCAGAAGATTAGGGCTGAAGTTTTCATATGCTGGGCGACTTATTGCAAATGGCAGCTATGACCTTAAATCCATTTCATTGTCAGTAGCAGTTAACAACCATGAGCCTTTGAAAATCACCAGCTCCGTGAGATAGGCATCTTGATATGTTCCAAAGTATTAGAGACTCTCGGTTTAGGGCTTTGGGAAGTGTTAGGGATCAAAAAAAACTATGTGAGTTGTAGCTGTTGGAAGGCTTCATGAATTGGATTGCTTTTTCATTGTTTTCAATGAAATGACCTGGGTCATCTGCTGGTACAGGAAACCTGCGGTACTGGGGAGCAGTGTGACCTGCAAGGCCATCCACTGGCCAGAAAAGGTCCATCCCATCTGCCCTGACCTACCCCATATTCTTCACAGAACTCGTCATCCTGCCAAAAAAAATGGTGCAGGTGCATGCAGGCTGTAAAATGACTGCTCTTGTTGAAGGTCTTAAGAAAGAGACATGGTGATTTTCCCAAGCTTTAGCTTCAGGTAATATTCATACTGTATAAATACTCTTTGGGTTTTTTTCTTCCTTTCCAAAACTTCATGCCCACTTTTATTTATCTTGCAAGTGAATAATGCATAATCTCCCCAGGGAAGTGGTGGATTTCCCAACAGTGGACATTTCAAGATTTAGAAGGACAGGTGCTGGGCCATTTTGTCTAGACCATGTCTTTGTAAAGAAAGGTTGAATGGGACGATGCTGGAGATCCCTTCCAACCTGGTATTCTATGATTCTATAATTACAGGAGTTACAGAATAATGACACTTCAGAGCCAGGAACTGATGGTTTTTAGAGAACACAAGATTTTTTGGGGGTGTCTTTACCTCTGTCTTTAAATTGTTTTTAAACCTCAACAGTACCTTTAGTCCAGGGTTTTTTTAAAAGAAACTTTTTCTTAAAAAATTGTTTCTGGTTTTGATGCTGGACAGCTCTCACTATCTAGGAAGAAACCCTAAGTTCTTGTAAGAAAGAAAACTAAAATAGACATAAAATGAATGAGAAGTTTGCCCTCCCAGCTTTGGTCAAAACGAAAATTTCTGTGTTAGCTTCTCACAGGAGTTTATTTACAGATTTTTTCAAGCCCCGGTGTTAAAACTGCTATGGAGAGGTTGTGGGATGGTATTTTTTAGAACCCTCCCTAGAACCTGGTCCTGTGAAGTCCCCATAATCCTCTAGCAACGCATAATAGAAACTGCATTTTAGCTATAGCAAAGCAAGGATGAGACTGATAGACCTGCAAATGTCCAGCGTGGAGCTCTGCTTTCAGATGGTTGTGGGTGAATTTGCCTGTACTGTAGCTTTCCCAGAGTTCCAGAAGTGTGATGGAACTTGCATCTTTCCTCATCTCCCCTAGTATTCCATCCTTAGTTAACAGTGCAATTAACTAGATATTTGTTGGCCTAAAGGGACCCGAGTCCTGTTGGTGCCACACATTCCCAGTTCCTCCTGACGTTAATTGAAACTGGGGGCACAAAGTCCCCAGTAAAAGCCTAACCCAGGTTCCCATCTGAACATTTGTCATGAAATTGAGACTTGCCCTGGGTACAAACTAGACCTTGACAGCAAAAGAGTGTTTTCCTATGACATTTTTCAAAGAAAGTGAAGGGGAGGTGGGCAAAACTGTTCAGTAGAAAATGCCTGTGTTTTTGAGAAAAAAAATTGAAATACTTCTGATCTGAGGTAACGGTTAGTGAACAAAGCAGTTTTGTGATACGTTGTACTCCCGCTTTGGCTCTGTGGGGTGATCGTGTCTGCTTAAATGGACCATCACGTCTCTGTGGGGGTGTCATGTGGCACCTATCAAAAGAGGTTTTCTGGCTAGTTTACACAAAGCACAGGAACATGGGAGAACTGGTCTGTGTACAACACTTTAACATCATTTCCTGATCAAAATACCTTAGTTGTCATCTAAAAGAATAGTGTACTTGCTCATAAGTTTTTGCAGCACTAAATTAAAATCTCCGTGGAAATTAGACAGTGGTGAAATATTTAATAGAAATTTAATTCCAATGGTTTTTCATCAGAAAATTGATTTCATTTCATCCCAGAGCTAACCTTGCTGTCTTGATTAAATGAGGCAGAGAGAATACTTGCTGGTTGCGTGCATCTCTCTGGTCCCTCATTTAGCACTGTGTTTTTGGAGGGAGGAGGCTTCTTGCATAACGTCTTTGCAGCTTTTGGCCACCCTGGCTACTTTGTGACGTAGGGCTGAGGCCAGCTGAGGCTGTTTATTTTCTCCAAGACTTCTATGCCCCATACTCTTCACTGGAGTGTTTTGGAGGAGAAATGTAAACATCACAATGTTGACAGCTTTCCAAGGCCACCATCTCCTGGTTTCCTGTTATGTAAGCGTAGCTACTGAAACACGGGGCACTTCATTCAAGGTAAATGCCTAAGTCTCCTCTCCAGCCAAACAGAGAAGGGCACCTCTCAGAGATCTGGTTCACTCATCTCTTTAGAAGGGGATAATTGGAAGTGCCTCTCTTCACTGCCGATAGGGAGAGACTAACTTATAGATAGATGATGTCAAATGAGATAAATCATACCCAAACTGGTCTGAATTTTGAGCCTGTGCGTTATTCTCATGGTAGCCCCTTGCCCACTTCTTAGACTTCAAGGCTAATTGTATTACCCTGGGGGAGGGTGCATTTCAGTAGACAGATGAAAGGGGTCTAAGAAGTGCAAACACATTATCAGCAGCAATAACTTAGCTTTCCTTACCCCATTAAAAGCTGCATCACCTTCAATGGATACTGATGCGTTAACCACGATTTTGGCATTACCAGATATTAAGAATTTCAATCTTGAATTGGAACATTTTCTTGACAGAGCAATTTGTACAGAGCACTCACAGAAAAAAACACCTGCTCACTTTAAACTGCATCTCACCCATGCTTTACTTTACTTTGAGCAAAATTATTATGCAGGAGAAATCCCGCAGTCAAGGAATGGAGAACAAAAGGGTGTGTGGCCTCTATTGCAGTTTAATTTTCAAAGGTGCATCTCATACAGTTATAAAATACTTTTTTTTTGGCATTCCAGGGGACCCAGTCAGCCCCAAGGCTGCCCCTTGGGATCAGGTTCATTGCAGCAACATTTCTCTGCTGCCATCTCCTGTCCAACACCCATCCCGTGGCCCAATGGGACAGGAGCAGGCGAGCAGTGGCTCCAGCAGAGGCTGAAGAAGTAATTCCCACCTGCCCAGGACTTCACCCCAACATCCACAGTCCCAGTGGGAAGGACCACTGTGCCCCCCCAACCTCCCTGAGGCCAGGACAGTCTGAGAGGAAATGTGATTCCCAGTGCTCTGTCCTCTGTCACTGAATTTTCAGGTAAGACTGCTCACTCAGGGCAGCTCTGCCCTCCTCAAATCCAGACTTGCTCCAAAACAGCTATGAATTTTCGTGAAAAGCCTTCAGAGATATGCTGTATGCTGACCTGATTTCATGGCTAATGTATATTTCATGTTAGGGTTGCTACACCTCAAGTATCCACACAAAACCCCTGAGCTTTGTTCTCATGGTTACCAAGGTGTCCACTGAATCCCTCAATAAAGTACATTACGGTGGTGCTTACTGGAAATATTATACCTAAACTTTAGGAGACCGGGTCATTACCATGCTCTGCACTGATTTCCTCACTCTCCTCACAGGAAAAACAATTTCTTCTGAGCTGAACCTTGTCTCAGAGGATCTCTCACAGAGGCCGAATTTGATAATATTCACTGCAGACATTTTTGACTTAGAGAAATACAACATAAACCAGAGCTTGACAGGTTTGCATGTCTTGGGGGATGCTTTTATATGCTCACAACTCTTCTGTCTTGGAAAATTAGTTCTTTTGAATAATTAGATCATTGATGTACATCTTCTTTTACTAGGGAAAGAACCAAAGATATTAATTATAAAACAATGATAAATGGATTATATTTTAATTATATTTTAATTACTTTTATTTTGCTTTAGAAAACAGAATTTTTCTGGAAAACAAAAGTTGGTTTTGTGTATTTTGCTGCATTCAAGTCATAAAAAGTACAGTTTCTGGTGACTCTGGACTGCCATACCATACTCCTCATGCAAATAATTTGTCTCAGAAGCTGATTTTTTGTTTATGAACATAATGCCTTCTGACTGATTAAAAATACATATTTTAAATCCTTATCAGAAGAAAGATCAGTCACACAGTGATGTGATTTTACTGGTAGAGATTCCACTTAGTATAATGTCTGATTAAAGATATTCAGTTTAACCTCTTGAATGACTTTGCCAGCCTGAAGAAATGTTATGACACTATTTCCTTTAGGTGCTGTCATCTTCAAACTCTTTCATATCCCATCTCAGCTACTTCATCTCCCTGTAACAGTAGCCCATGATAAACATGCTTGCTTTCCTTCATATTCTTTGTTGGCATTTAAAAAATATATATTGAGCTTTAAGAAGTTCTTGCTTCTGTTTATCACTATTACAGAATGGTTGGGCTTGGAAGGGACCTCTGGGGATACTGCAGTCCAACCACCCTGCTAAAGCAGGTTCACCTAAAGTGGGGTGCACAGGATTGCATCCAGGGAGGTTTTAAATATCTCCATGTTTTGGTCAGCTTTGCTAATAAGTCATCCAGTTCTCTGTTTCCCCTGTTAAGTGTGATGGCTATGTTATTTTTGGTAGAGAGAACACAGAACTGTAAGGAGAACAGGGGTTCAGATAAAAGAAATTGGCTTTCAAGAAAGCTTTGCACTTCTTCTCCAGGTAATCACACCACTGCTTGTGGAGTTTGCAGCTTGATATTTTAATAGGTCTCTGTTCTCATTTTGTCAGGGTTCCCAGTTCACAACAGGTTGTGCCAATAGAACAGATGTTACCTGAGACAGAGTAGCCTCTCTTCTAGTCTTTTCTAGAAATTATGTTGTTGCAGTCACTGATCAAAATGGATCATTTCCTTTTTCCTGTTTACCAAAGATGCCTTTTTCATAGGCATAGTCCTCATAGGAACTGCAGTTGCTGTCTGCTGACAGTCTCCAATTTTGTGTGAAAACTTTCTGCTTACCAAAAGCATCTGTAGTGCCTTTAACAGCTAAATAAATGGACTGTAAAGTCCAAACTGTTTCAACAATATGCATTGATTTGTACCAGCCAAGCATCTCTCTCTCCAGCAGCATACCACAATGGTACCAGAGAGCCTCACTGCTCTAAGCAATGGAAAACAGATCCCTGCTGCACCCCTCTGAGCCCCTGAAGCAGCTCTCCGTGGCTTCAGCAGCTGTCAAAGTGGCCTCTCAAGTGACCACTGTCTCCATTCTTATAGCTATGGTGAAGGAACAATAATTTTTAGCCCATGGTCAGAGACCCCTGTGGGGGTTGTGATGTACTTCAAGGGGTGTGTTAAAGCCAAACAAGGGAACTGTCATTTGCAGTTGACTTATACCTATCTTCTGCGCTGTTGCACCTTCCTGGAAATCATGTAGGGATCTGTGGCAAATCAAATTTACAGGTTGAAAACCACTGAGCAACTAACTGGCAGAGCTCCCCATCTCCCCCTTTCCACCACTGCCCTTCCCTCCTTCCCCTCCCCCCCCACCACCCCCCCTTTATTTTTTAATATTTCCAGAATTCTGGTGTATTAGTAACATATTTCCTCCTTTGTGCATGCATGAAAAGTAAGCCCTGGGAGCAGGGAAAATGAAACCCACCAAGTCATTTTGGACTCTGTCAAGTGGAAAGAAACAAGCTAGGTACTTTCCAAGGGCTGACAGTGCTGCCCAACCGTCCCCCTTGCCAGGATGGGATATCACTGACTGGAAGGTTTAAGGAACCACCTGCTCAGTTCTATTCTGAATTTACAAGTTCTTAAATGCCACTGAATGACCAACAATTTCAGTGTGTCTCCAGAGTCAGTCTGTCAAAACCCTGGAGCACCTGAAGGAGTAAACACCAGTGATTCCTGCCCAACACTGCCCACTGCAGTCCTCAGTAAGGTAGCTTCTCCCATATGCCTGTGGAGGTAGCACATTCCCTGAGGAGGGCAGGCAGGGGAACCGCTGCATGCAGATAGAAAAACGCTTTTCCATTTAGCCTGTCCAAGGGGAAAGAGTATCAGCCTTCTGATTAACCAGGTGCCTGCCCCATCCCCAAGCAAGGAATCTGTGGCCCTTTAGGTTTTGTGAAAGGCTTCCTACCCAGGCCCTTTTGCAGTTCCCCTCCTGGTTTCCTACACTGTACCCTGGTGCTCAAAGAGCTGGGACACTGGTCAAAACTTTATTGATTACCCTTGTAGCCATTTCCTTCGAAATACTCTAAGCTCTTAATTGCATATTGCTCCTGCAGATGGGGAACAAGTGGTACTGCTGAAAGTATTGCTGATGTCACTACTGACTTTGCCCAGAGACTTCCAAGAAAATTTTGTCTGCCTACTCCAAGCTACATTTAGCACAAGCCAGTCATTTGTGACTGTAGCTTATAAATACTCTTAACTGCTGGGAAATAAAATAGATCTTATCTAAAGGCCAATGTTAATTATTTATTATAATCATTCATTTCCATTGTCATTACTAATGGGGCTTTAACGCTTGCTGGGCCATTAGCCCAGCTAAGGGTCCCAGGTTTCCTTGGAATAGTTACCATCTATTTGATATGTGGCTCCTGGCAGGTATGTACACAAAGGGGAAGTGGGCATCACAAAAGGAAATTCACACGTATTGTTACGTCCCATAGTTCATTATAATGCCATAGTTAATTTTTTCTATTTCCTTCATGGAGTTCCTGGTAGCCAGGTGAGGATCATTAGCTTCTGAATTGAAACATTTTTATTAAGCTGATCTGTGCTGTGCCTTCTGACTCCAGATAGCATCGCCAAACTAGGATGGCACAATCGCTTCTGTTTGTGTTTAATAAATATTTCAGTGCTGCTGGATAAGGCTGACACTACTGCATGAAGTACACTTGGAGCCATGTCCCACTGACTCATGGCTCTGTTTCTTCCCTTCAGAAGGTGGCGTGTGAGACTGAATCACACCACTCATAGTGTGTGTTCGGAGGGCTGAGCAGGGAGACTGCAGCATGCCAGGCATGTCCCTTATTAATCCAACAGAGTAAAAAAGTGGGTGATAATTAATCATCTTCATTCACTGCCTCCAAAACCAGCCCATGAAAGCAGAATTGCTGTGAGTTCAGTTCCTCTTCCCCTCTCTGAAAGTCCAAAAGATAAAGGAAATGCCTTCTGGCATGAATGCAATGGGAAATGGGTCAGCCACAAACTGATACATTTTCTCCAGTGGCTGGACTGGTGTTAGCAGCACCTGCCTACTTTATTCCTATCCAGGGGTTCATGAGGGCTCATTGCTCCCTGAGGTCTGCTGCTTTGTCTTCCCATGGCACCATGTGTAGAACAGGCACAGAGATGGATCTGGCTAAAAAAAGTCAAATGAAAAGAGCAAGGGACTATTCTCCTTCTATGTAGGCTTGCAAATAACCATTCCAGAAGGAATGCGGGAGTGCAGCAGAGCTAGGGTGGAGTGGTTGGGTTGAACTTGAAATGCTTAGAGGTTGCTGCAGCCACGCCTGGAAGGCCTAGTTCCTTGATTCCCTGGTTGTACAGAACCACCCAGCCATCCTTAATTGTCAGCATCTTCAAGTAATTCGTGTTACACAGCAGAGGGGTTGCTACAGGGAGTGTAAAATGATGGGGGCCAGGCCTTCACTTCCAGCTATAGTGCACAATTAGGGTTTGTTCAGTTCAGGAATGGCAACCAAGTTAGAGTCAGGTCATGGCCAGAACACGAGTGGGACCAGACAGCAATGGGCACAAGCCTGAATACAATAATGAAACATCAAAGTGTTTTCAAGCCCAGGTGCAGACATGACTGGTATCTCCTATCTGTGGGGTCTCGGCTAGTCATTTATCTTCTGCATGCCTTTGAGATCTTTCTTCAGCTGCACCTCTGAAACATCCACACATTTTGAAAAGAGCCCAGACAAAACTTTTCTGAAGTACCCTGATGAACCCAGGAAACAGGATTCTCGCTGAGGGACGCGATACGTTGGGTATCTCCCAGCAGTGCAGTGGGAAGCCTCTCACTGCTGTCCCTCCAGGGAAAGGCAGAAGAAGCATCCGCTTCAGCGAGTGACGCTGGCATAGCTGCACTGAGCTGGAGCAACCATCATATGCCCAGTTCTCACTGCTAAGTGCCCACCGCTAAGTGCCCACCACTAAGTGGCACACTCAGTTTTACCCATTCTGTCAGTACTGGTGCTTCCCAAGTGCTGCTATTGTGCCCTCGGAGGTACAGACCACGGAGGCAGGTGTTGTATCTTTGCTGGGGACTTCTCATTGTTGTGCTATCATGTCCCTGTGGACGTGAACAAACCATTTATAACTGTCTCCAGAGGGAGTAGAATTAGGGACATGCAATCACAAGAAAGAAAGTGAGTTCATAGACTACCCAATCCAATCATTTGCAATCATAAGCAAATACATTCCTTAAGTGATGTCAGATTCTACTCTGAAATCAGACACATTTCTTTGCCATCTGTTCCAGAATCCAGAACCAGTTTAATTAGAAGGGAAAGTCTCTTGCTACTCAATGATCATTTTGTACCTTTACTTAATCATCTTTCCAATTCTCCCCATGGACTGGAATTTCAGGTATCTTGCTACTGACATTTCCACTCAAAACTTATTTGTGGTGCAATAATGCAGGTGTGGTTTCTCATCAGCACTTGCAGAAATAGAGACTTGATCAATCCTCACTTGAAAGTCAGGTTCTGAGGTCCTGTTCTATAAACTGGTACGTACCAAGAATGGAAGCCTGTTTACCAGCTCTCTGAAATGCCTCTTCACATTGACATTTGTTTAGTGCCTTTGTCACCCCAGCTGATTTTTTTCTGTCTCCAGTGAATCATTTATGGACTTTGTTTCTATCAAAGAAAAATCTTCACGTTCAGCATGCTGTCAGGAGAAATTACTTTGAAAAATCTTACTTAGGCAAGCCTTTCAAATGAAAGCAAAAATACATAGCATCACTCCTGCCTCTGAGGTTTATAAAAAAGAAAGGCCTTTTTACATCATTTTGTCCATCTTTCTGCTGCTACAGGACTATCTATGTATTAGTGTTATCTCCACGGTCAATTCAATAGTTTTTCATGGTTTTCTTGCTAACATATTCCTCTGGGGTGAAAATTAGTCCATAGGCGGCAGTGGGCTGCTCTTTCCCTGCACAGAGTAGTTGACAGTTATGATGTCTCCTTCCTGGGTAATGTCTATTGCATACTTTATTCCTCTTTAGTTTTTATAATTTAAAACCTACCTAACCTTACCACAGGCATCAGTATGTGGGAATAGGCTATCATCACTGTATGTGGGATTGGGAAGTAACAAAAGTGGCCTGGTTTTACTGGATTTCTCACTGGTTTTATAGCTCTTCTTTTTAACTCCTCTAACTACTTTTCAAAAGCTAATTTTTTCAGAGAATAAGTGATCTTAACTAAAGAGCAGTTGCATTAAGGGCATCACTCTGCCTGAGCAATTACTCACGGTAATTTTCTGTGTGGAGAGGTCACATGAGAGAGAATGGGTCCGTTACTGTGAAAGAGGGAAAATATCCTGTCTTACAACACAGCGTCCCTGCTGAAGAAGGCCAAAATGGTATTAATCTATATTTGTCTCTAAAATTCATTGTAGGTTAATATGCCCTGAACGTTGCCACTGCTTGGTCTCTTGGTATTGCTGCCACTTCACAGACTGCTCCTTCTGGTGGGATGTTTTCATTATGCATAACTGAACCTCACTGTGTAATTGCATCCTGCCTCTGACTGTTCCTCTTGATTAGTGAAGAATGAAAATTGGAAAGGACCGTGTGGGTCACTAAGTGCAATCCTTAGCAGTTTCAGGCAATTGTGCTATAGATGTAAATGTAGAGTGCTGAATGGTTCCAGAACTTGTGCCTTTCCATATATGTCTTCCAGACAACCTCCAGCTACCTGGCAAGGGAATTTTTAACCCCAAAGACTCATGACAGCTGTGTGACTGAGGCCTAGATATAAAAATACAGAGCTGGACACTATGGCAAAAGTAGTGCTGGACAAGTACTCTGCCCTCCAAAACACTAAGTCTAAAAGTTCCTGGGAGTTCATGGACTGAATACTCCAAACAAAGAGCAGCACATGGTGAAACAGGAGAGACAACAGTTTTCAGTGGGCGCTGGTCATTCCAACCTGTGCATCCAACATGACTGTGGGGTTGAAGGGAAAAGAGGGAAGAAAGAAGTTCAACTTGATTAATCCTTCCCAAAACACCCAAGGATGCAAACAGTTCACTAGAGGTCCTCCAGAACAAAGGGTTCTGTGGTATCAATAACCTTAGGGTCATTGCTGCTTGCAAATGGCTTTTCTGGCACTCATGCTGTGGCCTTGCTGCTGTCTTCAGCAAAGAAGGAGACCTAGCAATGGGAAAATAGGTGATATTGCTATGAAATCACTAGTTACAGTCATGCTTAAAAAAACTCTTACCTATCTGTGATATAAAAAGCAAGTCTGTTGCAAAATATGAACGTGTTTCAGACTTGATGAGCCTTGCCTGTGCAGAAGAGTCTGGGATGCAGGAACAAGTTTAACACAGGTTAAATTAGACTTCAGCTTTGGTCTGAGGACTCCCCAAAGTTTTTAGCTTAGCTAGTGAGAAGGTCCAACACAAAATGTTGTCATTGCTTTGGACCTGGGCTGGTTATTTACAAAACATGCACAAAGTCCTGTCACTATTAATGCTGATAGTACGGATGAAGGTGGGAAGAGGGTTTAGTTGCTGACAGCTCATGGTCTTTATTCCTTCCTCATCCCAAAAACTACTTGGTCAGGGTGACTCTGTAAACCTTCCTCTAGTGGGTCCTTGCCTTTCTCCGACTGCTTCAGTGACATTTCCTACCCTTCTCATATGTCTCTGTCCTCCTGTGGGCTGGTGGGATGAGGTTTGCTTGGAGGTGATGGGCAGCATTGCCTCTGCCTGCATATGATGCTCATGGACCAGGCTGAAAACCACCCAATGCATCTGCTCAGCTTTCACCTGACCCCTCTATCTGCTTTCCCTGCCTTCATGCAGGAATGGGTTCCTGAACCTTCCCACTTGGCTCTGACAAAGACCCTGGCTGGGTGTTTGCCTTTGGTCATATGGAGACGCTGCTGCTCACACCACCAGGTCCTGGCATTGCCTTGCTGGGTGTTTCAAGTGACTGCCACAGTTTAAGCTATTTCAGCTCAGGCAGAAGCATTTCAGCCTCTGCAAAACACCCAAACAAAGCGTGACTCTTGCATCCACCAGCTTATCCAGTTGCTGGTAAAACAATAGCTTTGCTTTGTGGTTCATTTTTACTGCCCTCCCGATAAGAAAAGTTGTTGTGGTTTAACCCCAGCCAGCACCTGAGTATTACTTCTCACCCCTTGGTAGGAGGGGGTGGAGAATTGGAGAGAGATAAAACTTTTGAGTTGAGATAAGAACAGTTTGCTAATGAAAATAAAATAAAATATAATAATAATAACAACAATAACAACAATGGTAGTACTAGTAGTAGCAGTAGTAGTAGTAATAGCGAGAGAGAGCAGTTAACCGCAAGAAAACCAAGGGATGCACAATTGCTCATCATCCGCTGACTGAACCCCAGCCCATCCCGCAGCAGCAACTGTCTCCTCCCAACCAGCTCCTCCCAGTTTATATACTGGGCATAATGTTCAATGGTATGAAATATCCCTTTGGCCATTTTGAGTCACTTGTCCTGGCCTTGCTCCCTCCTGGTTTCTTGTGCCCCTCCTTACCAGCAGAGCACAAGACACTAAAACATCCTTGACTTTGGATAAACACCACTTAGCCACAATCAAAACACCAGTGTATTATCAACATGATTCTCCTACTAAATCCAAACCACAGCACTGAACCAGCTAATAGCAAGAAAACTAACTCTATCCCAGTCAAAATCAGGACAAACGTAAAACTTATTTGTGTGTATTTGGGGAAACTTCAAGGGAGACCACAAGGTGATGGCTCACCACACTTCAGAGTGACTGCAGTGAATTGTTTAACTTCTGCAGTTTCTTTAATAAACACTCCATAGTGTCAGCCAGCAATTTAATGCTTTGTACTCTAACATCCCTCATTGCCAATAAAAAGCACTTTTCAGAAAAAATCACTTTGTTAATGTCTTTCTAACTTATTGTGAAGACAAAGTGACTTGTGTCACGACCTTGTCCTGCACACCTCAAACCTGACCTAAACATGGGAACGCAGTGTCTGGGCAAATGAAGAAAAAAAAAGTAACACTAAGTAATCAGTCTCTGTCTTCCCTTTAGATCCTCCAGCTACGTGCTCTGACCCTCAGAGGAGAGTCATCTGCCTGTGCTCCTTTTCTTAGTTCTGGAGCTTCTGTTCCATCTTGTTACAAAGCCAGGCAGCAAGAGATGGAACAAGATCTGGGCTTTGATGGAGCTTAAGTAATTTGGGAAAAAATAAACAATACCTTGGAAAACAAAGATAACCTATAATGACGTGAAACTTTCTGAACATCTGGCAGCCTCAGGAAAGGCAGACCCTCCAAAGTGGGAACCAAATCCTGAGGCATCTGGGGCCAGCTGATGTTCCATGAAGATTAAAACTACTGGAAATAGTTGATTTGTTTACTATTATTTTTAATGATAATGTTTGTAAACTTGTTTGGTTTAAAAGATTATTTCATTTGGTTGATTACATTGTTCTAAGCCTGCAATATCCTAAGGTTTAACAACCACACTGTGTCGTCACAATTTTATATTCATAATGAATTTTTGCATGCTAATAAAATACCAGTGCTTCAGCTTCCAGAAACCTCAAGGCAAATATTTTATTACATCATGAAATTAATTTTTATTGCCCTTCTGTTCTGTGAAGCAGAAACACAAAGCAATATGAAAAAAAATCAACCAAAGTGGCCTTTTCAGCAGCTTCCCATCCAGAATTTGTTTGTTAATCTCTAAGGAGATATGCTCTTCAGATTGATGATCAAAGCTGAGGGGGTAATGACATATTGTACAGACTGAGTCTGTTGAAAAAATGTCCCTGGTAAGGAAGCATTAACAGTTATGGGACCTCACAGACCATCTTGCTGACTTGCTCAGAATCACAATGGAGCTGCTGCCTCATAAGCTAGCAGGAGACGTAGATGTTAGTGCCTGCTTTTTCGCCTGGTCACAGTGAGAGCTGACCAGATACCGCACTACTTGTTGGAACAGTGGAGCTGGAGCCCTGCTGTAACATCTGCTGCAGTTCTGTGGTCGGACAGCTCCAGTGTAAATGCTGAATTATTTGATTTAAAAGAACTGCTTGTGGTTTATCCTCCCTGTTTTCAGGAGGACACGGGGTGTCAGGCAGAGAAATACATCCGCAGTCATCAAAGCCGCGCTGGCATTTCACAGGCAGTGGTCAGGGGATGCTGTGGCTCTTAGGGACATCTAACTGGATGTGGCATGGACAGACGGCTCAGACAACCAGCTGGATGCTGCCGGGTGATGTCTGGTGGCTGTGGCAGACTGGGAGCTGCCACACTCCCAGATGTGGGCATATGCTGCCAGGTGAACTGGCCATTTGTGTAGCTATGTGCTCCTATTTATGTAGCCATTTGCCACAGACTGTGACTCTATAGGCAAAAGAGAGCATGTGTTTGCAACATATGAACAATTAAACGTCTCTGGATGTAAATGGGAGCTCTGTGCGTCCTGTGCTGCAAACACCGCAATTTGTGTGTGCTCACGCGTGTCCTGTCAATGTTTGTTTAATGCTTCAGTTGCACTCACTTTTTCACTTTTAGTTTGTCTTTTAATTTGCAGGCACTTGCTGAAGTGTATCCACTTAGCAAACATCTGGCCTTGTTGGGTTTTTAAACGGAACACGCATTTTAACGACATCTGCCTTCTCAGTCAGTACCGAGAAAATTAATAAATCCAATAACTTTCCTTTTCTCCCATGCAAGGCTGGCTGGTCCTCCTTCCCTAGCAGACCCTCTTCTGTGCGCCCTACGTGGGCCTGGGGGTTGCAGCAGTTGGACCCAGCCAACACCTTGCTTTACAGAAGAGTGCTTGGTGCTTCATAAAACCTGCAGGAGCCCTGAAGCTCGCTCGTGGCCTTTGAAATTATGAGCTCCTAAGGTCAATTGATTGAACATGGGAAACCTGACTCTTCTTCAGTAGAAGAAGGTACTTTTATTTGTTCAGCATACCTTTAAAGGCTCACCTCAAATTAAGGATTTAGTTAAAGATTTAAATTAAGTGAAGATCTAATCAGCACAGTTACGCATTACCAAACAAGTATCAGGGTTGAGGCAATTTGCTTTGTCAGGTTAGTGTTTGTACCAGTTAATAGGGACTAAAGTGACATTAATGAACAAACACAAGAAAGTCAATCAGGGAGTCTTCATTAGACAATCAAAATCTCCCTCTCTTTGCTCGGTGTGACATAACACCACCTGGCCTTCAGTTCTTTCTTTACAGATTCCTAAAGGATTAAATAACTGAAATTTTCATGGCCTTGTGCTCACCATCATGAGCTTATGTGCCAGAGGTGACCCTGCTACACTCTGTCTTCACACGCTAAGATAGGGTAAGTAATATAAGAGTAAACTTCTGCATCCTAAGCTAGTGCAGTCAAGAGCAACTCCCAGCTACCTGGAATGGTTCAGCACGCCCATTTCTGGGTCTGTTTTATTTTTTTTCCAAGCTAGTGGTTTCCTCTCAAAGGACCCTGGAGGAGGACTTGCTGCTTCTCTCTCCAGCACCACAGCCCAGCTGGGGGGACCAGACCTTGGGTGCTTGCCATATGAATGGTGACATGGCCACAAACAGACTTTGAACTCCAGCACCTGCACAGCCCAGTTCCAAACTCTGCTTCCTGGGAATGCTCATGTGTGCAGCCTTGAAAACACTGCCTTTACAAGGCTTAGTGCTGATAAAAGCCTGTCATATGAATATGCAAGGCAGCAAGTACGAAGAGAGGTTGCTGGCCAAATTCATTAAAATCTGTGAGTGACTGTGTCTGGGAACATTTTGGCAGAGCTCATCCAGCTGTCCAACTTATTAATCCTTCCAGCACAATCATTAGATGTGGAATTAGGGAGGTGCTGATGATTTGTTTTATCACTGTTTAACAGTTAGGTGAACTTTGGCAGTGTTACACTGATCTAAGACCTCATCACATGCAGTTTAAGGGAGCCAGATGAAGGGCTTCTGCTGGAACATGATCTGGCTACCTCCTCTGATGCAGAGAAGACATCTACGTTTCCCTACTGCTAGAGATGCTCTCCTTCCTCCTCTCCTGTGTTGCTGGAGAGGACCCTGATAACCAGTCTCCTCACTCAGGAGCCCCTGCCCCACATCCGCAATTATCTGAGAAGTCTGGGTCAAAACAAGCATTATCAGCTGCGTTGTTACTCTCTAAAGTGCACTTTAAAGGAAGAGTGAAGGAACGCTCCAGGATTTTCCAGGATGAAAATAGCCCAGGATGGCTACTATGGATGGATGGTGTAGGAGTCTTTATAGACATCATGCAGAACAGTCCTCAGAGGAGTCTGGAAGGGACTGAGCTCTGGGCGAGTGACAGGTGCTGGGAACAGGAATGAGTTGCTCTGGTAAGATGCATTAACCAGTTTTACAGACGCCTCCAGGAGATGAGAGCTTTGTGAGTGTAAGGTGAGAGCTTTTTGAGTGTAAGACAGACATTTGCAGTTCACCTGCATTGAGGCCTTTTCAGCATCAGCAAGGGAGATGAGAAAGATACTTTTGATTCACACACAAGTTGAACGAGGTTGACAAGGACCTGCAGCAGGTGGATATACATATGTAAATAAGTGAGCAGAACAAACAGATATCTGGGTACTAGAGGTCTGTGCAACTCTCGAGAATTTTATCCTTTCCATTTTCGCAAGTAGGTCATAGAAAGTTGCTGATGAGGTCAGCTTTCAGCTTGATATAACTCAATATAGCTGATTCTAATGGGTTTCTTAACTCATAAAAGGTGATTTTCTTTAGGTCTTCATCCTAAAGGCAATATTTGCAAAACCCTGGGTAGGTAAAAAATGCATACTGAAGTGAATCCTAATACTCAGAACTTTAATGTGAATGCTCTCAGTCATTTTTACAAGATGATGATGAACAAGCACTCCAATTCCCACTACTTCCTTTCCCTAGGAATGTAGGGGTACATAGCATTATAGCTATGAAATATCAAAAGAGAAGCATAGGAAGGCTAGAAGTTTCCAGAGTATGCATTTCTTCGGTATGTAGAGCTAAAGAAAACTGTCTGCAAGGGGGATCTCTCTGCTGACAGCTCAGGCTAGCCCAACCCCACTTCTACAATGTAAACACAGTCATGCAAAGTCCTTCTCTTAGCCCAAGGTGCAAGACTGACACATGAGAGAGACACCAGCCCTCTCCAGGTGCACTGCATGGCTTATTTTATGGACTACTGTCTGCCAAGGGCTTCTGTGGGAACGGGACATGAATAAGACCAACTGCTGCAGGCACCCTCTACCATCCGTGTCCTGCTTGGAACTCCCCAAGGCCAATAGGGATTCTTTGGGTGTGTGTGAGATGCTCAAAGGGTAATCCTTTCTTCCTCTTCAGTCAAAGGGAAAGGGCAAATTAACATGGAGAACAAGTTAAGGAGAGATGTCACCTCCCAGAGACCAGGGACCTCTGTAGTGGAAGAGGGATGCTGAGGAGGTTGTAAGAGCAGTGGGATAAGGACAAGGCTTTTGTAACATCTATTACCACTGAGGATGAGTTAGTGCCCCGAGGAGGGACATCCCTGATGCAATCTCAGATGATCAACATCAGGATCATAGTCTGGAAGGACTCTGGACCCTGTATTGTATAAATGAGCAGAGTTGAAGAGCAGCCTGGCAAGGGAACAGTATCAACGAGCACTGTTACCTCAGCATGACCAACTCCTGAGGTTTAATCAATGGCACGCAGCAGTCCTCTCAGAGTATCAAGGGATTAGTTTAAAAGCCATGACGTATTTTCCAGAGAGGTTATGACATTTATTATATGCTATCTCTCTGTCCATTAGGCTGATCCACAGGTGTTAAAAGAAAGAAGTAGATCTAAAAATAGTACTTGGTTCACAGGCTGCACAGAAATGCAGCTCTGCCTATGCTTCCCTTGGAGCTAGCAGTGCCCTCCCATAGTGCTCAGCATCTCCCTGGAATCAATATTGCTGCCCATCTCCCCAGTCTGCTCAATGGTACAAGCTACACCTTACTGCATTTTGGAGACCCATCTTACAGTAACATCCTCCAAAGTCAGAGCAACCTTGCAGAAATTCCCATGTGGTTTCATCCTGCCTCTTATGGCCCTCTCTGTGCCCTGCCAGAAACACACAAGTAGACCACAGCCCATACTTGCTAGCCCTCCCTCCATCATCTCCTCACTGCTGAGCTTTGCCTATGTGTGTGTGCATGCAGCTTTTACTGTCCTCATGGGCTTCTGCCACCAGCTTTCCCATCATCCCTTTTGCTTCTCCTATTGCAAGGAACAAAGATTTTCCCTCTAATTCTGCTCTATGAGGCAGCATGAGTGACTCCGACCTTTTCATTTTACAGAAGTCCTTAGACCCGGGACAATATTCCTGTGAATCTTTCTTTCTCTGGAGTATGCAAACCTGTGAACATGAAAGTACATATTTGAGACACATATTGTTTCCTGCTGCAGGGAAGGACTGGTAACACAGGGTTGGGGTGCTGACTGTGAGGGTACAGAAGTGACATCTACACTTCCCCAAACAACAACCACTTTGCAGCAAGTCCTCTCCTGTCTTCCCGCAAGCATCCCACATCCCACAGCGGGTGGTACCCCAGGGGGAAGAACCTGAGGTGAGGAAGAGACATGTCTATCCTGAATGGTGAATTGATGTTTCCAACAATGCTGCCTTGGTGGGATGTGGTAGTCTCCAAGGGGGAAAGAGGAGATTAACCATGAATAGAAATGCCACGTGCTCCCAGGGCAATTTTTCCAGGTCATTTAATACAAATAAACAAAACCCACAGCAAAGTTAAAGGCAGCCTATAGCCTGGCCACAGCTATGAAGGCAGTAGGCTTAGGAATCAGTTTGCTTCCAGAGCTGCTAAAGATTTGGAGAAATTAACTACAGTATGTTGATGTGAAGACTTATGGGAGGATCAAGGAGATATGAAAATGAAAGAGTCAACAGTATCAGAGCATGACATGAGATAGTGAAGTATTTTATTTCTATTGCTTTCAATATTATCTCTTGGTTAGCAGGAAATAATCTGAGCAGGGAGACTGCATAGCAGAGGTACGGAAAATAGATGTGATCATTTTCCACAGACACAATGAGCACCACTCTAGATATTTTATAACTTGCTACTGTTTTATGTCATTTCTTCAGACATCTGTGCATTAGAGTGACTGGGAACTGCAAATGATGTATAGTTAAGATATCCCCCTATAATTAAGCTGAAATAATGCTGGATTATTCTAGCATAATTATAGGGGGCTATTTTAACTATTAGCTCATTAAAAAGCTATGATGCAAATATCATTCTGAAAGAGATGAAAAAATCAGGGTATATGAACAAAATGTCAGTGATCCTCTGCTGAGACCAGATGGAGAGGTATAACTATATTCAATTTATCAGTCAATATATTTAATTATAGCCAGGCTTGGATGGAGCCTACAATGGCCTTTTATTATATTTAGTGTTTGCAGATGGATGTGGTGATTCAGAAACGCTTGGGAAGGGAACGTTGTACCTATGCAAAAGACTTTAGCTGATTTTGGTCTGGGTTTGACATGAAACCCTGACACATTCTCCTCTCTAGATGGGAGCTGTCCTTTTGCCCACCTTGCACTGCAGGTGTGGCAGGCAGGGTTGCAGAATCTGATACAGAAGTGATATTTCGGTCCCACGACGAGGCTGGCCCCAAAAAGCATGCAAGCGGCTGTAGCCATCACAGGCACTGCCAGTGCACAAGGCACTCGCCTGTGTCTAATCTGCTTGGGGTCAGCATTGGCCAAGTGTTATGGAGCAGCAGTGCTTGGGTAACAAAGGGGAAGCAGTATGCTTGGCTAGTCCAGTCTCTGACAAAGGGCGTCCTAGAAAGGGAGCTGCCTGCCCTCGCGTGCTCAGTTCCAGACGACAGCAAGTTATTCTCCACCTTGTTATGGAGGGAGTCTCCATCTGCCTCTCTCCCACGAAGGACCCCAAGGGGGCTGAGGAACCCACCCCAGATCCCTGGAGGGAGGAGCTGTTGCCCTGCTCCCCACACTCATTTGAACTCCAGCTTGCCTGTGCTAAACAGGAAAAAGTTGTCCTGGGACAAGACCCTGATCCCCCTGTGCTTATGAGAATAGGGTGTCTCTTGCCTGGCCCTGCATATAGAGTGGGATACAGCTGGGGCACAGTTTAACCAACCATTGAAACTTCATGTTTTGCACTTTCTGAGACCTGCAGGATCCTTACCTCCAGAGAAGGATCAGTCCCTAGCCTGTCATTAGGGCATCATTTTACAAGAGTCAGGTTTTCCCTCACAGTTCAACCACTGCTTTGCTCAAAGTGATTTGATTTGCAAATATGATTGGGTGTGCCTGTTCTGCCCAAAGGGGCATCTCATCTTTGACATCTGACAGCAAGCGGCAGGGCGAAATAATAGAGCAGAGGCTAAATAAGAAAAATTACTTCTTGCCCTCAAGCGTTATGGCAACAAATGGTGAGGAACATGCCCTTGGGGAACAGTGAAATGAATGAGATGAATGCCTAATGTCCAATAACTACATGTCGAATCAAAGAGCAGACTCCTAAAGCACGAAGTTGGCAAGGGCTGGTGAATGCAAGAAGCAGAGAGTCATCAGGGAAATTTATTGTTGCACAGGATGGCACAATATGCAAATCTCGCTGGAGAGTTCCTTATGGTTGCCATTAGCTTCTGAAGGAGTAGGTTAAGAGTTACCACTTTGTTTTATGGGAAAATAATGAAGGAGGAAAACCAACAGAAAGGCAGGAATGGCTCAGGTGAAACTGAGGTCCTACCTAAGTCTCTTTGTGGTCTAGGACTCAGTTCCAAAGGCTGGAGACAAGAAAAGGGTGGTTTCCAATGGAGCAGAAGGGGGATGAGGACAGGAAGAGGGAATGGAGCTGGCTGCAGCTGTACATTGTAATTTCTTTTTCTCCATTCAGCTTTCCCCATAGCTGCCTGCTCAGCTCAGGAACAGCAGTGTGAGGCAACATGGACAAGGAGACCCAGATAGGGACAGGGCCTTAGCAGACATTATTTTTATACTTGACTAAAGGACCCGCATCTAGATGTGGTTGGGAAAGGATGTTCCAGATTTTCACCCAAGGAGATTTCTTTCTTTATTTTAATTTGACTAAAGGCTGGCTGAAATCTAAGAATGTGAATATGTGCCCAGGTGACCTGTCAGAAAGCATTCGGCTGTGCACGCTCAACATGAGCAAGTGGAAGTGGCGCACATGTAGCATCCCACTGCCTTGTGCTAAACTTGACAGCACAATGCCACACCCTGAGACTGCAGAACATGGTGAGTGAGCGTCGTGGTTACTTGAGTGAGCAAGTGATGTGGTTACCTGCGTCAAGGTCTGGAAAGAGCTTCAGAGGATGTTGCTGCCTCGACCCCCAGGGACCACCGCTCTGGGCTGCGCTTGCCCTTGGCTCTGGGACGATGTTTCACAGGAAAGTGGGTTTGGGGACCTGGAGGGACTGTCACTGATGAGATCGGCACCCAACGTCTCGGGAGCCACTGGGTGGCGTATGAACGCTTGCATACATAGAGGAGCACGATCGGTGGAAAATACACAAGGTGGAAATATACATAGCTAATTACCTGGGCTCTCTGAACTGAGGCGAGGGCAGGTGAAACCAACCCGGCATACATGAGGAAAGTGGTTATATGTCATGCTTCCTTTAACAAATAAAAGTCCAGATGATCAAGTATTAAGGAGTAAAGTTCAGAGGCTGTAAAAGCAATCAGCTAATGAAAAATCACGGTGCAGCCTCGCTTTTGCCAGGCAGGGTAGAACAGGGGACTGACTACATGGGTAACTCCAATTGCAAAGCCCCTCAGCAAAACAGCTCCTCAAAATCGTTCCTGGTGCTTAATACCTTCTAGCAACGGTCAGGAGTTTCTTTTGTTTATGTCCTACTCATCTGAGCACTGGTCATGCCGCGGCTACAATTATTTCTGTTGTGCAGTCCTCCTGGGTTTTGATGTGGCAGGAGCACTGGGGGTCCCCAGGCACAGCCCTGCTCAGCTCTGCAGTTCAGTGCATTCCTTTCTTACAGGAACAGCCTCTCCCCAGGACATTGCCTTTGCTCACAGGGGCTGAGGTCAGCTGGCTCACCAGCAGTTGGATTCATAAGCCAGCTAAAGCCAGAAGGGATTTTTCAGCAGGATTCAGGAGACAGTAATACTTCAACTCAGCATCCTCCAGACTTCTCACATTTTCCTCCCCCATCTGGTTTGTCCCTGCCTGATCTATAACCCTTGCTACATTTCATGGGCTCCTTTCCCTCTGATTGTTTAATGTGATTAAGAAAATATTCATAATGTTTCTATCCCAGTTTTGCTCATTGCCTGTAATTCCACTTCCAGGAAAGCAAGCTATCCCAGCCTCGTGCAGCTGGACCTGTGAATATTGCAACAGAGTGAGGCTCAGAGGAGTTACTTGTTCCCAGCAGGGTAAGGCCACACAGTGACAGGGAATGGGAGACACTCCAAGCTGTGATCAGTGTTTTGAGACACATTTTATCTCTTTTTACCAACTGTCAGTATGAATGAATAAGAAGCTCACTTTGAGGATGTTTCTTTCATATGATGCTGGGATTGGAACAAGAAAGGAGGGGGGAACAGCACTAAGATAAATGATACTATTTTCAACTAATTCAGACGAACATTTTTTCTGAATGCAGCAGCGTCACTATGAACAGTCTTCAACATCTCTAAGAGCCCAATATTACAAACATGAGGCACCGACACACTTTCATGCTGTTCGGGCATCAGCACAAGCATCAGAAAAGTGGCAAAAGGCAGGAAAGCAGAGTTATCAGCCAGGTCTGGGCTATGTTTGTTTGTGTATTAGCCATGCTCAGTTGCCCACCTTCCCTCCTCTGTGTAATATGGGATCATAAGGTATATTTGCTCTCAGCTGCTGGTGGTTCATCGCTGCCAGCCACCACCAAGTCATTGGCAGGCAGTGGCTGTCCCCTGCCTGTAGATGTTTGCAGGGCCAAGAAGGGGACTTTGGTTTGCAGGGGAAAAGAGAAGTGGTTAAGCGGAACAGAGTGATGATATCCTGGAATCATACTAGCTCTCCTCTACCAGCTAAGGGAATTGTTTTTCATCCAGCCTGGAGAAAAGAAGGAAAGTGGAGGTGAACAGTCCCCTGCAATTTGTCCATCCCACAGCAAACCTTGGCTAGGGTGTCCTGCCTGGCTGTGGGAGTTTCATGTCCCACCTCCATGACTCAGTATCCCTCTGTGAGAGGGAGACCATTCCCCCAAAAGGCTGAAGTCCGTACTGCCTGTGACCTGTGAAGGATTGTGGTCTGTGAAGGGACAGTGCTCTGTGACTTTTGGGAGTCTTGATAGAGCAGTAGATTGATGCCGTGGCTGCTTTTCAAGGGGATTCCTGGGAAGGGGCCAAGTTATGGGATATAGCTGCCCTTCCAGAGCAGTGGACTAACGTGTGAGCCCTAATAAAAGAACAGTGCTCCTGCTGTGAGGGGAAGATCTCTCACCCCTGGGAAAAGGGCTAGGAGGGCATCTGCAATGTTGTTGTCTTCCTTCAGAGGCACAAAGGTGCTGTCTTCCCTGTTGCAGGTGAGAAGCTGAGGCAGAGAACAAAACTGAACTGATTTTCATCCATTGCAAAGAAATTCCTTGGTGGAAAGGTAACCAGGGCCTGCATTTGAGGTTATTGCCCTCAGTAGCATCTCTTCACTGCAGGGTCTCATGAAGACTCCTTTGGTTTTGGGGACAGTCACTTTATCTTTCTGATCAACCTCAGGAAGCTTCATGATGGATTTCAAGTAATAAATGGCAGCAAAATAGGAAAGGAGAAAGCAAAGCCCGGCCCTTGAGCCCCTGAACAGAGAGACATTTACACGCATCCTTATCTGTGAAGTTTTCCTCAGTATTCAACACTGATGGAAACTCTTTCCTCTGAACAGCACCCAAAATGCCAGCTGGCTCTGGCAGACTGCAGGAGGCACACGAGTGAAGTCTAATGAAAGCCCAGGCACAGCATCCCAAAAGCGACAGTCACTCCAGTCTCAAGTAGGATTGTGAGCTGCTGATTCCTCCTGGGTTAGCAGAGGGCAGCATGATTCCAGAGGTTTTCTATGGCTTTGGGGTGTCACTGTTTAGCTAAACATCCCCTCCAATTGATTGCAGCCTGCCTGTGGCTGCACGGTTGATCATGCTGTATGATCTTGAGCCAGTTTGAGAAGAAAAGATCATTGCTTCTTCCTTCTATTTTTTTTTTTTTCCCTTCCAGGATAATAGAGTTCTTCCCTCCCCAGTTTTGTTATTCATACAAGATCCTGCAGTCCAGGACACTCTGTCCTTAAAGACAAAACATAAAAATAGGCAGAAATACTATATAAGTCAGAGAATATTACAGTTAATCAGCAGGACTGCCTGCTTGGCCTCCCTCTGCACTGCCCAAGAAAGTGACGATAAAACTAGATAGATATGTAACTTGATGCTGGTGCCTGAATACATTAGTCAATTTTAATCTTTTTATTTTGCAATAATTAAGGCATCAGCTGTGGCCTTTCTGTCTGAGGATAAGTTTATAATGCTTGGAAGCACCTGGGTAAGAAAAAAGGGTTTTATTGATGTCTTTTTAGATTATGCTTTGGCACAACATTGCTTAGTGCCCCAGTGGCCCCAGAGGATACCTTCCCACCCAGTGCCAGCCCTGGACTCCCAGCAGCTCACAGATGGGTTTGTGGGAGAGCAGGGCTGGCCTGGCTATGGTGCTCACACAAAAGGGAATCCTCGCTTCCTTTGCAACTTTAATGAGCAGATGGCCGTGTTTCTTCTGGGCATTTGAACGCCTCTTACCTCCCATTCTCAGGGGAATGCAAGCATGCTGAATGTGACCTCAGGAAGAGATGCTGTCCAAAGATCTTGGGGACCAGGAATCGGCATCATTTTAGGTGAAGTAGTGGAAAATCTGAGGGGCTTCACATGCACTCTTAATGTCTCTGAGCTGGGCATCATTCAAGTTAACCTGCATTTCTACACTGCCATATAGCACCAGCCCTCCACCTTTGAAGTCTGAAATCTACAGCTCGAGGACTGTAAAAGGAGATGACTACGACACCAGAATTTCTATTTGCATGTCTCACGAAACATGCAGCACAGCCTCTTATTTAAACAGCAAACTTTTGCCAAAGCACGATTGCCTCCCACAAGACTTGGGGTGCCCTCAGCTTGCGCTGAAGTGACTCTCAGCTGAGGGCACTTGCCACCTCCCGGAAGGTGCTGAGCAGTGGGTAGGATGGCACCGGAAAATTAGGCTGGGGCAGCAGAGGCGGAGCTGGTCCGTGCAGGGTGTTGTAAGTGCTGAATGCTGGAAGTGTGGAATAGCACCTGTTTCACAAGGTCTGGCTGAAGCTGATGCAATTAGTGCCCTGCTTTCATGAGGACTAAATGCACCCACACAATGTGAAAGTAACATCTCACCAATCAAAGTCAGCTCTGTTGCTTTTGCATCCACTTTGCTATTATTCACACTTCACAGCTGGATCAACGTGTGACACATTGCAGTCCTTCATTTTTCTTCCTTTGGATTACGAGTATTTTTAATGTTTACCTGCTTGGAGAATTAACACATTTTACCTAGTGATAAATCTACGTTTTATTTATTCAGAAGACCAGTTTAGATCACTAATCCAAGATGATGAATGAATTAACTATTTGATGGATCAAAGTAGAGAAATATATTTTGGGCATTGGCTACACCAGGGAGGGTACATAACGTCGGAATTGTTGCATTTGTTTTATTTTAACGTTTCTTGATTTCAAAACAATAAAATGCTGCTCATGGGTAAACTTCCTAAACAAAGGAGACTGCCAGTGGGCCTGACAACGTTTCCTTGGTAACATTTCTTAGCTTTTACCCCAGTGATTGATATCCAAGGATAGCCATTTGCTTTCTGCAGAGAAGCAAGAGAATATGGCTCAGTGATTCTCTTCCTGGCTCCTGAAAGAGGAGATGCAATCCATTACAGCTGATATGGCTTTAGTCATTATTTTAAAAAACCCCACAAAACTGAAAAAAAACCCCATAACAGTAACAACAAAGCGAAAAAAGGAGACAAATTGCACTTAGAACCTGATCCAAAAAACTCACTTTACTTGACAGAAAATCTCTGACTTCACAGGGCTTCAGACTAGATTCCTGGAGTGTGTTTAAGACTGACCTTAATCTGAGCACATTTCTCTGCTGTGGTCTTTGCCTTCCTTGATTAAAAACCTTTTGTGTTTTTCGGTTTGTGTTGCCAGCCCCACCACTTATGGAGAGATCTCAATACCACCTACCTTGAGAAATAAGCAGTCATGGGAGGCTGCTTATTTGATTTTGCAATAAGATATCCCCAAATTTAATACAACAGAGGAAAACTGCATTTACAACCCCAGTCAGAGCTAGTCAAGAAGTAAGTTCAGGTGTGTGAGGGAGGCAGACTGGACAAGTCACCCTTCACAGAGGAAAAACCCTCTATTTCTCCCTCCTGCCCATTGCCCTCCCACTCCTCTCCAGCAACTCTGCAAGTGTCCTCTCTGTTTCATTTGCAGAAATACCCCAGCGTTACTGCTCATGTCAAAGCCCTTTGCAGTCACCCAAGTGACAACACTTGTGCAGTGACTGTGACCGCTAACAAAGGTGCCCGGCTGCCAGTGGTCCAGAGGTGCTGCCATCTTCAGTCAATAACAGCTCCACATGAAACATCAAAAGGAGCATCAGATTAGTCCCAAAGACCCAGAAGACAGCTTTCCCACTGCAGGCATGCTCATGCACTCTACTGTCGCTTGGGCTGAGCAGATGAAGAAGACTTTATGTGACTTTGCAGCTCCTCAACACAACCCAAGGATTTGGAGAGAGATCTAGGAGGGCAGCAGTGCTCAGGAGGAGCAGTAGTTTTGGCCCCATTTACTTCTCTTTGGCCCCATTTACTTCTCCTTGGCCCCACTGGTTTCTCATTGGCCATGCCCCCAACACAGTCCCACTTTTGGGGGACTTGAATCTGTGATGCCCACTATGCGTTGTTGGTCATGTCCTCCCCAGGTTTCTCTTCCTTGCTAAGGATTTCCCCCCATCTTTCCCTTTCTTAGGGTTTGAAATGAAGTAAGTTGCAGTTCTGCCCCCTAAAAGAGGGGTTGCCAGCTTCAGAAGGGCAGCAGCAATGTCCTTCTTTCACAGGGTTATGGGAAAAAATGGAATATGGTTGTCTGGACACCTCGGAAATCATTGCAGCCAAGCAAAAATAGGTAGATTCACATAAGAATACATTTGGGTTTTGGATGGTTGGATACCTGAGAGCTTCATCTTTCCTTTCTTTATTGCAGTTTATCCTTTGTACTTCTATACTCCAATTTTAGCTTACTCCAAGCTTCCCCCAACCACATGCCTCTTCCTGCTCATGTCTCCTAAACCTTTCACAGTACATACAGCCCTTCTCCATCTTTTCTTTGTCTCTGTTACAGGACCCCTCCCTCCTTTTTGGCCCCCCAAATGTTACCATGAACCCCGAAGCCCTTGGCTGAGAGCAGCAGAGAAGCAGAGGGTGGTGTGGCCAGCTAATGGCCTTTCCCCTCAGCCCAGACAGCAGCACTCACGGAGGAAGTGGCCTCTTGATGCTTTCATGGCTGCTGCAGTCTGAGGTGTGCGCAGCAGCCAGGAGGCTGGGGGAAGGACTGATGGACAGGTGAAGGACAAGCAGTGGGATCACAGCAGCCTTCTCTCCTGTCAGGGAAGGGGCTAAATCGATGAACACACAACAAATCAATGCTGTTGGCTTTTTTTTTTTTTTTTGGTAATTTGATCTTTTCCATTAGGATGCTCACCAGTGCTCCATTAATAGCTTATTCAACTGCCAGTGCTGGGTAATACCCAAGGCTTGAGGAAATGCAAAATTTTAAAAAATAGGGAGTAATTGATCCAGCAAATTATATAATCATATGATACAAGTGGGAGATTTTATTTTTGTAAGCCCAGTACCCTATTTCCTGAAGCCTGAGATACATTCACACACTACAGAGGCATTATATTACTTATAAAATTATCCAGTTCTTTTTATAATCCACCATCAGTACAGCCTGTCCCAAATAACTCTTTTTAAGATGCACTCCACAGGCATACTGTGTACCTAATTATTTCTCTTTGTTTTTCTCCACTATTCGTTTCATCCAGTGTCTCCCTCTTTCCAGTGATGAATTGTCTGTACTTGCAGACATAAATAAAGCAGATTAGTCCTTTAAAGACACCCTCCATGTCCCAGCTTCAGCACTTCTGTTGCTGTTTCTCCTTCCTAAATAAGGTACAATTTGGTGGATGGCTTTTGAGGGTTTGGGATACGAGACTGTGCCCATGGAGGAAGGGAGGGAGGATCTGTGGATCCCCTTCCTCCCTTGTTTGGGCAGGAGAGAGGCAGATGAGGGACTCCACACTATGGGGGGTAAGGAAGGGCCAGGATCCCAAGAGTTTGTGCACGAATCCCCACTTCAGGGAGAGGGGCTGCTTTCTCCTCAGACAGAGGATATCTTTTTCCTGAGGTATTGGAAAAGGATGGCTTGGTGGTCTGAGCTGGGACATGCTGCTGGGCATCCAGCCTGGCCCTTCCCACTCACTCCTGGCATCCTGCTTGCAACCAGGGAGAGAAATCTCGCTGGGGTGACAGACATGAGCTTTGGGGTCATCTCCTTCCCTTTTCCTTGAAGGGATCACCAAACACCCCAGCAGCGGAGGCTGGATTTCCAAAGTGGTGCTTTGTGGTAATCCAAACGAGAATACGGCAACACCCAAACTAGACACCCCCATAGCCCTGGGGAGGGCAAAATAAAAAGAAATGTGGTAGAAATCATCCCCCATCCCAGCCCTTTCTGGCCAACCAATCCTTCCCTGCATGCCTGCTGTGAGGCCACCAGTTTTCGGGATACTCATGGGTCTCTCCTCTACAGGTGAAGCTTCTGTCTACCCCCACCCTCTTGGAGGCCCACTCATGCTCTGCACCCTCCACAGGACTCAGTCTCTGGTGTCACTGCCAGCCCCTACGGCCAGTTCTCTGCCATGTGCCTGGTCTCACCTCTCTCTCCAACCACAACTACGAGAAGAACAAGCTGAGCAGCCTTCTGCTCTGCCACCCAGCTGCCCCTTTCAGCAAAAAAGCATAACATATGTACAGTCAAGTGCAGGCAAATGCATTGCAAAAGATACCCACCCACAGAAGACGATGTCAATCCACTAACAGCACCAAAATGAAACTTTGTCCACTTGCCGCAGGAAAACAGGAGGTTGAGGAAAAGCTTCAGACTCCACAGATCCAGGCAGGCATCCTTGCATCATCTGATCCACGCTTTACAGCTTTACCCGCTCTCATACGGATGGGAGTCATGTAGAAAAAGTAGCCTCTAGGAGCAAAGTACCATCTTCTTCAGAAGATGTTGGGCATCACTGGCTTGCTCCAAGCCCAGCTGCAACTGATGTGGTTTTGTTCCATAGGTTTATATATTTCTGCTACCACTAGTTTTTAAGGGAATGGGCAGCCACTGTCCTGAGAAGACAACTTGGTCTTCAGTGACCTAGTCCCAAGTGTTGCAAGGCAGAGAAGAACCACCCTGAGAAAAGGCAATCTCCAGGAAGGAGACTCCTCATTGCATTTGGACTATTTTCCAGGGCTTTGCTGACCTGGAAGATGGGGTAAGGACTTTCTAGCTTAAGCAGAAGGTCAGACTGACTGTTCTTTCTAGCTTGAGCAGAAGGTCAGACTGACTGTTCAGAGAGAGGAAACCAAAGCCCCTATTCATATTTGGGAAAAAGGATATGTGCTCTCAGCCGTGTGTGTACAGCCTGATTTAGTGAAGTAAGTATTCTGTAAATCATTCCCTTCCTTGCAGCTCTGTTTTCCTCCAAATGGCGGAAAGGAAAAACTGTAAACATGTTGATGTGATAAGGAGGAGGGTGGAGGAAAGGCAAGGTCAGATGTACTCGTATTGCTGTCTTCCTGTAGACCTACACTCCTCACATCTCTAAAAGCCGAAGAAGGACTTGGATAGTTTAAAGAGCTGTATTAGCTATGTCAGATCCTTGTCCTTTCTACCTGGATGCATGTGGCATGTAACTAAGGAAACTAAACACAGTGCAAATTCCTTGGTTTGAAATGTGTCTGCTGAGAGCTGGTTGAAATGCAGGACTTCTATTCCGCAAGAAATCCTGACATTTGCAAAAGTTTCGTTAAACAGAAAAAATTAGTCATTTTCCCTCTGAAAAGGAAAATCTGTGGGGAGGAAAGAAAAGGGAAAAAGAATTCCTTGGAAAAATCAAACCATTCCTATTCTTTTTATTTTTTCCCTCCATGCAGAACAGAGGAACAACTGTCTCTGTCTCCTGAGGATCCCCCCAGCCATGAGCTGAGTAGATTCAAATCCCAATGAGCTTCTGCCTGCACCAGAGCTCCCGTGGCTTTGGGCTTCCCATGGCAGAGCTCAGCCAGCTGGGGCTGAGGGAGGCTGTCCTCACAGCAGCATCACCTCGAGCTGATGGAGAATCAATCCTGCTGCAGCCAACCTGCTTCTGCTGGTCAATTTCAGTTTTATCTATCTCCCTCTCAGCTTTTAGACAAAAGCTTGTTTTGCTGGAAAATTCCACACTAGCCTTGCTTGACATGTTACATGTTACACAGTCACACCCATGGCTGCTACTGTAAAAAAATAGTATTATTTATCAGCAGGGAGGAAATAAACCCCATCAATGCAAACCATCGCATCGCTGTGTTAGAGTCCTGAGCCTCAATCTTCATCTGTTGGAAAGGGTCGAGGTGATGCCACTTGTGTATGCTGAAAGGGACTGTACTGAGATGCTGGAAAAAAACAACCTGTTAAGATGATTGGCTCACTGCTCTGCCCGAAATGGCAACATTTGAACACACAATACGCTCAAAGATGATTAAGCCAGGGAAGTGTAATGATATGTGAAACCAATTTTTATTAATACCAGACTGAAACGCACAGTCTTGTACAAGGAAGAGAAATCTCCACGCTTCTAGTAATGGGGATCAAAGCCTTAATGATCATTACATTACTAAAACTGTACACTAATACCGCAGCAGGTCGCGGGGGTCAGAGCAAATGCTTCTTTCTTTGTATTACATGCTTTTATGTCTTCATTTACTCCACCAATTCTCTCATTATTTTCTCCTCATCTGCTATTCACAGGCGTAATTTCTTTGGCTGACATTCCCCTCCTCTCTCACTAAGAAACAATCGATATTACATCATCTGCCTCACCGCAATGCCTCATACGCCACAAGATACATTGGAGCAGGTTCCTCTGGGACTTGTTTTCCAGCCCCGCTCCATCTGAATCAGTAAGGAAAGGAGGATGCTATGCAAAGCCCCGAGGTGTGGCTGGAGCACAGCTTGGGCAGCATGGTGGCTGCTGCTTCAGCCTTGCTACCTGCCTGTGAGAAATGTGTATGCTGCCATTTGTTCTTGTAGCCAGCTCATTTCCTAGGATGCTGTTTGGCTTTGAGGGGTTGTCTTCTGCTCTCTCAGGTGCTGCTGTCTTGTAACAAGGTCATGTGAAACAGGGACCTTGTATCATTTCAAAACATATTGTCAGCTGGTTCAGGAGGGAAACAGAGTTTCTTTTTTTTTCCTTATGTATTTTTTTCTTTTCATTTTGTTTCCTGATTCAACACTGCCTGCCTTCCCTTGCTCTATCTAGACAGCATTTTCTACTCCTGGGCCATCTGCGAAGAAAAGCTATCTAACTCTGAAATTTAATAAAAGCCTCTTAAGTGATTTGGGAGTGTGTAGGAGAAAGAGAGATCTCTAAAAGCAAACATTACTGCTAGGGTGTACATGTAGCTTAATAGGATTTTCTTCGTTTGAGAGAATCTGAGCTCTTAATAAGAATCTTCTGTGAATCTGATTTCTTAATATGACAATCTGAAATTAAGGAAGAATGAGAATATTTTATTTATTTAGGTACACATATAAACACGTTTTCTTTGTTTTCAGTGAAACGTGTGTCAAAAGACACCCCACATCCTAATAACATTAAGTTAGGACTGTAATGTTTTTCAGTAATTTATTTCTGAATACCATTTCCCCATCCTCTCTGTAGTTTTTATTTTGCCTTTACCCAGCCTGTCCTCCAAATTTCTTTCCTGGTTTTTTTTTTTTTTTTTTTCTTTCTCATTCTCTAAGGCCAGGCTGCTTCTTTCTGCAGGATGACTGAGAGGAGTGTGAAAATGAATCGCACAAGTCTTACTCACAGTTTCCTCTGTGTTTGCCCTGCATGACAGGGACAGACCAAAGCTGTACAGATGAAAAGGAGCCCACAAGCTACTCTGAGTAAGCTCCTGTTTAGGATACTTTAGTGCAGTATATGTTTTTTTCCTAAAACAGGATGCTCTAAACCAGCAGCCCCTGTAAAAGATAAGCAATGTAATTATAGCAACGAGATAAAAGCAGAAATGGCTCTCAGACAAAAACTCTGACGATTAGATCAGAAGCGATGTGAAAGGACACCCACTGAGGAAAAAGGAACTCGGCACTGATAATGTGAGGCACCACCACGCAGACCTTGGAATATCATTTCCTATATTTTTTTTCCAGAATAAAAAGCCCAGAAGCTCATATCAAAAGGGCTCATGGCTCTGTGTGGCAGGTGTTTCTTCCCCTTTTTAGATCCTCCTTGCATCCAGGCCTGATCATGTTCTGATAGTGTGTAGTTGAAGTGTAAGAGAATAGTGAAAAATGGCATATTTTAAAATACAATTACCAGAGCATGTCAAAACTAGAGAGAATGGCAAGGAACATCAGAAGGGTCTTGACACAGCAAGATAACTGGGCAACATTATGGCAAACGAAATGGAGTGTAAAAGCTCCAGGAGGCAATGCAGAATGGAAGAAATAATTGACTGTAGTCACTCCGGGGAAAGAATATATTGGAGTCATCAATGGAAGTGAAATGAAAGTGGCTGGTGAGTGGTGGTCCAAAAAGTAGTTGGAGAGTTGCTAAATGGTAGATCCAATATATTATTGGATCCAATATGTAACTGGATAATGCCGACACAATGATGTAAATAAATGGTATGACTAGCCCTCAGATGCTGCACATATACGTGGTCTTTGCAATTAATATAGCAAACAAAAGAGAGTTCAGGAAGGCTGGAGGAAAGGAAGGGGCAGATTTCCAAAGAGGCTGAAAACATTAAAACCACTGGTTGCAGAGTGAAGGTAACAATGAGAGAAAAGAGAGAAGAGACAATAGGAGAACTCTTATCTATTTGTTCTCAAGCCTATATACACTAAGAGCGAACACCTGAAGAAGTTAAAACCAAGTTGAAAAACACCCCTAGCCCATCACACAACTCATCTTGAGAATCTATTTGCCTTGTGGATATCAAAGAGTTTACTTGCTGAGAGCCACGTGGTCCATGTGTTGATCTCAGTAAGGAAGTTGCTTGTGCAGGGATTTTAAGTTGACACCTCACCTACGTGACAACAACCATCCCAATCCTGCAGCACTGCAGGCCAGGGCGCAGCATTTGTTCTGTTGCGGTTTTGGGTGCACCACTGGACCTCTCCTGGAAGAGCTGTACCCAGGGCAGCCTTTGTCTGCAAGAATTCAGCCCACTGCCAGTTTGAACCTGGATACACAAGCACACTGTGTCACAAACCCTTTGAGTGAGGCATGGCAAAGCTTTCGGAGCCTGCAGGAAAGTCAGACTATGAGTGCTCCAAGCTCTCTTTCAGTGGGGGTGTTTTGGGGCACAGCCCCTGGTCTGGGTCCTGGATATCCCAGTGCCTCTGAGGTGGCCCAGGTGCAGGTAACACCACTGAGATCGCATTGTGTGGCAGCCACACATTCTTGCTAAATGAATGCAGCGAGCTGATTACTTCTCCAGCAGCTGTCAGCATTATCACAGGGGTAGTACATTTTGTAGCTTATTTTTTGATGAACTGCATAAGCCCATGGCACAATCCGCCAGCAGGGACAAAGCAGGTTGTGATCTCCTGAGATCAGAGTGGTTGCAGGAGACAGTAAGGTGGAGACACACAATTCTCTGGTGTTTGGTGAAGGTCCAGCATTGGTTGTTTCTTCTTAGAACCTGAATGAGTGCCTCTTGGCTGCCTCTTTTTCTCAGACTACGTTTCAAAATATGCAACAACGTTAGCAAAAGAATTTTTAATTCAGAATAGAAAGGAAAAAGAAAAAAAGGAAAAGGAAAAGGAAAATGAGAAGGAGAAGGAAAAGGAGAAGGAAAAGGAAAGGGAAAGGGAAAGGGAAAAGGAAGAGGAAGAGTAAAAGGGAGAGGAAAAGGGAGAGGAAAAGGAAAAGGGAGAGGAAAAGGGAGAGGGGGAGGGAGGGGAAGGGCAGGAGGGAAGGGCAGGGCAGGGCAGGGAAGGCAAGGCAAGGCAAGGCAAGGCAAGGCAAGGGCAATATCTGAGGCCAGTGCTAGTTCCTACTAGGATTTGCTTGTAGACCACAAACTGCGTTTTAAGGTGTGACCCCGGATCTCTTTGGTTATGCCCATGGCATAAGCTGAGTGTTCTACTTTGCACTGGGACCCGAGTCTCCTAACCACCACAAAGTTTTCACAGAAGCCTTGCACTGAAGCATACAAAGTAGTGGCCACAGTAAGAAGAACTCTGGCAAGGGAGACAGGATTATTTTGTTGGGTTCTCCCTCTGCAAATTCTATTAAATTCCTACTCAATTCACCCGAAACCTCAACAGTGTGACCCGACCAGCATGTGCTGCACTGCACTGTCTGGGCAATGCAGTGTGTGCTCAGCCACAGCATCCACAGGCACTGAGGGCAGCGCTCCTGGGCACCTGCAACAGGTGCTGCTGGGGCTGACAGAGTTGTATCACTACACAGGGTGCTATGGAGAGAAACACAGTGAGATGTCAGATGCTGAAACCCAGCTGCTGTCTGTAGACCGAGGCCAGAGAGAGGCCCCACAGGTGCAAAGGCCAGGTGTCATCCCAGACACAAATATGCACCATGCTGGGGCAAGGTGATGCTGTGGGCAGAAGGCAGATGGTAAAATCTATGCCACCTGCTTCTTAGCAAGTCAGCCACCGTGCAGTTTTCTAACTGCAGCTTTGCTATTTGCCTCTCTCTTGATAACTCGCCTCCCTGCCTGCCTCCTCCATCACAGAGATTCCATTCCCTGATGCAATTAATTCGCTGGTCTCCATTTCACAGGCTTCAGATGCACTTAAGCCTTAGAGTAGTTGCCTTAACATCAGTGAAAACATTTGCAAAAGTGAGAACTACTCAAATGAAGAAGAGTTTACCTTTGCTTGCATTTCAACTCTGGACTGTGCAGCTTTTTGAGCCAAAAAGATTTAGATGCTTTATATGCAAGACTGTTGCATTCTCTTAAAGCAATGAGTGATTCATTCCAGTCGTGACTGAAAAGCTTAGGGCTTGCCTACAGTTGGAAATTTACCAAAATAGTTATTCTGGAAGAAGTCTTGGGGTAGCGGCTCTTCTTCTGGAATTAAAATGCCCACACAGTGTTTGATAACACTGTCGTTATTCCGAAAGAGCTGTTCTGCTACATTTGCAAGTGTTGACTTCTTTGTGACAGAGGCTGCTGAACAGGTTATCCTTGCTGTGGGATTTGAGACGAGGAGGTAAGAAAGGGTTTGTTTTGGTGTCTGAGCATAATAGTAGATCTGATCTGCAACTGTGTTTTTCAGAGACCCATAAAACTAAATGGGTGGAAACAGCATAGCAGATTATTAGCACCAATGTTCTCCACCAAACTGGAGGCGTAGCAGTGCAGTAGAACTTATTTTATGACATAATTTCTAGTTCAAGTTTTCCATAAGAAATTGCCCAGAACATAAGGACACATTGCCATATTTTATTAATATTTCTTCCTGGTTTCACGTAATGGTTGCTAGCAAAGAGAAACTTTTGGTTTGGCCCTTGCTACTTCTTTAATACCCTCATTTCACCACATGCCCATCCAAACTGGTGCAGTGAAGGGTCAGAGCACCAAGAGGCCAATGCGCTGCTTCCCTGGGAACATGAAATCTGGCAAGTCCCTTGGATGCTTTATTTCTCCACAGTGCTACTGAGCTACTGAGTCCAAACCCAGAGGGGGTTGTCTTCCCTGCAGGTGTCAGGTCTGCTTGTGCTGATATGAATCATCAAGAGGACTGCTGCCCAGCTGCACCCTGTGCTACGTGATACTGATCGTCATGGGCACCAGCTTTCTCATGCTGGGACTTCCATCAGGCTAGATGAGGACCACACACATGAAGTGCTGCTCCTGAAAAAAATTGGTGCAACACCCCCATACCTGAGCGTACTGCCTCCAGCCCCCAGCTTCCCAGCCATACGAAGACCTGCAAGGCTTCTGGTATTACACATGCCAAAACAGGAGGTACTAAATTCAGTGGGAAGTAATTTTGACCAAATTTTTGGGTTTGAGGCATGTGTTTGTGTAAGAGTACTTTGTGGTTTTGTTAATGCCTGAAGATGCAGCTGTCAGGCAGTCTCTGCTGTTAAAAGGGCTCTTGCCCCTGGTATGAATCTTGCTCTGTGGAAGAAAAGCCTCCAACACAACAAAGAAAGTGAGGCTCAGCATTCCTGATATTTCTACATTAAAAATGAACGGTAACTAATAAAACAAACCGAAGATTTTAGGTTTTCAAGATACATAAATAAGAGGGCCAGGAGGCACAATTCCTACCTTTTGCAGCCTCTTCCAATTCCTTCTAAAGCCAGCTGCCAGCAGTGCTATGGCCAAGCACAGGCTCCAAGTGCCCCCCTCCTCCTTCCATTTGGTGGATACACCAGAGCGGACAGTGACTGGAGATGGAATGAGAAAGAAATAAACCACTTTATTACCTGTGCCATAGCCTTTATTATCTGGTTTTTAAAATATCCCTGTGGCCTAATATATGCAATAAAATTAGTTTAGACTTTTAACGGACAAACAAACATAAACAGCAATGCACAGGCAGGATTTAAGACTATCCACAAACAGTTCATTTTCAGACATTGTCATCTGGTAAGAACACATTAAAATCTATGCATATTGCTGGAGTAAGTATAACTGGGAAGGGTGCCTAGAACATCTCACATGTTTCTGCCCCAAGACAAATGTGTTCTGGGCAAAGATTACCAAAGTAATGACTAAGGATTACATCCATGCTTGAAAGAACTGCTGTCTATCATCCAGCATGGCAAAAGGGACAGGAAATCTCTGTGAACAGAGAAAGGGGTGCTCTGACATTTCCTGCTCCATAGGTACCATATAAGGTAAGGTAAGAAGAGCAGAAAAAGCCTCCAAGCACAGAATCATAGAATGAATCATAGAATCATAGAATCATAGAATATGCTGACTTGGAAGGGACCGATCAGGATTGTTGAGTCCCAAGTCCTGACCCCATGCAGGGCACCCCAAGGATCCCATGTGCCTGAGAACGTTGTACAAATGCTTTATGATCTCTGTCAGGCTTGGTGCTGTGACCACTTCCCTGGGGAGCCTGTTTCAGTGCTCAACTACCTTCTGGGTGAAGAACCTTTTCATAATATCTAACCTAAACCTCCCCTGATTCTGCTTCGTGCCATTGCCGTGAGTCCTGTCACTGGTCGGGAGGAGAGCAAAGAGATCGGTATCTGCCCCTCTGCTTCCCTCAGGAGGAAGTCATAGACTGCAATGGGATCTCTCCTCAGTCTCCTCCAGGCTGAACAAACCAAGCGACCTCAGCTGCTCCTCATACAGCTTCCTCTCAAGGCCCTTTGCCATCCTTGTGGCCCTCCTTTAGACACACTCAGAGCTTAATGGCTTTTTTATATTGCAGTGCCCCAAACTGCACACAATATTCTAGATGAGGCCGCCTCAGTGCAGAGCAGAGCAGGACAATCCCCTCCCTCAAGCAGCTGATGATGCTTTGCCTGATGCCCCCCAGGACATGGTCAGCCCTCCTGGCTGCCAGGGCACTGCTGACTCAGATTCAACTTGCCATCAACCAGGACCCCCAGATCCCTTTCCATGGCACTGCTTTCCAGCTTCTCATTCCCCAGTCTGTATAAACATCCATGATTGCCTTATCCCAGGTCCAGAATTCGGCATTCGTCCTTATTAAACTTCATATGATTGGTGATTGTCCAGTCCTCTAATTTGTTGAGGTCTCTCTTCAGAACCTCTCTGCCCTCAAGGGAGTCAACAGTTCCTCCCAATTTAGTGTCACTGGAAAACTTACTTAGGATTCCTTCAAGTCCTGCATCCAGGTCATTAATGAAGATGTTGAAGAGAACTGGGCTGATGATGGAGCCCTGTGGAACTCCATTAGTGACCAGTCGCCGGTCTGACGTTAACCCATTCACTATAAGTCCCTGTGCTCAAAGTGTGAGCTACTTGCTCACCCATTGCATAACATAGTTATTCAGCTGTATGCTGGACATTTTATCCAGAAGGATACTGTGTAGGGCAGTATTAAAAGCTTTTCTGAAATCCAAAATATTACTTCTACTGGCTTTCAGAGATCAGCTAGGTGGGTTACCTTGTCACAGTAGGAAATTAAGTTTGACAAGAAGGACTCATAGAGTTGTGCTGGCTGTGACCGATGACTGTATTGTACTCCAGGTATTTTTCAGTACCTTCCAGAATAATATTTTACATAATTTTAGCAGGCACTGAAATGAGACTGATAGGCCTATAGTTTCCTGGGTCTTCCTTTTTGACCTTCCTGAAAATTAGGACATTATTCGTTGGCTTCTAGTCAATTGGGACCTCTCTGCATTCCCAAGACTGCTCAAAAATCATTGAGAGAGGCTTTGTGATGACATCAGCTAGCTCTTTGAGGATTCTGAAATGAATCCCATCAGAGCCCATAGATTTGGAGGCATCCAGCTGGAACAGCAGATCCCACACAAGTTCAGGGTCAGCTGAGACTTGATCACTCTCACAGTCATGGTCCTCCAGCTCAGGGCACTGGTCCATCATCCATGTTGAAGACAGAGGCAAAGAAAGCGTCAAACACCTCTGCCTTGTCTCTGTAAGGTGACCATCCTCACCCTGTAACAGGCCAATGATGTTTCTATACTGCTTATTAATGTATTTGAAAAAACTCTTCTTATGGTCCCCCATGTTTCTGCCCAGCTTCAACTCCAGCTGAGCTTTGGCTGCACGGATTTTCTCCCTAAAGTTGCAAGCAGAATCTCTGTATTTTTCCCATGTCACCTGACCTTGCTTCCACTGGCATATACCTTTTTTGCCTTATATCCAAGAGAAGATCCCTGTTCAGCCAAGCCAACCTTCTGCCTCGCCTGCTTGATTTTCAACATTTGGGAATTGCCTGCTCCTGGGCCCTTAGGAGAGGATGTTTAAAATGTGACCAGCACTGACGGACCCCAGCACTTGCAAAAAACATTTTTCCAGGGGACTTTACTCACTAGTTCCCTGAGCAGCCTGAATTCTGCTCTCCTCATGTCTGGAGTTGAGGTTTTGCTGGCACTTTTCCTCCATTCAGCAGATACCTTAAACTTGATTGCTTCATGGTCACTGTAGCCAAGAAGGCAGCCAATCTCCACCTCTCTCATGAGATCTGCTCTGTTGACAAGCAGGAGATCAAGGAGGGCATCATTCTGAGTCAGCTCCCTTAGGACCTGTTCCATAAAGTTGTCATCTCGGTTTTTTAGGAACCTTCTGGCCCAGGTTGTACCAGCTCTATGATACTCTCTATAAATTTCTGGCAAGCTGAAGTCCCCCATAAGGACAGGGGCAGTTGACATGGAAGTGTCCCTTAGTTTTTCAAAGAATAATTTGCCAGTGTCATCATCATATTTGTTTGTCCATTGATTCTTATCTAGAGGCTCCCAACTGTGCCCTTGCCAACTGTGAGCTCCCTACATTCTAACCCCTCTATTACAAACAGTGCCAAACCTCCACCTCTTCTGCCCTGCTTATCTCTCCTGAAGAGACTGCAACCATCAAACAGGGCACTTCAGCCACAGGACGTCATCCCACCAGGTTTTACTTATGCCAGTGATGTCAAAACTCTGGGACTGGGCCAAAGCTTCCAACTCATCTTGTTTGTTCCTCACCCTGCATGCATTGGCATAGAAGTGTTTCAGATGTGGTACATTGTAGCCAACACCTCTTGAAGCAGATTGAGGGAACCATCAATGCTCCTTTCTTCAAGTTTCGGCACACCATCCGATTGCACATCACTGGCAAGCCTAGTTTTGTCCCTTTCCCCCTACCAATCTAGTTTAAAGCTCTATCAACGATCCCTGCTAGCTCCTGCATTTCTCCCTCTGAGACAGGTGCAAGCTTGTGGCTCCAGGATGCATGGGGGGAATTCTGTGAGGCAGACAGTGGGGCTGGAAGCAGGATCAGCTCCATCTTCCTCTGGGCAGCCACAGCGGCAGCAGCAGCAGCAACACTGCATGCAAGGTTTGCACAAAGCATGCCATGATATATTCAATGTAACAGCAGCGGGAGGACTCTGTACCTGCAATCCAGATATCTTGTATTTCCCAGAGCCTGCCTCCCCAGGCCCTGTGCACAGTACATTGCTTCATGGCAGCTCAAAGTAGCCCCGATATTTAACAGCCTTTCCTGCAAAGTGTAATTACTTTCTGTCCCCTCTGTCCTGTGAGGGATGGCAGCATGGCTGTGGTATTTAAAACACAGAACTGTGACTGCCCTGCAAACAGAGGGCAAAATGCAGTCCTGGAGTGCACAAGGAAAACTGTATTAGTTTTAATGAGACACTAGAGTTAGATTCAGTCATGGGGACCTTTAACAGCCAAACTGCAGAGAGCACTTTTAGTCCTGCTCTGTTGTAGGGTCTCAGGAGTCACTACTGCATGAGGAAAACATGCCTTCCTCAGTAGATGAAGGCTGGGAGGGTCTTATTCTCAAGATATATTTAAGCTGATTGGATTTGTCTCTAAGCCAGATACAAGCATGATGAGAGAATGAGATGCAATTCACCAGTAGATTGTAAAAACAGAGACTTAGCTTCTATGCAAGTGTTCATTCTAGGAGCTGAATTATTTGAGCTAGTATTTTCCTAATCACTACTATTCTCTGTGTACTCTCCTTCGGAGCATTGCATTCCCTTGAAAATAATGCTGGCTCATGAATACGCAATTACTTGTTTCCTCCTTGTTTTCCTCCTGCCTAGAGGAGGGGAAGGAGGAAGGTGCCCCAAGCATGCCTTTTCACTTCTGGAAAATGGTAGCTTGCAAATGCAAATGATGATTTTTTGTTTGTTTTTATCCTTCAGGAGACTGTGGGTAGAAAATGCTTTAAAAGCAACCTAGTACAGGCTTGCCTGGCAGGGTTAGGAGCAAGACATGTATAGGTTGATGCAAGGGGTTTTAACAGCAGCTGGGGATTCATCAGATCTGGAGGACATCCCTGGCAGTACACTGAGAGAGACCAGCCATGGCTTAGTAGAAGAGTGGGATGGAGAATCAACAGGTGATGAAAATGGTCTGAAGGATAGCCCATGGCATCGGCATCAAAAGACTGGTCAGTCAACATAGTGAGAGGGCATGGGGTAAGTGCTAATGGAGGGTAATGGCCAGGTCCTGGGGACTGCATGGGGGCCCCATGTCATGCTTTCTGTCTCACAGGGGCACAACAATGAGGGCATACCCTGCTTTCAAGCGGCAAGTTGAGGGAAAGGAACATCACTCCTCCTTTGCCAAGAGCAAGGCTATATAGGCACTGGCTGTTTCCATTGTGTTGCAAAGCACTTTGCCCTGGGAGTTATTATTTCCCTCCAATGGATGCTTTTATTTGCGTTTTCTGCAGAGCCAGCTAGTGAATGTGTGGGAAGAATATTTTCTTTTTATTTGTAGGAGCTGGTATACCTGCAGGTTTGACTCCAACTTGCTTTGGCAGTCCAATAACAAGATATTAAAGCTGTTATGTTTGTTACATTAACAAGCTATGGTGTTTGTTTTAGTTTAAAGCTTACATTTTCTATAGTTCAGCATAAAGCTCACTGTACTTTATGAAAAATTTTAAAAAGCCATCAGCTCTCAGCGCTCTGTTTATGTATTTTTCTTTCAGTCCTGTATTAAAGTCCTATTAGAAAATAGGAAGTTGCATAAAAGAACTTGGACCTCCTTATTGTAAATGTGCTGAATGGGATTACTAACTCAATGAACCTTTAAAATACATTTTCTGACCTGTTTATCTTTCTGAATTTTATATATGCTTTATATGCAAGCTTAATTTAATTTCCATATTAACACTGTTATCTGTAAATACAAAGGGCACAAAGTCTCCCTTAAAGAGAGAGTAATAGATGGAATTGCATGAAATGGTAGCAGATGTTATTTTTCTGAAAGAAATTAATTTAAATAAATTGCATAGAAACCTGCAGAAAGAATTGGGGAACTGAGCCTATGCTTCTTTTACAAAAATATTGTGGCAGCTGTATTCTGGAAACATGGCCTATTATAAAATAATTGAAAACTCCACTTTCTGTTCTGAGGGGCCCATTTTCAAATACAGTTGATTTGATGGTCATGTACCCAACAGACTGAAGAACAGTTGAAAGCAAAGTCATTTTCCCAACCTGCAGAGAGTCCTGCCCGAATGTCAGAGGCCATTTGCTGTCAGTTGACTTTCAAGAATTTTTAAATCTATCTTTGACATTGCAAGGGAAAAATACAACTGCCCCAAGCACTCAGCTGTAGCTTTATCAGCAGGTTGAAGACTGCATTTCCATAGCAGAACTTCTCTCACTGAACAACTAATATATCTTTCAATGGCATCTGCACACATACATCCTGTGGTGGCTTCACTGAAACGTCACCTCTGCTCAGGTGAATATTCATCAGGCTCCAATTTTCCTATGCCTGTCTGGTTTCAAACTGCAATGATTGCATTTTTTTTTTTATTTTTTTATTTTTTTAATGCCTGAAATGTGTTTTCACAATGTTGCGTGCAACCTGGAAGAGAGGTGGCTCTTTGTGCAGTCAGCTCTTTTCTTTCCCATCCCACAGCTGACAGGAATCTCAAATATGATTGCACCTTGAAGACCAATTAGTGCAACAGGAAATAGAGAAAAGAAAGATGTAGCCTGCAGGTCATATAAGAGGGGAGCAAGTCAGCAAGTCAAAAGAATGCAGATATAGGTTGATTTTTTTTTCCTTTCCACCATAATATAACCTGGCATCCAACCAGGCAGGAAGGAAAAAGGCAGGAGAGTTGTGTAGTTGAGAAAAAGCAGATAGAGAAGCAATTCTCTCTGTTGCCAAGAGATCTAACAACCCATCTATAGACCACAAGGGAAAAGATCCCATCATCCTTCGACCTGCTAGTGTTTCCGATCTGGGCCTCAGCTCTCACTGCCTGACACATCTCTGTTTATTCACTTTAAAGGTCTCATCACCCTAAACAGAAGCAGAGTACACTCCAGGAATATCCTCTCTGTCACTGCTACACAAGACTGATGAGAAATTCAGCCCTTTTTGCCTAAGATCACTTTCCCATCCTTTTATCATTACAGGCAGATCCAGAATGTAAGCTCAGCTGTGTCAGCTCCACGGTTCCTTCTTAACATCAGCACTTATCAGGGAAATAGAAACTGCAGATTTCCTGATGCTTACTACAGGAGGGAATCCTCTGATAGCCCATCAAGGCCCCTCAGAGGACTCTCCAGCTAGCCCACAACAACTGCCCTCCCTATGCACAGATAGCAGTGACAAAGAACTCCATCCTTAAGTGGTAGGATGTACCAAAGCCCCTCAAATCCCAGTACTTCAAAAAAACCCAACAAAAATTACTCAAATAGCCTATTCCCTGCTAAAAGCATATGCAGTGGGAGAGATCCCCAGTGGCACTTCAACTGAGCTCTCTTGACCTCAGTGAATGCCTGTTTCAGAGCCTGGTTTAGAGAGTCCTTTGTGAGGCAGTTCTGAAGGTCAAAGGAGTCCAGGAAGGCTGGACATTTTTCAAGCAGGAAACCTTACAGGCACAGGAACAGGCTGTCCCCAGGTGCCGAAAGATGAGTTAGTGGGGAAGAAGACTCTCCTGGCTGAACAGAAGGCTGGAAATAAGTTAAAAATGAGAGTTTATGGCCTTTGGAATAAGAGACAGTTGCTCAGGAGGACTACAAGAATGTCATGAGATTATGCAGGGAGAAAATTAGTGGGGCCAAAGCCAACTAGAACTTATTCTGGCTAATGCCATAAAAGACAGTAAAAAATGTTTGTATAATTGGATTGGAAACAAAAGGAGGGCTGGGCAGAATCTCCATTCTTTATTGGATGTGGTGGGGACATAGTGGGAAAAGATGAGGAAAAGGCTGAGGTACTTAATGCCTTCTTTGCCCAAGTCCTTAGTAGTAAGCTGGTGGAAGAGCTCACCAAACCACTCTGTCATTTGCTGTCAGTACTGACAAACTGGAGAGGTCCCACCTAACAAGGAACTGTAACACGTTGAGATTGCTCCCCTGTACTCGGCAACAGTGGCGCAACACCTTGAACACCTGAAGACCTTATGTTCAGTTTTGGGCCCCTGTCATGGTTTGCAAACCCATGACAGCCCCTCAGTTCAGGAAGGACATTGAGGTGCTGGAACATGTCCAGAGAAGGGCAACAGAGCTGACAAAGGGTCTGGAGCACAAGTCCTATGAGGAGTGGCTGGGGAAGCTGGGGTTGTTTGGCCTGGAGAAGATGAGGCTCAAGGGAGTGACCTTATTGCTCTCTAAAACTAACTGAAAGGAGTCTGCAGCCAGCTGGATATTGGTTTCTTCTCCCAAATAACAAGCAGGAAGGAGGAAATGGCCTCAAGTTACACCAGTCAACGTTTGGGTTGGATATTAAGCAAAAAATTCTTCACTGAAATGGTTTTCAAGCATTGGAACAGGCTGCCCAGGGAAGTGTGGAGTACCCATCCCTGGACGGATTTCAAAGACTTGAAGTTGTGGCACTTAGGGATGTGGTTTAGCAGTAGACTTGGCAGTGCAGGTTGATGGTTTGACTCGATCTTAGAGGTCTTTTTCAAACTAAATGATTCTATGAAGATTCTTAGATGTGGCACTTCAATTTTTTTTTAATGTACACTTCTTACTATATATAAAGGCAGACTTACTTTAGCACTATAAATCACTCCTTAGCAACCTATAAGGAAAGTTCAATTTTCTTCAATACATGAGGCCAAGAGCTGTTCTGTGGATGTTTGTAAGCACATGTGTTTGACAGGAATGAGATGAGTCCTAATTTGAAGGCTATCAAAAGGTCCCTATGGCCTGCAGGGGAGAAGGCATGTTCCGTGCAGCCTATTGCAGAGCTAACCAAGACTGGTTCCAATCCCTGTGCCTCCTCAGGCTGCCCTGACAAAATACAGCCTCACCAGATCCTACCTACCACCTCCCTGAAACCTGGGCTTAACCTGCAAGTGGCGGAGGAACTCTGAGAGCTTATTTTGCAGCAAGTGCTAATTTTGTGGCAGCTGTATCAGCCGCTGCTCTAGAGTTAGTGCACATTCCCCTGGCTTAGTGACTGCGATAAAGCATGGCTGGAGAAATTCACAGACTGAAAACATCTACTGAGGACATTAAATGCAGGAATGGAAAGTCCCCTCCTGAAAATACTCCCTGGGCCCTGTTGGCCCCTGTCAGGAGACCATAATGTATCAGTGGTTCTTTCCCACCTCAAAACTCATGTCTGCACACATGTAGGTGTCTCCGGCTTCCAGCACTGAGACTTATCAGTGAAGTCCTCTAGCAAAACTGAAGAGGAGGGAGGCATATGGCATAAAGGATGGCTGCCTGAACCTCTTCCCTTTGTGGCCTGGGACATCTTCAGATGTCATTGAGGGGAAGCAGTAGGTATCCAAAACCTCAGCAGGGTGGTTTTAGCAGAGGTGGTGGGGAGGGAGGGATAATGGCTGAGGAGATCCTGGAACTGGAGCTGAAATGGAAGAGTTGTTCTCCATATTCACTAGACGTGGAAAGTGCTGTTGGTACCTCCAGTGTCCTAGAGATAAGCAAGACACCAGGGATTCAATTTTTCTCCTTTGGCAGTGGTCTTCCAGGAAGACTTGCCCCTCCTCAGCTTTCTGGTTGTGGCTCTTGGACATGCCTGGGAAAATTGCTCGCAGGGACAAGATGGCCAGTCACTGCTGCTCCATATGGGAGGTGAGGAGCAAGTTCTGCCTCTGGAGGAAAAAGAATGGGAGAAGCAACCCAGTGGGACCATGGCAGGAAGGTGCTGCCTCCACCGTCACTACCAATGGACTTTCCTCTAGGGACTGGGGAAGGATTTCTCATTCCCAGCTCTGAGATCTGTAAATCATCAAGAGCTTGCTATAGGGGAAAAGCAGCCAAAAATGTGCAATCAAATATCCCACTCTTCTTTTTTCAGCTGCTCAGGAATAGAGGACTACAAGGAGCATCACTTAGGTCCCATTAAGGGCACAGCTGGCAGGAAATATCGTGTCAACCCTGATAATCTGAAAGTGCAATGGATCAGCTTGGGACACTTCAGGCCTTTGAAGCATGTAAAACACTGACTGACCCAGTTTATTGCATAGTAGCAGCAGTGCGTAGAAGGGGGCAAGAGGTTAGGGAGGCAGTTTCTGTTTTAAAAAAGTGATATACTTAACAGCTCTGTCCAGAACACATGGGGTAGCATGAAACTGTGACTTATCATTTATTTTTCCAATGCATTTTGAACATTGTCCATCAAAACAGCTTTGCAGTTTAGCAGAGGTTTAAAAGCATTTTATTGTATGTGATTATAAAGGTACATCTTTAGCATCTTGTCACATATTCAGAGGAGATAGCCTCAACCTTGACTTTTCTTCCAGCAGCACCTCCATCCCTAATGGCATATTCTCTTTGTTCACATTTTAAAACTGAAGTGCTTAGCAGCAGTTAGAGACCAGCAGGAGCAGCCTCAATCATAAGGAGAAAGCAATAAACAGGCTCAAGGATTTGGATAGAAAGTAAGAGACCAAAAGGGAAAAAAATGTATTTCAGTATAATTGGATATAGGTTTACCGCCTTCTTCTCCTTGAAACAGGATTATCACATTTCAGAAACAACATTTTCAGACTAATTTCTCATGGTATTTTTCAATCTTCTGGCTACACTGGGACTCAACTTCAAGGTAAAGTCTTGGAGGCAATATATATCTCATGCAATGCAAGTTAATTTTTCTTGTTCTCTGGTTCCTCAAGTGTGTTTAATGGAAGAAAATGCAGTATTTCCAACTAAATCCAGATGCCCAGTGTCTGATTTTCTTAAACTTGTCAGTTTGCCAAAGGCCCAGCTCAAAAGGCCTCATCTAGCAAAGTATGACTTTAAAACTGTGAGCAATCCCAGTGACTTCAGCAAAAGTCCCACAAGATTCATCAGAGACTTCTGTAATTTATGGGATTAAGGCCTTCATGTGCTTACTGTCTTACAGACTTCAATACCACTATATGCTCCTGAAATATATGAATTGCACTCTTTTCAAGCAGAGACATGGCAAACAAGTATCTGGACAGACCTATCATGGAGGAACACAGTGTTTTCAAAGTCACTGGTGCTGCCCAGACTCATCCAACTTTTCCACCTGCAGGTTGTTCTGCTCATGCACAATAATGAATTCACTCCTAGCTCTGAAAATGCAGGGTTCTTATGAAAATGAGAGAGGTCTCTGGTTTTTGAGAAGTTTGTCAAAGCCTGCAGGGCTGTTGGGGTACAAGACCGTGGTGGTCATACCCTGTGGCTTTGCTGCATGTTCCCTGGATGCTGTGACCAGAGCTGACTCAGAGCAACCTAATCTGTATTGCTTGTAAATAGCTGAAGGGGTTGCCCTGAGCTGAGCACCTGAGCTGCTGCCTGTCCCACAGGCTTCTCCTGCTACTACAGGGAGAGCTGGGCAGGTCGAGTAGAGCAGGCAGCAGCCCATGCAGCAATACCCACTGCCAGCCCATAGTCCTTGAGGCATGAACAGGAAGCCCTGCTATACCGATTTCCCTGCAGCCCCTGGCCCAGCCTGGCCCGTTCTCCTTCCTCTCCTAGGAGGCCTGGCCTGCTAGTCCGTAGGAGGATATGGTGCTGATGGCATCAAAGATGTGTGAGACAGAATAAGTAGTGCCTTTTTGTGTACCCAGCTCCCTGAGCACCTCCAGTTCCTTTCAGCACCTCTTCACTACAATAGTCCCCCTGAAACACCTTGCACACATGCGCCTTTCCCTTTCCCATGATTTTTCTGACGTTCTTTTGCCCCAGGTATCTATCATGACTCAGAGTCCAGTGACTCTCTCCCAGGTCTCCTACTCCCCTTCCCACTATTCCCAGTCTTCCCTGTTTCATTTTAGTACTGGCATCGAACTGCATTTTTCTTACTCTGTGAAGGGTTGTGTTTGGTTGAGATAAAATCAGTTTTTTGCGCTGCCTGAGAAGAAATACTCTGCATAAAAATTAGTTCTTCCTTATTTTCAACTCAGATGATTCTGCACTGAGTTTAGGGCTCAGTGCTCAGTATGGTCCTCAGTCAAAGGCAATTTCTGCTTCAGACTGGAAAGTGAAAATTCAGTACATCCTCCATGTGAACCTATAAATCATCCCAGGTTTAGAGAGAAGCTTTATGGACCATTCAATCCACTGAGCTGCTGAGCTAGAAAAATGTATAATAGAAAAAAGCACTTTCAAGCAAGATGAGGTTTGTCTGCTTTGCCTACAAACCTCTTACCCAGCTTCAGCAGTAACACAAAATCCTGAACTGGTGAAAGCTGTTGCTGAAGGAATGGCCTTATGCCAGTTTGTACTATCTGAGATGAGCTCTGTCCAGTATATGTAATAGCAATTATAGCACGGGGTGCACTGTACATCTGACAAAATGAGCTGTGGCATAATCAATAAACTTAATTACCTATCACAGCCTGCCCACGGCGTATACAATTTTAATTCAATTATAACTACCAAAAAATGATACATAGCCGAGCAGATATATTTATCATTGAGGTCTAAATCAGCTGTGTGTGTCAAGGCTGACACTTAAAAATGAAGACGTTTATAGTTTCTGGAGCCCAAAGAAACCCAAATAAAAGAGCACATTCTTTTTTTCTCAAAATAACTAAAAATGATGTGTCACTGATGGAGGATTCTCTGCCTGGAAAATGAGTCCAGAACCACAGTAAGCAGCACATTGCCTCCCCAGAGCCCTGAGCAGAAAAATCAGGGAGGGGAGGAATCACATCTCCAATGAAGCAGCCAGCAGACTCCTCTCTGCGTCCACTTCCCTGGTGTCCAGGGTGCAGCAAATAGGAAGACGCCTTCTAAACCAGTGGGGACTGAAACAGTCCCCAGCCTTCCTAGCACAATATTAAAACCAAGAAGCCTTGGTCACAGCTATACCAAGTGCTTTCCACATTTGTTCTCACCTGGGAGTTTTTGGGTTTCACCTTCAGGGATCATATGTACATCTGCCCCTGAAGGTAAGCAAGTTTCAACAACTATCCTGATTTTCAATGTTCATGTAGCCTTTACTGTGAGATGTGATTTAGACTCTTCTCTTTTCTCTCCTTGTCTTTCTCTCCCCAACATCAGGAACAGCTTTTGCCATCTTGCTCATTACTTGGAATGTGAGCAGGGGTGTGAGTTAGGTACTCTTGCTCCAATATGTCTTTTCTATGACAAGTACACCAGGATGTTACACCCTGAGAAGTTAAAAATTACTAGCTGGCAAAAGGCATAAAGCTAATATCAGAAAAATTAATCAGGACCAGCAACAAGGGGATTTGCTGCACAACTTAAAACCAACATTGTGTCCTGGTCATTAAGGCAAATTCTTAAGTATTGCAGGCATCATGTCCCAGTCATACTCACAAGTGTATTCATGGCCTGTTCATACCCTTTTGTTCTTGTGCAAGTGCTGTCCTTCGGCATAACAGCTGTTTTCCTTCCCTGGTGTCTACCCCCAATATGTTTATAGGCAGCAATCAGATCCTTTGTTTTGCCAGCTTTAACAAGGCAAGCTCCTCCTCCTTCTTCTAAGTGAGGCTGTCTGTAGCACATTCCTGGATCTGTTTCAGTTGATTTTGTCTTTTGTGGATGTGGGATACCAGGTTGGTATGGATGGATTGAGGTCTTACTGGTGTCTTCTACACCAGCGTGGATCTTTCTCTTGTGCAAATTATCTGGTGTTTGAAATGCTTTGAGTCTTTTGGGGGTTTTTTTTGCAACAGAACTAGGTGGTTATAATCACAGTGAGGTCCAGTTGGACAGAAATCAGCCCATGCTGTGTCTCCAGACACTTTCCACCCCAGCTCCTGCTTAGGTCATTCCAGAGGCTGTTTGTCTGAAATTTAGTCTTGCAAGGATGAGTTAATCTCCAGATTAAAAATGTCACCTTGCTTCTTTCTTCATCCTTAGGCAAAGCCTATTTTAAATCTATTTGGGGTCTCTGGCATGCAATTGGGTATTATTTGCTGGTCTCAGTTGTTGCTGTCTAGTGCCAGTGATTGTAGTGCTGTAATGCTGCAGCCATCCTGGAAGGAGCCATGGCTGCCCCACAGCAGTGGGATCCAGCTCTCCAGCTGGCATTGTCTTTTGCTGCTAGTGTCTTAAACCAAAACCAGTCTTCACCCATGTTCTACTCCCATAGGCTTGTTAAGGCTCATGCAACCCTGCTCCTGTGTCTATCTCTGCGGAGAACAGACTTTTCTGCATGGAACAGATATATCTCATTTTTTTCTGCTCCCACTCCTGAGTTGGCTGTGGGAGCAGAAGCAGCTCAGCAGCTGTTTCAGCTGGAGGGTAGGGCTTCTGAGAAACTCTGCCCAATGTTCCAGGAGTTGGGACAGACAAAGTGCCCCTGAGTAAATGAAGCCAAGGGAGGCTTGTTCCCTACGAGCTCTGTCTCTCCAAGACAGGGGTGCCAAACACCTGCCCTGTTGGCTCACTGTGTAAGATGGTTTATGTGCTTTATAAATTCACCTTCATCAAGAAAAAAGACTGCCCTCCTGATATGTATCAGCTGTGGATGAGGCTATCAAGACAGTGTATAGAATTAAAACAACCCACTAGGGCAAGACACAAATTTCTTCTTCCCCATTCTGTTAGTTTAGAGATGTAAACAGGCATGAAAGCTACAGACTGTCTTGGCTTCACTCAGGTGAAGCTCTCAGCAGCACTAGGCATTGTGGCTGATGTAAGTGAATGGTATACCTTTCTCTCCCTTGCAAATCCCCTGCTTCTGCAAAATCTGAACTGTCATTAAAAGAAAAGATGAAAAATAAAAAAGAATTTACAGACTTTTTGAATACAAATTAACATCCAAATGTGAGCAGAGCGTAACTGATGCTGTGCAGTCTTGCTGCCACTCCTAGGAGCCTGGAACAATGGGTTGGAGATCCATGAAATCTGCTGCCCTTCTTAATGCACTGGCAGCACTAGCAGGAATGCTCAGCAATAACCCAGAGCCTGCAAGCATTATAGTTTCATGTTATCAGGAGAGGTGTGAATGGAAGTGGAGCTAGAGTCTGATGGAGGAGAGGGAGTTCTTGCAGGGAAGGAATGGCAGAGGGAGGAAGGAGGGCAGGGGTAGGTGTCTGAAGGATTGGCATTGCTACCTCCTCTCCTGACCGGCTCCCTTGGGGCTCTCTGTCTGGAGGGAGTCTCCTGTGTGGTCACACTTGGTCGCTGGAGTGGATCTTTTGCTAACAGTCAGTTACTGTGTGGTTGCCCTGTTACTCTGCCTGGCCCTGCTTCCCCATTTCTCTGACACCAGCAGGACATGGTTGCACCTCCAAGACTAGGACAAAGACTGATACTTATGGAATACTCTGCAGACACGCATCCAAGAACCATCCAAAAGTGCATCTGGTGGCTCAGACGCAGGGTCTTCCCCATTCATTGGTTACTCTGAACCAACGATGGATGCAGACTAAGATCTAGGGATAGTCATGGTCCTTTTTAGATTCTCTAGGAAGGGGTAAAGACAGAGCAAACAGGGAAACCCAGAGAAGCATTCTACGTTGCCATTTCTGTCATTTATTCACCTTTCATCTGTGGCAAGTAGAAAGGAAGGAGATGAAATCTAGGGGAAGACCTCACCAGTAGCAGTTGAAGTGTGTGTGTGTGTAAGTCCTTCCCTGCACCACATGCTATTCCAAGAGAGGTACAAGGAAAGGAAATGAAAGAGGCAAGAGGTACTTTGGTCTGTAGGATATGGAGGAAAGCTGGGAAAAAAGGATGTGATTACTTTTATGTTTAGAAAGATTTTATGCCTGGACAATAGCAGGAAGATTTTTAAACAGAGGATAAAAGAAGGTGACAGATGACAGTCTCAGAAATGTATTTTGTTCAGAAGAATTTTGGATAGCAGGTTATATGGCAGAGAATCTGCTGTACATAAAATAGCAGTGGTGTGAAGCCTGGGATGACTACTCTGAGATACTCTCCAATCAGAGGAGGCTGGAGTGGTCTCTCAACAGACTTTGGGTGGGAAGATTCAAAATGCGTCCAATTGCAATAAAATAAATGTACTGGATGTGTGATAGGAGAGGGAAGAGTCAGATCTACCTAGAGGCTATCAGTCTGGTAGCAGATGAAATGGCCGGGAGACATTAGATGTTTTAGAAGGTTTAGAGGTTTAGAAGAAATTATATGAAGAGACCTGCAAATAAAACTAATCTGGCACTTGTGCTCCCAGATACAATGATATATGTATGGTGATTAGAGTGGATGAGCAATTAATGTTCGGGTTTTATATTTTCTCTCTTGACATCTATTCTGATTTGCAAATGATAGACCAACACTCTATGGGTTAGAGGATTATGTGAACGACTTTCATAAGAAAGGAGAAATCTGTCTTTTTTCTGCTTGAGGCGGAAATAAAGTCATCAGCACCAAAGATCTGGCATCAGGGCTCTAGGTTATTTTCAGATAAATATTGACAATTCTGGGCAAACTCAGCACAGTCTATCACATTCAGATCTTTTCGTGTTAGATTTTGCAAAATTCATGGCACTGATGGGATAGAGGAGAATACAGGAATTAGTAATGTCAGCAGTATTATGTAGTGCTTGGTACCTACCGGCAGGGAATAACATTGCTGACACACAGTAAAGTTTTATTTATTTTTCACTACTCAGTCTGTTTCCAAATTGTATTAATTCCACTTGCTAAGACTGAGATAGGGAGTGAGGGGGGAGCTTCCCTTTCACTTTTCCATAAAACTATGGTTAGTAACATTTTGAGCGTGTGCTGTGGGGCTAAGATCGATGATATTGGAAATATATGCTTTAATCTTATGACATAAACAACTCCTGGGTGTGCCGTGGGTCTAGTTAGGGTTAGGACATGGGACCACAGCATCAGACTTTCAGCAAAAAGTCCCTGCTCCTGAGTGACACCTACAGTCCCAAGAGCGTGGTGTGAAGGAACTGGGGACAAGTAGAACTCCCCATGTGTGAATGTAAGACAGGAACTGGGGGACAGAGCGGAAGGGGGAGCTGTCATCCTTCCCAGTCCTTCTGATAAATCAGCACCAAATATTCAACTCCTTCACAAGCCCACAGTGGTGATCAGGGTTTGTGCCGTTCCTGGAGAACTAAATGTTCCAGGTAAGTGCTATTATTAGGTGTCCTGTGAGCAGAGAAGCAGAACAAGCAAGCAGCCAGTTTTGTAACCCACGGATACTGAATTTAAAAAGTCAGGAAGGGCAGAAAAGAGAGAGACTGGGAAAAGAAGATGCTCTTTCTGCAGATACAGAAGCTGCCCTGACAAAGATGTGCATATAAAGTTGGCAGAGACTCAGAGTAACAGCAAGGCTTGTGCTTCAGCTTAAGTGGTCTGACTTCTGGATCTGTAGAGAGCAGCTGTGCAGAAAGAGAAATACCTTGGGATGCAACAGAGCTGGCTCTTTTCTACTTGTGGACACAGTCACACCTAGGAAATCAGAAAAGATGTATGGGCAGCAGTGAACAGGGAGAATTTCTTTGCTGTTTCTTGTAGCACAGGGCTGGTGTTTCCCCTGAAGGGAAGTGATCTAAAGCCCACTATGCATGTGTGTTTTTTACTCTGTGCATTGCTAACTTACTGGACAATATTTAATGCCCATCATATTTAATGTATGATGATCCAAGTACAATATACTGTGGAAGTGGATGATTTATTCTCTGTGTGTGTGCTCTGTTTTGTACTTGTAGCAGATCTTTTGCAGGATGAGTCCTGGTGTTCATTCCAAATGTGTCAGCATGAGAATGGGTGAGGAGGATGAGGCAGAGCAAGCCATTCTGCTGGACCTTTGGGGACTGCTGCTGCTCTGGTGTGCTTTGAAGCAGTTCCTCTGATGCCCTACACTTGTTTCAGAGGCTGGCAGAGCTGGACCTAACCCAGAGCCAGCTCCTCCCACATTGTCTGTCCGTCTGCAGCCTGCATGTGTCACTGCTGAGAAACTGGCCTCTGTCAGGACGATTTAGAGTGAGCAAAGTTGCTTGGGAAAAATCAGACCAAGGGAAGGTTCCACACATCCTCTGCCTAATGTCTTTGCTCTCATGCAGTAGCAAGCTCTATACTAAGTTTAGTCCTGACTTTGGACTTAAGTTTGGTTCTGAGTGGTCCCTAGATATCCTCTGGACCCTGAGCTGGCTGGCAGAGAACACAGCTCTCAGGTAAGCTGCTTGTTAATCTGGAAGTAAAATTTGGCCTTGGAGGGGAAGAGCCTAGCAGGTGTCTTGCCAACACCGATAGCCCAACAGGACCCGTGGAAATTAAAGGAAGGATCCCTTCCCCCAGCGAGCCTTACAGCTGCTGCTCAGCTGCTGCCCAGGCAGCAGGGAGCAAGCCTGCAAGAACTGGGGATGGGGAGGGAAGCTCTGAGGATGGCTCACATGGCCCAGGTGCACGGGGTCCAGCACGCAGTGCTGCCATGGTTTGCATGTGAAAACAGGACGGACGAGCAGAGCTGGGAGGCTGCCCTGTGGCTTATGAGCTCACCTGCTGTCCTGAAAGTGCTGCTGACTGCCTGGCCAGTGCCGACAGCAGGGAGCCTGGCCAGAGGGCACCCCGAAGAGCTGCTGTAGGAACACAGAGCAAAGCAAAAATAAAACCTCCCAGTGTGTAACTTCAAAGCGTAATGCTCCCTGGTCCCCAGTTTGGGGGCTGTACACACTCAGGGCCAAATCAGAGTCCCTGCACCAGAGAGCGGAGATTGCCGTCTTCTTCCTGCCCTCAGGAAGCTTCTTTGGTGACTGACTAAGCCTAATGACAGGAGCAATAATTGCTACTGCTTAATCAGGACTGTTTTAGGACAAATTCTACCTAATGAGAATCCATTTTGCATGTAGCAGGTAATTAAAGGACACTTGAACACAAAAAAGAGGTGTGAGCCTCTCAACACAGCTTTCTGGAGAGACAGTGCAAAACAAAGGCCAAGGTATATATTGTGCCAAGTGTTTCTGTCAGTAGCTGGAAAAATAAGCCCCTTCACAACCCATGCCACTGCACCTTGGTGATCTGTGTGTGTGTGCTCACGTATGTGTGTGCGCTCACGTATGTGTGTGCAGCCACATCAGAGAGCTACAGCGGAGATCAGTGGGAGACCTCACGCCTCACTTGGCAAAAGGCAGTGCAGTGACCAGAAAAACCTGCCGCCCACCATTTGCATACTCCAGGGATCCCCACATCAATCCAAGAGGGATGAAATAACTGTGAATTGAGGGATTATCTCACTATAGAGGACAAAACGGAGGAAAAAAGAGAAGCCATTTCCAGTTTTATTATCCTTAATATTCCATTCACTGTTCCTTCCTATGCCTCCTGGCCTTTTTTTTTTTTTTTTTTGCATTTTCTTCCCAGTGTAGTGGGGAAGTGGGCAAGCAATATCCTGACTTGAGGGGAGGAAGGCAGGTTGGCTTTGGGGCAGGTCTCCAAGCTTTGTGTGCTCAGCACAGCATCTCAAGAAAAAATGCCCTTCCTTGCCAACACCAACAGTGGTAGCTACTGACAGAGGAGGGTGAAAACTTCAGGGAAGGCTGCAGCTTAAATGATACATAAATTAAAATGGCGCATTCAGATTTTACTTGTCTTCAAAGCCCTCTCCTTCTCTCTGTTACTGTTCTTTCAAGCCTTCCATATCTCTGGAGACAAGATTTTCAACCCACAAAAATAGACATGGGAATGAGAAATGGCTGAAATAATTTCAATTCCTCTCAGCTCACACTCCTCAGCAATTCCAGAGGCTTCCACTCCCCAGCACCAAATACCTCTGTTAGGCAGCTCATACCAGCTCCCTTTAGGGGTTTATAGCTCAGGGAGATGGCCAAGATGACCAAGACCTCTGGAAGTGACTGTTTCTCTGCCGACATGACAAGGAAATAAGAATGACCAGCTTAGATTAGACACCGAGAGAGAGAGATTCGTGTCACTGAACTTTAAAAGCCTGTATCATAACGATAACAGCCTGCATTCTCTTTATAGTTGACGGAGGAAAAGCACCTTCTGCATGTGACTCGCTGGATCTCTTTTAGACATATTTTTTAGGATGAGATGTGCTTACGCATCAGAAGTGCCTGTTTCTCTCCATTGCCTATAAAGGACTCAGTATGACTAGCTCAGCTGTTGACGTGTGCACTGTGGGAATCTAAATTTGGGAAGATGAATCCCATTTCCAACTTTCAGTCTGCTGAAGTTAAGTAACATGAATTCTACTGTGGGCAAGTGCTAAATATTTGAACAGATGCTATTTTTTAATTCACCCTCTCCTTGCAAGACGACCACATCAGTAGGGTTATCTGTGGGAAGAGGAAACTGTGTGTCATTAAAACCAGAAGACATCCACATTCTGTACTTTTTTTTGGGCACAGATTACTGTGTGAGCTGCAGCAGATTCCTTAATCCCTCTGCTTTTTAAGCTTTATCGGTATTCAATTTTCAAATGTTAGATTACAATTTAATTTCTGAATGTACAGTCAATACTTTTTAGCACTTCACTGTTTGAGAACAGTGTTTTTCCTCATAGCATTTTTATATGAACATATAATTTTGTGTCCAGATTCATTACATTTTGATTGTTTTGCCTTTTCTACCCTCCTCTGGGAACTGCTATGCATTTCTATCATAAATCTGAACTCTCAAGCTGGAAGAACAGCAGTAGTCTTTAATATCAGAGCAGCACTCCTTCACATTTGCTAGCTCTGAGAGAAGTATTTCATATTTTCTCTCCCTTCTAATTTTCTTATTTTTCTTGAGTCTTCAATTCTTTGCTGATGTATAGGGCAGTATGTTCTGTTCCAGAAGATGACTTGGGAATAAATGCCTGCCAGAGAAAAGACTTTTACAATCTATTGTGTATGGGCCATTGTGCTACTGCGTAGTTTGATACCTTTTTCTGCTTGGCTCACAGTTTCATCTAGAAAAAGTTCTTTCACTTTGGAAACTTGGGAAGGAACCATGGAGGGCAAGTACTTCTTTCAAAGACAGAACCACTCACTCCTTAGACTGTATGGCGAAAATGTGACAAGGAATTTCTTGTTAATGCTAAACACTGACTACGAAATTGACAAATGAGGCTTAAAATCCACCAGAAAAGATGCTTGTCACCATATTCAGATCATTCAGCCTAAGAATCTGTAAATTTCAAATGAAGGAAAACATCACTGCAAGCAGCAGCACGATGTCCACCACCTCCGAGCAAAGGAGTGGGAAAGGGCTAATGGTTCCCAGAGGAGCTCACAACTTGCAGCGCAGCCCATGGAGCTGTGGCACAGCTGGGATGGAATGTGGAGGGAGGGCACCGTGGCGTCTTGCCAAGGTCACAGCTGAACAGCTAGAGAGCAACTGAAGAGCTTAGGACGGCCTTTGACTGAACCAGGAGTATTTTTCTAAAGAGTGCACACAAAAGAGCCACAAACATGGAGAAAGAGTAGAACATGCACCCACAAAAACTAAATTTAAAAGATGTGCTTAGCAGGGAACACATGCATAGCATATGGATGCAGCTGATGGAAGAGTTGTTGGACTCCGTTCAAGATACCACTCACACAGCAGATGAACCGTCATAAATTTAAGCTACACATGTCATATCCTTACCACTAAGGTTCCCTTTAGTCATGTGTGAATGCAGCTCAGTTGCTGGATCCTGGCTTGTGAGCTATCTTAGTCGCTCCCTGAGCACAGTAATGGTGGTGGGCAGGACACATAATGTGGAGAGATCCTCAGCTGTTTGCTACCTTTGGCAAGCTATTGGCCCAGGGGCTTTTCACAGCCCTTACCTTGGCATTTGTTAGTCCTGGCACTCACTGCCTAATGGGTATCACATGCTGTCCTTCAGCTCTTCAGCTGCTTGATGACTGACAGGCCAACTTCTTTAACATTTGCCTTGATACATTTTCTGGTATGAAGTTAAGCTTCTTGAGCTGATTAAAAGCCTTCCAAGATTATATCATTGCCAAGTCTCCTATACGCAGGCACACGTGCACAAAGACAATCATAAATAATAAAACCTATTCCGGATTTCTCCAATTAGGGTGCTAGTAGCTAAGTCTCTGTCCTCCAGCCAATTTTCTATACTACTGAGCCAATCCATGCTTCTGATAGATACATAAGAATGCCAGGTTATTATTCTTCAGCAATTACTTTCTGTTATCAAAATCTTTTAATCCAAAATACAATATACTGAAAAAACTGGTAGAAAAGGTAAACATTTACAGAGCAAAAACCAGATATTCTTCCACTTCCGTGCAGCACTGAAGCTGTAAGAGATTCCTTGCAGCTGCTTGCAAGGAATTAAAGTTTTAGATTTGCACTATCCTTTTGGTACCTAATTTTATAAGCAGCTGCCAACAGTCCTTTAATTTGAATCCAAGATGCCCTCTGAGTTAGCTTAGTGCTAAAAAGAGCATTAGTTTCCATTCCAGAATGGGCTTTATCACACATTCCTGCTGCCCCTTTTGCCTATCTGTTTGACTCAAGACAATAGCAGCATGGTATTGAAGCGTTTTGGTAATACACACAGTATTTTAGCAGGGGGAGAAAGACTGAATGACTTTAGACCTTGTTAGAATAAGAAGGAAAAACAGATTTACGCATTCACTAGAAGGATTTTAAAGAAGTCTTGCATGTCTCTTGGTAGTGAGGCTTTTTAACATTATGACTAACACTCAGATTTTGTGGCTGTACAAAACCAGAACTAGATTTTCTTTTTCTCTAATGAGTGTAAGTGAAATAAAAAATTCAGACATGTTTCCTTTCTTTAAAGTCAGGTTTAAGCAGAATGCCGATATTTGTCACCAAAGAATCTGTATTATGGCAGCAGCCGGTGATACAACTCAGTGATAGCAGTTTCTTTCAGATTTGGGGCTGTATGGTAGAAACACAGATGCAGAAGCATCTGTGATAGGATTTAGAGGATAACCTGCTGTTGATGATGCTGTATCTGGTGCAGGATTTGGAGGTTTATTTAGTGGCAGGTTTCGTTGTTGAGCTTAGGGTTACTGACTTGTGGCAAAGAGGTAATGAAGAGAAATGCCATGAATGAAAAAGTTAAGCTGAAATTGAAAGTATAGAAAAGAAAAACTGTCACTTAGCCAACTAGGAACAACACTGTTTTGGTTTTTTTTAAAGTCTCGTGCAGAGGTGAATATTAGTACCTCTGTGAACATGGAGCTTTTCCTGAAATCCAGAATGCATAAGGGGAAAAAGATGGATCTTTTAGATAGAATAGTAAACTGATGGGCAGAATAGGCTGGAACTGTTCTGCAAGACATGGCATAATCAGTGTCATAATTTATTCATCTAAATAGAAATGGCGAAGCTAAGAAATAAAAGACCCTAAATACAGAAGTGAGAAATTTTGACCAAATAATGAAAAGCATTTGAGAAGCAGGGGGTTATGGTCAGAGATAAGTCCAAAAGATGACCAGAACAGGAAATCTTTTATATTAGGTTCAGGGAGCTAAGGTTGCTGAAATGAAAGGCAACAAGAAAAGAAGGCAAAAGAAATTGAGCTTCTGAAAAAGTATTATTATGATGAAAAGGCCAAAATCTAGAGGTGATATGGGAGGACAAAATCAAAAGTAACAAACAGAACAAGAGGAAATGGCCTCAAGTTACCCATGGGAAGTTTACACTGGATATTAGGAAAAATTTCTTCACAGAAAGGGTTGTCAAGCAGATGGCAGTGCTGGGTTAATGGTTGGACTCAATACCCTTAAAGGTCTTTTCCAGCCTAGATGATTCTATGAGTCTATGATTTATGATATTGGAAAAAATATGGGAAGAGGGCAGAGGTTCATGTAGAGGGGAAAAAAGCATCAGTTTAATCATCCTGAGTTTAAGACTACAGCTATGCAATAAACAAGTCAGAAAGAAAATGAAAGGTGTGGTTTTCATCAGAGGTCTGGATTTGCAAAGCACTCCTGAAATTTCTCAGCCCAAAGTAGCTAAAGGGGCGCAAGACTTCAGACAGCAGGAGACAGGTCAGATGGTCAGGTGGCTGGACTCTTGTAAACCACCAGAAGTACAAGGAAACCACAACACAGTGAAGGAAAGCTGAAAACTAGTGAAGAACTCTGTCACAAAAATCTCAAAGTGAAGGTGACTTCAAGAATAAAATGGCAGTGAAGTTTGAGAAGCAGAAGGGGCAGAAGACGTGGTAACAGCCTAAGGTGATGTATTAGTCTGCATCTAGCTAGTTACAAAGCTTGTTCTTACATCATCTATACAGAAAGTCTGCACCTCAATAATTTTTACTTTACTTTGAATTAAATTTGACCAGGATTTCCCAGTATTCATAATGTTTCCATCTGCCTGGAACTTTAGACCTGCGAGACTTCAAAAAGAAGACAACATCTTGTATTAAATTTTCTAAGCAGCCAAAATGTTCTTCCTTCTTTCTTTCTTTTACCCCATAATTTGAATTTAAATTTATGTTTCTAAATTTACATATTCAAAAACTTAATCTGAAACCTTTATGGAATTTAGATGTCTCCTTTTATGACATTTCATTTAATGCAGCTACTTCTCAAAATGAGGCATCAACCCTGCAGCTACTGGATGTCAAAGGACAAAAAAAAATTGCTTGAAAGAAAACTGAAGCCACATTTCTATTCTGCATTTGAGCTGCTGACATTTTCTAGATAACACCAAGAGATGTCAGAATACTGGCTGTTAAAGCAGTCTATGTTTGGAGCCTATTAAGTTGAATTCTGTGAGTGAAGGGAAACGTGAAGACTTCTCGAAGGACTGACATAAACCACTACTTGCTTTATTTCAATTTTATAAGGAAAAGGATTTTTTCCCTACATTTTTTTTTTTTCACAAGAGTTACTCTTAAAATGTGGCAGGTTGCCGAGAGCCTGTAATTTCACTCTAATTCTTCTGTATATTCTGATGAGGAAGGGCTGAGAAGAACTCTCATCAGAGCCTCTTACTCTCTCATTACTGTCAGAGCCACCGCTGACCTGTCTTCCTCTCTGACACCAATAATTCTGCCTCTTTAATGCTTCTACATTCTGTAGCTCAAGGGGTCCAGACTGCCTCTTCTTGTTGTTAAAGGTGTAGCTCCACCAAGTTCTTTAGAGTTACACTAAGGTGGAAGGAGAAGGAGTGGCTCTGATGTCTTGTTCAGGTCACTTGTACGCCATGTAAAGCAACCAGAATGATCTTGGTCTTGCTTCCTAAGCACTCTCTTGTTTTCTTATGCAGTATTCCTGTTAGCTGAATTCTCCCTGGAGCTCCTCGGCATACACAGGTCGTCTGGCAGGACATCCCTCCAGAGATCACGTTTCTGTCCCTCAGCCCCTTGCTCCAGCTCCTCTGCCCTGGGCACAGAAAGAGATGTCTCGGCGTAGACCTTCCACCCATCTACTGCACAGGGCAATGAGCCCAAGAAATGCTAAAAAAAAGCATGCAGAAGTGAAGAGATCACTGCAAACAGCAATTTACTTCCAGAGCCAAGCTGATTTTCTACAAAGCCAGTCTATCATGCTCTGCCACACTGACAGCCTTGGAAAGGATGTTCAGGGTTGGGTAGTGTGCATTGGGCTGAGTAGGGTGCATACAGCTGAGGAGGGTGCATAAGGTTGGGCAGAGCTGAACCTGCACTGACAGGCCCCGATGGACTTCTTCCAGGCCTATCCGGCATGTCTCTGCCAACCTGCTAATCTTCATCTCAGGTTAACAGACACCTGGGGGCATTTAATCAGAGGCACCGCTCATGTACACCCTCCACACCAACGAATCTCCTGAACTGTGTTGGGCTGGATAGTGCAGGTCTATCAGTTGCTTCCTTCAGTTGCTCCCAAAACCCTTCGTGTCTGCCAGTTTACAGATTATCTTCAATATTGTTTCTGACTTCAAAGGTAAGTAGATATATGTAAAAGCATTTGAACATCCATCACATCTGATCAAGAAATATTACCAAACAGCTTCTCCTCCTTTATAGCAGCTGGTCAGAGATTTTCTGCTGAAGCCCCTGCCTCAGCCTACACTACTCTTAGCATTGATATTCCCCACTTCCTGGCATCTGCTTGCTCTCATGGCATGATCCATTTTCAATAGTACTGCTGTTGTCTGCCTCAAAGGGAGTAAGAGTATGTGTCTGCTTGGCTGGGGTTCTACTGGGTCGTGTAGACCCTTTGTCAAGCTATTGGAAACTCGGAGGAAGCAACTGAGCAAGCAGTAATAGATCAAGAAATGCACATCTCAGTCTGGAAGGCTGAATCCAAGCAGAAACAGCCCCAGAACTGAAATCCTTTGTATATGCCTATGTTAACACCATGTGAACTAATTTGCAGCTACGTTCACCAAATTTAGCTTTCTATTCATGCTTTTCAGGAACTAATTCAGCATTAACTCAGTCTGGATCTTTGTGTTGTGACTTACAGTGGTGAAGGATGAAAGTGCATGGAGGTGGATACCTGATGTCTTTACCGCATTGTGTCAACCCGGCCCCTAGGGAGATCTGAGTGTATTAGAACTGGCTGAAGCCTTACTGCAGTAGCCCTAGGACCTTGATTAGCTAGGCCAGCATCAGCTCAAAGTTCAGCAAAATGTGCTGCTTCATGGGGAAAACACAAGAGGGTGAAAGCTTTTCGCCCTAAGCAGTAACATTTGGCTCTTCCCAAGAGCCAGCAATTATCAGCTTATGTGGGGGAGCTAGTTGGGAAAATGAGGGCTCATTCTTGTCTCAGACTGGAATAATCCAGGAGGTAGCCCACTAAACTTCCTTCACCTAAGAGATAAAAATGTAATGCAAATGAAGTATGAGGCCTATGCAATTTTAAGGATTTAACTCTTCTCTGAGTTTGAAGGAAAAAGACTGCCTTGAAAATCCAACAGATATGCTAGAGGAGAGAAGAGAAAAATATGTAAGCATCCCAACCAGTACTGAAGGCCCTCCAAAAGGGAGAAGTATTGCTCAGAAAAATGAGGTGATATCCCAGAGGACAAAAAAACGAAATAAGCTCTTAAATTACTCTCAAGCATGCATTCAAGGACACATTTATGTTATTTGTCTTAGTCCATTTTTTCTATTCACATTAATAAATGTATATGCTAGGAAATATTAATATTTTGTGTATGTGGAAGCCGATTTTATCCAGCATTTTGAAAATACTTAAATCTGTTGTTTATTTTGATTACTTATCATTTTACAAAGAGAATGCGGGCACATAGAGCTCAGAAAAAAATCAGAGAGTTCAGTTCTCCTCAAGGCTGCTTTTTCTCCATAATCCTCTGGGACCTGATTGAGTTTTCCCCTCTCTATTATTATTTTATGATTATTCTTCATGCTTTATTTTTTTATTTAGATTTCTAAATTATACCACCATGCTAAGTGCAACTATATGCAAACCTCATGCTTGCCTGATGCTTTTCAGCTCTCGGTTCTAAACTACTTTGGGCCACCATATCGTTTAATTTTTTCCTCACTTGGCCAAGCATCCTGAAAACAGCTGCACAATATTCTATATGATGTTAGGCCTCAAGTATACTTTACAGTCTCCAAGTTCTCGGGGCAATAGCTGTCTTTTGAAATTATGTGTGGTGGGGCCAACATAATGGGTTCTCAGGCCTTGAGATGGCTCCCTTGGGCATTGCCATAGGGCAGCATATATTTCTAGCAGTAGAGGAGATGAACCACCAGAAGAAATGCTGAATTCTCTGTCCCTTGGTAGCTTTGCTTTCCCATTGCAACACATGCTACAGCCAAACATGAGTTCAATCCAGGGGTAGGGGATGGCATTTAAGGGCTCAAGGAGGTTGAAAGAGATGACCCAATGACTCCTCCCACCCTTTGATCCCTAAATCTGTGAATATAGATAGGAGCAATTAAAAAGCATCTCTGTGAGAAGGTCTCCACAGCCACTGCTTTAGGAACGCTCTGAGTTTTGCTGGAAGACTTCTTCAGGACTGAGGCCGTGGAGCATCTCTGCTTTCAATGAACAGGCATGACCTCAGGGGGACAATACATCTGCCTGGGGTGGTGGAAAAAGATGTCTCTAGAATAATGTTACCTTAATTAAGCTTGAGGTATGATGACTCTGTTTCTGATTCCAAGGTGGTGACACAAATAAATGAATCAAATTCTCCACGCACAATTTTTAGGAGTGAACAACCAGAAACAGTGAACAGCATGGATTAATTTTGAATCATTCACTGACTGGCTGTTGACCCTCCTTTAAACTCCCACCAATTTTGGAGTTGTTCATTTCTGCTGGCTCTAGGTTCATGTTATAACTTAAAATATTCTGCAGCTAAAAGAAAAAAAATACTACCAGGACAGTTGTTGCAGGTGTGGTCCAGGCAAGACAAGGACTAGGAATCCTAGACTGCACAGCTATAGAAAACATGCTAAGCAATGCAGGGAATATGCAGCATCCCCAGACATACACCAAAAGATTTTTGAGGCAGAGCTGAACCTTAGCTTGTTTAAGCCCAGAAGGAGATTCCCTCTGGAGAAGAGGTGTGAGTCAGTATGTGCCTTGCTGTTAACTTTATGCCCTTGCTGTCTTTTTGCAATCCACTGACAAAAGACATTGGATCACTTACAAACGTGGAAAAAAGGAGCTGCCTTTTTCAGTCAGGATACTTGCTTAAGCAGCAAGCATCAGCAACAATTGGCAAAAAGAGCAAAAAACAAACTTGAAGCATCCTCACCCTCCCACCAAATCCCTTCCCAAACACGTATTGTTTTGCAAGAAGATGATATTTCTGATAATGTAGCAACAAAGCAAATACAGTTCAGTGCTCTGTGAACACAAATGCGCGTAGACCAATCCATGAGCCTTGGAATAAAATTCTTCAAAAAACACTTCTTCAAATGCTTCCCAGAGATGGAATGAGAAATCACTTTATAATGCAAAAGCATTGGAAGTCATAGTTATGACTTTCCAGCACAAATTAAGTTCAGGCTCTGCTTGGGTCAAAGATGCAACAGGGAAGGCTAGAAATGCAAGACAGGTGGGTTTTGGCTTTGACTCAGCTCCCAGAATGACCCAGCAACAATTCTTCTTCAAACATTTAGCATGTTTGCATTATTTTGGCACAGAGATATCCCTAGTTCTCTGGCATGGTTTCATGAAAAATTGTTTGATCTTCGCCTGCACGTTTCTGCAAGGTCTGGCTTGTTTCTCCTGCTGCAGCGTGACACCTTCCTGACTTCTTTCTGTCAGTGCTGTTGTTGCCATTGCTCTGGGGAACCAATAAAGACATAAGTCTGGGTAACCTCAAGCTGTCCTGAGCAATTGTAAGCTACAGGACTGCCATGATGCAAGTCAGCTCCTGTCGTGGTTTAACTACAGCCAACAACTAAGTACCACGCAGCTGCTCACTCATTCCCCACCCCTCTGATGGGACTGGGAGGAGAGTCAGAGAAAAAAAAGGTAAAACTTGTGGTTTGGGGCAAGAGCAGTTTAATAGTTGAATTATTATAACAACAGCAACAATAATAATAACAAAATAATAAAAATAGAGGAGTAAACCCCACAAAAGCAAAGAGGTGCACAATACAATTGCTCACCACCCACTGAACAATGCCCAGTACATCCCTCAGCAGCAATCTGCAGACCCCAGACAACTCAGCTTCTTTTGCACCTCCTCACTGGCAGAGCATGGGAAATTTAATAGACCTTTACTTAGGGTAAGCAATACTGAGCAAAAACATCAGTGTGTTGTCAACATGATTCTCCTATAAATCCAAAACACAACAGTGTACCAGCTCCTAGGAAGAAAATTAACTTTATCCCAGAAAGAACTAGGGCAGTTCCAGTCATTTCAGAAGTGCTGCCAAGACTGAATTTTGCTGCAAAAGGGCATCAATAGAGCTGTGGAAGGGTCCTGGAGAGTCATACTTTCCACTCTGCTGCATCAGGAGTATCAGGGGAGCAAAGGGTGGATGACAAGAGTTGCAGGGAAGTCCTTAGGTCCTCACTACTGCTATCAAAAGCCATGGCCCCACATGTCCTCATTTCTCCAGCAACAGCTGCCTGGCTGGCTCTCCAGGGCACTCACACTGACAAAGTGACAAAGGCACTGCAGGAGCCTGAACTCACTCTGGTTTCACCAGCAGTCTGTTGCCATAGGCAACTGCCTATTTTGCCTATACCTAGAGCTGGCCGTGAGCAATATACACAGCAGGATGGCTATGATGAGATTAGCACACTTTATTATACTATCCCTGCTCTTATCGTCAACCCCAGTTCTCACAAATTCAAGATAAGGAAATCTCCCTCATGTACTTACCATGGTCTTGAACAGGACTTTAGAGAGAAGCGGTGAATGCCATTATATTCACATTTACATGGGAAAATTTAGGAAGTTGTTACTATTCTTGTTTTCAGGTCCTCTGAACCCTTCAGTGCCCCAGTTCTGGTCTGGTTGTTTATCAGTTATCCCAGCTTGAGTAGCTTGAGGGTGTCCTCTGTGCACTCAGATAATGTCAGTATGGGACCTAGGCATCATAATCCCCTCAACAGTATCCCATAATATTTTCCATTCTAAACCATCCAGGAATAGCCTGCTTCTTAGGCAGGCGTTAACCTGTGTACTGCTTCACTTTTGGCATCTGGGATAGAGAGGTGCATCAGGTAAGCATACCTGTTAGCTTACAGGAAGGCAAAACCTCTCTAAAAATGCTCTAAATGTCATTGAAAGCCAAAATAGGACTTAATCTCTAGAGAGTCAGACGTGCAACCAGATCACCACTGCTCAACATATTACCATCCATCAGCTGAGCAGCTCAACTGCAGGCACAGCTGCACTGCACTACCCTGGCCTGGCTTGGGATCACCATGGGGAAGTGGAACTCACTCTAAATTAGAAGTAATGAACCTAAACCCTTTCTTACATGTATTTTCATTTTAGGTGCCCCACTCCTCACTGAAATACCTTATTGATTCTGGGAAATCTACCTCACTGAAGGTAGCCCAGATTGTCAGAGCTGTTGCTTTTTGATCAGAGGGGCATATAATTAATTGGAAAATCTTAGATTTTAGATCCCTCAATACTTCCATACTTCTAAAAGTCTGAGCCTCAAATTGCATTCTGCAGAAGGTATTTATGTAACATGAAATTCTGTTGCATCGAACAACAAATACAGGCCTAACTTGACCTGACAGTGACCTTTTTAATAATAGAAAATCATCAAAATAAAGGACAATGTAAATACAGATGATTTGGTTACAGTAGATTTGATCAAACAAAACAGACAATCTAATTAACCAGTGATTAGATTAAGTAGAAGTCTCCACATTGAGTGATGGATAATTAACTGGAATTGTATTTACTTATTTTTTATTGTACTGCAGAACAAGGCACATCTTTGCCTTTCTTTCCTTTCACTGCAGTCTTAATTAAACTAAATTATTCTGAATGTCTTACACAGCATCTAGGCCTCTAAGTAAACATGTTAAGTTGGAAAGGGAAAGCCAGCCCTATACTGAGATTTAGTTGTCAATCAATACTGTTTGCATAAATCTCATCCAACGGAACAGTTACAGCCCTGGCTTTTCAGAGCTGCTTGGCATTTACAGCTCCAGCTGAGTGGAATGTGAGCTGCAGGTGCTCAGCCCTTTGGAAAGCCATGCCCTTAACTGTTGAAAAATAATTTATTCTTGAGAACAAACAAACAAACATATTCAAGGCAGATCCTAATTTCCGCACCTGAGTCAATTCCAGATTTATTTTTATCAGGGCAAATGCACATAAGGTAATGGTGCACAACTGATCAACATCTGTAACAAAAAGGAATCTTGTACCTTGAAATCCTTATCAGAAATGGTTGTGATGACTTTTAAGTGCAGGCTATGTAAAAGACAGTCTTTTAAGGTGATTTAATTCCATCCTTTTAAGAACTGTAATCTGGAAGATTGGTTTGGCTCCCCACCACTACTCAGAAAACCCTATACTACTGAGGAAGCCCTTTTAATAGCACAGCTTGTCAAATGTTAGATTGAATTTTATTTTTTAACTATTTTATTAATTGTGTATTTGCCAGAGGCTCTGTGATATCCTATAAAAACTGTCATAGCAGGCATTCATTAGGTTCACCATAAACATGGGTTGCATATTCCAATGTTCCCTTATTCCAAACACATAACAGTTAGTTTGATGGAATATCTGCTGGTAAAATTTCTCCCCTAGCTGTGGAATTACTGTCTGTCTGTCTGTCTAGACACTCTTACTGCTCTCATTACCATGGCATCTCAGCACTTCCAGACCCGTGGATATTTGAGGGGGAGTTAATAAGCATTATCTCTTACTAGGTTTCTTTAGAGGATGCTTCTGCTAAACTGCAGGGGCCAGCAGACGAAACCAGCATGATTCCTGAATGTGATGAGCTGCCTGATGAGGAAAGCTACTAGGACAGTGTGGAAGCTCTGGCATCTGTTTAGCAGGGCCTTGCAGCCTGCCCCTGGCCAGGTGGCAGGGCATTTGCGTATTGGCTTATATGCAGGCGTTTTTCTCACTTGTGTGCAGAGACAAGCAAAGCTGGAGTTGCTGCAAGCTCTGTGCTAGCGAGGGTGCCAAGGAACACCATGTGGAGGCGGGTGAATTCTGCATGAGAGAGTGGGTAAACAGAAAGGCTGAAGTGCCAGGGGTAGCCTCGGGGCACTCCCTTCGGGAACAAGCAGCAACTGAACTAGAAAGTATCTTCTTGAGCTGATCTAAGGTATCAGCAAAACTTTTAACAGAAAGACCTGGTTGATCAGGTGATGTACATGCCTGCAGTTGCTGTATTTTACATCTGCATTTTTGGCCCAGGAATTCACCCATTTACTTGTAAAACCTGGAATCACTTTTATGTTGCAGATTTTATTTTTACTGGTAGCGAGTGCAAGCTAGCAACAGATAAAACCACACCTTTTCATCACTATTGATGCTCAGGGCTTGGGTGCTGGTCCCCATTAGGAGAACTTCTACTGTCCTTCAGTCCCTATTTACATCTGAGCAACCACTCTGACCAAAAAGACTGTACCAGTGGGAGCAAAATGTGGCCTCTGGTTTGTAATGTTTCAGCAGTGGTTCTCACAGTTCCCAGCCCCTCTCTCCTCACATAGAGTTCGTGTACTTCTAACCTTTCTCACTAAAGTCTGATCAGAGTAACAAAAAATGGATGGGACTTTACCAGCCAGTCATGATATTTCTGTGGTAAAATATTTAACAAGTACTGTTGTTGAAAAGGCTGGTGGTCAGGAAGTTATATACCTCCTAAATAACATGGGCAAAATCACATGATTACATGCTGTTTTCCACGGGCAGAAATCTCAGTTGAATTCCTCTGGCCTTTCCCTTCACAAGGCCACAAAGATCAAGAATTGGTTACAAGCCACAGGAGAGTGTTTTTCAGTATTCAGCAGCCTAGATGCATCCTCACTCCATCTCACAATAAAAGCCTAGGCACATATCTTGTCCTACTCCTTTCTCCTCTTGCCTTCATTTCTGGAAGGACAGATGCATAGACGTAGGAAAGGCATCCTCAGTGTCGGCGAGGAAGGAGTTGTAGAAGATAAAGGAAAACTTCTCCAGTTTTGGTGGAAACAAGGAACAGGGAAAATAAATAGATATGAAATGAGGAATGGCAGATAACAGGAAAAGAAGTAGCGCCCATTTTGTTTCCCGCTCAGTGGTGATATATGCATGCAGACACCAGCCTAGGAATTGCAGGGGAACACTAATGAATCTCTCTGAGTTGTGTCTATGGTGCTGATTACCACAGAAGTCTCTTGTATTTATGATTTGGAGGTGTTTTCAGCAGACAATGAAATATTAGTCACTATTTAAAAAGCGTATCACATAATTGCAGAAGATGGCATGTTCCTGTTCCACTATTGAAATGGATAACTGTAATACCTGAAGGAGCCTTGTGCAGCATTTGCAGGTAAATACAGCTCTTTGTGAAGGAATCTATGCATAGAAAATGCATAATATGCTTGCGAGTAGTAAGATTTGGATGTAAAATACAGAAGTAAAAGAATCACTATCCCATGGAGAAATCTGAGTTTGAGATATTTTTCCTAAAAGAGTGCAAAATATACTGCTGTCAAATCTTGTACTCCTTTATTACTTGTAAATCAATGTGGCAAGCACAACACTTTATATCTCAGAAAAGTTTGTCCTTAGCTTTTCATATTAAATTCACAAGAACACTCAGATGTGTCAGTGCTTCATCTTGAACTGAAGCCTGTCTTCAGACATTAACTGTGCTTGCAGCCGTTCTCCAGCACTGAGTGAGTAGCATGAACGGCTCATATTGACTTGAAACTCCTGTACAGCACAGCTGTTGCAAACTGTATACTGGGAATAAGACTGCCCCCAGTAAACATCTAAATTGCCTCATTGCAAATGCTGAGGTGTGTCCTAACTGTTAGGTTATGCAGGGGGGAGTGTAGGGGTCTCTATTCAACACATACGTAATCTTTTGACATGGAGAGCAGATGGACAGATTCTGATATCTATATGTTGAAAAGTGGTGGCTGAAAGTGGTGATACAGTGACTAAATCCATGGTTTTGTAGATTCAGCCCCTAAGAATTTATGTTAAGCTCACACTTCACTTCCATCGTAGAAGTAATAGCATCTAATCAGCTTGAACCTATACTGTGGCAGAATGTCAGATACCTACAGCATCTATGAACCAGCAAATGAACTTTAAACTGATTGAAAAATCCTGCTGATTTGTGAATGGATCTACATCTGGATCCTCAGCAAAGAAATGCAACCAATTCTGTAGCTTCAGTTTGTTCCTGGAATTGGTGAGGTGTCGATAGGGCTACAAGGGCCAAATTCAGGGCTTTGATTATGCAAATACAATCCTGCTCTCTTGACAGAATTACACTTGCCCATCAGAGATCTGATTTTGACCCAGGATCTTTGAACACCATGTTTATGTTGCTTTCTTTGCCTACTTGTAGAGTGCTGAAAGACCTTTGAAGAAACTTGTTTTATAGAAGAGAATGGATATGACTGCAGGCTTACAAGCAACAGAAATACCTGAAAAATCCTCTGTTCACTTATTGATCCAAGGGAGTGCTTGAAATATTACTATGGCAACAGTTCTTATCCAGTGGAAGGAGCATGCCATTATCTGTGCATAGGGACAAAACAAGAGAAGACAATTTTCAGAACTATTGCTCATGTCCCATTGACCACTACAGATGTGCTGACCTTTTGGTATGACCTCCAGCTGCAGGAGCTTTCAATGAGATATGACTTACAGAATTATTTATTGGTCCTTGCACAGGGAATAAAGCAATTCTGTTGACCAACAGAGCCCTGTTGCAGAAAACAGCACTGCGTGGAACTACTCTTTTCTAAGAGTATCAAACACCTCTTTTGCCTCTTTTACAACCTGGGTTACTGGTATGAATAAATAGACAAGGCAGCTCTGGTTCACTCTGTGTGAATGTTGTCTATGTCATTTGGCTTCACACTACTCAAACCTTTCACAAGTACAGTTATTAACTCAGAAAGCTACTGAGCATCTAATGTCATCATGTTCATACTGACAGTGAGTTCAGGCTAAAGTACAAACCTGTTGGCACTGTGGTAATGGTGTTATTTGGTCTATTAATTAGCATCTAGACTAACAAAGTCAGCAAGAAACCATTTTGCATTATAGAGCTAAATTGAAAGTCCACATCCCATATGGCCTGAAGGCAGAGATGAGACTTAATCATACTCCAGATGTTTGTAACACGGAAGAAACTCTGCCTGCTGCTCCTAGTTGCATCTCTCATCCCTGGCTTCACATATCAGTAATTTTAAGGAGTACTGGGACTCTGCCCACCACTCCTAAGTCTGGAGAGAGGAGTAATACTGGCTACAAGTCCAGGCAGACTGTTCTTCCTGTAAATGGCTGAGAAAAACAATTGTGTGGGAGACGGTGCCAAGCAAGGAGAGGAAAGGAGCAGCCTGGAAGAAAGCTTCCAAATACGCACACCCACTGCAAAAAACACTTTATGGCTGTCCTGAGGCTGAGGAGACAAAAAAGCAGCTGCAAGCTCTTTCCAAGCTGTTTGTTTACCAGTCTTCTCTCTAGGCAGCAAATGGAACAGCCAGCTGTGAGAGCAACACAAGTAGGTGGAACAGTTCTGCCCACTTGGGAACTCACCACTGCTCCACAGGGCCACTTAACAGCTTGAGCCAAGTGAATGTTGTCCATTGCCATTAGTATTTTTATCCCCTTCTTTATAAAACCAGATAAGTAAGAAGAGTCATAAAAATGAGAGAAAACTTCTGTAGACTGTAGAGACTAACACCAACTATGTGAAGTACAGGAAAATAATCAAAAAGACATTGCTACTAACTAATAATATTTAAAAAAATACACAAAAAGCCATCTAGCCATTTATTAGGTCCCATCCTAAAAAGCTGAGTTTCCTACTTGTTCTGTAGAAACGGTAAAGATCTATTTCTTCTAGAGAAGTATTAAACACAGCTGTTCCTGGAAATGATTGATCTTTCCTTCATGGCAAGTGTCTCCTACATCCCATCACAAGCATCAACAATGGTACAAAATATATGTGTTCCTGTGTGTGCGTATAGCTATAGTTAACACATACGTACACATAGATATGAAAGTGTATTGGAAATGTCTCAATGAAAGAAAAACTAAAACACACACTTGGATTTAATCTATTGATCAATCTTTTTCTGTTCTCTAGACACAGTTGGGTTTATTCAATATTAACCTTTTTTCCTAGTTCTAGGTGATTTCGGGTCCTGAAGATAGAGAAATAGGAGCTATTATTAAGGATACAATTAATTTTTTGACAACATCAACCTTGACAGCATCACAACTTCATGAACAAATTTCATTGAATGGCCCATTATCCATCGAATAGTTATTTCTCTGCCTCCAACATCAGAGACCCTCCCAAACATTTTATAAAAGTAATAATCTCTCTTCTAGCCCTTAGGGAAGTAACTTGATCAGGTCCAGGAATTTTCCTCTCTGTTTTCTGTTGCACATGCAAGAGTAGGTGTCCTTGCAAGAAATTATTAAGGAAAGTCTAAGTCAAATAGATAAGCCATGTGAGTAGATTCAGAGGCAGGGAAAGCTCTGTTTGTTTTCAAATCCCATGAAAGCAAATTTCACAGAGCCCAGGCCCATCTCTGCACTCACAAGAAATCCTGTGTTGGCTGCACTTCTGTACTCTGGGGAAATGCAATTGCTGATGAAAGACATGCCCACTGAAGAGGAAGTTCGAGCCCAGATAGCCTGGGACATCTGCAGAGGCTTTCTGAACACCAAAGCAGAGACTATCAACATGGATTCTGCGTAAAAAGTGAGAGCATCACTTACAAACACTGTTTTGGGTAGCAGGAATGTTTATTGCAAGCAGGCTCTTATATTCTCTACCTGCTGGCATGGTGTCCCATTGGCAATCAGACCTGTTGTTCAGTGCACCCATCGTACGTGTGAGTGACAGTTTCTCGAGCCCAGGTGCACTTCTTCAGTCTGCACAGGGTTCTGGTATATGGGGGGTTGAAAGGTACTGTGGAAATCCTAGGGTAGTATTTTAAGAAACTGGAGTCAGCTGCAAAAGCTTGGATCTAAATCTGCCCTTTCTTTGGAGAAGAACTGGTGTTCCTCAGCTGTAACAAAAATGTTATTATCCTGGACCATCCATAGCAGGCAGTCAGATCCTTTGTAGATCTCTTTGGGTGCAACACAGTTTGCCACCCATTTCACTTGATGGAGCTTGTGCTCCAGTATGACGGGCAGCAGGCGAAGGGGCTGCAGGCAGCTCTCACTCCAGTTGCCATCATCCACCTTTGACCTAAGGGCCCCTTGACCTGCCAGCCTGTGTGGGTGCCATGGCATGGATGTGCCTGCACATCTCTCCTCACGGATATTTTCTGCAGATCTGGTGATCCCCACCCCTGCTAAGGGAAATTTCCCTCTCTGGAATCAGGGGGTGTGTGGTCAGGCTGCACGGAGAGTGAGTGTCATGTCATGTCAAGCAGCAATTCTTCGGGCTGACTGGAGTTGTGCTTCCTGAGCCAGGCTGAATCGCTGCCAGGATGCAGCAATCTCTCCCTGGTGTCATCTGCAGGCAGTGGGAAGGTGTCAGAGTGTATTATTAAGCCATCACAGGGCAGTCCTGAAGGGAGAGGCTGGGGAGATGTGGATAGCTCCTGATCTGATCAACACTCCTGTAGCCAAAACAGTGGGCTACTGAGAGTGACGACCCCTGCAAACACCCTCTGTCTGCCATCAAGTGATGAATTGCACAGGTTTGCACATGATGTGTTCTCAAGTGCAAAGCCAATTGCCCATGGAATGATTTCTGTCCTGGGAAACCCACATCACCTTCGCTGTCTTACCACTTTGGGGATGGAGCCATGCTGTTCCCAGTCCCTTCTGCACTTTGACCTTCAGGACCCTATGAATCCTAAAGCCACAATACTTGGCAAAAAAAGAGTTGCCCAGCTCAGGCATGAGCGAGTTCCTCTCAGGTTCACCATCATGACTTTGAGTGCTCTCAGTTGACATTTTTAGTAGGACTTCTGTGGGCTTTTTAAGTGTTTATCAAAATATTCTGCACATATGCTGTGATGTGGCTTGTAATTAAAATGGGGTATAATGTCAAAGATTTCTGTTCTACATAGGTTTTACAAGGCTTCCAAATGTTGAGAGGAATAGAGGCTGCCTTTGCTGTGCTGGTACTAATTGCAGCCCCCTGACAGGAATGTAAATGCAGTTTCTTAGCACATTCTTATCACAGCATGTGTGGGATTTACATATATAACTCCTATTAATGCTAATGGAAGCTTATATACATAATTCTTTTTGCTTAGGGCTGACACTATATTTTTATCTGAACCTGATGCAACTGGAACCAGACATCTTATATAAGTAGAAAGATCTGTAGTTTCTTATCGGAAGCTTTAACATTTTGCTTCACTTAGAATGGATGGAAGAAATGCAAGTAAAGAAAGCAACACAAGACTTTGTATTCTGATATTTGCATTGAAAATTCATAAAATTCGTATTAAAAGTGTTATCCTTGATGATCCTGTTTCCCTCAAAGTTTCTTTTTGTGGCTTTCTAAATAAATTTCGTTACACCAGAAATCAGGATTGGGGGTTCCTGATTAACTTGTTAATTTAGAATCAACCAGCTTTTAATGTTCAGATGTGTTTAAAGGTTTATTTGGAGTAACATTACTTAGAAAATACAGTATCTTTTTTTACTTAGAGCTACAGTCAGTTAATCATAATGAATACATGACAAAAGAGCCATCATTCATTCTTTCTTTCTTTCTTTCTTTCTTTCTTTCTTTCTTTCTTTCTTTCTTTCTTTCTTTCTTTCTTTCTTTCTTTCTT
>JAWMRA010000113.1:79760718-79818013 GCA_035584735.1 Pseudotriccus pelzelni | reverse complement strand
TTCTTTCTTTCTTTCTTTCTTTCTTTCTTTCTTTCTTTCTTTCTTTCTTTCTTTCTTTCTTTCTTCTTTCTTTCTCTCTTTCTCTCTTTCTCTCTTTCTTTCTCTCTTTCTCTCTTTCTTTCCCTCTTTCTGTCTTCCTTCCTCCCTTCCTTCCTTCCCTCCCTTCCCTCCCTTTCCTTCCTTTCCTTCCTTTTTGTCTGGATGGGAAATGATATCTTTTCATTTCAGGTATGATGACACCCTGTTGTGGCTACACTTAGCTTGTCACCTCAAAACCAAGTTACAGTAATGCCTTCTACTCTCAGGGTAGAGGTTTGGGCAAACCATAAGCTGATATGAATTCTCAGAAATTTATTCTCAATTCATTGAGAATTTATGCCATCTGAAGCTGTCTTAGCCCTTGTTCCCATTCATTTTTGCATGTTTATGTTTATTCTGCACAAGGAAATAAGAGCAACCTCCATTGTACCAAGTTCAAAACAAATATTTGTAAACAGGGCTGTAGACAGGATCCTTAAGTTCTGCTCTAGCTCTCTGCTGTGTTGTGGTGTCTGTCATTAGAAAAGACTTTTGAAAGACTGCCTCATCAATTTAAAAGAAGCTAAGGGAAAAGTGATAGGATGCCCATGGTGGAGACCATTTTCTAAAGAAGTTGTTATTTTTTGAGTTTCATTAAAGACAGAGTTTGAGAATACACTATCTGTTTCAAAGGTTGTCTCTGTTTTCATAGGATTTTTGTCTTACACTTTTTTCCTTATGTTTTGACTAAGGTTGGATACTTTATCATTCAGCTGGATAGTTATTGTTTGAGGATTGTTTTGCGTATGTTAGAAGACTGCTCTGACGAGCACAGCTTATATGCTGAAGTAAATGTCAAAACCATAGAGACAGAGATAACAGAAGAGTAAGATTTTGATGGCTCATTTATAATGCTGAGAAGAAAAGTTCAGTACCAGTGTATCATTGTGGAGAATGCACTGTGCTGCTGTAGTGTAAATCCTTTACAACAGAAGAATAAAGGTTTTATATTTGTATATCACTGACTGAAAGAAAAACGGATCCGTTCCTTTCAGCCTAAGAAATTTAAAGTTTTGGATAGCATGTGAAAAATGTAAATGTTACTCAGAGATTTAGTAGCAAGAAGTGATATATAAACCTGCATTGCTGCACAGAAGTAACATTTTGTAAACATAAATCTTGAATATAAAAAACTGAGAGACAGTGAAAACAAACTTTGCAGTAGTAAGTATTTTTTATCAGAAAAAAATAATCTGAGTAGGTGGGATTGGCAGTGTAAACTTGTAAAAACAGGCATAGTGACTCTCTTTGCGTCTGGAACTATTGAAAAGACCTACTGCTTATTTAATTAATAATTTCCAAAGGAGCTCCACTAAGGTAGTTTCTCTATGTAATAATTATTGCATCTCAGAATCCTTATAAGCAAATATTCAAATTGCATGTTATTAGGAATAAAATACATTATCCAGATTTGAATCCCATATGGAGATGAGAACCTTTTGGTTTTGTACATTTTGAAACCTCAAAGTACCATTAAAATACAGAAGGAACCCAATCACACTGATTAAAACCGCAGTACCTAATTAAAATACTGTACCTGGTTGACTCGTCTTTGTGCTGGCTGTGTAAACCTGACCTTGAAGTGTGATGGGGAAAAAATGAAGCGGGAAGGCATACGTTAGCCAGAAAAGGACAAGGAAAACGCTTAACTGAACACTGTTTAATGAAAAATTTTCTTAACTCTTTCCAAGGAAGACCTATAATTTGCATAGAACCTAGACATTGCACCTCCCAGAGAATTCAGTAGGTTAATTTAATGTCATAGACTCTTTTATAAGAAAAATGCATTTTTTTCTTTTAAAAAATCCTCTTGAGGTTTGTTTAAACATGAATGCTCTTCATGCTAAATTTTACTACAAATTTTACAAGTGTTTTGTTTTTCTGGTTTAGTCAGTGAAAGCAAAAAAAAAAAGTTGGCAAATTTTACAATTCAACTAAAAGTAATAAAGATTTCAAAGAGTGAATTTACTGTTAGTTGGGCATTTCAGCCCCTGACATTGTATTAGACATGCAACTTTAGACTCTATGTTCGGGTCTGAATGTCACTGTGTCCTCAGAAGTAGCATTTGGAGAATGCACAGTTACATGTGGTAAGTAACAAAGCAGATGAATAAACCATATTGTCATTTGATTTTGGAAAAAAGAAAAAAAGTGCTAACTGTAGCAATTTAGCAGTAGTAATTTGGTTGCCCTCATTCACCTCTCATTGATTTCAATTGCCAATAACTATAATTAACAAAAACAATCAGGCTGATTGTCATTAGGAGTTTAGGTCAGATCTGTTGTTTTATTAATTTCACAGCCTGCAAGCTCCTATTTTAAACCAGTTCCCTACGCTTATTGGCATGAGCTGCCTTCCCCAAAGTAACAATTTTCGCTATTTGTGAACATCTGTGAGATGTTCAGAAGATGAAAGATCTTCTGATGCTTCTCACAGATGTCTTCCCACATACAATATTGCCAAAAAATTGCTTTCCTGCAATAGCCTGTTCTGTATTCCACATTTATACAATTTATAAATTGTGTAATGGAGAGAAGAGGTATCATTCTGTAGTAGAAAGGGAGCGAGGAAAAATGAGATGAACCTTAGATGATATTTCTGCATTTGGTGCGATGAGAGAAACTGCTTTGAGGTGGTAATTATATTTCTTAGGAAGCAGTCTTGAATCAGAAATGTTATTAATTTTTTTTTCTGGAAAAATGCAGCCTCTCATAAGACCATGGAAAAAAGAAAGGGAGGAAAGTTTTTGCCCCCATCAATCTGATATTTTCCAGAGTATATCCTTTTTATTTTTTTCAGTCACTTTTTCATATTTCCATTGATAGAACTTCCTTGATTCCATCCTATTTCACATCTTTGGATATTATGGGTTTGAGAGATCTATTTTACTTCTACATACTTTAATATTTCTCATTCTTCACTTTGTAATTTCAATGTTCCATATACTGGTGCCTATACCTACTACTGGAATATGTATCCCCATATTTTTAATAACCTCACTTGCTCTAATGCACACATCTTTTGGATAATAAGAATCTGCTCCTTATGTCCCATCCCTTTAGCACATGTCTCAAATGTTCTGGGTTTTCAGGGAGTTTCCTTAAATTTTTTCTCAGTTTTATCTTTGGTTCCTCAGAGTTAATGTTGTGGTGGGTTGATCTGGCCTGGATGCCAAGTTGCTCTATCACTCCCCTCCTTAGCAGGACAGAGGGGAAGAAAACAAGATAAAAAAGTTGTGGGTTGAGATAAAGGCAGTTCCATAAATAAAAGTAAAGGCTGTGCACAGAAGCAAAGGAAACAAACAAACTGAACTATTCTCTACTTCCCATCAGCAGGTGATGTCCAGCCACTTCTCAGGAAACAGAGCCTCAGTATGCATAGCAGTTACCTTGGAAGAAAAACACATTAATGAAAATGCACACCCCACACCACCCCCACCCCTCATGGGCTTTCTCTTAGGTTTTATTGCTGAGCAAGATGCCATATTGCATATGGAATATCCCTTTTGTCAGGTTGGGTCAGCTGTCTTGGCTGTGTCCCCCTCTAGCCTCTTGCTCACCTTGAGCTTACTGGTCTTTGTGGGAAGCTGGGGGGAGTAGGTGGTGAAGAGACAGTCCTGATGCTGTGTGATCACTGCTCAGTAGTAGCCAAAACAACAGCACTCAGTAGATAAGGAATTCACTGGATAGGCACACTCAAAGAGCAGCAGTCAACAGCTCAATGTCCAAGGGAACATCAGTGATGAATAGAATTTGTTAGGGGTTGGTGCTCGGACACGTGCTGTTTAACATCTTTGTCAGCAATGTGGACAGAGGGATCGAGTGCACCCTCAGCAAGCTTGCTGATGACACCAAGTGCAGTCAACACACTGGAGGAAAGGGATGCCATCCAAACTGACCTGGACAGGCTTGAGAAGTGGGTTTGTGCAAACCACATGAAGTTCAATAAGGCCAAGTTGCAAGGTCCTGCACCTGGGGCAATCCCAAGCACAAATATAGGCTGGGTGGAGAACATATTGAGAGCATCCCTGAGGAGAAGGACCTGGGTGTGTTAGTGGATGAGAAGCTCAACATGAGCCAGTGATGTGCACTTGCAGCTCAAACAGCCAACCACATCTCGGGCTGCATCAAAAGAAGTGTGAAGAGCAGCTCCAGGGAGGTGATTCTGCTCCTTTACTCTGCTCTTGTGAGACCCCACTCAGAGTACTGCATCCACCTCTGGGACCCTGACATAAGAAGGATGGATGGCCCTTCATGGGCCTCCTCTGGAGAAAGTTGAAGATGATCAGAGGGCTGGAGCACCTCTCCTGTGAAGGACAGGCTGAAAGAGTGCAGTTGTTCAGCCTGGAGAAGAGAAGGCTTCAGGGAGACCTTATAGAAGCCTTCCAGTAAAGGGGGTCCTAAAGGGGGGCTACAAGAAAGACGGAGAGTGACTTTTTAAGAGAACATGTAGTGATAGGACTAGAGGGAATGCCTCCAAACTGAAAGAAGGCAGATTTAGATTAGGTATTAGGAAGACATTCTTGACTATGAGAGTGGTGAGGCACTGGAACAAGTTACCCAGAGAAGTGGATGCCCCATTTCTGGAAGTGTTTAAGGCCAGGTTGGATGGGGCTTTGAGCAACCTGGTCTAGTGAACAGTGTTCCTGCCCATGGCAGAGAATTGGAACTAGATCATCTTTGAGGTCCCTTCAAATCATTCTGTGATTCTGTTTGTCTGTTGAAAGGCTGAAAGGTAGCTTCTTGGTTCTTCCAGTAATGTTGTAAGCTCTTTGTCTCCTTCGTAGTCCTTCCCATACCCTAGATTCATTTAGCTCACCCTTTATATTTCTTGATGTTTAAACTGACTCACTTTTCTTAATTTTTTTCCCGGTAGTTCTGAGGCTCAGATTCATTGCTCCTCTAGTCATAATCCAGGTTTACAGAGGCATTAAAGTATAATTAAACCATATGTTAATAGTGTCTTGTCATACTTTCCTCAATTTTGTCTTAGTGTCTTTGTGATCTAATTGTCTTGTCCCCTTTTACCTCTAGATTTCTCCCAGAACTGCTGTTTTTGTATTGCTAAGTATTCAGTTCTTTGTGGGTCATGCTTCTTCATAACCCCTCCTGCAGTCTATTAATTTACGTTTCTCTAGGGTGAATTTCATTTAGGTAATTTATTTTACTGCAGTGTGTCTAGTTTTCTGTTAGGTTAACTTGTGTGACTTGTTGAAGCTAAGACTTCATTTGTTAGAGCATCTCAGTAGATTAATTTCATCAGCATTGGCAGCTACTCAGAAGAGGCGGGGGAAGGAAACATGGGAAAGAGAGAAAAAGCTGTTCAAAAGGAGAAGACAGAGAAGCACCAAAAGAACTTGCAGATCTAATTAAAAGAGGGTTTTTTATAGACACTTTGAGTATGATATACTTTTCAAATTCTTGTATTCCCATGGATAAGGCATGATGAGATTTTTTTTCCTGGTGAAGATTAGCCCAGTTAGCCCAGCACCCAGATGTTATTAAGCCAGTTTTTTGGCTTTTCATAGATTTCCTGCCTTTTTGTTAGCTAAAAAACCTACATGGCACTAAAGAAAGAAGAATGCCTTTAATAAAAATGTCAGTTCACTGCCATTTACACCTCTTGCTCTGTATCCATGAGACATTCTCTGAAACAGAGAACGATCTTCATTTTGTGTCATTTCCAGTAAGTGATGGTGTCTCCCTCTGTCACTTGAAGTTCTGTTTCACGATTTACATGGCATCTCTGAAACATTTTGGAATCCATTGGTTTATATAATACTCATTTAAGGAAGGCAGATGCATCACAGATGCAACATGCAAATGAATTTCCTATTTATTATTCCACTGCAAAGGGGGTTTAACTCTCCTCTTTCCATGTCTATTAGTAAACAAAATGCTTCTGGAAAAATGGCAAAGCCTTCAGTGTTTACTGAGCCTAAGCATATTATTCCTGCCTCCCCCACAAGCTATGTCATTCCAATGAACTCTGTACACACTGTTTGTCAAAAACAATTATAGCACTTGTTTTGAATATATTTGTAATTGTTAAAATAAGGATGTTCCCACTGAAATCCTGATAGTGACACTGAACATTGTTTTGCTTCCTTCAGTGTTTTGCAGGAATTCTCCTTAACTTCACACATATGTGATAGGTTTCCTCCTGCTGCCTTCAGTAAGACCCTCTGTGTAGTCCTGGTGGTCAACACTGGATTTCATCTGTTTCTCATGAGAAGACTTATGTGACTAATCACCAGCCTCTCTGTTTTGAGAGGCTTCCTTTTGGAGGCTGTTGGTATTCTCGTATCACTCTCTGTTGGTCACTCTTAGGTAACTTCAGACTCCCCACTTCCAGTGCCTTCAGGATTTTAGTCTGTTCCGTTTCTGTTGACCTTGGTGGGAGTTGAAGACACTCAGACAGTCATAAGACTAGAGGCAGACTGAGTTGACAGTCTGTACAGCATTCTCTGTGCCATATGACTTGAGCATTTAAAGTCCAGGATCCTGAATGCTTTGATATTTAAAGTCGATGAACTGTTTTGCAGAACATATATTAGTGTCTTTTATCTTCTGTTCTGTAAGAAAAGTTTTGAATTCATTTTCAGTTCTTTTCCTGACACACGATGATTTTAAGAATCTGTCTCCATAGGGTGTAGATTCTGACAGAAGTAGATGCTGTATTGAAATCTTAGACACCAGCATAGGATAGCTTTAGCAGGCACTCTGAGAAGATCTGTTTTGCCTGGTATTTGGTAAATACATCATATTAACATTCAGGATAAAGAAAGAAAACGCAAAAACAGACTGTGAAGAAATGCAGAGCAAAAGATTTTTTTTTCCTTTGAAAGGGATTGGCCTTTAAGAAATTTTGTTAACTAGTGGATGGATGGAACTGAACCAAAATGTATAGTCCATGTGGAGGAATGATGGGGGCCAGTAGGCTGTGGGTGTTAGTGAAACACTGTGATCCAGTAATCTAGAGCATATAAGTTGATTTAAAGGAAACGTCCGTATTCCTTCTTAGTGTGGCTTGATGGAAGTATAATGAAGTGATTGCATTCCACCATCCAATCACCCTGCTAAGCAATCCAGTAACATTTCTTATCTCTTTTCTGCACTGATGTGCACTTGATTTCAAGTCCCTGTAAAATACTGATTTTTTGCTACGTTCTTCATTCTAGGCATTAGACCAAGAAAAGTGTGTTTTAAGTCATTTTAAGGGAAAGGATAATTTCCAAGTAACATTCTGTGGTTTGAAGAATTATAAACTTTATGATCTGTACAGAGATGTTTCATTTAGTTGATGACATACCTATTAAAGTTTCTTATATAGAGGAAATACCATTTTCTGAGGGCCTTGTCAGGGTGAAGATTTCTTGAAGATGTACTTAAAATAGATATAACTACATTTGGAAGATGCATTTCCAAACAAGTTCAGTAACTGAACAACACTTGGTGGAGAAGAACTTGATACTGCACGTATTTACCACATTCTCCATATGAATTGTGTAGAATTTTGGGCAGATTATGTCCTTTACTGTCATAATGAAATTAAGTCCTGATTTCTCACTGGTGAGTTGGTAACATATGGACTCACGTGACTTTGTTCCATTATGCAGTATCAATTTCCTGCTTATTTGACAGAAACAATAATTTTTTAGAGTCATGTTTACTGCTATTTTGGAAAAATGGGGCATAGTGCCTGATGAGTGCATATACATCAGCAAGTCACAACCGTATTGCCCTTCCTAGCTGTTCAAGTAGGAGGTGAAGAGATGGGAGAAATTTTCCCAGGGGCCAAAAGGTCGTGACAGACTGGAAGCTGTTAGAGTAGAATAAGCACATTTCTGTGCCTCTGACACAATTCAACTTGTCTTTGCACATCTATTTAAAAAATACTCCTCCCCCCTTTTTTTTTTTTCCTTTTCTTTTGTATATGACTAGACAGCAAGCATTCTTCCCAATGGTTCAGCTATTGTGGAATTTTGCAGAGGTACCCATTCAGTTAGTTTCCCGTTTGAAACTCAAGAAAATGGAAATATAGTTGTCTCTGTGAAATACAAAGTCTACACAACAACTAATAATCTCATAGAGACACTGACAGTCTTCTAGTGATACGGCCTCGTGTTTTTTATGTAGTACTCAATCTTCGTAAGACTGCGTGTCACTGGGAGTATATAGGCAGGAGCTTGTGTGCTGTGGTAATGACAGTCATGAAATGCAGGCCAGTAAAGAGACATATAAAAGGAAATGACAGAATAGAAATTAAGAGGTTCCTTGTGGTAGGAATGAGTATTTTCTTTATTTCTTGTAAAAATTCAAGCTAAAATAAGCAGTGTTTTCTATTACCTTCTATTCTATTTTTTACTGCACCAAGCTTGGTTAACAGATTTCCTTTTACCTCACTGAGTCTGGGAGCACCAGCAGCACAGGTTCTGCCGTTGTCTCCTTTCCACTTCAATATGGAGCAGGAGAACGAAGTTTTTGAGTTTTTCTCTTAGTCATCATCTGGAATTTGCTTATACGCAATGGATTTAGAAAAGTTTAACATTAAGAAGAATACACAGTAGAACAGTTTTCCAGTACTACCGTTCTCAGCTCATATGCTAATGGGATTTTTGCTGACTTTATGAGGAAGGTAGCAGTGTGCTGATTTTGTCAAACCAGAACAGCTGCACAAAAACTCCATCTTTCCTAATCAGAGAAAGCATGAAAATAACATGCTCATCAAAATTCTTTTTTTTTTCCCCTGAAATAATGTAGGTTTAGGTCTTATGTGAAATTATTGCAGAGTAGAAAGAAAGAAATTCTTCAAGTTACCCCTCCCCATGTTTCTCCTCTATATATTGTTTGCCTAAATAAAACTGACCTGTGAATCCTGCTTTATTTCCCCACTCTTTAGTAAGATTTCTTGTATCTCTGTGGAGGTCCTTTCTGCCATTGTACAGTAAAGTGAAATTTATCCATTCATTTTCTAAACCTATCTGGCAGTCACAAACCACCCAGAGCTTTTTTCCCCCCCCTTCTCCCACTATTCAGTCTCTACATGCCTCTCTGTACAGTGAAAGGTTCCTTTCTTTAGACCTGAATTAGCAGAGCAAATAATCTGTTTTAGGTTTAAGCATGAAAATGGTGTCTTCGACTTCAGTTTGTGAGTCATCAATACGATGACTCAATTGCTTGTGTTTAAGCTGTGACTGAGTAGTCTTGGTGAAAAGCTGTCAGGTGAAACCACCCCACAGACCCATTGAGAAGTTCTTACAAGGACTGAGATTTATTGACTATACAGAAATCTGAGGAACATGAGCTCTAAGGTCTATTAAGTAGCTTAAAAGGAATGGATTCACAGAACCGCAGAATCACAGAATATGCTGAGCTGGAAGGGACTCACAGGCTTCACCAAGTCCAGCTCCTGGCCCTGCACAGGATCATCCCCAAGAGTCATACCATGTGCCTGAGAGTATCATCCAAACACTTCTTGAACTCTGTCAGTCTTGTTGCTGTGACCACTTCCCTGGGGATCCTGTTCCAGCACACAAACACCCTGTGGGTGAAGAACCTTTTCCTAATATCCAACCTAAAGCTTCAGGCCATTCTGTTGGGTCCTGTCACTGGTCACCACAGAGAAGTGATCAGGACTGTTCTGCTTAGTGCCAAATCAGTGTCTTTTATCTTTGTACAGAGGTGTGTAGATGCGCAAAGGAGATTCTGGTCTTTGCTTCCCCAGGAGTGACGTTGATTGGACTTTAAAACTTGCTAACTTCTAATTAGGTACAATGAAGAAGTTACCAGCTTAAGTTCTGGTTAAGAATGTACCAAGACTTTCAATGTACAGATCTAATTTTGCTCTCTGTGGATTGTCAGAAGTCTGGCCAGATCAGAAGATGGTATTTACTTTTCCAACAGGATGAGGAGGAAATGAGAAAGATCCTTCTGACAGCATCAGTGGACTCAACAAGACTCCTTGTGATTGGATGCAGTTCTTCATAACTGCTGCCTTGTGTTTTGCAGAGCTGCTTTGTTCTCTGAAAGCATGGCTTGCTGGGTTGTTCAGACTCTAGAAGGGGATAGCATTTCTGCCTGTGGTACAATGTTGCCTTGCCCAATTCCTCATTAAAAGATTTTTTGAAATGGGTGTTGGGGAATTTGAGACAAGTTTACCATACCCATCAAGCAAATTTGTTTCTGTACCTATTCAAGAAAATCTAAGTATTTCTGTTGAGAGAGTGTATCTTCCTTTGCCATTTGCCTATCTGCTCCCCAATCCAAAATGCAAAGAGAGGCAGAATCACAAAATCTGTATCAGAAACGGGAAAAAAAAAATCTCCCCTTTCAGATAACCTAAAGGACTGAGCTGGATTTTTTCCCAGGATCCAAAACTGGCCATAGAGATTTCTAGTCAGTACAAGCTGGGCTGGTGCGGTGGGCAGACCCTGGCTGGGTCACTCAGAGCTGACATAACCCATCTGTGTCCAGCATGGGCAGCCCTCAGCCTTCTCATAGGGGCTGCCTTGCAGTATCACTACAGTTGCCCTAGCAATTGATACAACACTGTCTGCAGGGAGAGGGTCTCATATAGATTTTGGGAGGTGTCTTTGAACCACCCAAAATGGACAAATCAGTTTTAGTCAGGAAAAGAACAGGTTCTCTCTGTTACCTCCTAATTAATATTTGCTTAAAATCAAACTGAGACTATTCTGATGATCTCTCTGCCTCACATAAATCGATAAGCTTAAGTCTGTATATTTTGTGGTTTTTATCACCTAGATCGTTCCTCTCACTATTCCACAGGATACATTTCCTCATTTCAGAGCTACAGGATGAGACAGCGGAAGTGAAAATATGTTTGCTCTGTGGTTGACCTTTCTTCTCTGTACTTTCCTAGAGAGAAGGTCCTGAAGGCCTCAACAGAGTTAAAAGTTATCAGTGCAGCTGATAAACAGTGGATGTCTCATCCTCTCCCCTCTTTCTGGTGTTCTGATATTTTAGCCCCCACTGAGCAGCAGTGACCAAATTCAGCAACACTGTCTGCAAACCTGACCCCAAAGCCATCACTTGAAAATACACAGTGTGACACTTTGGGCTTCAGGTTTTGAGGTGCTGGAGGTGGGAGGGAGGTAAAGTTATTGCAAAAGGTCAGGTAAAACCTCACAGGAATTTGTGTGGATTTTCCATGTGTCAAAACTTTGTATGAGTCATTTTTAAATCTATGCATGGAGAATTTTCATGTGTCCTTTACCTGTGATCACTGTGCCCCTCAGTGACCTTTGGATGACCAGGCATGATGATCCTTTTGCACAAGTGAGTGGTCTTTAGTGATTTGCCTCTTCTTTTGTTTTCAGAGCTGTTCAGACCTAAAGTTACTCCTTGTTTTTAATAGCACGAAAAAATGTAATGGAAAAAGAAAAATTATCTTCATTAGAAATTATTGGGATTCCTGTGAAGAAAATCCCATTTTTTAATGACTGACATTTCTATATGTCCTTCTTACTAAACCACTACTCTGAAATACTGAAGGGTGTTTTACACACCCGTCTTTTGTGTTGTTTAGAGTTTTGGGGATGGAAGGGGGTTTGTTCATATTTACTAATAATAGTCCTGTCAGGAGGGAGGGCTCTGCAAGAGAGGAATGCAAAAGCAGAGAACAACCCTCATTAGGATGCTATGTGAAGGGTGTCAGTCTACTGAGATCCCAGCTGTGCTCCAAGCTCCACACTTCTCATGAATCACTGAATATGCTGAGTTGGAAGGGACCCACAAGCAGCATCAAGTCCAGCTCCTGACCCTGCACAGGACCATCCCCAAGAGTCACACCATGTGCCTGAGAGTATCATTTAAATGCTTCTTGAACTCTGTCAGGCTTGCTGCTGGGACCACTTCTGCGGGGAGCCAGCACACAAACACCCTCTGGGTGACGAACCTTTTCCTAATATCCAACCTAAGCCTCCCCTGACAGACCTTCAGGCCATTCTGTTGGATCCTGCCACTGGTCACCACAGAGAAGAGATCAGTGTTTGGTCCTCCTCTTCCCCTCGCAAGGAAGTTGTAACTGCAATGAGGTCTCCCCTCAATCTCCTCTTCTCCAGGCTGAACAGACCAAGTGCTCTCAGCCACTCCTCATAGGGCTTCCCCTCAAGGCCTGTCACCATCTTCACTGAGCGAGAGAGCAGGCAGAAAAGGCATGTCTCTGTAACTGGCTGCTGTACCAACATGTAATCAGCATAGCCATATTGTCCTTGCATTTGCACAGAAATTAAATAGGGAATTCCAGTGCCCAGGGTTAACAGCTTGGATCATCTGTGTGTGTGTAATCCTGCTCTCCCATTAACATATATCCATCCATTTTTAGATATATGTAAAGCCATTGAAAAAGGCTTACAGATAATCTAGAAGAGAAACAAAAAGTCTAGGCATCACCATTACATTAAGAAATAAAAAACACCAATCTTATTCTCCTCTGCCAAACCAATACCTCTTTTCTGGATCTGAAAACTGGTGGAAAGAACTCCTGTTGGCTGCTGGATTGTATAAACAACTGGTTGAACATCTACTTGCAGATGGAGCACTACTGTACAATCCACATCATGATCTAGGAGGAATTCCAGCTTAATGAAAAACTTGGAGGAGAGAAGGATGAAGAGAAATTGCATTTCATTTAACAGCATTCTTTTTTTAGCAAACACGAACGAAATAATGAACAGGTAAAGTGAATATGCTAAGTTTTGGGTAGAGTTGAAGGCAATCTGCTTGCAACTGTCAGATACACTGTCAATTTATTTTTTGTTTGCAGAACTGTAGAAAATTTCCAGTGGAGTGCATAAAATTTTAGTTGGGGGGGGTGTGGGGTTCAGTGTAATTGTGTAATGTATAGAAGAATGCTTTTTTTTCATCTTTCTTTATAGTAAAGTAGTCTACAGATCTCTAGTGGTCTGTAGACTTCAAGCTGAAAGTCATTGAACTAGACTTTGCATGTTTCAGAAGAATTTTCTTTCTATTTTACTAAGCTAAGTAGATTTTTTTGAAGTTGATGTAAGTACATCCTTGTAACCTGTAACTGTAAGCTGAAGGTATTTTAAAGGCATGTTCTGGCTGTGGCAAAATTCTGACTGGCAAATGGCTGCTGGACTTTAGGAGTGCAGTCAGAGGCTTTAAAGTGCACCCGACGTGAATCAGTTTTTGTTCATTGTGAACCAACTTACTGGGAAGCTGCTTGTCTGTCTGCTTCCTGCTTACATTTTAAACACGCATGTTTGCTTGGAAAGCATCCTTTTGTATTATCAGGTTGTTTCTTGGGCAGTTCTGGTTCTTGATTATCGGAAAAATTTCTTACCTAGGAAGAAAACATGAGTAGATTAGCTGTGAACAACACAAAACTTGCTTTTCTCTTCAGCTGGCTGCAGTTACAGCCTGTAAACAGAGGTGTTCTTAGAGCTCCAAACTCACATCTTGCCAAGGGGACACTATATTGAGTTAATAAAATTGGAAAAATCAAAGATAATTTTCATTCATGTCCATTCTTCACAAGTGCAATTCTTCACAGTCCAGTCAGTGAAGTGAATTAGTCTAAAAGAAGGTAGCTCCATGTTGTATGAAAACTCCAGTATTCAGACTTAGTATGTATGATATTCTCAGACAGTTCACCATTCTTACCTGTCCTAAATCTTGCAGAAAAATCAGGAGAATCCTACAGATGAGCTGTGATTAAGAATATCAGAAATGAGGATTCTGCGATGCAGGAGAATTGAAACTCTAATGATGCAATGGAAGAGTTGTTTAGATACTACAGTGATGGCAGTGACACATGATCCTTATACAGAGTAGAAATGAAGTAGAAATGAACAGAAGTAGAAATTAAACAGAAAGAGAAATAGAGATGGTTTTCCAGCAGTCATTCTGATACACAGAATTCCTACCAGCGTGAACATGAGTTTTGCATAGCAGTTAGCAACAAGATAGTACCTTATCATTTTAGAATCTATATGACGGAAAATGAAAGAGAAATTAGGGTTGGCTTGTGTGAAACTGTCAGAGCTGGAGGGATCTGGGAAGACACCTGGCAGTTCATTGATTTGTTTGAATGGTGCTGAACACATAAAGTCCTTTAAATTTCAGGACAAGGTTACTGGGTTTGGATTCCAGGCATTTCCTTTATCTATTGTCAAAAAACATACGGAGGAAGTTGATTGACCATCTTCAGCATTTTCCACTCTTCCAGGATTGTTAGATCCATCTCCTAACTAGTGCATCCGGTCTTAGGCAAACAGCATAAGTAATGGGTCGGTTTCCTTTGGTGAACGATTGGAGAGGCTGCAGCATTACAGAATGCATTCTTGGTATCCTTGCTGTGGTTTTCACTTCCCAGATTCATGCAGCTGCTCCTCACTTCAATGTTTCTGGGCCATGCAAAACAACTCCTTTCCATGCCTAGTGGTTATTTGCTTTAAATAAAAGCTTTGCAGACCTCGATAGAGACAGGGAACTGAAAAGCAGCACTTAAGTCCTTGAATCCAGTCTTTTGTTTGCACACTCTCTTTTGTCTTCATTATCATTAGTATTGTAGCAATTGCCGTGGTTAGAATCCTTCTGTAGCCAGACATTACCTTGGTATCTCAGCCCTGGGTGACAGCACCTGGTACCAGGCACAGAACAAAGAAGTCAGCCTGACTCGAGTGGCAGACAGCCTCTGGTAATTATTCTGTCTTTGTCATTCATGTATCTTAAGTTTACATGTCTTGAAATTTTACATTAAAGCATTACTTAAAGCAAAAATATTTGTCATTCTTAACATGTACCAAACAGATACTTTGTGCCTTTCTTTAGGAATTGCAGTTCTTTGTGTTTCATGGCTGTTAAATGACATTTCCCACTCTGTATGAGTTTGATCTCCATTTCTTTGCATCTTCCTTGGTATAGATATGCCTTTGCAAAGAAGGTATGAAAAAGTTACTACCCTAACTTTTGCTGATACAGTAAAGATTCCAAGGTTGTGAAAGATGTCAGATGGTAAATAATCAAGCCCTGCTCCTTTTCAGTCCTGTTCATCACATTAACTGCCCAATTCATTTGAAAATTTGAACATAATAATGATCATGTATTTCTTTTCTTCAGAAATGCAAATTAAAAAAGCAAGGAGAATAGAATCAGGACTATCAAGAGGAATGATGACAGACCCCATTCTGGTCTTTTGCCTGGTAACTGGAATTATTGTGACTGTTTGTGTGATCTTTGCTGTGATCTTGATGATTCTTCGCTGGTAGGTGGACAGCATAGAATGTGATTTACAATTTATTTGATCGAGGATATGGTATTACTGATGACAAATGTGATCTGGGGTGAACTATTGAAGTTTTTCTATAGTTTAATATTTGTCTTGCCATTGGAGAAAACAGGAAGAAGTATTTAGAAATTGGAAAGAAGTACTTTGCAAAGCTGTTACAGCTTTGATGGTGGAGGGGAAGCGAATGATTCAGAGCAATTTATATAAAACTACTTAAAAATATGTTTTTGATTAATTATCTTTTCCATTTTAGGGCTGTTGTAAAATCTATTTGGAAATCAAAATCGAGCATGACAACCAAGAAGCTAGATACTGAAAGATCACTCTGTAACACAGAATAAATATCTTCCTCCTCAGGAGAAGAACTTCCAAGGTGTTGGAGTCTCCACCTGAAGCTACAGTCATCTCAATACTTGCATTAGCCATAATACAAGAAGTGATAGAGCCCTCTCTGCAAGATTACACAGTGATTCTTCATCCTGAAACTGTGCCATAACTCTGACCAGCCTTCCTGACCTTCTCGAGCCCTCCTCTGTTACACGATTGTCTTCTTTATGGAGATGCTTTCTGTTTGTGTAAATAAACATTGTTTGATGTAAATAAGAAAAGCCGAGCTGATGGCATGTTGGAAAATGGACTGTGGACTGATTAAAATGCCTAATAGATTTTATGAATAAGATTTTCTCTTGAGTTTAGTAGAAGCTCTGAAAAGAGGCCAAATACTGAGAACTCCACTGTAGAGAATGCTTCTCAGTAAAGAACACGGCAAAAAAATTGCAAAAAACATAGACTGGAGGTAGAAACTCATCCTCTCAAAGAATTCCCATTCTCTTCAGATCCTCCGTTGCTGCAGATGTTCTAACTACACCATCTGCACATCCTTAAAAAAACATTATCATATTTTTCAGAGATACATCATTTTGTTTGCTGTTTAATGAAAAGATCATTTACATTTTCACAAATAAAACATCATATTCAAAAATGACGTACAAATAATTTTATAAAAATATCTTTTTTAAAAAAGGAAATTACATTTTTGGTAACACTATAATTAGCTATGTCATTTTATATCATGTGGTGGAGAAACTTAACAATCTTGCAACTTTAAGATGAAAATGCACAGAGAAGGAAAAAGCAGACAATAACAATTCTGCAATTGCCAAAACAATCTTACACTTTCAAGGTAAGTTTTTGATCCCATCTAATCAGAGACAGCATATTATGGTGAGTCCGGGATTAAATCCGGAATGCTAAAAATAAGCCCAAAAGTTTTTTATTACTGGGAAAATGTTTCCACTGAAAGTATGGTGAATATGAAGCCCTGCCATAAGCTCTGCAAATGACTTTCGAACTCTTGGTTTTGTGTTGTAATTAGGCTGTTGCATAACTGAAGGAGAAAGCAGGACAACCAGAATGTGCTTCTCCATAATGATGCAAACGTATGGTATTATACAATAATTTTTTATTTTAGTAACATTTGCAAAGAACCTCCAGTCTTATCTGGGTTGATATTTTGAGGATTTTAAATTTCCGTGGTCTGCTGGCAAATCCAGCAAAAAGTAATAGATACATAAGCAGAGTAGTTCCAAAAGTGAAATTCGGAAAGAGCTGAACTAATCCTTACTGGTGACTGTGGGGACCTTCAGGTAGATCAAGAAGGTTTTGTTCTTCATTGGCTTGTATCTTGTTATATATTTTTATCTTCTGCTTTTTTGTGTTCTTATAACACCTGAAAGATACCTACAAAATAGGGGTGAAAAATTGCTAGAAAATTTGATGAAATTACTGTATCATAAAATAGGGAAGAATGCCTTGCTGGTCAACAGATAAGGTAAACAGGATGTTCTGTTGAAGTCACAAGCAGAAACTTCAGTAAGTGAGGAAATTCCTGAAGTTAAGATTACTCTGTCCAAGCAGCCATCAACAATCACAATATTATCATTCTTTCACCCCACATATTAGCTAGAATGAATTACTGTTTGTACTAGATGTAGCATAAAACACACAGGAAGAAGAAAATTATTATCTTAGCACAACCCCTAGCAACCTTCCCCTACTTTTGATCCCATGATCTGTGTAATATACGTACTGGTTTGGTAACAGGATGGACAGTCATGACAGATAAAGGACATGCAGAGGTAAGTGTTCTAAAGGAAGTATTTTTAAAGAGATAAAGTATATGTTACAATCTGCTTCAACTCTTCTGACAGGAAGTATTCACCATATACAGGACGTAATTATACTTGATGTAACTTCTGCTATCTGCAGTGCCTGAGAAATGTAAAGTATGTTTTCATTCTTACTTCGTGGTATTGGGTTAGTTAAGAAAACCAACAAGAGTTTCTCCTTTTCCACAGATCTAAGTGTAATATTTCTGTCTTCTTCTGCTGGCTGACTGCAGTGGAGACATTATCTTTACAGATCCCCCCAACGTACAAAAGTATTCTTGTTCTCAGACCTTAGCCACGTGCCGGACTCCTGTTTAAGCCAGTGTTATTCAAGGTCTTGAAGTGAGAATCTGCTGCATTTCTAAGGGGAGAAGCACAGAATAACTACAAGAATGGACAAAGGTCACTGAAAAATATCTTCACAGTCTCAGGACCCTACAAGAGCCTTTGGCCAATGCAGATTAGTCAGCCTCCCCAGTATGGTCTATAAAGTGTGATCTGTACAAAAATCCCAGTGCTTTGGGAGCTCATAGGGCAAATCTGTCTACCCGCATTTAGATGACGTCCTACACCACACCTTTAGGGACCAGCAAGCTCAGATCATCTGCCAGGAGACCTTTTCACCTGCCTTTGCTGTACAGAGGACATCTAGTATCTCCTCCCACTACTCCAGATGCTGGACCCCAGATTCAGAGGCCAGACTGAAGGTGAAAATCACATCGTGATTAAATTCAAGCTTGTACATACACTCTTTCCTGAATTAAGATGTCCTCATACATGTGTTTAAGTGATTTTCTGAATCAGGGGCAAAATGACCGTGTCATCCCTTGCTTTAATTTGCTTTGCATTGTCAGGTTTGCTGTAATTTAACTGTATTTTAAACATTTACCCATTATTCTTTCATTTTCCCTTTCTTGTTTGTATTAAAGAAAAATAATTTTGGAATGTATATCTTGTCTGTGTATGATCTACCCTCTGCCTTGGAAAATTCAGGATGCATTTATATAGTAACTTAAATCTTGATGTATGTGCAGTTCGATTTATGTATGGTCTAATAGTATATGTTATATAAATCAACTTTTTTCTTTGACAGCTTTACTGGCTCTTTTTGGAAATGAAACTTTTATGGTGAATTGCAGAAATTTTCTTTTGTTTTTCTTTTTTAACCTCATTTAATCAAACACACTCAGCACAATAATAAGTATTCACATTTTTTCTTTGCTGTTATACATAGAGGAGAGAGATTTCTAGAAAAATAAGGTAATTTTTTAACCTGATGGTCTGTAAAATAAAATAAAGAATTGCTAGTTGAAAACAGATTCAGTGCTCCACGATTGGTGGCAAGATTTCAGCACTGTGAGGCTATTATAGGGAAAAAATAAGAAAAGAATTTGATTTTTGCTTTTATGAACCAGAGGGCTACACCTAATTGTTTAGTCAAATGTACAGCATTTTGTATGGGTTTTGGAAATAGAGCCCTGCCTTTTCCAGTTGTTTGTCTGTTAAGTATAAAGATAGATTTTTCAGGAGCAGAGCATTTAGCTTCTACTTCACTATTAGAATCTTGCTATAGTAGGCCAGTATTGTTCACTTCTGAGGTGCTAAGTTTTTTACTTAGCTATATAGAAAAACCTTTGACTTAGAACTGGGTCAGAGTGCTTAGACTGGAAAAGTCATTCTGATGCATTTTCAGGACAGTGTTACTTTAACAGGAAATTGTGTTTGCGGTCTGTGAAAAGTTAGCTAGAGAAAAAGTTTGCTTGTCTGAAGCAATTAAACCCCAAATCCAGCATGGCTATATATGGATAATTGGCTTTTAAAAAATAATCTATATGTCTTTTGCACTCTATCCTCATGTTCTTATAATCAAAAAGTTGCTGGGGGAAATGGAAAGACTTGAGCCAATTAAATCTTCATTTTGGACTGTAAGGCCTTTCCCAAAGAGATGGTTTTGTAGTATATGTGCCTACAAAGTCTTCTAGCACTATGTACTGGTCCTTATTGAGGGTATCACTTGTTATCACAACATTAATATTAAATAATAGCATGAAGTTGTCATGCAGATGAAACAGTTACCATTTTGGGATACCATTATGTTGTATTACACCTAGAATAACGACAAATTGTTAGTTAAAACCCCTTAATAATTGTTATTATCCAAATTTTTGCTACTTACAACTGCTTAATTTTGTCATTTGAGGCAGAAATTTTCCATAAAGAATATGTGATCTTCAGGCTACTATCTTTCTCTCGGGGTATACAGAAAGTGTAGTCAAATGTTTTATTTTTTTCTAAGGACCCACTCAGTGGAAAAACAGGATGCTAATCCCATTCTGACCATTTCTCTTGCATTCCTAGTTTCTGCTTCCATCCTAGTTTCTCCCCCTCCCAGCCTACTCTCCCTCAACAGGTCTTCCTTAGTGTGGTAAGACTAAGGAACAGGAGAGAAATGACATTGTGAATTGGAGATGATGTAAGAGAAGCAGGAAAGAGCAAGAATTTTCAAACAGGCTGGGTGAGTATTTTGAGAGGGGCTGGTGAAAGCAGGCTCGGAAGGGGGGAATCAGTGACAGGGACTACTAAAGAAGTGGTTATGGAAGGAAGATTGAGAAGAAAAAGAAAATAAGCTGCATCCTGAGATTAGTGAGACAAAGAGACTATGCTTAGAAACCTGATGGGAGTTGGAAGAAGGAGCAGACACTGTGAAAAAAGAAGTGCCTGTGAGCAGGATCTTCACTGAGGGGAAGAACTGCCTGGGTAGAAAGCCAGGCAGGAATTGTGAGTAAAATCGGGAAGGATACTGGGATTGTGAGACCCTGGGAAGCAGAGAGAGCAATCAAGCAGGGAGCCAAGCATGCTAAACATGCAGATGGAGAGAAAAAAGGCAGGATGAAGACGTTGAAACTGAGGAAACAACCTCACATGCTGGGAAAGGAAGACTGAGGAACTGGAGTGATGAAGAATCAGGGGGGAGAGGAAGAGTAGGGCTGAAGGGATAAGAAAATAGAAACTGGGGTGAAAAACCTGAAGAATGGAAACTGGAAGTCACTGACAAGAAGAGACTGGAAGAATACGCAAGAGAGATGTTAGTCTACAGGAAACACAGTTTTTGAAGGGACAAGACAGAAGGGTCACAACGGAGAACTTGTTTGGAAGGTCCACTTGAATACTCTTCTGTCATGAGCCTGGATTAAGAACAGTTTTTCTGAGCTTCTTCTCTGCTGCTAGCAAATATCCAGAAAACCTATTAGCAAAATATGTCTATTGGCTCCTGTGTTTGCAGTTAACTTGAAGGGTGAATATCTCACTGCATTAGCTCAAGTATCCAGAGCCCTGTTCTGGAGCTGAAAGTCCCAACTCTGCCTATGGTTCGTGTTCTTATGAGCATGGCATTTCCTGGAAGAACACCTGGATTGTTAGTATGGAGTTTAAGAAGTTGCAACAAAATTGACAGTTAGAGTGTTAAGAAATGCATGTATGTGGGCTGTACAGCACTGGTTCAGTCCCTGCCTCTGCTGTGCACTTGAGGACAGAGTAGGGTGCAGGCTTGTTCCCACAACACACTCATGCAGAAGAGAGTAGAGGACCCACCAAAGCTGTAAGGATAAGCAGGGCTGGTTAAGCAAACCTTGGGAACCCAAGCAGATTATCAGGATGCCATTTTAAGGACAAAAGAGAGGCTGAAGGGCTTCATTTTCCCACATTAAGTCTGGCCATAAACTGAGGTAGGGCTAGGACTTCATCCAAACAACTGAAAAAGCAGAAAGAGACACCACTGCAGAATTTAATGGGGCAGCATGCAGCAAGACAAACCTTATAAACTGGCAGACTAGTGTGTATTTACTTCATCATAAAAGGTCCTGAGAAGGCAGTCAGGTTGTTTTACATGTTTTTCACTTTTAAAGCCTTCAGATGTTTATCTTTGTAGATAAATGGATAAAGATAAATTCCTTGTCTCATGAAAAGTTCATCAGGTGAATGATGTAGTTCTTTCAAAATGTCATCAGTCTTCCTGGTCCAAGTGGTATTCACAGCAGGTTCTCAGCCAGTGGAAGTCAAAATGCCAGTTGCCTTTGAATAGCATAGGGGCAAGTCATGTATAATTGAATCTCTTATTTGTACTGTCAAAGCACTGATTTTTTCCAAGCTGCCCATGTGTTGCACTTGTTAATCTGAGGGGAGGACATTTGTAAGTCTCTAAAAAAGCTTTAAAGACCTTCTTCCCTGTCTATCTATTACTGTTGTGCTGAGGCTGGTAACTCAAGTGAAGTCTGTGTTTAACAATACCTGCCAGAAAAGCACCCAGCCATGCTCTGGGGTCATTGACAGACTGCAAGTCCAGAACTTCCCTTGGAAATTTTTTCCAAAGGTTTATTGCCTTCTGTGCTGAATAAGAATTTCTCCTTGTTCAAAATATGAACACATCTGCCTTCATCTTTCAGCCACTGGCTTCTGTTTCTGCTAAAGGCAGCAGTTTTTTAGTGCTTCATATTTTTTCTTCACGGAAAATATTTTCTTGATCATCACACACCAATCAATCTTTTTTTTGGTCTTCTTTTATGGCAAAGCTTCTTAAAGGTGTTCTCAAAACTTTTATCTCATGTTTGGGTATTTTTTTTTACTCTTTTTGACAGCTCCTAATTTTTCAGCATTATCTGGTTCAACCACGAACCATATATGCCCTATGGCACTAAAGTCTGTGTTCAGCTGCTTGCTATGCTCCAAACTAAATACTTTACAGAGTCACATTTTTATCAAACACAGTTCTTCACTCAGTAGATACAGACTACATTCCTTGTTCCTGAACCAACTTCTCATTTCACCCTGGTAAATCACACAGGGATAGGAGTTGTTCTTATATGTTCCTAATTGTTTCATATGCTTCTCTCAGCTTCACTCGCTGCTTCATCTGTCTTCACGTCCTCCACCCATTTTGTCTTTGCTAGGAGCACAACCACTATTCAGAGAAGAATTGAAGATTTGTTAAACTGATGTGCAAAGGTGCTAGTAAGAACACAACCCTGAATCCTGTTGCATTTGAACGGGATACCTGTGTCTGCATTTTATGTCAAATGGTTGAGTGGTAAAATAAGAGCACAGGCTGCTGTTTCACCATTTGTAGCCTCTTAGCAGTGAGGCTGCATGAGGGCAGGTCCCTGGTCCCCTTCATGCCATATCTAGGAATCTCTCATTTCTACACATTAGTACAACTTGAGTAGAGAGAGCGGAGTGTGGGATGCAGGGAGAAATCCTGTATGTTAAACCCCAGCCTGGGAGCTGAGGTGCTTTCCTGAGAGACATGTCTTTCCTTCACCTGAGAAAACGGATCCGGGTCTTTGTTCCCTGCACAGTTGAGAAGAACAGGAAGTTAGCTTACAGAGGACAGTCCATTAAATTGTAAGAAAAAGCACTTTTGGGTGCTTTGCCATTGCCTCTTCTCTGTTGGAGACCTTTCTTACTGCCCTTTTCTCCTGACTCATAAAATATCTCATGATGCACATATCTGGGGGAGCTCTCCTCTGCCTCTGTCTGAGGCTAGTACAGATTCTCCATACTATATTTTGTTCTGAAGAGTGTGAAATTTAAATTCAACATTTTAAGTAATGGAAAATCAACTTTTCTACAAAGTTAGAGCTCCATCTCTTTCTCTATTTTTCTTTTTTCAGGACAAATAAAATGAATAATGATCTGTGGCTACGTCCATCCCTGTCCAGTCTTTGTTTTTCTTTCTCTTTTCCTTCCTTCCTTTCTTCCTTGCTTGCTTCCTTCCTTCCCTTTATCTCATTCTTTCCTCTATCTCCTTCTTTCTTTGTCTTTCTCTATTTTTTTTCTTTCTGTTTCTCCCCTTTCCTTTCCCCCTTCTCCTTTCTTTTTCTTTCTTCCTCCTACCCCTTTTCCTTCCTTTCTATGCTCCTCTGTTCCTCCCTCTCTCCCTGCCTTGTTTCTTTCCAAAGCTATTGACTCTGATTAAAAAGAGGAAGTTTTTTAAATTAAAGTTGGCATAGAGAAAAGGACAAAATCCTGCCACCTCTCCGTCTCAGTTCTGAGGATTCCAGGATTGTCAAAAATAGTTTCTGAAAGCACAGAATTAGCTCATAAGTTTGGGTCAGTTCTCATAGGTAGCAGGGAAAAGTCAGGTCACGATGACTAAAACTGTTCCATAACAATAATCTCAAAGAACAATCAAAGTATAACTTTTTGCTTTGAAAACCACAGCTAAGCTCCTGGGCTGTGTTTTGGGACCTGCAAGCCTCTGTGTGCCGGCAGCGTGGGAGCTGGAGGAGGGCTCAGGTCAAGCTAGCGGGAACCAGGCAGCATCTGCTACTCCTGTGGGATCTGCAATGCCTTCTGGCCGCTGTTTGCCCTCAGGCCAGTGATGGACTTCACCCAAAATACAAAAGAAGGGGCTTGTACCAGGGTCAGAATTAATGCAGGGGGAAGCGCTGCAGAAAAGCCCTTGAGCTTCATGCCGCTGAGCCCCCTGCGCCCATGGGGCAAAACCTTGTTGACAGTAAGGTTTGAGTCCAAACTATTTCCTGATCCCAAGGAAGGTACTGGAAGGTTATGCTGAGCGTTGGTGGCTGGGAAGACCTTGGCTGCAGAGAGAGAGGAGTAGGATAGGATCAGTGCCAGCCTGTAGCTGGGCACATTTAGTGACCTGTGCCAGGCCTGTGCTGACCACTGTCTGGGGAGCTGGGGCCTGGTAATCCACACAGGTGCCTTTAAAATCCCCTTTGCCTGGCCAATAATCTGCACTGGCACTAACTCACACGCATTTGTCCCCCATATGCTGCTCTTAGCTCTGAGCTTTGCAGGACACAGCCACAAACCGGGTATCTTCCCTGCTCGGGCACCCTCCCATGCCATGCTAAGGATGAAGCCTGGTGAGGGAAAAGGTTTCCTTGCACCACTCTTTGGGCTCATGGGTGTCACCCCCTCACCTTAGGAGTTCCTACTGCCAGTCAGATCATCATCTTGTACCTCAGATGATCTCTCCCTGCAGCAGGGCATGCCAAGAGCTTTAAGTAACCAGGGGAGAGCTAGCGGGCGCGAGGAGTGTGGGGTGAATTCATGAAGGTTTCCTCCTGCATTTCATAGTCAACTCCTGGGAATTACTGCACTTCAGAAGACGGCAGCTGTGTTGCAGCAGCACCAATGAGCTACATGATTTAAATTCTGGTAGGATAAACACTTGTCAGATAGCTCACACTAATCAATAAATGTCATCTAATAACAAAAGAATCTGTCATCAGCCATGAACTCCATCCATGAGACATTCATCTTGGATTTACAAAAAACCTTGTGGGACCAGCATTTGGGCTTGTTACATTTCTTATGAACTACAGCTCTGAAATTTTTGTCTCACCTCTCTCCGTATGTCAAGGCAATTAATTTATTTTTTTAAAATTTCAGAGTAGGTCAGTCCACATATACCTAGCAACAAAGATTATGCCTATAGAGTCACATGGCAGGAAATGTAATGCTAACTTGATCCTGACTGTGCTTTTTATCCTTAACAAGAAAAAATCAGGAAATAAGGAGTGTGTTGGATATAATTTGGAATTTCCTGGCCCCTTGCTGTTTGTTGTCTTGAAGATAACACCATCTACACATCCACCATCTTAAAAATTTAATTTCCTTTTTCTATTTCCTAGTCTGTATTGCTCAGGCTTCCAGGTTTCTCTTGTGGCTCCTCTTGAAGAAGAGAATTTTATAATTCTGAACGTGTTTTTACACTGCATTTACGTTCCTCTTGCTCTTTTCCAGTTTTCTGCTGAGTGACAGCTCTCTGTTCCTGTGCACTTAGTCAGCCTGTGGTGCTAGAGGATAGGCACAGAAAGGAGAATTACTGCCAGACCTTTTGTATTTTCCTTTTCACTCTTCAGTCTGTGTCACCAAAGTTTACTATTGCCCAACAGGGCATGTCAGCAGACTTTACATGGGGCATCTTTGATCTCAGTGTCCAATATGCTCTGCAAGAGCAAGGGATTCTCATTCTAGAGACCAAAAATAAACCCCATCTTGTCACTGCATCTAGAGACCAATAGGCACAGCACAGGTTCTTTCCTGTGATGTGACTGAGTTCACCTGCGTGAGCTCCTGCCACCTCAGTGGAGGAAGGACATCTGTCAGGATCTTGCCACAGTTGTGTCCTTGCTGTCCTTGCTGTTTGAGGGCTGGCAGTCACACACACATGGGCCAGGGAGTTGACTTCCTATCTCGCAATGAATCCTCTGAAAAGAAAGACCATCCAATTCAGAAGGATCACCTCATCAAGACCTCTTTGAAGATTTGGAGGTTACCCTTGCTCGGTTAAAATACAGAGTCCACGGATAGACATTCTTTGTATTGATGCTAAAAGGATATCACCTTCTTCCAGTGTGGCCTGGCAAGTGGCAATTTTGCAGAGAAGGAAATAAAACCATATAACAGGGAATCTTTTGCTAGTTCTAGCCAGGCAGACTGCTTCCTGCTTAGAATCTAAAACCAATTGCTTGGTATATGTGGAAATTATTTTTTAATAATTTGTAGGTATTCTTGTTTATTATTTATGTGCACATAGTTCTGGTAGCAATTAACATCTTAATGAAATCTTTGTATAGAATAATTTTTTAAATGAAAACATGATTGTGAATATGATTTGCTGCTCCTAGCAAACCAAGCATAATTAGATCCAGCTTAATAATGTGGAAACTATTAACATAAGAAGAATGTACTCTGAAAACATTCTTGTGATGACACAGGTTCATCAGAAGAAGCTGAACTTACTTTTCCCAAGGTCCTGCAACACAGATGAGGCCGAAAGGCTGTTGCAGTTACATCACACTGATCCCACTGGTGAGATTCTCAAGCATTTATTTGCAGAAAGCCTGTGCACTGTGAACCTTTATTTACCTTTTCTCACCAGAGGATTTTACCCCTTGAGCAAGGGATAAAGCCTCTTTCAACTTTAGATTTCAGGAAACTCAAAACTCAATGAGAAATTAAGGTCTTGTTTGGTTTGGGGATTTTGTCTTATTATATCCATTGGTGACAGCCACTGATGGGGCTTTGTCAGCATTGTCCCCAAGTGCCCACAGACAAAGCTGCTATTTGCATTGGTGGAGATTAGCTGGCTACCAAACAGCAGTAAATTGCACAAATGCAAATCAGAGCTTGCTGTGCCTTGCTGACATATGTCTCTGCCCATGGCAAAGGGTTGGACTAGGTGATCTTTAGGGTCCCTTCCAAACCAAACCATTCTATGATTCTGTGACTTGCATAAAAGGTTTTGTCAGTGTCAGTGCATTGGCTCTGTAAGTGGAACATCTCTCCAGGGCAACTAAGGGCTAGTGGCTAGCACATATCTGTACGTGACATATCACACCTAAAGCAAAGCGGTGGAGAGAACAGTCAAGCTGTGAAATGTGCTTCAGGATGGCTTGACTCACACATGGGCTTTTGTTTGATTTTTTCTTTTTTCTTTTTTTTTTTTTTTTTACATGAAATAATCATCTTGTTCAGCTCAAATTCACACTGGGCAGATCAGGAGAGAATTGAGATGGGAATCCTCTCTGGATGCCCTAGTTGCTTAGAGGCCATTAGAGGCACTTAAGCAGGCTTTGACCAAGGTTAGATCCATATGGATTTTCTCTTGTTGAGATCCATTCTGCCATTGCCTTACCACTATTTACATCAGGACTCACATTTTCCAGTGTGGCTCTGTGCTACCATTTTTACACACCTAATTAAGCCCAGAAATGCATGTTTAGTGTTCTAGCAATGACAGAACCACCCAATAATCTTTAGCGCTTATGTACACATGAAATGATGCATACCACATCAAAGCTTTGTACACACATTAAATAATTCATCCTTTTAATAACCACTGGAGGCAGGGGGGAGAGGCACTGGCTAAATAGCTCATCCCTGTTGTTGCAGCAAGTCACTGGCAGAGTCAGGGTTAAGCGCTGCAAGGGCTTGGTGCTGAGCTTTGTGCTTTGTCTATTAGCTCTCACTTCTCCGCAGTGAACGTATGTAGCAGCTCATATGTTATTTGGAACATTTCCTGCTCCAAGACATTCTCCTGTGGGAAGCAGCTAGGAGTCCATATGAACAGAATATTCCATAAAAATAAACTAGCGATCCCCAGGCTGGAACAACTGGTGCTGTAGAGGAGAGGCAATGCTACACAGATAAGTGACGCTGCTGGAGTTGCTCATGACACTAACACCCACGAACGTGTTGTGACACCAGGAGGCCACACACCCACGTGCTCCAGTGGTGGGCAGGGGCATCCGGGTGCCAGAGCATCAGGGAGCATGGTGCAGAGGAGGGCTGGGTGCTGGGCAATGGAAAAAGCTCAAAACAAGATGAGTGTGGCAGCTGTATCAGTGGCTTTCTGCTCTGCTGTGCTCATGACTGAAGAGTACAGCCCTACCTTGGTCACCCTCCTACTCACTGTCATGATCAAATTCATTCAGCCATTACCAGCAGTAACATAAAAAATGATCCCCAAACCCTTTTCAAAACGTGAGACTAATGGGGGCCCCCTTCCCCCTCCCTCAGCCTTCAGCCAAAGTGAGCAAATGGAGCACTATGGGAAAATTGAATTTCTCTGCAGACATCCTGTAGCTTTATGGTCAGGGTGCATCCTCTGGCATGATATTATTTGCACGGTTCAGCTGTGTGTCATATGCATTGGTTTTTGTTTGTCTCTTCCTGTAAGCGGTGAGGTGTACGACACCTCTGAAAAGCCCATCTGCAGAAGGCAGCTTTCTGAGGCTGGTAGAGACAGTATCCAATGCTCTGGGAAAGAGCCAGCTCAGATGCAATAATAATTTGATGTTTCACTGGCCAAGGATGATAACTCTTGCTATTCTGCTGGCAATTTGCAGGGATATGGCTCTCCACGTTGTGCGTTTCTGACAGATACAGCTATTTTTCCAAGAAGCCTTTGGACTTCAGACATTATGAATGTTTTGTTGTTGTATTTTAATCTAGGTTGCCATTTGGTAGAGTTATCTTTCTGCTCAATACAAGTTTACTTGTGAAGTTTATTTTGCCCCATTGGGATGATAGCACTGAGTCCTCATATTCTTTTAAAAACCACTTTATCGTCAAAGAAAACACCCTAAAATTCCAGTACGTATTTCAGTGCTTTGCACAACACAAGAGGCTCTGGAGAGACCTGAATAACAGGGACGATTTTCTATATAGATATGTTTGGACATTCCTTCATAGAGCATGTGGAAATATATTCCATTTTCAAATAGATACACCCTCCTCCTGTAACATGAGTCAAGAGGAGAAAGCCCACACAGTTGTTTTGGTTACTTAGGAACTTCCATGCCTGATTAATCAGTTTCTCTCCTCTGCTTCGAGGAACCTAATTGAACTTGTCATTTTATACCTCTGAAATGTACTCAGAGATTCAAAAAATTCTGGCATTTCTAATATTTATTTTCCACACTGCAGCTGCCAAATGAAACTCCCTTGGGGATAATACAGATTGGCTTTCATATTAGCTGAAATCATCCTGTATATTTTCTGGTCCTTGCCTATAGGGAATGGAGCATCTTCTGCTCTTTTGGTGCAGTTTGGCAGGAACTGAGTGCATTTCTGTACCATGGTGCCTTCTATATGAGCAGTGCACCTCCTTCTCTTGCTCCCACAATATCTTTCCCCTCCAGCATCTTCCAATTACAGTATTCCTTCCATTACCATTAAATTTAATATAATCCATCAAATAGTCCCAGAGGGGATATCTTTCACTTTGGATTTATCTGTTAATAGACACATGGTAGCAGATGATCTCTCTCTCTTTTTTTTTTTTCTGTGAGATTATTAATTACTAATGCAATTTTATCACAGAAACCTGACAGTCTCCAAACATAGTCTCGTATCTTCCTGCTTCATTTGAATGTCTCCAGTGCAAATTACTGCCTCACAGTCCTGGTTTCTATAGGTGCCCATTGCATTCCAGCATAATTCATTAAAAAATAGAAATAAATTATGTTATGGGTGTGTTTCTTCATCCTTAGCTCCCCATTAATTGTTGGATTCTATTCTCTTCGGTGCATTTATACACTCATTTTTCACAGGTTTATAAATGTTGCAGTCAGAGCCTTGGATCAAATTCTCAGCTATAGGCACAAGGCTCCCAACTAGATGAATAGCTTCTTGGGTTTAAGGCCAGAAAGAAATATTAAAGCATCTGTTCTTATTCCTGTATATCACAGGCCATTACATCTCACACAATTACCCATGTATTGAACCTAATAGCTTCTTTGGCTAAAGTACATCTTCTAGAAAGGCATCCAGCCATGATTTGAAACCCTCCAGAGATAAGAATCCACAGCCTCCCTTGAGGATTTGTTCCAGTGGTTAATTAACCCTACTCTTAAAAGTATATGCCTTATTTCCCATTTTAATTTGTCTGGCTTCAGCTTCCAGCCACTGGCTCTTGTTACGCATTTTTCTGCTGGTTAAAGAGCCTTTCAGTAGCTGGTATTTCCAGCTACTAAATACTTCACATACTACAGGATGGTCATTTTTCAGTCTCCTCTTTGATAAAAACTCAAATGTTACAAGCTAGGTCTCTATGTAAAAATGGATTCTCAAGCCATTAAATAATTTCTGGTTTTTTAGGAACCTTTTCCAATTTTCCCTCACAAGAAATAACATTCACGTGGTCATGATCTGCAGCAGGAAACCCTGCTATCTTCTCCTCAGTCCGTTTAGGATATAGTCCAGGTGCCACTGAGACATGGCCATGCATAAACATAAACCTGGGTCCAGTCCTGGGGCATGATGAGCTTTCTCAGTCAGTTCAGCACAGCCTGAAAACTAAGTCCTGTCCTGCTCAGGACAGTAACACAGTCTTTCTCCAGATGCATATCCTCCCTCCCACCCTCCCAGCTCATCATGAGATTGGCAAGAATGGCCATGCTGCTGTGTGTTCCTTTGGCTCAGCTGAGCTGACAGCATGTCTCTCCATGGACCAGATATGCACCAGGGGCCTCACCCCCTTGCTGCAAGCAAACCTCCTCTAATGAGCTACAAGGCATGGGGTGATGGATGAGCAACCACACCATGGTGTGGTAGATGGGCTTCCTTGGGCACGGTCCATCAGGCATCTATCATGGAGAATCTCTTTTGGTTTTTTGTGTTGCATTTTCCTCTCCCAAGAACTGGAAACTTCTCCGCAAATAATGGTACTTTCAGAGAAGAAGCTTTTGAGTGGCCACTCCCATCTGGTGCTCGGGCAAGGTAGAAGCAGCTACTGCACAAGTGCACTGATGCACCTAGCTTGTCGAGGCCTAACGTTTATTTTTATTAGCAAGAAGTAGTCATGAGCGTCTCTGAATGTTTATTCTAGGTAATGAAAGCTTTGCTTCAAAAAAACAAACAGCAAGTAGGTTTAAGGAAGTTTCATGACCAAACTGGGAAGTGCCATTGGTTTTGCAGCTTGTGGACCCTGAGGAGAAGCAAGGACTGGAAGCACTTTGCATCAGGCTCAGGCTGCCTCAGTTCCATCTGTGTTCAGTTAAATCCGGGCCAGCTAGTGATACCCATCATCATGCCTGCTGCCAAACACAGTGCAACTGCAGCAAGACGTTAGACCCGCCTGTAGTCTAAGACAAAGGGGAGATGACTGAGGCAGCCATACCTTGCCCACCTATTCAGCCCAGGATCAGGGTGCCTCCTCAGAGCTCCTATTTAGGTGCATATAAACCTTTATGCTCCATAATGGAGGTACTAATGGTGGTTGCTAATGATTTTAAGTGCCTTTGGAAATTAGATGCTGCCAAACCATGCTGAACTAATGAGGCTTAGGGTGCCTGGCATGTGGTGGGATTTAGATTTGCTTATGGCTCATGGCAGTACAGGACAAGGAAAGCATCAGGCAGAGTTGCCTGTGCATGGATGCACAGAGCCAGCCCTGTGGCTGTCCTTGCTGGGCAGTGTTTCATGGCATCTTCTAGCATGCAGGGATGGCATGCAGGGATGGCAATTGATTCTGGGCAGCTTCCTTCCGTCTGTGCCAGCCAGCACTGAGAAAGTGCTTTGACTCTGCTCTTTGGGCTTCGTTAGCAGGTTCCAGCCGGGATATCAAAGGCAGTAAATACATTCAGACTTTCAAAACAAAGTTAGATACTGTGAGGAGCACTGGAAAAGGCTGTGTTTGCAGGCTGTTGAAGACAGTAGGGAATGAGGAGGCAATGCTGAGTGCTCTGCAAACCTGTCTCTGGCTGACAAGCCATCAGCCTCAAGGTTTCTTTTTAATCTCGTAATCACACTAGAGTGGTTGAGATTTGGCTGTCATGGCCAAGTCTCCCTTGGAGCCCTGAGCTCATGGATGTACTAGAAATATCTGTGGTAAGTAACAGTCCTTAGATCTTGCTCTTCTGCATAGTTCGTGGCCATGCTGTAAGGTCCCTTTGGGCATGTGGAGAGGGAAAGATGAGGCAGGAAGGAAGCTTTCTTTAATGTTGAAACGTTTTGTTTTTCAGGGAGGGGGGATAGCTATTTATTTACTTTTGATGGAGCCAGGACAAAACCATTTGTTTGATGGATTAGGCAGTTAGTTTTAATTTGTCAGGTTGCCTAGGGTACAGGACAGGCAGGTTAGCTGCAGCAATTGTCTCTATACAAATGGAAAGAATAATGTCCAGAAAAGGCAGCATTAAGGTTCTACTCCCTCCTCTGCAGACTGTTCCACAACACTTACCCTTTAAATTCCAGTCGAGTCTCTTGAGGAGACCTGGGTTAGCAGTGAGAAGTAAAGGCTTGTGTGGCCTTTTAGCTACAGACTAAATACAGCTTCAATAATACAGTTTTTGATATATGCAATGCTAGGGTTTTTGCCCTCATAGGAGTGGTTTGATATAGGCAAGTGATTTTTCTTTTTTTTTCCCCTATTTTTTCTTTTTTTTTTTTTTTTGGTGCTGTTGCTAATACATCAAACCTCTATTACCTCTATTATCATGAGTTGCCAGGTGTAACTGCAATATATGTAAAACCAGACCATTAAGTCAGTGACTTGCAAAGGACAGTATTATGATTCTAATCTTCCTTGGCCAGAGAGCTTACACATTACTGGCGATGTCTGACTCATTTGGTCTCCAGTTTAGGTCAGGATGGCTCACGGTACAGAAGGTACATGCATATGTTGATGTGAGGAGTAGTACAGTCTGGACTGCCAGGGATGATGATGATGACTACCACCTTCCCATGTGAGTCTTTGTACCTTGGGGAAAATATGGGGTACTTTATCCTCCTCTGAAAGGATACACCTGAAATTACTTTTGGGGAGTAAACACAGCCACAATTCAGCAGTGTGACTGACTGATGCATGTTTGGCCTCTATTGCTCTGCTTGCAAATGTGGTAGAGCTTTTCTAATTTACAGCAGCTTCCCCTCCTGATTTGCCAACCCAACCTCTAGAGAAGATTGACTTTTTTGATACAGAACTAGGCTGTTTCTTAATAATACAGGCCTGTATAATCACAATTTGACTTGTTTTTCTGTAAGAGTGAACATTTCCCAAGTGCTCATGTTGTCATTGTTAGGGATCCATTTAAATGTGAGAAGCAAAAAGGCACCAAGTGTTCACGCTCCTGTAAAGGTTGTGGTGGTTGTCATGACTGAGTGCTGCAGACCCACCTGAGGTGTAGTTTGCTTCCACAACTGCCCACCAATTAGTCAGCAGCTGCTGCAAAGTATCTCTGCATCTCTACTTCAATTCCCAATAATGTATTACTTCGATTCCCAGTAGTAGCAGCTCAGAAACAGGTACAGCAGTACCGAGAGGGGCCACATGAAGCAGGCAGTGAAAGAAGTTTGCTGCAGAAGTGATGGGCGCTTGCGCTAAGGGGTTCTCACACCGTGATACGAGGGTTGCTGCACCAAGCTGGCCCCGCCTGCCCTGGGACACTGTGTACCAGTGTGGAGAGGCATTCACCATGGCAGGCCTGGAACAAGGTATGCCTGTGGCGTGTCAGCCATGCGGCTGGGAGCCGGAGGGATGGCTTGCATGTTCTGCCCATTCCTTTGCCTTTGAAGGACACAGATGCAGTCCCTACAATTTCAATGCTTCAGTGGGCTCTGAAACTCAAGTTTCCTTCAGAGCACCTGTTTGGAAGTGCAGAACACTTTTAGATTGTTTTGATAATGAACAAGACCCTGAAAGTCCCATCACACACTTGGCACAGCAGGAACCACGTTTGATGGAGCTGTTGAGTTGCCTGCGTGACAAATTCTACACCAGTTCCCAGTTCTGAAACCCAGGTCATGCAGTCTGGAAATGATCTGGCAGGCGTAACATGTCCCAAAACGAAAAAAAATAAGAGGTTTTTTAACTGGATCGGTTCAGCCGGATCTGACTCACCACGGAGGCATGCAAGCACTCTGGAGGAGGCAGCATAGAGAGAAGGAACAAACTGCCAGGGGGCATGGGACCACAGAAAATGTTCATCAGCCCATGTTCTCATGCTTTCCATTGTTCACTTTCCTACAAAAAACACTTTCCTATTCATTCCCACCTCCACACTGCTCTCTAGAAGGCAAGTGACGTTCTGTTTCGAGATTTCAGTCTATACTTCCATGGTCAGCAAAAGGATTTAAGCTTCATCAGGGGCCAGCTGACACAGCCACTAAGATTAGATCCCAAACAACTATTGAAAAGCCTCATGTAATCAGCAAGAAAGGGCAAAGAGCTAAAGTGTAAGAATAGAGCAGCACTGAGTTCAAACATCCCCCTGTTCTTTCTTATGATAACCAGTAGCTTCATCATGTCTGCAATAATAAAATAAAGCATCTGCAGGACCAGTGGTATTTTGAATGGGATTAGAAAGAAATGAAATTATGGACACTCATTTCAAACCAGGGCTGAATCTCTTGAATGAAAGAACCCAACAGTTCTCTGATTATATATCTGTTTACGAGGTCAGATGTCGGTCACTATAGGAGTGGTCCTTCCCAGCACCAGATGCAACCATTTTCTGCCTTGCTATTGAGCCAATTCAATCTTTTAACTAAGCTAAACTAGATCCTCAGCTTCCTCAAGGGAAAATCAGTTAAATTATTTACCTGTATGTATCTCTAGCATAGAAAATTATTTGGGCTAAATGCCTAATTTATTGGTGGATAATGTGGTCTTTTTTGAGCCTTTTACTGGTAAGCTACTTTTCCTACAACCTATCCATAAGAACAGTAGATGTATTTTTTTATCATGTGCACATAGGCACATATTGGTCAGCTTCAAGATCCTGAGTGAGGAACTCCAAAGATGAAAGTGGAAACTTTTCTTAAAGAACAATTTGGGCTAAAAATGCAGACTTTTAAGCTATGAACAATTCGCACTCAGTACAGGCAGAAAGCATCCAGATCCCTTTGCAAGTGCCTCATCACGGGAACCAACTCTTGGGTACAATTTTGGCCGTGTCCCTGCCAAGACGCCCAGCAACAACTGCCAAGGAGAGAGTGGAGGGGGGGTTTGAACATGAAGTTTTCCTTGCCCTGTGACAGTGTCCACCCAGCACTTCCCAAGCTATAAGGAGCTGCACCCCAGGCGGCTTTGGTCTTTAATCTCCTCCTAGGCTTGCCATGAAGCAGCAAATCCCCTCTCTTTGCCTCCTTGTCCAGATCAGTGTTCTGCCTTGACCTTGCTGCTACAGGCAGCTCAGTAGCATCAGTGGCTGCATGCGGAGAGACAGTCCCTCCCTCTGCCAGAGCTATCAGGTTTTGCAAGGGCTATAATAAGAATGAGAAGTAAAACCCCTCAAATAAATAGGAAAAGATAAGGAGGCAGATAACTGTAATTCTCATGACTGATAGTATTACTCAATTTAGACATTAAAATTCTAGTTAAAAATTTAAACCTTGGATTTACTGAGCACGCTTGTTATTAATTTTGCCTACTCAGACTACATTTATAGCAGGTAGGTGTATAATTTTAAAATGACTTTGAATTATATTGCAAGTCAAATATTGCAGAGACAATGATTACATTTTTTTTTCCCCTAGGTAGCTGATGAAAGGTCTCACAGGATTTATTATCAGCCTTCTGAAGGTTTGGGAGGAGTGTTTACTAGACGGATCCATAGCCTATATAATTCTGCACATTCCTCTATTAAAATGATACCCCTAATCCTTGTTCTGTAACTCAGAAATGACGCATAGCAAGTCCCCACCTCTGTATCATTGCAGTCGTAATTCCTTTCTTTTCAGAGTCTCAACCAGAGAAGATTATTCTTCACTCCTCTTGCTGTGGTTTCTGCTCTCAGACAGGTTACAGCAATCACGTTTTTGGAGGACAGAGGCACCGTGAGCGAGTCCCCAGAGACCCTCACAACATTACACACACAGCAGCTCCAGGAACAGCCTGGCACAAACAAGAACCAGAGTTTCCAGCTCCCTCCCATTCTCCCTCTCTTCAGCCTGATGGAAAATTGGGTATCCCTGATGTGCTGAGCCCTGGAAGGACTTTCAGTGAGATCCCTGGGGAAAAAGAAGTGGTGCAGACAACAGTGTTAGGGCTTGATCCATCCACATATGGCTAAAAATGGCAGAAGAGGTTTCCCTTTAATGAAATCAGTGGCTGTGACATTGCTTCACATAATACTAATAACAACAACAATAATAAAAATTAAAATAAAACAAAAATAATACAAAGATACTTATTGGGGGAAAGCTTTTGAATGTGTGTGGCCTGTTTTCACCATGCATACACCTCTATGCATATGGGAGATGGAAGAAAGCAGTGTCAAAACGCCACCAGTGCAAGCAGTCAGGAAGCGACTGTCAGCAACAGTGAAAGTAGTTTTGCTCATTATGTTCTCTAGCCCATCTACACTCATATTGATAAATAAATTGTTTCACCCCCATGACAAGTCCATTGAGCTCCTGACAGGCTTTTGAATTCTGCATTGACCCACCAAAATTCAAAATAGATTTTCTTGGAGGTAAAACCCCCCAATGAATACAGAAGCTGTTATTTATTCTGTCCCGTCTTTGTTTTAATGTCAGTGAAAATGCAAATGCATTGGAACATAAAATTGCACTTTCCAAATGCAAGCTCCTAGTTCAAAAACCTGGGGTAAGACATCACCTCTGCTGAAGTCAATAAAAAATTCCAATGGACTTTATTGAGACAGGATTCAATACCTTAAAATGCTTTAACATTAAACTGAGTACTGCTCTAAATACCAAAGATGATTTATTGGAAAGCAATACCAGGGCATGTCATGCCTCATCATTAAGATTACCTTGGACTCATTATCACTTTTTCTCCTAAATGAATTTCAAAGAGCAGTATTAGATGTCCGCTAATATTAAGGAGTCCTGTTAAAGGCAATCCTGTGCTTCATGTATTATACTGCTATTTAAAGAAAACTCTTTATAATTGATTACCTAAAAAGACAAATGCACGAGAACAGAATGGAGGAAGGCATGGATTCTATAGTGTCAAATAAAACTACCCACCCTGTGCTTTCTTAAACACAGGCAAAATTACTTTTTTCTCTTCTACTATAAACTGTTCCCTGATATGATGATTTAATTTTTCAATCAAGCCAAATTTTCACTGAAGACAAAACTTTAAAAAAAAAACCCACCAACAATATGAAGATGTTTTATTGATGATGTGTGTGCATGATGATATTGTAACTTCTTAAAACATCTGTCAGAAGAGTGGAAATAATAACAGATGTCAATATGAAAGGTTAAAACAACAACAGTACATATGCCCCCACATTTCCCGAGTTGCTGTAGTGTGGGAAAGCAGTTGCTTGGAAAGCTGTCATTATTTCCTCTCATGTTGTTTAGAATAGACTTATAAATGCAGTCAGATGTTACCATCAGGAGGAGTTGACAGTTTGTGGCAGTATAACCCTTGTTTTCCAGTGAGCATGGAAATACAGTGGGAATTGTCTCCTGGCTGCCTTGAAAGTGACAGCTTTTAGCAGAAATATTCAGACTTCTTAAATGTAGTATAAAATTAAGAGCTAATCGTTTATTCCTAGTTGCTTTTGCTTTGCCAAAGACTTTCTCAATTCACCAGTGACCTAATTTTTAAAAATAAAAATATTGTGACACAGCCATGATCCAAAGCCTTGGCGGTGTGAGGTTCATGTTTGAACTTGATGATCCTAAAGGTCTTTTCCAACCTAAATGATTCTGATTCCATGATATGCTCACTTCGTCCCCTAAGGATGTTTTCAGACCACAGATGCGAAGAAAGAAAATTGCCCAAGTAAGATGAATCTGAGATTATGTCATAAGGAAAACTGATCCTCTGAAATAAGCAAGGACCTTTCTACAGCATTTAGTGGGATTTTTCAATCCCTCCTTTCAGCTGATGAGCAGCAGTGAGGGCACTTTAGCGTGACCCGTAGGCAGTGGCAAGGCTTAGCTTGCTCTCCCTGCATAGCTTGTGAGCATCCCTGTGAGACTACTTCATCTTCCACTCCCTACCCCCATAACTCTGCCCCCACTGGCACTGGCCAAAACCAGACTGTTTGTCCCAAGTTCCTGAGTACATCTACAACCCCCAATAACCAATTTAGATCATCGTTGCTGTTGGCAGCACTATTTTGGTTTGTATTCTTGTCTTCTGCTCTTTTGTGTTTTGTTTTTCTAAAGTATATGGGTTTGTCTTAATGTGACATCTCTCTGCAAACATATGCATCTAAGGAAGGCAAAAGAAATTTATTGCATTTTGGCTAATACAGAGGAAAGGGGAAATTGCCTACATAATGAAACAGGAGATGCAGTTTTAACTGTGTCATTTCTCTCTCGTCTCCATAGTACTGAATACACAAATACAAAATATATAATCTACCTCCTCCTTCAAACATATCAACGTACAATTAAAACCCACAATGCTTGACAACCTGTTGTCAAGTTGTTTAAGCAGTTGTTTCAGAATTTGACAGACAAACTTATAAACAAAACGTAGAGCACCAGATTGTGGAATGAGGCAGCATTATCACACGGCTTCCTCAGTTATCTCAAAATTTGGAAAACAAAAAAGCAGAGGAATACTTTTTCTCCTTGAATAAATAACAGTTTAATTACATTATAGAAATAAAATATGATATGGTAGGAATACACTGGAAATCTTACAGAAATACTATTCTGCTAGTGGTAGGTAAATGGTCAAAGCTACTTTTCATGACAATCTGAACAGTACTTGTGTACAAACTATTATACAGGTTGCTAATGAAAAATATTCCAACAGTTGCAAGGATGTTACCAGCTCAAACAAACATCTAATGATACAATATTCTTCTAAGAGGAAGTAATAATGTTAGATTTACAGACAATAAAGAGTTATGTTCTCCACTTCGAAACACTGGAAATAAAAAATTCAGGTAATTTGATTTCTTTACCTCATATTATCACAAGGAAAGATTTTCCTTTCACTATGAAACAGCATCCCAAGAGACCCTGGAAACAGTTTATTCAAAGGTAGTATTTGAGATGTCACAGCAACTTCAACAATTTTCCTAGTCTACAATTACAGACTTTTTCGGCCACTGCTTGTACAAATGACTTTTTTTTTTTTCCACTTATTTACATACATTCAGCCCATTAACAGCAGGTAAAATGCACTGTCTATCTCACAATAGACACACTAAAATTTTCATCAAAAGGCCAGTGCAAGAAGATGTGGATAGTGATTGCACAGCATCGAGGAGATCGTTATTATACAAATATACAATCAGACTGTTGAGAATCTAACTCTGCACGCGTGTGACACAGACGGTGTTCTCGGTAGGTACGTGACACTTGGAGTTGGAACACAGACGTTAACTGCAACGAGCGCTGGTTGGTTAATGACGATGGTGTGGGTGACCATGGAACACAACATTGTTTGGCTGTGCTATCACTAAGTGAGGGTAGGCAACTGCAAATTAGGAATACCTAAAGCTGAAGTTTAAGTACAGCTTTTCTTGGAACGGCAGCAGATTTTTCTAATGAAAGAATAGTTCTACTTAGTGGGCAACACATAAGGAAATTGTTGCTGACTCCTAATAAATGGTTCTAAGTGAACTGATGCAGTTCCCAGAGCTTTAGAAAAACTCATTATGCAAATAAAGATACTGATGATAGACAATAACGTTTCACAGGATGCTATTTCTTATTATATCAGTAAGCACCAAGTTAAGTGCCAAGACAGCCCCATTGTCCCATGACTTATCATGTAAAATTTAAAACTTGAATGCACAATGAAAGTCCACAGTTTGCATTTAATTCACAAGAAGACAGTTTCAGAAATGGCTCTTAAAATACCTTTACATTTCAAAAGGGCTTTCCCCCCCTCCTGCCAGAGGACTTCTTCACGATGGATTAGACCTAGATATAAGAAAGATATTTCAGGAGGACTTGTACAACCTCTGGGAGTCCTCTGCAATACACTGGTTTTGGCTGAGTGGTGGGCACCTCAAAAGCAGGGTGCCCTGCCCTCTCACCCAGGTAAGCCGCAGAGGAGGTGGGTGGAAGAGGAAAGAAAGTACCCCTGCCTCTCCCAGCTGTTGCTCAGAACCTCACCTAATCTGATCTTTAAAATGTCACCACTCCACTGAACTTGGAGCCACCTGCATCCCTGCAGAGCCACTGGCTGAAATGGGCTGGGCTGCTCTGGCCTGCACTGAGGCATTAGAAATGTCCCAGGAATGTCATGGCAGCCAGAGACTCTGGGCTCCTGCCCTCTCTCCTCCTCTACATAAGACCAATGACAAGTGGCAGGGCAGCATGGATTTTGTTCCACTCACCCTGTGCCATGGAGAAAGTCACCCCTGTTGTGGCAAGCGTCAGGCCGCTAGAAGGCTAAGCTGTGTTTGCAGCTATTTTGGCAGAAATCAGCCAGAAGGATGAGGGAACAGTCAAAAAAAAGCAAGGCAGCAGAGAAGAGGACCCCAGACCTTCTGACTCAGAACAGAATTACAGAATATCCACACCTCAAAGACTATCTTGTAATATGTTCCTTGTGACAGTCCCAGGTGGCAGAACCTATCCCAACATGGAACAGAGTCACCATCTTCCTTCAACAGCTTCTTCCTTGAAGCCGGTAGTGTAAAATCTCGTCACTGGTTTCAGCGAGACTCATCTCATTTCAAGCTATCAGATTTGACCACTGACAGCCTTAAAACAAACTATGATTTACTTCTGGCTTTCTCAGTTTTCAGGAACATCATTGACAGCCACAGCAGTTGTCACTGAAGGCTCATTCCATGCTCTCTGCCTCTTTTTTCCCAATTTCTCAAGAGTAACTGCAAGGTTGCTTTCTCTAGCACACTGATATACATCTCAGAGTGGATGAGATGTTCTTCATGTGGTACTTTCATCAGTAATCAGTTGGAAGAACTCAATTTTAGAAACAGAATTCATGTGCAAAGCGTGCAACAAGAAATACAGTTACATTTGGTCATAGTGTCCTATCTTAGTTATGCTACCATGACTCACACGGATTAGTATACTTACACACACACACACACGCAAACACACATACACACACAGATATTTATTTATATACACGCTCACACAATAAGAAAATGGCTGACAATATTTCCTCCTCTTTTACTGAAGACAGAAGTTTGGCATCTCAGGCTCTGAATCTGCTTAAACCTGGGACACAGGAATGTGACACACTTCAAATATACATCAACTGCACAGTGATAACATGGCACTTTAGTCTGACACATGCTGTCTTCAATGGTCCAGCACCAGCACGTGGCTTAAAACCAGTTACCCATTAAAGGAGCCAATATCCGGGACATTTGCTTTTCAGTGTTCGTATTCACGCAACGCCCAAGAGCAGGGCAATAGTCTCTGCAACAATAAACATCCTTCTGCATAAATGCAGTGGTATTTAAGAGTCTGAACCAGTGCTTTCCTTTCTCACGTTCCTCCTCTATTCCTCTGTTGCTGTTACTCTCATATGCATGTGAAAATAAAAGGTAGTGGGGAAATAATTTTAGTAGAAGAACACAAAGCCTCTCCTCTAAGTCCACAGAAGACCACTAAAAGTGTAAAATTTCATAGGAATTCTTCAAATACAGTAAGTGTTTTCAATGGGGTTTACATACCACATTTCACATTATTTTCACGGAAGTCTACCTTATCACTTTGTTTAATTAGACAAATATCAATAACACATAATAAAACAGCATACAATTCACAGGACACGACACATTTTACAAAACCTCTAAAACTCAGCACTGCCGTGTTTGGAAAAAATCAGAAACTCCTATTACAGACATGAAATACACTCCACATTGAAATGAACAGCATGATTACAAGGCTTTTTTTTCTTATTTGATGATATTGGTTTAGAATGCATTATTTTTCAATTAGGTTTCACAATTTTTCTTCACACCCCAAAAGGAACCATTGCTAACGTGGTATTTTCTCTGTGCTCTTTCAGGAAACATTATTATTCAGTAAACACCTTTTGAGAAAAAACTTGTGAAAATTTAGCTTGAACACCTAATTGTAAAACCTGAAGAACTGGCTGATGGTAATGCTCTTAACACAATCATTGCTCAGCTTACAATGACAAACCAAAAAATATTACAGGAGGGTACAAACACTTTAAGCCATGGGTTTGGTTTTCTCTGTTGTTGATTTTTTTTTTTTTTAAACTAACTCCTTCTCTGCCAAGCTGAGAAGTCTGTGACTTACAACGCTTCAGCAGTTGTGTCTGTGGAGACAGACATGGTAACTTTGGCAATCTTAACTGTGCTCTTAATGCAGCTCTCAGCAGCCCTGTGCACGTTCCCCGCGTTGTTGGCGTGTTTGTGCTGGCAGTCAGACTCCATGCTGTTATCAAGGGGCTGTGCCGTTCCTTTGCAGGTGGGGAACATGCTGCGGAAGGCGTGTCGCAAGTCCTTGCTCCTCAGAGCGTAGATGATGGGATTCACTGTTGAATTCAGCAAACAGAGCATGCTACAGAAGGCAAAGACAGTCTTAATAAGCTTGTTCATTTTCCCAAAGACATCATACACCATGATGGCGAGGAGAGGGCCCCAGCATATGATTAAAACGACTAGGATAAGGACCAAGGTTTTGGCTAACCTGATGTCCATACGAGTCTGATCAGGCCTAGTGATCTGTACCTTACCATCCTCCGTTGACTGAACGATTATGCTTTTCTGTGTGCCCCGCTGAAGCATGCGGACAGCGTGGCTGTGAGCCTTCCACAGGATGTACATGTAGGCATAGACAATGAACAACAAGAGGACGCTGGTGACCCCGATCCAGAACATCAGGTACGTCTCATCGATGAGGGGGAATATGTCCGAACAAACAGAATTGAGCTTTTTGCAGTTCCAGCCGAGCAGAGGAAGAACGGCTATTACAATAGCAATGGTCCACATCACACAAAACGCTACGACAGCCTTTGGTCGGGTAACAATCCTTTTGTAAGCTAGTGGCCTGTGTATAGATATGTACCGGTCTATTGCCGTGAGGAAAAGGCTACCTACGGAGGCAGTGAAGGAGGCTGTAACTCCACCCAGTTTGAACAAGAAGACGTTGGGGCTATCCTTCCGGTGGAAAACATGGAAATCCACAAAACTGTAGACAAAAATGACGCTGCCCAGGAGGTCGGCCACAGCCAGGCTGCCAATGAAATGGTAGGAGGGTCTACACCGGAGACTTCGGGAGTGGAGGATGACACACAGGACGAGGAGGTTCTCTAGGACCGTGAAGGTGCCCAGGGTGAGCGACAGCACAGCAATGGCCAGCTGCTGGCTGGGGTTCAGGATCATAAAGCACTCCATATCCATAAAGTTCTCCCCGCACTGTATATTCTCCTCATTATCCTTAAATGTGGACAGGGACTTGTTGTAGAACTCTGTGATGTTGACCTGATCTGAGGGAATAATGCTCAACAGGGGATCATCTCCTGCAGTCATTTTTTCTTGGAAAGGATCACCCCTGAAGGAGGACAGAGGGAACTTCTGGGGGTAATACCCCAGCTTGGATGCCATGTCGCCTTTCATGTCTTCGTACTGGATGTCGTTGGAGGCCACGTAAAGGAGATCTGTTGTGATTGTTCGGAAAGTTGTATCTGCGAGGCCATCTAGGATTGACTTCATAACCCCAGTCTTGTCGGTTTCAGAGAGACTTGGGGGACAGAAAAATGCATCGGAGGAAATCCTATATGGGGAAAAGATCAGACTTCATTAACATAAACAGGGAGACAAACTCCATAAACAATTTAGTTGAACTATGTCAAACAAAATCAACCCTTCTCTTATATTCAGTACGAGTCGACTTTGCCACTGTGGGAATAAGGGTGGGTCAAGCACTTACAAAGAAATCACCTGGATTTCACCAAAACTGAATTACATTAAAAAGTGACATGAAAAACAGAGGCACAGGTAATTGAGTGTTTCACAGGAAAGCAATTTTCATTTCTCATCAAAACCTTCTGAGCTGCTCCACCAGAAAAATATTTTTCTCTAGATCTGAACTTGACTTCTGATTGCAAAGTACCTTGCAGACTAATATTCCTTGGGCTTACTTCATGTAGATAATACCAAGTACCACTGCAGGAGCAGCAGTAAACTGAATCATCACCTTCATTACTTTTCTTCCAAAAGGCACCAAGGGTTTTGAAAACTTAACAGCAGAGAGGCAACAGGGACACAGCCACACACTCTAAATTTCACAGCTCACCCAGTGTGCCTGCATATTCACATTAGCCAGATACAGCAATCTGAGGTCTACTAACATCATGGATTTGCTATTGCAAATTTATTAGCAAGGGATTTAATCTGCAAATATATAGCTTCATTACATTCATACACAAAGATTACTCTATTCCTTCCTTCTGCTAAGCAAACTAAGGTAACTGGGATGTATGGGCTATATGAGGGAGGCAGGTTGTTACTCTGTCTGCACTTTCAGGAAAAGTGACCAGCATTTCTAAGTCAGTGAGAGAATCAGTGATCTGCTCTGTATAGACCAGAAGTCTCAATCAGGGCAGTTCACGCTTGCCTAGATAAACATGGAACCGAGTTTGGGGCAGAGAGCTGCTCTGGCCAAAACTGCAGCCGAAAGGGACTAGGAGCTACTGCTTCTGTAAGAAGCATGGTAATGTAACTCATCCTACTGTGGATACCCTCAAAAACATTCTGCCCCCTCAGAAACTGGGGGGACGCAGCAGAAGGTCCCCAGGTCTAAGTCCTGTCATGTTCAGCCTTTGCTCATGGATAGTGCAAGGTGCAACTCCTGGTAAGGGTACCCTTGGGAGAGGACCCTCATCAGCACCTGACAAGTCTTACAGCTCTTCCTATGCATTTATAATTATTCTTTATATCTTACCCTTTATATTACTTTGCCCATAGAAAATTCCTTGAATATGGACTGAACATCTGCTTTAGGGTCCCCTTCCACCAACTGAGTGGATGAGAGTGGTCTGAACACAAATAAGAGCCAGAATCACTCCTTTCATGTGTAACAGCTATTCCGCATCTACCACGGGACATCTCGATGATTACACCAGCAACAGGAGCAAAACCAAGCTTATTCTTGTTTTTACAATGGAGGAAATTGTTTGTGACACTCAAGAAATCCCAGATGAAATATATAGGCTTGTACTGACTTAACCTATTCACTTGACACAAGTGACAATAAATGGCCAAAAAGGGCATGAGAGACTATTTGCCAAAACTCAGAGTACTGATCACCCCAACTCCTAAAGAGAAGATTTGCACAGTAGGTACCACAGCTCTGTTTTCCCATGAAAACTATCGGAAAGCAGAAAAAGATTCCTCTCTACAACAATACCAATAACTTAATAACCAATACCTTAAAAACATACGAAATCATGAGCATTTCTAAAAGCAGAGATCATTTGGCTGATGATATATTTATCCTGCCCTTGCTTATAGCATCTGAATACTCAAGACTTTTTCCACAGTTCTTTAAAGTTTTACCTTACGTTAAGCAAGCCTGGACATTGATAGTTAAAGGGAATATATGAACTTAGACCTTCAGAAGACACTGCAACTCCAGTGCGGCAAACAAGGATGAGTATAAACAAGCCTTACTGGAACGGTCTTAACACACAAAATACACTGGCTGAGTCAGCTTTTGAAGATATAGTTTGCTCAGCAAGCAACAATACAATTATTAGACAGACAGACAACATTAAGGAATTTTAGTCTGAGGGCGTAAGCAGTGAAGGAGAGAAATGTCACTGAAGAATACATTAAAAATGAACAGCAATCATCTAATACGTAAGGTGCTTTTCTTCAAGAATGTACTTTACAGCTGTTCCTAGAGAATCTGCAAATGTTACATGTTGCAAAGATGACGCTGCTTAACAAATCTGCTTTGGGTGAAGTCTGGCAACTTTACACTTGGCATTATAACACCAGTTTAAAATCAGAAGTGAAGAACGTGTTATTAATTTGAAAAATATCCAAAAATATTAAATAATACAAGTAGTTCTATAAACATGTAAAAATGGCTGTGGTATCCTCTGTTATTCCAGCTTATTTTTGACAGAAGAAAGACAACCATTTTAATGATTAAAGCCACAGCCCCATGTCGAGAAGATTATGTTTGAGGAAAGCTTCAAAAATTGTATGCAACTGAGCACTTCTGCTAGACAGACAAACAAATTGTTATGAGGTAGCTGGTCCCTGCTGGAGTCATGTCAAGTATAGACTCGTCAGAATTAGGTGCCGTGCCTTTGTTTGAAATACAAATGAAAAAACACGAATTCCTGCATGTTCTTTTGAAGGTGGCAGTGAGTTATGTGACAGTATCACTATGCATGCATATACTATGCTAACAACATGGTTAATGGGATCAGGAGAGGCAAATCTTACTTTGAATGTCAATGACTTTTTTTTCCTCTGTATTTTTACATTGAGATTATTACAGTAATTTCTACCTTATTGTATCTGCAAAGAGAGTTTTCTTTGGGAGTACTTGCAAGTTCATTAGTGGTGTAGTTTAGGCTTTGGGGGATGCTGCTGACATTAATTTTGGTTTTGTTTGCTGCTGGGAGTATCATAATTGGAAATTTCTAGCTGTATGTGTGCATGCACCTATTCAAGCAGCAGTTGATTTTTATTAAAGTTGCAGTAAAACAACCATTTGCCCGATCTGGAATTGCACTTTACAGGAAATTCATTTATTTTAATTTAGATACTAGCTTGTCCCAGTATAAGCTCACTACCGAAATGCACCGAAGAGATCAGAGAGGTTTTCCACAGCTGTCCAGTGAAAACAAGACTGGACCTTTGGCACTGTGGTTATCAGATCACAGTCTGAGGTGCTGCACGATTTGGCATAGACTGAAAAGGCAATGGCAGAAGCAGTGGTCTTATTCCTGGTCTTTTCATTCGGTCAGGTGAACATCCCAGAGACACACAATTTTTTTCTCTGAGCTCTCCCGTCCAAACCCAGTGTGGCCAGCAGGCACTGCGCACAAAAACAGATACCCCATGCCATGTGGCCACACTGCTCTTTGCAGTTGGCTTCAACACAACCCAAACACTTACAGACCAAGAACACAAACCCATACTGCTCAACAACCACGGTGATCTCTACATTAAATACACCAGGAGCCCCTGTGGCTTCTCACAGCCTCCCTAGAGAACAAGGATCCCCCGCATAGACAGGGCAGCAGTGACGGAGAGCCTCCCTGCCCTGCCAGAATTCACTCTTTCACCAGAGTCTTTGAGTTTTCAAAGCTCTCAGTTTCATCCCTTCCTTAAATGAGCTCTACTACCTCACTCATTTCAAAACAGCTTTTAAAGGACTGAAACACTGATTAAAGATGAGGGAGAGCCTGTACTGACACCAGCATTCAAAATTTTTGATGTGTTTCCACGACTGCACACAGCAAATCACAGCAAGTACTGAATTATGATTAGAGATAAAAATTAAACAACAGAAAAAAATTTCAAGCATCTTCTATCTTGAAGACCAGACCAGAAAAGGCAAAGCTGAACATCATTTTAGACCTCTCTCTGGTCATCCAGCAGCTGTTGAAGGGCACTGTCAGACCAGCTGTGAGAAGCGACTGCCACTAGATGGAGTGGCTTTGACAAAGTCCCAGCTTAACTGTCTGCAGAGACCTGCATTCAACTTCCTCCAGCCCTTTTTCCCAGCCTACTTAACCGGTGATCAAATATATGAGGTGTTAAACATCACCTGATGGTTGAAGACGTAACTTTTTAAGACTTTACCTTTGAAGTGAAAGAATTAGTGAAGAGTCGAGGGGGCAAGCCTTACTACTGCCCTCCACTGTGTGGTTACATCCTAAAAGATGCTAACTTGATACCAGAATATACATACACTTTTGGTAAAATAAAAAATACATAGTATATAAAAGACTGGTAACATCATCAAGGACAACAGAGAGAATTACACCTCCCGTGGACTTCTTATTGGTCCACAAGACCAGTTCACTTGGGAACAAGAACGTGACCTCATTAAAATGCTATTACCTATCTTCTCCTGCTGTTCTGGAGGAGAGGGAGGGCTGGAAAGTTTTTATTGTTGTCTATAAAAAGGGCTGAATTTATTATTATTTTCAAACCAGGATGATTGATAGAGCAATTTTAATAGCCTGAATAGAAGCAGTGAGTATTTGTGTTCTTCCTTGGAAAGTAATTATGAGCAATACAATGATACTACTGATAACTGCAAAAATGTTGATGTGGCAAGAAAAGGAATCAAAACCAGAAAAGGAAATCCACAATCAAACCTTTCTTGCTTCTATTTTAGAAAATATTTTGATCTCCATGTCTATACATTTGTTCTATGATAATCACAGTTAAATAAGAACAGGCTAAAGGACAAGTAGGTAGAATTGTAACAGTTTTTGAATGCACAAAAATATGTAAATGTACTCTCCTTGCATACATGTCGTAAGGTTGTAAAGTGTTTAGAGAAGGGCTTTATCTTCTGATAAGCTTGCATCGTGCCCAGTACACTGGGACTCTACCAAACTGGGTCCACAAAGTATCACCACAGAAGAAACAGAAATTTATACTCGTACGCAGTCAGCTGGAAAAGTATGAGAGAAATGAGGTTCACCATGGTAACTGTTGGCCTTTAGGAATTAGAACTGTCCTATAAAATGAAAATTTATATGGCTAATAATTACCTTATCCCATATGGCGATGAACAATACTGCTTCGAGGACAGAACAAGGTTTCCAAGCCGGAGAAAGAAATGTGCAGACTGAGAAATGGCATTTGCAGACTCAGTAACACTGAGCAAGGAAAAAACACATGTTGACAAGAATGTGAAGGCAATGTTACCCTTATCCTATTTACTGGTTTACTACTCTATCTCTAACACTGTGCTACTCCTAGGCTATAAATGGCAAAAACGCTGTCACTCCTAATTCAGGAAAACTTGCATTCACTTCAGTCAAAATTTTCTCTGTGTGAGGGATCGGGAAGGAGACAGACAACTAGGAGAGGACCAAATGAGGGATGTTATCTTCTAGATGCAGCAAGGCACTATCAGCTATGGGGTAAACTAGGGCATGCAAGTACTGAACCAAATTTTGCTCTTATGTAACATGATCATATCTTTGGCAAGTTGAACCTTAATTAGCAAGAAGCCACAGCTACACGGTTATTATGTTAATTAACATACCGTTTGCACACTAGCAGAATAAGGACTGGACTGTTCCAATTTGTAGGCAAACAGCCCCTACGTGACACCCCCCAGCATCCAGCAGCCGACAATCTGAACAACAGAAACAAAACAAGGGGGAAAACAGGGCATTAGTCAGTGGTAGACAATGTTTTTAAAAGAAATAACACTATTTTCTCCCTCCCAAGTTTTGTTGGTGAGATGTATGTACCAGTTTTAGCACAGGTGACTTGCATGTACAGAGAAAAGGAGGCTGTGCCTTACCTCCCAAACAGTCAGGAGATAAATGTGTGTTTAAGATCAGCCAGGTTCAAAAGCAAGGCTGAAGTTCTGCTCCACCTGGTGCAGGCAAAGGACCCAAACTTTGCTCTCCTGCAAGGCAGGTGAGTGTGCTGGCAGCCCTTACATTCTGCTCCCTACCTCTAAACTCCTCCAGTTGTTCCATGCTGGATCAAGAGTTAAACATGCAGAAATAAAGGCACCAACTGATATTGCAGGAGGCAGGGTGCACACCTGGAAAGTGAGAGGCTTAGCTTGAAGCCCTTTCTCTGAACTAAGCAACCCAAGGATGCATCTCCTGCATCCCACCCAGGCGCAGAGGAGAAAGAGCGGGGACAGCTGACCCATCTGCCTGTGAAAAATGGTCAAAATTCTTGAGGGTCAGCCCTCAGCTTATAAAATACAACCCCTTACACGCACACTGCCTACCGTGTTGAAGAGAAGATGAAGTATTGAAATCAGAAACCAGCAAGGGGACCATCAGATTAATGGGAAACTACAGCTACCTGCTCTGCCCAGCTTTTGGGAGAAAGAAGGAAAGGCTAAGGTGTCTACCTTAAAATGTGGGATTTTAATACCTTTCAGTTTATATACCTTAATCTCATCTAAAGATAAAACTTTGGAAGAGTATAAAGAGGCTTGCTGAAGTATGTAAGACTCAGATCAAAGAAAACAATTGAGTACTGATGAAGAAATTGTGACCTGGTTGTTTGCTTAAAATCAGCTCCAGTTTAGGGACTGGAGTACCAATAACTGACTTTCCCTTCTCCTTTCCAAATGCAGCAGAACGAACAGGTAATACAAAAAGTTTGGTGCAATCCTATGGTATTTACATTTTAAAGAAAACAAAAGAGAACTCATTAAGCTGGTCAATTTTGAACTCTCAAACTTTCTCACAAAAGGGTTTATCTTGGATTTCAATATTCCAACAGAAATTGCACAATTTCCAGCCTCTTCTCTAGCCATTCTCTAATGCCAAAAAGTGCATGCACTTACTACTGCAGGGACAGAGAAGCCCAGCCAGGTGCAAAAGAGATGGGGGCTGAACATTCATTCTCCTGAAAGTACCTACAAGAAATGGCAGTTTAGTACACAATGTGTAGTTTAAGGGAGAGAAATAATTTGAAACAAGAAAGCAGGATATAAAAGACCCAGGGTCCACTGGATGCTAAACGCTAAAGGTCTTCAGAAGAACGTAATGTCTAGAGGATGAAACTAGGGGGAAAACACATTTATTAGGAGGCAAAAAAAAAAGAGAGAGAACCACTCCAAGAAAACAGCTTCCATGTAATGGCCAGAGCAGAAGAGAGAAGGTCAAGAATTTGTTATAGCAGAAAATATTAGTGAACTTTATTAAAAGAGTAAGGATTAGAGATAGAAAGATAGCAAAAACATCAGGCTCCAGGGAGAATGCTCATAAACTGCATAGAGTGTATGTCTGCCTTTTCATCCTCCTGCAACAAACTGGCTGTAACAAGTTTTAATTAAAGGCTTTGTGAGATAGCAAGGAGATGCTAAGAGCAAAAGTAATGCGGGTTAAGTTTTTTGTGTGATTAGGATTGGCACGAGAGAGGAAAGATAACTATTGTCCCCATACTGGAAATAAGACCTCTCCGGGTAAGATAGAAGCAAAGTGGGGAAAGGTAAGAGAGGAAGACCCAAGTGGAAGAAGCCCCTGTGAGGCAGAGATGCAGAGAAAGAGAAGAGTTGCCTTTGTGATCGGCTGGAGGAAAGCAGATCAGGTGAAGGAGAAAACTCACGAGAGAAACCCTCCCTCCTGAGCTACGTGAACTTCAGACACCTCCGTAAGCTGAAGGATATAGCTAGTGGGATTTTTCAGATCTCTCCATAAAGAAAGAACAGATCCACTGCTCTGCAGGCAGTGACTTGCTCTTTTAAAATATCTGTATTCAAGCAACGAAGGAAGACGCAAAGGACTCTGAGAAGCCATCTTTGGTAAGGTCAGAGAAAAGGACAGCACTGTATGCATGGACAGTGGGAACCAAGCTGGGGACTCTCAGGAGAGATCAGCTGAACAAATTTGGCCAGGGACATTAATTAAAATCAATTTACTTAAGTAAAACGAAGTACAGGATATGGACCTCAGAGGTGGAAAGTAGGAGAGTGCTCAAATGGAGCCACTGAGTGACCCACAGAGCAGATAAACACACCAGAAGTTAAAAGGGGGTGTACAGGCAATGACAAAAAGTTAGTGCACATAAGGCCAGCAATACATTGCAAGTAACATCCCTTCTACCTCAGTCTTGAAGAGCCTACTTCTCCAAAGAGTTATTATTAGGCCATCAAGTACTGGCAATGCTCAGAAGCTAGGTTAGAAAGGCTTTTGGCAAATGCGATGTCCCACACCATCAGCATTAGCGAAGGACAAAAATATGCACTCCAATTAAAAAATGCAGCACATTCTTTCCTTTCTAGAGTTATCTGGCCTTTCATAAGATTTAAATACACTCAGATAACTGTCTTCATAGTTACATTCAAAATATAATTATATTAAAATATACTGCCTTCACACACAACAAACAACTTGTGAAATTATTTGCCAGCATATTAAGCCACTACACCAGATTGCTTGGCAGTGGTGTATGTCTTCAAAATATGCAGATCCTTTTCTTTTTCAAAAAAAAGAAGAGAGGGAGAGAAGTGAGAAAGAATTACAATAGAATCTGATACCCAAATAGCCAGAACAACAAATTGTAGAGAGACTCAAATGAATATTACATCAGATTGGAGAAATAGTTAAAATATACTGAGAGATCACAGAATATTCTGAGTTGGAAGGAACCCACAAGGATCACTGAGTCCAATTTTTTAAGTGAGCAGCCCATACAGGGATTGCACCGACAATCTTGGCATTATTAGCACCAGGCTCTAACGAACTGAGCTAATCTCAGGGTCGCAGTTATGACTTTCTATTTGTATGTGTGTGTATATATAAATATATATTTCTGTGCATAAATTTGCAAACAGGTATACACACAGAAAAAAAGCCCACATGCCTAGAGGAAGAAACACTGCAGTACTGTTTGTCATGCATAAATTCAAATTTCAAGTGCTAGAGGACAAGCAGACAAGCTAGAAGTTTAGATACAAAAAATATAGGCAAGATGAATATCCTTCTGACTTCCCTTATACACAGCCTTCCTGGGGAAAAGCAGAAATCTAAAACTAGTATATCTATCACTGAGTTATTTTGCATGTATATATACATATATATACATATGCCATATGCCATCTACTTTTCCAGGCACATGAATAGTCTGGACTTCAGTATTACATTCCTTAAAACAAAGGTACAACTGACTAAAACCAGTGATTTCTGAGAGCATGTTTCACATATTCAGCACAACAGGAAGGTGGGAGACCCCCAAGTCCCTAAACACAAACTTGGAAATGTTTCCTAAAATGCAGAAAGATGGAAACGACTCCAATGAGGGCTGGAAGGAAACTGACAGCACAGAACTGCTCCTGTTCAGGACTCTGTAGTGAGTTAACACGTTTTTCTTATGAATATACAATTGCCATAAAACAGTTAACACAGGATGAGGTACTATTTGATGCCATCTAGCCTCAATCTACACAAATAATACAACACCTGAATTTTATAAAACATCCAGTTTCACCAAACAGTCCAATCACAGCACAATGAGTGACCATTATACTAACATGTCCAGTAGTGAAATATCTATTCTGTCTGTAATTTGGATGTTGCTAGCTTGATCAATAAAGGATGTTCCTACTGAAGAGAGGCACAACCAGGCTTGGGGTGTGCATCACCATAATGCCCCTGCATGAGGCACAAATGGCAGAATAAAATGTGCTTCAACCTTATGTTGCAAACCCAATCATTTTTCACGAGCAACAACAGCACCTTCGGGAAAAGGGGAAAAAAAAAGTTCTCTCTAACGAGAAATTGATTTATAAGTCATTATAACCATTTCAAAAGGACGGGTCATAGCTGGTTTCAGCGATCATTAACAAAGCTACGCACTTTAAAAGTTCCCCCCCCCCCTCAGTTCTGGGGGGGAAATCCTTATCCCACCAACAGCACTGGGATGTGCACTTTTGGTAGCAGTACAGTCTCATTCTAGAAATGGAGATATAAAGAGCAGTACTGAGAAGACAGGTTGTCACATTTTTAACTTTACATTAATAACAAATGTTCTTGCTGTCTATTCTGGCACTTTTGCAAGCTTGCTTTTAGGTACAAGGGGCTGGCATTCATTTCCACTATAGATAAGAAAACAAGAGCAGCCTTGTTATGATTAAAAGGGTCTATTTCCCTCTGCCTTCTGTCTTCTGTGTCCATCTGCATAGCTGCTTTGAACTTGGCCAAATCCCAGTGTTAGGGTCGCCCACAGTACATATTTTAAATCATCATCAGACTTGTGAATTTGCTGCTAGAGAAAAATCTCCAAATTCTCACCTAAATGGTCGATGAGTGGTTTTGTAGAACATTCATCATTTTACATAGACTAAACTACTGGGGAAATTGCACCCCAAAAAAATTGCAGAAAAACAATTTACTGTTTCATGAGAAGACTCAGATAATGACAATATAGACATCTGGAAAGTAATGAAGAGCAATCACTGTTGAGAAAAATGAATTCTGCGGACACCTAGATGACTGCATGACTAGAAAGGTCACAAAGTCTGCATTTGAGAAAGAAGTTAAAGTAATTTCTCTCTAAAGGTGCAGAATTAGAGAAACTACATGAGTGGAAGACAGTGCACGTGACCTGCAGAACCGTGAATGGCAATGTATTTGTAAAAATCTCAGGCAATACTAAATTAACATACCAGTTTGGATTCTCCATTGCCTCTTAATCTCTTCACCTATTTCTACTCAACAGAAATGAAAACCATGCCACCTCTCCCTCTCTACTGCATAACACTTTCAGCACCAAGATTCCCAGTGGGATGAGTCTGCATGAATTTTAGACAGCCACATTAAAGGCTAATAGTCAGAAATGGCTTAAAAAAGAAAGAAAGAAAGAAAGAAGTTATTTCTTTCTAAACTTCCACTGCCCAATCAGAAACTTGTGAACCGGGGAAGGGAAAGAAAGGCTTGCATTGGCTAAGAACTGCCATTCCCTAAATAGAGCATGAAAGCCTTTAATGGGGTCCTTTATGCAACTGAGTTAATATCATTCACCACAGAACAGCCAGGATCAAAGGCGTCCACCAGCTCATCCTCACAATACTGTAACCTGCTTCCACCTTCACCGTGAGTTTTGTAGGTATTTTGATTTGATTACTGTGGGTTTAGGTGTCACAGAATGGTTGACAAGCTAAATTCACATCAAATAAGTCAGTTTCTTTACCTAGCCAACTTTATTTTTTTCCCCTCCTGGCAACAGATGCCTGCTGGCTGGCTCAGTCAAACAATTATTGCTTTTATCAATTCTGCTTTAAAATGGTTTTATTCAAATGGTTCTGCTTCTTATTGCAAAGACCAAAAGAAAATAAAGCAAAGCTGTTACTGGTTGCTACAAAACTAATTTTAATCTCAAGCAAATCAGGAATTACACATTCATCTTCCGAACTGTTTAAAGATGTTACATTCATTTCTTTTACAACTGATTTAATAAACTCTAAGCCTGCATAATAAATGTTCCTACTGCAGTCACAGAGGTTTTTTTCCTTTCTTGGGAAAGGAAAACCCATGCTGGTGGTTGATATGAGGTGTAAGGAGAAAAGAATTAAGCACACCCAAGTAATTTTTGCAATTTTGCACATTTTGTTATTAAATATCATACTCAGCATCATTCTGATTCTTTGAGTGATCCTGGTATGTGTTAACAGCAGTGCCACCCCCAGCAGAGAAGGCTATATTCCTTTAAGAAAGGGTGAACAATAACAATGAAAACAAGATGATACATCTAAGAAAAAAAAAAAGAAACATTACTACACCTTTAACAGGCTAAAAAAGCCACACTACATGGTTTTTGAAAAAACTTGTAGATACTCAAGGAGTATTTTCCTACCTGGCTCTATGTTATATATGTCCCTTTATCTTCTGAAAGAAAAAAACATGTGCTGAAACTGTTAATCTCATCATTTGCTGCCACACGGAAAATAACACTGATGATAATTTTAGAGAAAGAAGGAAAACTATGGACTTCATCTTCTGACACCATTTTACTTAATCAAACTGCAATCACAGTAATGAGCTCTCTCCTACCAAAGGCTTGGTACATACCTCATCCAGGGGTGTTCTCAATGGAGATTTGCAGACGTCTTTGAGACAAAAAGATGCCCTTTTAAAATAAGCCCATCTGGCTGAGAATTATTTCTCAACAGCTGAAGATTTCACATGACAAACGCTGCGTGAAGTTTAAAAGGCTCACTCTTTTACGGCTCTCTCCCCACCATATCTCCGAATTTCAGACAAAAACCAACCAACCAACCAATAAACCCTACCGGGATATTCTGAGGATGCTGGACTCTTAAGTGACATCTTTTAAGGGAACATCATTGCGCACAAAATTACGAAGAGCCTTTTATTTCGGTTACAGCGTCAAAGGCAGAGTTTAGGGAGGAAAAGTGCACAGGAAAGCTGGGCTGAATACCACCCGCTGTAAATCACCAGTGGGTCAGGATGAGAGGAGAAACCTCCGATGTCAGATAAGGTCCTGTGGGAGCCCGGGAGGCTGCCGGTTCCGCGCACAGAAGAATAGACGCGTGTTAACCATAACGCCACCAGCTTCCCGCACCCCCGCCCGCTGGCGGGCTCCCCTCGGCCGCCGGGTCCCCGCTCCTCCGGCCGGGATCGCGAAACCAAACCCCGCTCCTCGGACCACCAGTTTTTCCCGGGTAGTCTCGGAGCACCCTCCAACTGGTCCCAGCAGCCCGAGGCGGCGGCGCAGGGCCGTGCCGGGGGCAGGGGCGAGACCTGCGCTCTGCCCTGCCCCCGCCGCAGCAGAGGTCGCGATCGCCGCGGGACTCGGCGGCAGATCCCGGGGAGGGATGCTCCGCAGGCAGCTGCCTCTCCTCCGCCCGCTCCGCCGTCGGGGCAGGCGGTGTCATCCCCCGGATCCCCGTCCTACCCACGCCGCCAACAAACTTTAAGGGTCACAACGGGTCCCTGGCCCCAGACCGCGGGGCAGCCGCGGCTCCTTCCCGCCCCCCCCTCCCCGCGCCGTCCTTACCCTCCGCACGGCACCGGCCGCGTCCCCCGCCCGCTCCGGCCGCGCCGACCCCTGGCAGGGAGCGTGAGCGCCGCCCCGCCCGGACACCCCAGCACTGGGGAGCGCCGAGGAGGCGGTGCCGGTGAGGGGAAGGAGGAGGTGGGAGACTTCTCCCCCCCGGATGCCTCCCTTTCTTCCCTTCCCTCCCCTCGGCGCCTCCTTTCCGACCACCGTCGCCCTCGCTCGCCCGAATCAGGCGGCACGCCGGGCTCCGCCACCCTGCCGCCGCCGCCGCCGCCGCTGCTGCTGCTCCATGTGCCGCCCGCCCCCTCCTCCTCCTCCGCCTCCTCCGCCCGCCCGCCCGCAGCCGCCGCCGCCTCGGCGCGGGGAGGCAGCGCGGGAGCCGCCGGGTGCCCGGCGCGGCTCCGGCACACGCCGCCGCTGCGTCCCCCGCCTTCCGCCCCGCTCCGGTCCCATTTATGAAGCCCGGCGCCCATCACGTGTCAGTGTGTGCCTTTTGTCCCGGCCCTGGCAGCGCCGGGGCGGACGGGCGGCGGCGGCCAAACTTCTCCCCGGGGGAGGGACGCGGGGACACCGACGGACGCCGCGGGGGCGGGCGGCGCAGAGCGGGCTCCGGCCGCGCCGTCCGTCTCGGGCCGTGCCCCCGCGGCCCCGGCCGGTCGTGGGCGATGACCGGCCGTGGGCCCCGTCGGGCCGGCGCT